>JBAJHW010000004.1:49946265-50546265 GCA_037013535.1 Intellagama lesueurii
CTTGTGTAGGCTGGACAAGGCAGTTGCAGAGATAACAGAACAGAGGCCTGGAAAGTGCTGTGAGCACAGCACAGAGTAGCCCATCTTCATCAGCTAAATAGAAATCTGGAGTGAGATAGGAAACAAAAGGGTACAGAAGCAAACACTGGCAGGACATTTGTTGGTACAAGTGTTCCAAAACCTGGCCTTATTGTCTGATTTGTAGTAAAATCTTTTCTTTCCCATAGTGAATGGGAGGCGAGAGGGTTAAATATTGGTGGGACCCCCCATGAGTATATCTGTGAATATTCTCAGTCATCCAGGTGATCTTATCACCTGGTGAGGTTATCTGGAAGTTGAGTCATGGCAACTGGACTTCTTTCTTATTAGGCTGAAACGTTTTGCTACTCATCCAAGTAGCTTATTCAGTCTGAGGAGAGATGGCAGGCGACCCCTGATATATCCTCCTACTAACTCTCCTCAGACTGAACAAGCTACTTGGATAAGTAGCTAAACGTTTCAACCTAATAAGAAAAGTCCAGTTGCCATGACTCAACTTCCAGACTCCCATGAGTACTGAAATACACCACCCTCATGCCCCTTGTCTACGTGCACAAGAGGAAAAGTGAGGAAATACAAAGGGAAAAACAGGGGCAAACAGAAAATCTCTGGTGCCAATCTAAGGGTCAGGAGCAAGCAGAAGCCTTGCCTTCAGTTTGAATGCACAGCCTGAAGTGGAAGGAGCATTCATTTCTGGAACAAGGGTGTCAACTCCGTTTTTGGCTTCATCTCCTGGGTAGAATATGACTCAAACTATTCCTGCTTGGATTCCTTCCTCTTGAGTGAGAATTATTACTATGAATCATAATGATGGATTCTTGCATACATGCGTACAGAGGCTCAACTTATGTTTGGATCACAAACTTCATATGAGAATGTATTCACAAACCATGTGCTTATTAATCAAACATAACTTTAGCCAAAGAAACTGTATAGCTTCTTGTGTGACTTGTCAGATGTCAATTCTTCCCAACCACTACCACTGCTGCTTCAAGCAAGCAGATGCCACATGGATATTAAACGTAGATAACCGCCCAGAGTGGCCTTGGGTGCCAGATGGGTGGTATATCAATCAATCAAATCAATCAATCAATCTCCTTCTCCTCAACTTGTAGCTACCATACCACTACTCTCTTTATGAAATTTTCATTCAAGGGGAATAACTGCATCTCAAAATAAATAATTTAGCAGTTCATAAAAATAATGGTCTCTGCAGAATGTCTCTGAAATGCATTTGACTTTTCCGAAGCAAGATCATGAACATATCTTGCTTTTGCATTCTGAAAACATGGCCAGATTTGTCTTATAAACCATGACTATTGCTGGGGCTTGTTGCAGCTGGATTTTTTATGGGAGCATATTGAAACAAACAAATTTATAATTACTTTATGCTTCCTATATAACATAATATTCTGCTCCCCCAGAGTCTCAAGGTACATATGTACTTTTAAAATTTCACTTATTTCTAACCCAGTGGTTTCCAACCTTTTCTGAGTTGTGCCCCCTTTTAATAGCCAAGTAACCTGCAATCTTCCACCAAGTTTGCATAAAAAGGCATTTTTAGTGTGGTAAAATCACTCCTCCTCAGAAAGCAAAGGAACCTCGTGGTGCAGTGGTTAAACTGCTGTACTGCAGCCAAAAGTCTGCTCATGACCTGGTTCAGTCTCAGTGGAATCAGGTAGCAGGCTCAAGGTTGACTCAGCCTTCCATCCTTCCAAGGTTGGTAAATTGAGGACCCAGCTTGCTCGGGGGTGGGGGCAATGTGTAGCCTGCATAATTAAATTGTAAACCGCCTAGAGGGAGCTTTAAGCACTATGGGACAGTATATAAGTAGAACACCTATTTCTTTCTCCCCTCCCCCACATGGCCTATTTCTCATACATACACCTACACATTAACTTTAATATCCCGCCCTGAAAGGTCAAGGAAGAATTTATTCAACATCTATCCAAAATGTCAGGACAACACTTTGAGCACTTGGTGAAGTGAACTGTACTCTGTGACATCTTGTGACAAAATGAATTTGTCAGTCTTTAAGGGACAACCAAGATTCTGTTGTTTTACAAAAGCATTCTGTTGATTCTGTTAAGTCTGAAAAGGCAACACTACTATTCCTTTGGAAAAGGGTAGCCACAGAGCCACTGAACGTATGAAGCATCTAGCAATCTCTATGTACAGGGGATCCCCAACTTACACCAGCCCGCTTTACAATGTCCCGCTTTTACAACCATTCCAATATTAGATAATGCCCATCCTAGCATCCAAAACTCACTTTTATGCCCACTGTGACTGATGCGACAAAATGACATTACCCAACACAGCAGCAAGAGAGCAAAAGTGGGAAAACAAGGAAAACAGCAGAGGTTGGAACAGAGTACTCAGCAAGCAAGCTAGAGGGATGAGGTAGGATGGAAAAGAGAGAAGAAAACAGAGGACAGAGAGCAGTGTCAGGAGAGAGGAGCTATGAGGGAGAAGTGAAAAGGCAGAGAAGGTTGGAAGGGAATGATGAGCAAGTCACAAAGAGTAGAGGTGTCATTTATAAAGTATGAATTTTTTTTCCAGGAATCAAATCTCTATTTTTTGAGCAGAATGGAAAAATACAGTTCAATTTACAACACTTAACTATATCACCATTGACAGAGAGGCAAGTAGGTTGCAAATGAGGGGGATCTGCTGTACATTCTTTAAAGTAGAAGAGTTAAAGTGATAAATATCACCCTTTAAATGTTATACAAACCTGGACCCAAAAAGCATACAATGTGCTACAATAGATAATGTAATAACAAAAATAACATGTAGGCTAAAAATACACCAGAAATTGTTCTATGGGGAATTATTCTGCACTGAAACTTACTTAAAGTAGGTGAGGCTATTCTTAACTCCAAAAAATTTAAATGGAAAAAATATGAACATGTTTTAGAAACACATATAATCTAAAGATATTTTTACTTACATAATAACATCAATCATATGCCATTTTCAGGAGTGTTGAAAAGAAAAAAGTATTACTTTTTTAAATAACTTTTTTTATTAGTTAAAACTTAACAAAACAGTTCAGAAGGAAATACAATAGAAGTAGATACATAATAACATTTTACACACAAGAACACACAAAATATCTATATAGAAGTTTCTATAAACGCTTCCAGATATTTAAAAAGTGAAACTGATTAATGATGGAAGTGTTTGTTTTGCTTCTTACATTGCTAATTTTAATAAATCAATTTCTTCAAAACCTTAGAAGTTTTTTGCAGGTTTCATTTTGTGCTTCGCTTTCTCCAACTACAACAGCAACTATGGATATTATTACTGTGAAAACAAGCTTAAAATTGAGCCTAAAGCCTAAAATAGGACATTTTTCTAAAAAGCCTATCCCTACTGCAGGATCTCCTAAAATGCTACATCCTTAATCCTCTGCTCAGTGATTAATGTTTACATTTCCTTGAAATGAAGACAAGTAGTTTAGAGGCTGCAGGACAGGGTTGGGAGCCATGACATATAAATCAATTCCACTCAGAGTGACTGCCGCTACATATGAAAACATTAGCAAAACAAACCAATCTTACGGTGGACAGACAGAATTTTTGGCATAGCTACTGCCATGTTCTATGACCTGTCAGCTCACTGAAACAAAGACAGGACATGGTACTGGCATTCATTTATTTCCATTTTGTAGCACTATAGCTTCTTTCTTGTAATTTATCCTCCTCTTGGTACCAAAAGGGAGGAACTCACTGTGGCAGTTTTGCGGCTGGCACCATTTCTTAGGCTAGGCTATCTGGAGAGTGCCATGTTCAGAGACAAAGATGGTTTAGGATTGTATGGAACCCCAAATCACTCATCCCACACTATTCCCGATCTCAGTGCAGGGGAGCAGCAACTATAAAATGGTAAGGATTTTTTGGTGTGTTATTGCCTAAAAATCTCTGGCAGTAAATTTCACTCTCCACCATGAGAGAGAGAGGCCTACTGTAGTCCTAAACAGCTGCTTGACCCTGCGTTGCGAATGGTTCATCTAGAAATCTGTCTGTGACGTATTCTGGTTGCTTCTCCTAATCAAAAAGGGTCATGGAGAACCTGTTAGATGTAATCTAGTTCAGACGTCACCTTGTTCAGTGACCAAGAAAACATTTGAAGCTTTTCATAAAAGACACAATTGAATAATTGTGTACAAGCCTTGTCTTATAGAAATAAATAGCTAGAATTGCCACAACAAACAGTACGCTAATACCAGGCAAATAGAAATCCTGATTTATCCACTTGAAATCACAAGCTGCCTTGTGGGGAGAAAGGTGGCATAGAAATGTTTTAAATAAATATAAATAAATAAATAAATAAATAAATAAATAAATAAATAAATAAATAAATAAGAAGATAGACATCAGGCTCATGTTTGCTTTTCGGCTATAACATTAACATTGTTCTCTTGTTTCCCAAAACATTGTAATCACGAAGGCTGGAAATTTCTTTTGAGAAGTAACGTCACCAGTACCTTTAAATAGAGAGATAGAAATAGCTCAAGGCCTGTATGGTCCTAAGCCCAATATTCAAATAAAAATATTACTCTGTGGAAGTACTCTGAAGCTGAACAATGTAACATTTTACTTAATTGTGTAAACCCTTCTACTATTCTGGACAATATTTGGAAAGGCTATATAACATTATCAATATCAGCCAACTATCTTTCTCACAAATCAATAAGCCTTTGCTTTAAATAAATAAAACATAGATTTTTTTCTGTATACGTAGAGAGCAGCCATATAAAAGAATTTATTTTTGAAGTGTCAACTCTGTGATACAGCACATTAATGCCTGCAAGTCATGTTGGAACACACTGTCATTTTCTTGCCTGCTCAGTTTTAATGAAGAGACATTAAACAAAGCTTCCAGAGGAGGACATTCCACCATTGGGGTGCCACAGAATAGAAGGTCCTGTCAAATGTCTACACATAATGGATTCCTCTCAGAGGTGAGATAGAGAGAAGGGCTTTCCGGTTTGCTTTGTCACTTATGTCACCTGGTCACCAGCAAAAGGAGTGAACCAACATGTTCCCACAGCAGACACAATAGGACAAAGGCTCATGTTGTCACCCTTTGACTCAAGCATTCTGAGCTATGGAGTACATCTGGGCATTCAAAGGCAGAGATGTTTGCAAATGTATTTCTAATTTGTATTTAGCACTTTGAGCCAATCCAAAAAAATTTTGGACCTGTAAATCCATAAAGCAATTTGACTTAATAATTTATCAAATGTTTAAAATCATCATTGAACTAGTTGAGGCTCTTAAATATACCAGTATGAAAAGATTTTTAAAAAAGAAATTTGATTTATTTGCAATGTAAACAGTTCAAAATGTTATGTTTAATTTTGGGACAAGCAAAATAATCTGTCATTTTAAAAATAAAATGGGGAAAATAGAGTATGTCATCTTAATGTGGACATAATCTATTGGTTGGACAAACTCATCCTATGATCTTTTGAGCTAATCCAAAGCATTTAATCCCAAGCATGTGAAAGACAATCACTAAAGTCCAAATACAGGACCCAAGGTATCCAAGACAAAAATAATGCTAAATGACACCATTTTCGTTATGACCACACAGACTGCAATCCTGCTACATACTCACTAAGAAGTTCTTTGAATGTACTTCTGCTGTTTCTTAGCTCCTCCATCTTTCAGTTGCAAAGATCAACAAAAGGTGTGGTCTGATCTCAAAAGTGCAGGATTGTAGAAAAAACAGTATGCACTCTTGACACTCCTCCTTAAAGTGCTAGAAGACTTTGAAGAGGACAGCAGGACTGTGCCACATGGAATTATTGGCTTGACATACTAGCCAGTCTCTATTTCTGGGTGCTTGCTAAGGGGACATCCTTTACCCATCAGTTCTGGTTAAGGTGGAAACATTCTTATGTAAGATAAAGAAAAGGGCTGTGTCATTAAATCATTCAAGGTCAGGGATCATTTCTTGTGAAAATGAAATTTTCCTATCTAGAGGCTGAGATCCACCCATAAAGTATGTGCTAACAGAGAGTAATCCAATAAAAAGGCATTACCTTACTCAAAGGAGTACTGTACTATGTTTACTGGTCTCTCAAAGGAAAATAGTAAGGAAACAGGTAGCATCACCTTACATTTTAAAAACATGCACCTAAACAGTTAAAATGAGCCACACTGCTCTTGTTAACTGTCTGTTTTTCAGTTAACATACTGATCGCAAAAACTGATATGAATGAAGTAATATGCAAGCCTGCTTTTGTATGCAAGACAAAAATAACCATCAAAGAGGAGTTGAGGAAAAAATATTTTTAGATGCTAAGAGAAAATAATTGTTTAAAAAACATCATTATTTGCAAACTCATTTTATTTGTATACAGGTATAGAAGACAATTCTGTAATATTCACTAAAAATAAGACAGATTCTTCTCATTCTGTCACTTACAAATGATGTATCCTGGGTTTGCTGTCATGTTTTTTCATTCTAAACATTCTGTGTTAGTGTTATCTGCTACAACAGCAGCAAAAAGGAATGTTAACAATTTTCTGGAAAGTTCTAGAGCTTTTAGTTAGATAGCCTTCAAATTAGAGCCTGGCAAATTGGGAGGGAAAGCCTGGTAAGCTGCACATTCTCCTTCCCAGGAAACATAGCATTTCTGTTTCCTGTCTAACGGCAAATATAGTCTGCTATGATATATATATCTGGGCAAATCATAGCTGGTGTTACCTTTCAGACAAGAAGGCAAGTGGATTTTCATTCCAGGTTTGCAGGACAAGCGATGAACCTAGCTGAATCCAAATGTCACGGAAAAGGAGCTCAGTCCAAATTTAACACCAATCCAATACAATATTTAATTAGTTAATAAGCAACAAGAAATGAATGCTGCACACAAATGGAAGGAGAATAGCATTCAAGCCCACAGACCATTCCGCACCTCAAAAATACCATCTAAACTTACCTTTCTGTGCAATCCTATATATGACTATTCTGAAATGACACTAAATTCACTAGGACTCTTGAGTAACTCTATACAGAATCACAGTAGCATCCTTTGATGTCTATGTAGGCCACAGATTGCATGTGGCATATTGGTCTACTATGCAGTCTCACTGTCAAAATCACTGTCACCAGACAAAACCAAATTTTCCTAAAGAACAAGGTACAGGGACCATGCACCTTGTTTAAAAGCACCATATCCCCAAAGCCTGTGAAAAGGTTGGCTGTGCCAACAAGACAAAGCACACAATTCCTATTCATCTTGTTTTGCACAGGACTGGCATTGCCATGCTCCCAAATTTCAGTGCCAAATCTGGTGGTGAGGCAGTGTGGGGTGCTGTGGTAAATGTGGTGAGACAGTGGGGGCTGGGTTCTCAAGTGCTCTGAAGTTTGGATTTCTGTATAGCAGACAAAAATTCTGCAATTAAAAAGGCACAAAAACTAAATGGCAAACATTTCACATTTTGTTCCTGTGTAAACTGAGGGCATTATTTAGTTCCCAACTGATGTTTTTTTAACTGTGATTGCAACCAATTCGTATGCACACTTCTTCAGGAATTATATGAAACTCAGGATTGGAAATTATTTCAATAATTATCCTTTTCTTAAGATGTTCCGCTTTTTTCTTGAACCGATTGTTAAAGTTTGATCAGTGTAACTAAAGTACCAAGCATGAAGCAAGCTACAACCCTATGCAAATCCTTTTGTGAGTAAATCCCATGAAACATAGGGCTAATTTCTATGTAAACTTGCACACAACTGCTTTGAAAGTAAAGCAGGATTACTACAAGAGTTGCATCATGGCTGTATAAAACACAAGCCATGCACTGACCTTCTTTTGGAAGTCAATATAAGGAAAATAATACAGCATAATCCAAGTTGGCATCTTGCTATATCACAAATTGCTACTTTATGTGTTCAATTTCATATATAAGCTTCCATCTCAGTTGATCTTGGCATACTACAGAGAAACAAACCAACAGAGGTAATGACAATTTCATGGTGGCTGCTAAGAATGCACCATGGTGAAACATGATATACCACTTTTAGATCCCAGTTTTTGAATCATTCATGGATCTGTGTTTTGAAGTTTTTAACCTGATCATTTTTTCGGTTGGATATATTTAGAAAGATAAAGGAAATGAGTTACACAAAATAATAGTGGGCTGGATCCATGATCTGCCTTTTGAGGACAGAAAGACTTCATTCACAGAAGTTGTCAATTTGGGAGGATTCCCTGCCCAACACATTGCCATTCCTCCAATTCTACAAGGATCCCCACCCTTCTGAGTAGCATTTTGAGAGGAGTGGATTGGCTGCCATGTCTAGTGAGTCTGCTTCTGCCAGCCCAATTACATTTACCTATATCTGCATCTAACTCATCAGTTAGAATGAAGCAGACTGCACTCATCATATAGTTCCAATTAGTGTACTAGAAGCAAAAGTTAAAACTGCGATCACTCCACATTCTATTTAAACAAACATCAGAGAGAAGGAAATGAAGCAAAACCCTACTGCCCTATAAAACAAGACGTGCTTTGATAAAAGAATCCTGCACTGGAAAGTGAGTTAGGTCAGGGCTTGTATTCTCAGAATATCTGCAGTTCCTCACATGTTTCTCACATGTCATATCTGCAGTTAATCACATATAAAATTTAGCTTATATTCCACATTGAACAGCAAGCTAGTTCTATAATAAGTAGTTATGGGAACATTTTCAACTGGGTCTTTAGAAATGAACCCCCTAGTTTTACTCTGATTATGAAAAAATCCACCTTCCCATTGTGACTGGACAATGCTGTCTGTCTATAAGGTCGATTGGTTAATCACTGAGAGCAGTTGCGTTCAACATAACAGTTTAATTTTTTGTAACAGATTGATTAATACAATAAAATAGGTTTATCAGCTTAGAAGCCAACACAGAAGGTTCTTTACTCTGCTCTTTAATCACCACACAATGATAAGAACTAAAATTATCAGTTTTCATGCTTTAGTAAAACAAAGTATCTTAATGGATCTTTTCTAAGATAAAACTATTAAGGGTGACACAGATGCACTGAGAAATTTTAGAATTCTCTATATCTCAATTTTCAATGGGCACTGCATCCAGAATATGTTGCATTAAGGCATAATCATTAATAGGCCTAAAAATGGTGTGCTTCTGAAGCAGAACAAATCAGAATGTATTTCTCATTCTATGGATTCCACCAGAAAATTGAACATTTTACTCTTTAAAACATTATTGTGACCTTACCTACTCAAGAAAAGAGAAGCCTGTGGCTTAGTTGCTTTTGACTGACTGCTGGCAATCAGTAATACTATTCCCAAGCAATATTCAAAGGCTAGCTAACACTCAGCTGAGCAAACATACTCCGTTTTGCTCCAATTCTGCTTTTCACTAAAAACTACACCTTAATCAAATATTTTTATAACGGTTTTGGGACAGTTTCATTTCCTGCAGCTTGCTTCATGGCATGAATTAAAAAAAGAAACAACAAAAAAGCGCTGTGATTTGATGGGGGAGGGGTTGGGGAAGAAGAATATTAACTTAAAGAAAACATGTCTGGCTTCCTCCTCCCCCCCCCCCCATCCTCCCCTTTTTACACAGCACAGCAGAGAACAGCCCTCCAAAACTAGTTGCATTCTCAGCTACACTGTTATCATTACTGAACAATGCAAATAATCATGATGAGCTTATCTGTGAGAACACACTAAGAGGCAAGTTAATGCAATAAATAAATAAATAAAGGGTGGGGGGAGAGAAAGAAGCCTGCTGCCCAAGAGACATGTCAAGCCACTATTAAATACGCATAGAACAGTGACAAAGAAAAAAGCCACCCTCCTCCTGGAAGCAAGCAGCACAATGAAAATGCATCACACTAAAAAAGGAGCCAGGAAGGTCAGCGTCTCCTATTAGACGGCAGAGTCAAAACACAGAGAGGAGGTGCAGTATGCTTTTCGAGACTGGTTCACAGCCCATCTCGTTTCCAAAACCCAAGATTTGAAGAAGGAAATTTTTAGTATATTTTTGACACCCTGACCTCTGCTGTCAAGCTTTCCGCCAATCAGAGTGTGCAGTGCTTACAAAGCTCCATCAATCTGGTGGTTTAACATCACAGGCTGCAGTTTAATCTAGAGGGTTCCATTTTCCCTTCCGCACACCAAGGCAGTGCACCAATACAACCATCACAAGACCCGTTCTTCTCTCATATCCCCCCCCCTCTCTTGTTTCCGCCAAATGACTTCTTTACGAAGATAAAAATTTAAACAGCCATCCGACAATGGCATGTACAGCATTATGACCATCATTGTTGCTGCTACTATTGTTATTACAGATTTTTAAAAAGCCTACGTCAGAACGCTCGGGAGTAAGTGAGTGAGCAACAAAAGCAAAAAAGGAGACAGGGGAGATGAAGGAAGAAGAACCTCTGCAAGACTGGGCTGGTATTTGCAAGATGTTTCCCATCTCGACAATGCAAGACCGCCGTTCAAACAGCTTCTCGACCATGCTGCTCGCTTAAACACGGGAGACACGCCAGATTAGATTTAAAGAGCCGCTATTCTTATTATGCAATCCCCTGCAACCCTCCCTCCTTCCTCCTCCTCCTCCTCCTCTTTACGCGGCTCTACTGCAGATCCCCGAGCTTCTCTGTATGTGTGTCCACGCACACGTAGGCGCCCGCCCAAAGAGACCCAGAGAAAGGAAGAGCGCGTTACCTGTAGGAACGCTCCCCGCGCACTGTGTGCTTCCTGAAAGGGATGATGGTGGTGCCGTTATCCTGGATGATGTCGTTGTTGTTCTCTCCATTTGGGGACAGCGTTTGGGTAGGTCCAGGCATTGGAGCGCTCCCAAAATGCAAGCAGCCCTAACCCGGGTGCCTGTGCGCAGGAGAAGCTGGGGCGGGCTCGTTGCGCGCGTCCGCTCCTTCGCTACCAGATTCTGCCCCTTCTCTCCTCCTCCTCCTCCTCCCCCCCGCCTTTTCCTCTCTCGCTCGCTCTCTGTGGTCGGTGACGTCAAACTGCCGGGAGCAGCACCCGGGACACGTGACTCGGCTCCTCACCATAGCAACCAGCTAACTCATCAGATCTCCTCTCAATTCACACAGGGCTCGAGCATGACCACACGGAGGGAGCCGAGCAGGGGCAGCCCGAACATCTGGCGCGCAGAAAACACCGGGTCTGAGCGCGCGGTCCCGCCACGGCCACTGGGTTCTCCCCCTCCTCACGTCCCACACTCTGCAAACGCAGCTGCATTACGTAGATACACAGAGCCAAGTTGGGGGAGGCAGGGGTCGGGTTTACAAAAGACATTAAACCATTTTGTTCGGCTTCTCTCTTCCTCAAGCAGTCTTCAAAATTCAACGAGAGAACCGTGCAATGTGGAAGGCGTTCCGATTTTTATTTTTTTTTAAAGATTAAATTGCAAAGCTGCAAGTGACGACCGGTGGGCGTAGGCAACGCGTGCGACGAAATGCATGGAGAAATCTGAGGTTTAATATTGCGAGCATTTTGCAATGACGACCCTGGAGGAAGTTTGGAGGGGGAACGCCGTGTAGGCAGGAGTTTGTGGATTCAATGGCTAAAAAGGAGGAGGAGGGTAGGGTGACCGTTTTCCACGAGTCTGTTTACAAGGCTGTTAACCTCTAATTTTAAAAGATCATCGGAGAGATTTTCAGAGGAAGGGTAGCACGGAAAGTGGAGTATTTCTCCCCCCCCCCCGCCAAGATAAGCTCAATGATCAGCAAAGATACCGCCTTCCCTCCCCCGCCTGGCCCATTTCTCTCAGGCACTCAAGTGATTTATGATTTGTCCTACATTAAGAAGGGAACAAGCCAAACAAAAACAACGAAAAAGAGCTTATTCTCAACGGTTTATAATCCATCATCTTTGCCCTCGTAAATGCGACCGTTATTTTTGATCTGGAGCTATTGGAATTAATATCTAAACCGGTATCCTGTGTACTAAACCCAGATGGCAGAAGTAATCCAAGCAACAGGGTACAGGAGCCCTAGTTTCTTCCAGATTCTCTTTCCCATTTGAGGTGCTAATGGTACATCATGCCCCTTGTAATTTCAAAAACGCTTCTTATATGTGATATGTAAGAATGGTGCATCTTTTCTCCTTGCTTATCAGAAATACAAATGGTACAAGGGACAGTGGTTGATATATATATTCGCAATGTGGAAATGGCAGGGAAAGGGTGTCTTAAGAACTCTTCTGTAGACAGAGATTGCTGAAATCACCTTGAAAAGTCCAAATACATTATAATTGCCTCAGGGCATAGACTGAAGTCATTTGATGGCTTTCTTCCTTTCCAGTAGGCTTGCAGAAAAGGGGGCAGGAAGGTTAGAGGCATATGTAATTCACTGGCAAGAAGCTACTTCCCTCAACCTGTTGACAGTAGATCTTTGAAATAGTGGTGTTAAGTACTTCTTCCTTTGTTTTCACCCCCACTTAATAGCACCCATCAACCAGATCCCTCAGGTCTACAATTAGCTGTTAGCTGTAAGGTCCCGCACAAATCTTTGATCTTAAAAACAATTTTAGACATCAAGAAACTAGTTACTGAAATCAAAGACTAACTAAAATTGCATCTTGAATTACTGTATCGCTGTATATCTCAAACAATGGGAAACTAAGTGCAGAATTACAGTACCAGTTTAGTTCAAAATAAAAGGCTGAAGTACCACACAATTTTCCAAATACAGACAGACCCAAGGTCTAAGAGTTTTGTGCAGGCCCTTCTCCATTTTCTTTCTTACTCTGTCCATGTACCCATTATGATCACACTGTTATACCATATTTCCTTTAGAGTAACCCAAAGTGACATATAGAGTGCAGTTTTTTCCTTACATTATCCTAAAAGGCAGATTATGACTAATAATTAGTGAGTGGCTTGAGGTGAGATTCATCAGCTGTAACAGGTTGTAAAGACTACAGCATGTTACCTCAGCTCTTCTTTTGATCCAGCCTTTCCTTATTTCCACACAAACTATAATGGGATTTTAAAGTAGCCAGATTCCAGAGGAACTTACAGGGAATAAAGCCAGAATTCTGCTGCAGTATGGAACAGATTGAACGTACTATTTTATCCATATGTTTATTGCCTTCCCTTGCTCTTCCATCTCCCATCCTTTTCTTTCCAAATAAACATTAAATATTTGGACATGATTTGACTACCTTTAAAAGAAGGAATTTTTGCTAAAACTTTCCTCACATGCAAGATTGCTTGGTTGCTGAGCTACCCCTTCTGTTTTTAAGATATTTCACAAAATTGTGTTAAGTTTTCTTTGATCTTGGCTTTGGGTAAGTAAATCTAAAGTGCCTTCCAGTTTTCAGCCCTAAAGTTAGATTGACAGAATTGGGTCTTTGCATTAGCACTGTATGTGGCTATTACTCTGCAAAGGGCAACTGTGTTCAGGCAAGGATCAGCCTGTGGTGGCAGCCTACTGCAATCTTTTTTTTTAATGACAATAGTTAAGGAAAGTGAGGTTCATGAGTAAAAAGGAAAGGAATCCCTTTCCCCCAGATTTATAACTCTCAGCCTGAAAACAGGTTACCCCTAATATCTTCTTAGCCCACCTGAGGGTTAATATGTGGCCTAAGCGTTCAATATATGACCTGCAGCACAGTTCTAGTTCCCTTAATTTATCTGACTAGCAAATTTAACAAGGAGTCTTGTGGCATCTTAAAGACTAAAATATTTATTTGGTATAAGGTTTCATGAACTGCAGTCCATCTGCATACATTTATGCCAGCTTTAAAAGTATCAGAAGACACTTTGTTGGTTGTCATTGTAATCCAGTGGAATAAGACTGCTACCCTTTGGAGTAGAAATGTCTGTCTCACTAGTCTGTTGAAAAATACAAATTGAATTAGAAGTATGAATGTACATTTCTGTATTTGCAGGACCCCTTACTGTCATACATTTCTAGTGTATACCAGTCCATATCATGTAACAGGGAGAATAGATGGAGGTATAAAAAAGGTATCATATTAAAGCAGCCTGAATAAACAGTATAAAAATGAAGAGGTTTGGGAGAGCAGCATGCTTAAATGTGTGTCCCGGTGCATTTTTTTAAAGCAGAGAAAGAAAATGGCCACTAATTGCTTCTCATATATATGGAACAAGCCTTTTCAGTGTACCATCTATAGTGAGAAATGGGCTCTATGTAAATAGAATAAGTACTGTTAGTTGGTGGACCCAGTGCACTAACACACAGAAATCAGTGAAGGCAATCGCAAATATAGCAACACTGTGTCCTGACTTGGCAAGAAGGAACATACTGTAATTTCCCTTTTCTGATGACAGGCTTTTGTGAAAGTGCCAGGCCTGCCTTTGAATGATGCCCATATCTCAAGAATGCTGATGAGGAAAATATTTTACTATCACAATAGAATTTTGGGGGCTGCAGTGGTTACACTAATAGGGCCAGGAATCAAACATGAACTTCATGAAAATCAATCATATGGAGTGTTGTAATAGAGCTGGTAACAGTTGAGGTGAGCAACCTTGATAGATCTGATGGCCATATTTTGCCTTGAGACCCTGGAGTGGGCTGCACAAGGCCCAGGAATGGACATTTTTTGACGTTTAAATAAACTTTAAAACGCGTGCCCTTGCTTAGCTTCTCTCAAGATCCAATACCTACTTAATATAAATCTTACAGCCTGCCTGTAACATAATTGGGCATATAATTGAACATTATTTGATCTCCTAATTTCTCCCGTCTTCCCTTCCTCTGTTATTTTCCTTGTGCTGCATAGCCCTGTCCGCCAGTATTGTGTAAAGCTTCATATACACTGATAGTTCAAATTTTAAAAAAATGGTGGGGACACAGGAGAGGGTACATAGGGTCTCTATTGCTGTTCCCAGACTCTGGAACTCCCTCCCAGGCTGGTCCCATCTTTGCTGTCCTTCTCCAAGCAGGCAAATGCCTTTCTCTTCATGTAGGCTTTTCCTTAGTGACTGACTGACTGTTTTGAAGACAGTAAATGGGATGGTTAATATTTTGTTCTAAATCTGTTTTTAGTAATGATTTTACCTAACATTTTAAATTAATTATTTTTTAATTTTTGAATAATTTACTATTTTTAGCTTTTAATATTGTGTTTCTAATGATGTAAGCTGCCTTAGGTCCTTTTAAAGGAGAAAGGTAGGGTAAAATATTTTAAATAAATAAAAAGATAAAAATAAATAATTTAAAAATTGCTGGACACTACAGAAATAGCTCGTAATGTGTAAGGTCATCGTTCCATTCCTCTGTCATTGCATAAAAATAACAATTTGAAAAGACACAGATGCGCATCCACACACAATACTAAGTACAGCACTGCTACAGTATTTGTTAACCTTGCTTCAGTATGAAAAAATTGACTACATTTCCTGCCAGATTTGTTCTCAACAGCAGTTTTATTCTAATTTTATCTCTCAAAGTTATGATGTAAGCATAGGGGGTGGGAAGAGCTAGGTTTATCTGAAAATTCGCCCCCCCCCCCCCTTTACAGCTACAACTGTGCCAGTAGGAGCCTGAGAACAGAGCAAAGGAATGATGTGGGTTCCATATGGACAACAGACCTTTCGGCCTGGCTGAGAGTCACCGCTTGGCAACACAGCACACATTACAGATGCAGTTAATTTTGTCCTTACTGCTAGCGACTACATATACAATAAATCATCTTGTACATTTCCTCCTCCCACATTCATAGTTGTGTGCAAAACAATTCCCTATATGCAGACCAACTGACATAAACTGTAGACCACAAGCCAGTACTTAGAATGTAATTCTGGTCTTTAAACGAGTTCTTTCAAAGAAGATAAATAAAGGACACAGTTTGGGGAGCTTGAGGTATAGCTGAGGTGTAGGATTTCCCACCAATACTAATGAAAGACCAGGATTTCTCATCAAATATGACACCCCACTGTTACTTCAATGAATAATAAGAAAAAAAACCAATTGAATATATATATAATTTTTCTGAGGTTTCTGTCCCTGCATTTCTCCATCTTTTTATTATCATGTAATTTAAAGCAGATGTTAAAATGTTATTGTTATTTTTTTATTGTCCATGTTTTCTCATATATATAAAACTTGGTAAAGGTTGTGTGCTCTATTCTACTTTATTCTATTCCAGAAAATGTACTGTTACCACAGATTTGAAGAACAATTCAGAAAAAAAGACAACAGCCGTGTGTCAGTCAATATGCAATCAAGAATAACTATATTGCCATAGCACTCTTTTATACCACAACCACTTTATCTTTTACAAAATCATCACAAAATTTTGTAAAAGATTTATCATCACAAAATTTTTCATGCAAATAGCTGAAGCCACATTAAAAGGACATTTAAGTCACAATATGTTTTGTTTTTTGTTTTGGTGAATCAAGACTGCTTTAGCCCCTTCAGTGTTAAACTGTTTGGCCACTTTCCACATATCCAGATGTACAGCAAAGTTTTAAAGTATTAAAGTTTTAATAATCTAAAACCAGAAAGGACTGAAGAAACCACTTCTCAGAAAAGCGAGAAATAAATAAAACAAAATAATTAAGCTTTCTGTCCTGCCTTGGACCAGTCATTATTTCTCAGCCTCATGTACTATACAGGACTGCTATGAGCATTATAAAAGGGAAGGAAGAACAGTATGTGATGTCCTGAGTTCCTCAGAATAAAAGGAGGATATAAATTTAATAAATAAAAATTTGAAGTCACTTATGATTGTGAACTCTGTTTTGAGAAATCAGATGACTAAATTGAATTTTTTTGTATGAGACTATCTTCTCTCACCTCCAAGTAAGATTCCATATAATTTTGCTGAATAAACTTGATTTTGGATTGGTTTACACATGAATTCCATGGCTCCTGGCTTAGGATGCAGTTACATGTAAAAAAAACACCTGGTTTTGTATTGTGTTTAGCATGTTTGAAACCAATTTTAAAAATTCCAACTCCATGATGCAGAGGAAATCATGGATCCCCCTCAGGAAAGCAAGGTATTTTACACCGCTGCATGAGGATTGTTTATTTTAAATCATTTATGAAATCAATTTATTTTCATTTGTGAAATCAATTTATTTTGAATTGTTTCAGCTTTTGTGAATGCCTCTGTTGGTGTAAATTGTGTCAAGTAACGGATGCCAGGATCACAGGTTTCGAGCTTCAGGGAAATGTTGCTGCCTGATCTGTTATATTTATTTTTTCTATTTGTAATACTGAAATAGCGCCATCCCACTTTGAAATAAATAAAAAACCCAAATATTAAAAAAAATATAGTGGTGATAGTAGCGAGTGACCGTGAGACACCCAGTGCAAAGGTGGGTGGGTGCCGCAAATGTACTACATTTGAAACTTCATCCTTTGCCCGCCCACCCTTCCATTAGCTGCCTCTTACAGCCACTCACCACCATCACTAGTGCTATTTTTAAAGTTTGTTTTATTTTTAAAAAACTATTTCAGTATTACAGAAAGAAATAAAGAACAAATGAGACTGCAAGGTTTCCCTGCAGCCTAAAAAGCCGTATGAGCAGCAGGATTTATTAATGATAAGTTGACTGTTTTAATATTGGGTATTATTATAATATTGGGTATTATTTTAATGGTTTTTAATGTGGTTCTAAAGTTTTAATATTGCTGTATGCCACTCAGAGATCATTGGTAATGGTGCGGCTAAAAAATCTTGTAAATAATAAATTTATTTTAATGTAACTGTGCCCTAAGTATGTCAACAAAGGTAAACAGAACTGTTCCTCTGTTATCCTCATATATAAGATGCCCATTTGTCACTCAGAGTTTGATCCAGACTTAGTTGTACTGTAGGTAGAGCAGCTGAAATCCATAGGATTTGATCAACATGTAAGTCCCATTGATGTAAATGGTTCTACTATTACTAAGTCTGAATCCATTC
The DNA here is from genome assembly GCA_037013535.1 of Intellagama lesueurii. Classification (NCBI taxonomy): domain Eukaryota; kingdom Metazoa; phylum Chordata; class Lepidosauria; order Squamata; family Agamidae; genus Intellagama; species Intellagama lesueurii. Next base: position 49,964,203 of record JBAJHW010000004.1, read on the forward strand.
TCAAAAACCTTAGAATCCCAAAATAATTACTACAGTGCAGACAAACTATGATTGAAAGCAGTGCTCAATAGGATCAAATGATAGACACATACCAAAATCCTACAATTATACGAGGGGGTGCTGATAAGTATTGAGCCTTTCCCATAAAAAATTGAGCTAGGAAGCTATAAATTGCAGGGTGTATTGGCCAATTTGTCTGTATTCAATGGTGCAAAAATCAACTACCTATGATTTTAACTTATCTTTCATTTTCAGCTCCAAAGTGAACATGGCAGCACCTCCAGAAAAGTTCAATGTGGAAGAGCATAGGAATCAAGTTCCTGTTTCTCCAAGGGAAAGGTGCAAAGCAGATCCATGATGAAATGTCACAAACTATGGGTGTGGCATTCACCCTTTTTGCACCTGCGTGTTTTGCCCTCACAAAGGCTCCCGTCGTGTTTTCCTCTCACTGCCACCAGTGGATTACTTCAATCCACAATATAAATGACGTTTGTCAAAACACTTGTGAATACAAACAGAACTTATTTATTGAAGTGAAGCAAATTTAATAATCACAGAAGTTCTTCAGATAAACATTGTACACAGGGAAATCATTAACAGTTCTCTCAGTACATACTTTTCTCTTGCAATATCATTACCACCTTTTCTACCTATTTTCTTAATCAGCCTTATCACTCAGTATCTGTTCCCTCTCTCTCTGACTAACCAGTCCCTATCTCTATCTGGATCTCATCCCAATCTCTATATCTGACTCCTCCTTCTCCTGCCAAACCTTCATATAGCTGCTGACTCCGCCTCTCCAATCCTCTCATAGGCTCAAGCAAATTAGCTCATGACTATGAATGGTCTGAGTGATGTAGGGCGATCGTCACATTCCTCCCCCCTAAGAAAAGTTTGTTTCATGGGGGAAACCTTACAGTTTACCCTTATGAACCACAGAACATACAGGGAACATTACATACAAAACATCATCATAACATTATGCTTACCAGTTATGTTCTAAATCATATACCATATTTTACCATATAACACATTACATTTACCATATACTTATACATACCTTATACTAGTTTTCTCTCTATTATTATGTCTACTAGATCAAACTTATTACTTTAAACATTTAAAACAATCAATGCAATTATAAACATTTGCACTACTCACATCAATACAAATCACATTACCTTTACATTAATAGCGCTACTCACCATTATTATTTCCCATCATTCTCCACCTCTCAGTTCATCCCCATCCAAACTTGGCATTTTAATCATTTTTCATAACTATACACAAACAAAACATTTAATACCACATTACAAACTTTGTTTATCCATCTGGCCTTCGAGGCAAGGTATCAGCCTCCATGCTTTGAGTCCCTTTTATGCTGTGGATTACAAAGTCAAAGTCTTGCAGGTTCCGTGTCCATCTTGCAAGCTTACTGTTAGTGGATTCCACAGTTTGTAGCCACATCAGAGGAAAAGGGTTGGTGCAAAGGATGAACCTCCTTCCCCTAATGTAGGGTTTCAGTCTTTTCAGCATCCAAACAATTGATAGGCACACCCTCTCGATGGCAGACAAATGTCTCTCACCAGGTCGGAATCTCCTGCTGATCAGAGTCACTGGGTGTCGATTCCCTCTGTGGTCCGCTCGGCACAGCACGGCTCCCAGACTCACACTCGACACATCAATGTATACGATGAACTCCTGGTTGTAGTCCGGCACAACAAAGGCAGATCTTGAAGTCCGCGCTCTCTTCTGTCGACTGGCAGTCATCGGGCACTCTGAAGTCCATTGGATGTCCTCCACTTGCCGTTTCCGGGTGAAGCCTGCTTTCTTTATGGCTCGTGGCTTCACTTTTTCAGCTGGGGATGGGGTAGGCAGTTCCTTCTCCTCCTCCAGAACATCTATGGATGCGTCCTTCTTGGAGAGCTTATTGCTTACGCCTTCCTCCTCACCAACAAATTCACCCACAGGTACTTTCGTTGCAGTCTTCCCTATGTGGGGGACCACTATCGTGGGTCACCTCAAAATTCTCAGGTGAGTTTCTTTTAGGTGCCATCTCTAACACTTGGCTTATGTCAGATATGTTGAGCTTTTCATCTGATTCTATTTCTTTATTCATTGATATGTTAGGTAGGAGTTTGCCTTGCAAGGTTTTAAATGTTTTTACAGCTGCAGAGTGACTATACTCCTTAGCCCTCCAGTTCTGCTGCAACAAATCTATCTATAGGTTCTGACCCTGCCACAAGCAATCTACTCCCCTCTATGGTTCTCAGCCTCACCACTTTGTCCTCAGGACAGAATGTTCTTTCCTGGGCCTCATACAAGCCTTTCTCCTTTCCATGAGTACCTCCCAAGCTTGGCTCTGTTACTTCTAAGGCCTCCTCCCTATATTTTACAGGGACAATTAATTGTTTGAGATGTCCATCTCCATTCCTATGAGGTTTTGATAAAACCTCTCTATATATCAGGTTTTTAATCACCTATAAACCTCTCTGGGTGTTCAGGTGTCAGTGGAATGGGACTCTCATTAGCTTTTGTAATACAATCATTTAAAGTACTATCTTCCTTCTGCTCATCAATACAGGAAGTATTATTAGGATTCTCCAATATGACCACCTCAGCCATTTCTGCTATCTCAGGGTTTTCCTCTGAACTGGGACATCGTTCAGGATTTTCAGGGGTCAGTGGAATTCCCTTAACTTGTGCAAAGCATTCACTTAAGGTACGATCTTCCTTTTGTTCTCCTTGTATGAAAGATGGATTATCAGGGTTTCTCATAGTAACCAGATCAGCTGTTTCTCTCTCTTCTCTTATTTCAAGAAGATTTCCATCATTTTCCTCAATGGCTTCAATTTGCCTTTCCTGAGAGCAAGTTGTCACAAAAACACCGTGTACATGCTCAGCTAAATCCAGGCCTATTAAACATGGGGCAGGAATCTGATCAGATATGGCCACCTTCCAAATTCCTGACCATCCCTTATATCTCGCTGGTATTTTTGCCATGGGCAACACCACTATTTCAGAACCAATCCCTTTAATAGAAATATTTTCATGGTCTAACACATTTTCCTTAGGGACTATATCAGGGTGACATACTGTAACTTGTGAACAAGAATCTTTTAGTGCTAGATACTTATTATTATCAACATAAATAGCATCTCCTGAGCTGCGTAGAAAAAGATTCTGATCACTTTGTATCAGAAAGCACTGGACAACCCTGGCCACAGGAAGATCTTGGCTCTCTGACCCTTCTGTTACTTGCATTGCTATGGCAACAGCTTCAACTGCTGCATTCTTAGCTGTTCCATGATGTTGTACACAAAACACCCTCTTAGGGGGACTAGAATCTCCACCCTTAAGATGATTACAATCCCTAGTCATTTGAGTCTCACACTGAGCCCAAAAATGACCCTTCTCCCCACACGCATAACATTGTTTACTTGCCCTGGGTTCAAAATAAAGGGCCTTGTTAACCTTTCCCTCAGAGCTATTATGTTTCAGGTGACTCTGCTCTGTGGATGAGAGCTTGTCTCTAAAATGGCTTCTAGTAGCTTGGGTACTTCTGAGGTAATCTCTACTGGGTGGGGCCTCTCTCCTCCTGTCGTCCCACACTTTTCTACCAATTTTTATCTCAGAAAACTTGGGGTCTCTTATCTCACTGATGCAATCTGCATTTTCACCTGCTTCTAATAATTTTTTAGGATTTTTGTCTTTAACTAAATAATGCAATTCCCCAGGCAAAATTGAATAAAATTGTTCTAACCCAATCACATTTTTCATCTGCTCTAGAGAAGTGACATTTTCACGTTCCATCCATTTGTCCAAACATTGAACCAATTTAGCCCCTAACAGAGAATAAGATTCTTCAGGCTTTTTGGTAAGGGAACGAAATTTTCTCCTCAGGTGTTCTGCATTTATGCCAAATCTAGAATATACCATTTTTCTATAGGCTTCAAAATCTCTAGCCTGCTCCAGAGGCATCTGAGAATACAGCTCAGCTAAATCTCCACTTATTTGTGATCTCAGAATTATCATCCTTTCATCATCCTTGATATCAAAGTCCCAACACGCTCTCTCAAATGAAATGAGGAAAGATTCTGGGCAATCACCTTTCCTATATGGGGGAAATTTCTTTAGATCGATTTTGGAGAGCTATCCCTCACTAGAGCTGTTACTACTGTTGTTATTATTACTATTGTTGTTTTGGGCAGCAATTTCTAATCTTTTCATCTCTATTTGAAATTCCATTTCCCTTTGTCTTAATTCTATTTGTCTTTTTTCTTGCTCAAATGCCATTTGTCTGGCCTCAGCCTTTTCTCTCTTCATAATCTCTAATTCCTTGAGCTGTAGTTCCTGAGCTTTCTCTCTGAGTCTATACTCCTGTTCCAGTTTCCATTTTTCAAACTCTTGGGAGCTTAGATCCCTTTGTCCCTCTGAGGCACCCTCCTCAGTCTCCTCCTGTTCCACTGGAGCTAGAGGGTCTCCATTTCCCTCCACTTCCTGAGGTAAACTTTGTGCCTCTTGAGGATCAATTACCTCCATTACTGGCTTTTTAGTTCTTTTGGGTGGCATAAGTATGTAATTCCTTGATAAGAGCTGGTTTCTATTGCTGAGTTAGTCAGGCCTCTTTTTAAAACACTTTTTTACTGCTGTTTTCTTTTCCCCAGTATTCTTCTGGGGTACTATGTAGCTCTCAATCGGCAGCTAAAGATGGCTACACTTTATCTGGCCTCACACCAGCCACGATGTTTCTTGGTCTGGGACAACCTTCTTGCCTTCAGACACAAAACAAATTCTATTTTCAAGCCTCTGCTTTTTATTTTCCTATCACCTCAGATCTGTTCTGACCCTGGCTTCCACTTTTTATCCACCAGCGCTCCCTTCTCTCAGAGCCTTGGATTTTAAGCTAGCCACTGGGTCTCTCAAATCCTGAGGTAAATAAACAGGAATTTTCCCTTAGAGTTGTTCCCTATCTTTAGTCCCCCCAGATCTGGGATCAGAAGCCCCACCACTAAGCTTTTCCACAAAAGCTCTAGCAGGTCACCTACTTCTTCACCACAGACCTCTGACTAAAAAGGTACCCACGACTGAAAAAAAAATTCACTTTCACGCTCTGGCTTTACTGGATTGTTTCGTATCCCGCCGCTGGACACCAATTGTGGCGTTCACCCTTTTAGCACCTGCGTGTTTTGCCTTCACAAAGGCTCCCGTCGTGTTTTCCTCTCACTGCCACCAGTGGATTACCTCAATCCACAATATAAATGACGTTTGTCAAAACTCTTGTCTTGTGAATACAAACAGAACTTATTTATTGAAGTGAAGCAAATTTAATAATCACAGAAGTTCTTCAGATAAACATTGTACACAGGCAAATCATTAACAGTTCTCTCAGTACATACTTTTCTCTTGCAATATCATTACCACCTTTTCTACCTATTTTCTTAATCAGCCTTATCACTCAGTATCTGTTCCCTCTCTCTCTGACTAACCAGTCCCTATCTCTATCTGGATCTCATCCCTATCTCTATCTCTATCTGACTCCTCCTTCTCCTGCCAAACCTTCATATAGCTGCTAACTCCGCCTCTCCAATCCTCTCATAGGCTCATGCAAATTAGCTCATGACTATGAATGGCCTGAGTGATGTGGGGCGATCATCACAATGGGTGACAGTGGCCCTTCATATGCAACAGTTAAACGTTGGGTTGTCAATTTTAAAACTGGCCATTTCGGTGTTGATAGTGAGAAACCCAGTGGAAGGCCTGTTTCTGTCTCTGTGCCTGCAAATGTGAAAGCCATCCATGACATGATCATGGAGGACCGCCGAATATCAGCCAAAAGTATTGCTATATATCTGAGAATATCACGTGAGAGAGTTGGTGCCATTATCCACAACGACTTGGAAATGATAAAGCTGGCAGCAAAGTGGATCCCCAAACCTTTGACAACCGAACAAAAGAGAAAACGTGTGGAGTCATCGGTGGCTGTTTTGGAACATTTTGCAAGAAATGAGTCAGATTTCCTGGGCAAACTGGCAACTGGTGATGAGACATGGATCTACTGTTATGATCCTGAGACAAAGGAACAGTCTAATGAATGGAGGCACAGTGGTTCCCCCAGGCCAAAGAAGTTCCGAGTGCAAAGGTCGGTGCAGAAGCAAATGGCAACAGTTTTTTGGGACAAGAAGGGAGTTCTGCTGGTGGACTACCTCCAACAGGGTTCAACCATCAATGCAAAATATTACTGTGCTTTATTGATGAAGTTGAGGCAAAACATCAAGGAAAAACGTTGAGAAAAGCTCTCCAAAGGTGTCGTCCTGTTGCATGACAACGCCTCGTCACACACTGCAGGTGAAACAATGGCAAAACTGACGTCCTTAGGCTTTCAAGTGATGTCCCGTCCACCCTATTCTCCCGACCTGGCTCCTTCTGACTATTATCTGTTCTCCAAACTCAAAAAACACCTAAAGGGACAACGATTTGGGAGTGTTCTGGAGGCAACTAATGCTGCAAATGAGTGGTTACACCAGCAGTCGGAAGAATTTTATTTGCAGGGACTGAAGAAGCTGCAGGACAGATGTCACAAGTGCATTGACTTCCTGGGGGAATATGTAGAATAGTGTGGCAGTTACAGCTTCCTAGCTCAATTTTTTCTGGGAAAGGCTCAATACTTATCAGCACCCCCTCGTACAAGAACAATGCCATGCACCTTGCTACGTTTTTAGATTTGCTCTTGTTTCAAACATATACAAGAGCCAACATAAACAATAAAATAGTAAATGAAGTAAAGAAGATTGGCCAACAAAGCATCTCATGGATTCATGAAACTACAGGGGGAAATGCAAACATATATGAATACATAATTATGCCAAGCATAAGTGTATCTATAAATTGCTTCAGTCGCACTTTTGGTTAGTGTAAGACTCGGACGATTCTATTCATAGAACTACTGAACTGGAAAAGGGCTTACAACTGTCTACTCCAACCTCAAACTCTATGCTAAAATCCAGAATACAGTACATCCAATAATACAGTACTTGGCCTCTGCTTCAAGAACTCTAATGAATTAGTGAATTGTTCTCACTGTTGAACTCTTTATTAATAAGTTTCTTTCCAATGACCAAGTAAAATATACCCTTCTATAACTTAAGCTCAATTAGTCTGGTTCTCTGGAGTAGAAAACAATTCCTCTTTGTCCTCTGTACAACAATCCTACAGGTATTTGAAGACAACTGTTATGTGTCTTTCTCTGCATATATCCTAGGACTTCAGATGAAGTCTGTCCAATACATAGCAAAATAGAATGATTGATTCTCATAAACCTATCAGCTTCTGGTCAAAGGTTTTATTAATGCAGACAAAAATGTATTAGCATTGTTTGCCACATTTTTTTCAGTTCAGATCAAGTGTCACTTTATACTTTTCACATGTAGCCACCTCATTATAAAATCTGTAAATCTGACGGAGGCAGTGGCAAGAAAGGGGCATTACATAATTTTTCATTTGCTTTTGTTCAGTTTCACTTTGCAAACTTCTACCCAATTTTCCATTATAATTTTGAATTTCACACCTATTCTTATCATCTAGTAAAGATTTCCCTTAATCATTCTCCATATCCCTAATTAGTACTAGGCCCAGGCCAAAGCTCTGTGGCACCTCAATTAACTTTTTCTCTAGTCTGATAGCGAACCACCAGGAACCACTGATAAGTACTCTAACTACAGTTGTCAATCAGCCATAAAACTACCAAACAGTACCATATATTTATACATACTTTTTCTCATCTCAACAGTGTTTCTCAATATCTAGATTATTTTTATTGTCAAATTTCTATTTATTTAATAACAATATTATTATGACAGGAAGCTGGATAATACAATTATTATTTGGTAGAGGTAATTGTGCATGTAACACTTATTGTTTGGTAGAGATAATTGTGCATTTCCCTTATAGTTTATAAGTTCATGAATGGTTATACTATTTTACATTTAATATAAAACAGCTATATAAAATTATATGTACCTATATTTCTGACTAAACAGTAACAGCAGACAGCAGTATCACTAATATATCAGATGTGATGTAATGGATGGTTTTAAGCTTTGTAGAAAGAGTATACATTTAATTTGTTTCTACCAGATTATCAGAATCACACTGGTTATCCAAAGGAAAATATCTAATGATTAAATTAAGTCTTATGGCTCAGATCTCTTAATTTACTAACAGAACAGGATCAACATTTCAGGTAATTTTGGTACAACTTTAAACATTTCAATAGCTAAGTCAGAAAGAACATATTTTCTTGAATCAAAGAGTAAAAATACTATAAGCTTCCCATTACACTTCCTGTATGTAAAGTGTGAGTCTTGCTATTCTTTCATGATACAATACTGTCACTTCCTGGAAACCTTCCCTATTTTGCTACTCACAGGAAGAGTCTACAATAAATGTCAATCCCTTTCATGTGAAAGACACATCAAGGTAGAACAAAAGAGTCACTTCCACACGCAGGAATCCTGCACCCTCAGAAAGACATGTAGTTACACTAGATTACTATGGCAGGCAGAATCACAGTGAGGGCATGGAAGAGATACAAGCAGGAAAGAGCTGCCAGAAAATGTGGCATGAGCACAGCTCAATTTCTGCTTCTTTTTATCAGTGGCCTCACATAGACACATTTCTTGGAATAGCCTCAAAAGCTAAACTACTAGGAGATATCAGGTTTGTAAAGGCAGGTATATTGAACTTTCTGGCACAGCAGCAGCAATTCTGTGTTGTAACACACACACTACACTTGTTGCAAATGCAGAATTATTCCAACAGTGACTTGTTGCCATGATGCAAACATCTTTAAGATGCACGTAAGCTGCTGATAGCAGCTCAGGAATATGAATGTAGATTATAGACCACATCACCAACCAGTACTGAATTTAAATTCAAAGGTTATAAGAATGTTGTTTTTTTAATTAAAATCTTACAATGAGGTTTCACCCAAAATATGCCATCTACATTCTGCTAGCTGTAGACTGGGCAAATATTTAGCATATTTGAATTGTCTTCTTCTAAGTGCCACTCTGGTAGGCTTTAAAGTATCAAGTACAAATTTCCACAACTGTATAAAGGATTTAGAGATCCTTCTAAGACTAGACTTAAATTGATTTCTCTACTGCAAAATATCTTGTAATATAAAACCATATTACAAAAAAATAGAAAGGAGAGATAGAAGGACCCAGTTTGATGCAAGTTCAACAATTCCTATTTATCACATTTATAATACCAATTTCTCTTGAGGCAGTCTGTGATACTGCCTCCCCTACCTTTGACGGTTTATATATTTCTTTTGCTGGTGCAGTAATGTATCCAGTAAGTAATTTAGCATTCCATGTGCTTACATGGGTGACAGTTCCCAAAATTTATTGACTCTTTTATGACATTCCAAACTACAACAATATCTAGTCCAATGACATATGGAGCAAGGGCAATGTTTGAAACAGCAGGCGCCTCTACTCTCATTTCAAGGGGTTGGAGCACTGCAACCTGATGGAAGGTTGTTTACTGTGGGAAATATTGTGTACCTGCAGCAAAAATTAATATGAAGCTACTCTCAAATCTAGAGCTATTGCTCCTTGACTCCGGCATAGTGTCAGTATATTCCTGTATTTTTCTGGCCTGCTGGCAATGATCATACAAAACATTCATAATGTGCTGTACAAAAAATTACTGCATGATTGGAGCAGCAATGACAGTAACAGCAGCCTGTCTGCCAAGAAGTAATGAGTAACTCAATGAATTCTTTCAAAAAGGTAACATTCCTTAGGAGTTCCTAGCAACTTCTATGGCAAGAGTGAGAACCTCCTTCAATCTGTGGGCCAAATTAAAATTCAAGTAAGTGTTTTGACAATGCATTCCAGTGGTGGTCAGGACCAAAGACAAAACAGAAAGACCATACCAGCAGTTTATCTTAAAATTCTTCCTGTAGATTAGGTAAAATATTTCAGTCTTTTAAGAGGAGATAAGTGCTTACAAAAGCTGAGAAACCAGCAAACAGGTGTGTCATGGGGAACCCCAATGGCCAGATTCAGACCCAGGACCTTTTTTTTGAGAAGAACCATACATCTGTTCTTCACAAAAATAATTAATATAGTATTTTTACCAGTGGATCTAGAGTAATGCCACTGTGGTCCTCTATCATTCTCTAATGTACAGCATGCATCCCTCTATAGCTTAGCACTGAAACACAATAGTTTTATCTAATTCCTAAGAAGAAAGGGGTCATTATCTCTTTGTAGCAGAGGTTACAATATTAGACTTGCATAAGATTGCATCCAAGTAATCCAAAACGTGTGGTTGATCAAACAGTTGTGGGAAAATTTCTCTGGAGATCATTAAGAATCAAAATCTGTAGCTATGTCAGAAGTGCTGCAAGAATGACAAATCTAGGCAGCAGTCTGGATTAAAGTGTTTGTGAGATAGAGAGAGGAAAGGAGAGTGGGAGAGATCTATTATATGTTTGCATTTAAACATGTTTTTAAGGAAACAGATTGTTACTGATCCCAGAACCCTGGAATAAGTAGGGGTGATAAACCTAAATACAACAAGAAGAAAGTGTGAGAAACAAAGGAGGACACAGAAGCAATGAGAAACAATGAGCAGGGAGGCCACTCAACAAGCAGCAAGTTCGGCATAGTGAGAACAGTAGTTCCTCTTATAAAGTCCTGTTCTGTAGGGGCCCCAGAAGAGAGAGACGGCTAGCAATCTAAATAAGTGATGGTTAGTTATAAGTGAGTGTGGCTGATCTTCCAGATAACTAGCATTTAGAGGGGAATAGCTTTTATGACATAAGGAATTTTCTGAACTCAGGAATAGATTAGAACCTACACCTAACAGCAGAGAACTATTTAAATGAAAAAGAAAAAGAAACTCAACCTAACTGGATTAATGACTCTACAAAATTAGTATAACTTGGTTTATTTGATTATCAACTATAATCTTACATGCTTGATGAATCAGGCTGTGCTGTCACTGTAGAAATTATAAATAAAGAAGTTACTATACCTCCCAGGGGATAATTTCTAGTTATAGAACAGTGGAAAAAAAAAACACTGTATAGAAAGTTCAGATCATTTTTAAACCAGGCCTTAAAAGGGCACTGAAACTATCTTTCTAGTGAAATAAGCAAACAATCTGGAGTCATAAGCAAACATGCCACTAAAGTTAACTTTTCTCCATTAAGAGAAAAGTATCCAAATCCCTTCCCACATTTAAGCCACAAATATACATAGAACAGTGGATTTTGGAATTAAAAACACCTACACGATCATGGTGTCCTGTAATTAGTTGGGGGAGTGGTTAGGTCAGAAACTTCACAAACCACTCTTTTTATTATTTCTTTGATATGTACATAATATCTTCTGCCAATTGCCAGAGCATCTTACCAAAACAAAACAAAATGAAAAAGTACCACAGAATATTAAAGAAAAAGCATACAATATTTTAAAAACACAGATTTATAAACCAGAATTGTATTCAAAATAACTACAGCTCATTTTTAATGCATGTCAGCATTTACAATGAAGGTTACCAGGGCTCAGAGAGCTGGCTGAAGTCTCAGGAGATGGGTACCTGGGGATCATGCCCTATACCTAAGACTAAGTTAACTATACAGAGGGCTTCCCGGACCCCCAAGCCTCAGAGTGCCTCTCTCTTCCATTATTGCTCTTCAAAGACAGATGTGTGATGTAGCTCCATGCTATGTATAAAGGGAAAGAATAAAAACATGTGATGTAAGTAAAAGTTACAGGGTTTTTTTCCAACCAAGAAGCATCGAGACTGATCATTTTTCCTTTTCCAAGGGAGGAGGTGAGAGTGGGCAGATCTCTCCATGCTTTTCTCTGCACCAAAAGGGAACAACCAAATGACAAATCCCTCCAACACAGTGCTGGGTGAGGAAAGTGTTTTATTTTGGGGTGTGAGGCTGCTTTAAAGCACCATCTCCATCCTTTTCCATTGAGTACCTGGGCTCACAGGCTTAGCACAAAGGTGTTTTGCCCTGTGTTGTGCCTGCTCAATGCTAGCACACCAAAAAGCTGGGAGTGAGGATTGGACAGAGACCCTGCATCACATGGGCCAACCATGCCATTTGAAGCAAGAGAGAGAGAGGGAGTGCAGGTGGGCCAGATAGCAGAGGAGCAAAGCCTGGGGAAAAACACTCCCTGGACTGGCAATGAGACTTCAAAAATTCCAAACAGCAGCACAGGGCTTGGAAGAACTCTCCATACGGTCTGTTTGCTGTTGGTAATCATGGGATGGAAGTACCCAAACAAAAAGCAGCAACCACTGCAGATACTGGCTGCATCTTGTTGTTTCTCTGTGTCATACAGTGGTGTCTTGCCCAGAATTCTAGGTTACAGTTTTACCTGGTTAATCAGTTTCTCCCCATATTCTGGGTCCATTGTGCATGCTTTCACAGACCACGGGACTGGAACCACTTTCAGCCCCTTCTCAATACTTATGTGCTCCATGTCCACTATATTATAATGTCTCAGCCCCTTAATCTTGGAGTTTTGCCCTGGAATCTTGGAGAAAGATAAGCTGCAGACCTGGAAACTCCACTTAAAAGAGTAGATTAAAGGCCTAAAGGTGCAGTATAGATGCTCACTATATTCTGTGTTAAACTGGCAAAATATTTCAGCATATACAGAAGCCGTAAAATTGCAGGTTATTATAACTTACCATGCCAAGAATAAATAGCAGTTTTATACAAAAACTCCTGTGCAGGCTGCTGCAACTGCTTTTTCAAGCCCTAAATAAAACTTTGATTAATGCTTCTCTATAAAACCTACTACTTCTACCATTACACAATGAAACCCAGTACTGAAGAATTATATTTAGTCATATTATACCATGAATTATACTACAACATTTAATTAAATAATTTCAGAGGAAATATTATACAATAGACAGTATGCCATGGGGAATTATCTGGGAAACTATCTGTTGATTCAAGGAGGAGATCATTCCCAGACATATATGACTTCCAAGATAGTTTTTTTTATTAGCTATGGCAATTTTAAGTGAGTTTCTAGAGAAACTCCTTATTTCGTCCTCAGTGATATTTAACTTGCCTTCTACTTGTTAGCTATGGCACTGCCAATTTTTCTGCCCTAGTGTAGTCACAAGTTGTTTACAACCACTAGGAATTGTATGGAAGTACCAACTAAACTTATCTAAATGAGAGATTTATCAAAAACATATGCTTTGAATCATTTATGCCGGTAGTAACTTCGGAAGAGGCCTATTCCAACGACTCATTCCACCATCACCCTCCAGCCCTCATACATAAAGAATATGAAGCTGGATTTGGTTGAAATGAAGCAACACAGATTGCTGTGGCTCCTGCTGACTGGCTGGTGTGTAGAATGGAAATTCCAGCACATTTCAGCACAGGCAGCTGAAGAGGGATGTGAAATAATTATTGGAGGATCAGGGAAACTTTAGAATGCTGCTTCAGATGCCTTTGGAAAGACAGTGAATTCCAGAAGCACTTCAGTTACCTATGCTTCTGGAAGCTTTCCCTGTGTCCAAACTGCACCTCTGCTGCTCCAGCCACTGCAATGCCTCTTTCCAAGTTAAGGGATCAAGATGATTAGACTGTATGTAGACAACCCCCGACTGTGCTCCTGTATTCTGCCCCCGAGTTTTCTTTTACACCTAGGCCCATGCAATGGTAAAGAACTTGGATTGCCAAGGCCAGCATAAGGCTTTTCCCCTCCTCCTTTTTTCTACTCTACCAGGACAACCTTCTGCAGCAGTCTCCATTGTATGAAGACTCTGTAAAAAGTACTGTACTAAGATATTATTTAATTCAGGATGTGAATACTCACTGATATTTTTGAAGCACCCAGAAACAAATGTTTTTATATTAGGCTATTTATAAATATAAATCTTAAAAAGCAGAGACATCACCTTGCCGACAAAAGTCCGCATAGTCAAAGCTATGGTTTTTCCAGTAGCGATGTATGGAAGTGAGAGCTGGACCATAAAGAAGGCTGACCGCCAAAGAATTGATGCTTTTGAATTGTGGTGCTGGAGGAGACTCTTGAGAGTCCCCTGGACTGCAAAGAGAACAAACCTATCCATTTTGAAGGAAATCAACCCTGAGTGCTCACTGGAAGGACAGATCCTGAAGCTGAGGCTCCAATACTTTGGCCGTCTCATGAGAAGAGAAGACTCCCTGGAAAAGACCCTGATGTTGGGAAAGAGTGAAGGCAAGAGGAGAAGGGGACGACAGAGGACAAGATGGTTGGACAGTGTCATCGAAGCTACCAAGATGAATTTGACCCAACTCCGGAAGGCAGTGGAAGACAGGAGGGCCTGGCATGCTCTGGTCCATGGGGTCACGAAGAGTCGGACACGACTTAACGACTAAACAACAACAACAATTTATAAATATCAGATTGAAAACTGTTTTTTTAAAAATCTTTTTGCATATTCTTGATCTACCAAGACAGATATCAAGCTTACATATACCCACTTTGCAAAACAGATTGCATGGTATAATTATTTAAATATAGATTTCCCCTTGCATTTAAAATCCAGGTGGCATGAAAGGACATTACGTTTAATATGGAACATTCTTGGATTGCTGCATTCTGCATGAATACCATGCCCATACGGTATTTTTAAAAAGGCTTTCTACACATTGCCACCTTGTGGATATTTCCCCTCATTGCAATTTTGTTCTCTGCCATTCATATTATTGCATGGTAATTGCATTGTTTTATATTTGTCAGTTTGTCATTATTGAGTTTGGCATGGCATTGAACAGTTTAGATATATATTATATCTATAACTGAAATTATTTCAATTACTATGAAATTGGGATTTGAAATTATTGTCAGTTACTATGGTCTCTGCAGAAAAAAACAGTATATAAATATGTTATTTTATTTAATATACATTTTAGTAACAAAAGAATTAACAGAACTTACTTTGTGGATTCATGCACTTTCCCCAGTTTCTGGAATAAACTGTTTCTCTCAGCAATTTGGAACTAGAAAATAAAATACAGCAATATTTACACCAAGAAGAAAAAAACCCACAATATGACAACATGTTGCTTTCTCATAGCTACAAAGCCATGAAGCTACCATTTTAATCCCTAAAATGTACAGGAAGCTTCTTATTACGATACCCTACTTCAGTAAAGTCAGCCCATCAAATGTAAACATCTGACTCTCATATGTATCCATTAGGTAAAGGTAAAGGTTCCCCTTGACATTTAGTCCAGTCATGTCCGACTCTAGGGCACGGTGCTCATCCCCGTTTCCAAGCCGTAGAGCCAGCGTTTGTCCGAAGACAGTTTCCGTGGTCATGTGGCCAGCGCAACTAGACATGGAACGCCGTTACCTTCCCACCGAGGTGGTACCTATTTATCTACTTGCATTTTTATATGCTTTCGAACTGCTAGGTTGGCAGGAGCTGGGACAAGCGACGGGAGCTCACTCCGTTGCGTGGATTCGATCTTACGACTGCTGGTCTTCTGAGCTTGCAGCACAGAGGCTTCTGCAGTTTAACCTGCAGCAGCACCACGTCCCTATGTATCCATTACTAATATTATATTTTATTGATCTTATTTTTAAAAACATAACCAAAACACAGTGGATGAAATCTGTAAAAGACGCTAAAAAATTTAAACTGAGCAGATCCCACTGAGTCCTGGGAATTGGCCATGGTGCAATTCTTACACTATAGCTACTATAAGCAATTAAATATCTATGCCCATAGGATCTATCATAATCTCTGTCTGAATGTTACATCATGCAGTTATTGGCCTCCCTGACAATTATTGGTCCCAAACCAGAAACTTTTATTCTGTCTTCATTGGACTGTGAATAAAGCTAAAAGTGTGGTTATCTATACTGATGAAGGGCAATATCCTACAATGTCATGCTACTGGTGGAATGACAGGATCCACAAGCAAAATGGCAGGAAATAAATCACAGCAAACCATGCACAAACTTGATTCTGTATGAACTTAGAATAAGTAAAAAGAAATTCCAAAACAACAATTTATTGCAATACCTCCCATGTCTATGAACCAAATCTAAATATTTCATAACCACCACCATGAAACACAGTTGCAGTACAACTGTGTTTCACACAGTTGTACTGCAACTTCTGGATATCATGAAGTCAAATCAAATATATACACAGCAATAAAATCAGAAATATATACAGTAAGAAAGAAGATATACAAAGACAATTTGACAATTACATATGCAAGTTTAAAAACAAAACAAAACACAAATGCTTGCTGATCTCATGGTCTTCTTCAATGGCTTTACAAAAATAAAATAAAATTAACAGCAGACCTGTGAGACACACAAAGACAATATTACCAGAGGTTAATTATCAATACAAAGACCCAATTTCCAATGTCATCACTAGTGAATGCAAGTATAGTATTCTGCTAAGGAACATGTGTGGGGTATTTTATGTTGTCTTGGCATAAACGAGAAATGGAAAATTCCTCCTGGAGGCAAAAGGAGACAGGAGGCAGCAAAAAAAATTTTTAAAAAAAGGGGGGGGGGGATTGTTTGCTTTTCTCCAGTCTCCTTTTGCTTCCAGGAGGAAGTTTTAAATTTCTCTCTCTCTTTTTTTTAAATTTGATGCAGTGCATATGTGCTGCCTAAAACAGTCTAAAAAAAAAGTCACTTCACCATACTGAAAAATTAACAAGGGAAGGCTCACTTCTGATTCGTTTTGAGTAATTACATGCACTGGAAACAAAACAAACTAGAGCGATCCTACCTGCACAAAAAAAAGCAGAACTCCAGAAAGGTGCAGAATAGGACAGTTTTCGGGGCAGGTTGATTTGCTCTAGCAAATATGTGGTCCAATCACTGTCTTTAGGAGCGAACAAGCCCATCCTTGCAGCAGACCGAACAGTAGGCTAAACTCCCATGAAGTCACCCCCTCAGTTTCAGGCTCAGGGTGAACTTAGACTTTCGAATGGCAACAGTTAGAAAATCTCCAAGGGAACTAACTGTAAGTGACCGTTAGTAACATTTGCTTGTTCTTACACCTACAATTTGCTTCATCAGGTCATTTGATTTCTTCTGAACAGAAGCTGTCTTTTCCTTCAAAACCAAAATTCTCACCCAAATTCTAGGCTCTTGCCAGTATTTCTTTGCCCATGGAACATGATAATGAGTGTAACTGTAAATTTAAACCTCCAGATCATATGGAGCATTAAACAGAGTTTTTAAATTATTAGTATTCATAAAGTGATGCACAGAAAAGGAAGCCAGCTGCTATTGAGTCATAGACCACATTAATCTGTCTAACAAAGGGTGTGACCACACAGCAGGGGAAAACCTGCTTTGTTACAGTATTTCAAATTGGGTCCCTACTGGTTTCTGTGGGTGTATTACTGTAGCCATCGAGATGAATATAAACAATTATCTTGTTGCAGGAGTCAGTACGGGCAGAGGCAGAAAGCTGTGAAGAAAGCCATCTATGAGATTGGCAATTTCCACTGAGAGCACCCTTCCCTTTGCCTCTTTTGAATTTTATTTTATTTTTCCAAGGTGACATAATGCTTATCTGCATTAACACTAAATATGGAAATCATTTCCCCCCCCCCCCCCCAAAAAGAAATACTACTATATTTGGAGACAACAGGCTCTCGCTTGAGGGGAACTGATAGGCCCGCAACTGCCCCTTTCCATTGGATCAGGCAATAACGCAGGGCAGAAACTGGCAGAAAGCAATGCCAGCAAATCAGAGCAAAACAGACCACTCCTACCAACCGAATGAAAAAAAGACAGTTCCCTTACCAGGCTTCTCCATGGTGAGCTTTACGCTATATACCTGCTGGTTTTTAATTCAATTGCATCCATGCAAAATTCAATTAAAACTGCAGATAAATGGCTAAGGTGTTATACGACCCCATGGACCAGAGCACGCCAGGCCCTCCTGTCTTCCACTGTCTCCCGGAGTTGGGTCAAATTCATGTTGGTAGCTTTGATGACACTGTCCATCCATCTCGTCCTCTGTAGGCTTGCATATCTATGTGTCACTTTGTTGCCATCATTGTTTAATAAATAGGAGTCAAAAATGTTTGCCAAGCTGAAAGGTCCATGAGACATGCAAAACACAAGCTTCTATTAATAGACTTGTGATACTTGGTAACCTTTTGGCATAATCAACTTGTGTGTGTTAGTAAATGGAATACTGCAATATAAAGACTGCTCCACGTCAGTCCTGTAAAATCACATCCAGCATTAAAACAAGATGAAAGATAATGACCTTTTTCTAGCTTTAGAAGAGGTTAGCCATGTTAGGCTATGCTAGTATGTCAGGCAAAAACAAACAAACAAATAAACAAACAAAAATTAAAAAGACAAAAATGTTGTGGCACCTTAAAGGCTAACTGCTATATTTTAATGTGAGCTTTTGCGGACAAATCCACTTCTTTTTCTAGCTTGTATTTTTATGCATAAACATACCAGTTCATTCCTTGCAAGATTTGCATTTGGATGCCCCCCTAATCCTGAAAATTGTGTGTTGTATATTTTTAGTTTCTGCCTCATGTTATTGTTAGCATTACAATTTAGTGTATTTTTTAAATGTGTTGTGGCACATAGTTTATACTTGTACATAGTTTATACTTGTTTATACTATAATTTATACTTATTTGCTGCTTGGAAATCCATCCACAGTATGCAGAGCTTTTAAATCAATAAAACCAGTACCTAGAATTATCACATTTATCTCATATAACCATCATACGAGTGTATTTTTTGTCTATCATTATTTGCTCCAGTGTATGAGTCAGCTGTTGTTACAAGAGCCACATGGCTGCCACTCCCTTGCTATTCCATGCTATTCTAATAACATGAGAATGTAGAAACAGCATGGGAGGGACAGGCATGATTGCTTGGGAAAGTAATGATGGCATCAGTGACCACAAAAGAATGGAGGATTAACATGGTCTTTTCCATCAGATCCTTAAATGTGGTTTCTGTTGTGGGATGGGGCCAACACAGGGCAGCAATCAGCATGTTTCCATAATGTAACAACTATCCCTAGTTCTCTTTTTAAAAGTGAGTGACTTCATTTAACTTGTGAATAGTTTTGTATCTACAGAAAGATATACGTAGATTGGTCCAGGCAGCCTAGAATAAGAGGCTAGTGCAGTTCAGGCCAGATAAGGGGTAGCAATAAGAAATGACATTTTTTCTTACACACTCCTCTGTAGCTGTCAGGCACAAATTAGAGTATTTTATGACTGTAGAACAGGGACATGGGGAGGGATGGCACACCGTTCCGGAAATAGCAAAGACATGCAAGCTCAGTCCTGACCTTCCAAAACATTTACTTTAGGTTTTCACAGTGAGCAGGTGGGTGAGTGGGTGGATTCTTGATGGACAGATTCTTCACGCATTTGAATTTTAAATGTATTGTTGTATTTTACTGCTTTGAATGTGTTTTTAGTATTGCTTTTGTTTACCATTTTTAGCCTGTTATTTGTTTGATCCGTTTTAGTATTTGTATACATTTTGTTTATACCTTGGGTCCTTTTTAAGGAGAAAGGCGGGGTAAAAATATTTTAAATAAATAAATTTGACATAAACGCTTGAAATCGATAAAACCACCACATTCAATGCTTTGGGTCTCTTGTTGGGAGAAATGTGGCATATAAATAAAACTAATAAAATAATAAATAAATAAATAAATAAAGGAGGCTCAAACCATAGATGTGACCCCAACCCAATAATGGCATTGATGTCCATGTAGCATGCAGAGATGTTTCAGCAGTGAAGTTTCTGAGGTTTACTTGCATATCTTTCCAAGTTAGCCACCCCCATGTAATCAATGCATGTATGTCAAGAGCCAAAGTAAGTGAATCATGGAACATCAGCTGAGGGGTAGGAGCCCAGTCCCATGTCTCCTTCTATGCATGAACTGTCATTGCATGCTTAATACATGAAAGGGGCTACAATGCTCAATTATCTAGTTTCTTTAATCCAAAGTTTAGGAGCCTGCGCCTCCATCACATATCGACAAACTCCTTGTGACACCTTCCTCATAATGTTGATGGATTTTATTTGACCATGCTGGCTTGGACTGATAGGAACTGGAATCTACCAACATGTAGCAGGGCAGAAGCTCCCTGGTCACTATCTTAGACCCATCTCCTTCATAATGTGTACTCCCAATTGCCATTATAATTACATATCCACCTATAAAGCAGTTGTTGGGTTTCTGCTAAATGCCATTTTAATTTAATTGCTAAAACATATGCAGGTTCTGAACAGCCAAGACACCCTTTGAACATGAGTAGTTCACTAATTTATTTTTGGGTGGCCCTATTTTACTTCCAAACTGATCGTGAACTCACATGGTGAAGTGACTTTAAGAAGGATTACTGAAAACCACAGGACACACCATGCTTAGAAATTGAAAAACCCGGTATTAACTCATTTTGCTCAAGTAAATAAGGGGGCTTACAATTCTGCTAATATCTGTCACAAAGATACTAACAGCCCTGTACCTTTACTCCAGGATTGGCAGACAAATGTCAGTGTAAGTCATTAAGTCTGTGGTGCTAATTGCCTGCAGTCCATAGCACACGTTGGGAAACTCTATGGGACTTTGTTCAAAACAAAAACTTTTAAAATGCATTGTTGGTGTCTCAGCTATATAGACATCCACTTAAAAGCCCAGCACACATTCACAACAGCAGTGAAATGAGAAACATGTTGTTGTAGAGAACAGTGTGTTACATCAGTTTGTCACTGTGCAATCTCTACTGTAAATTAGTTGCAAATACTGTGACCACTAACCAACAGCATCAGGATGACCATTTTACACCACCAATGTGTCTGGCAAGAATTTATTCCAACCATTTGCAGATGAATTCTCTTATTTCCATTTGATCTCTTAGTGAGTCAAGTGCTTGCAGCACCTGAAACAATAAAGATCTATAGAATTCACCTAAGGCCATGAGTAGAGAGGTCAGAGTTCTCAATTGTGATATCTACAGATGTCTCTAAAGCTTTCATGATTACATAATCATACCAATAGGAATACACAGAATGCACCATAAATCTCTTATTATTTATACCAAAGGGGCAACACAGCTGGGTGAGGTCTTTTTTTTTAAGTTCAAAGAACCTGACACACAACATTGCCTTTTCAAGTGTATTAGATCTACATAAAGCTTTCAAAACATTTCTTGATACTGTTCGTAACATACTTTTATATCAGAAGTTAACACTTCCAGCATCTCTCTCCCTTTGAAATTACCACTCACACCACCCATTTGGAGTGGTTTACAACATGGAGGGAGCAAAGGAAGACCTATTTCATTTATAATCCAGCCAATAGCCAATATTCTCTTGATGGTTCACAAAACAAGGTGAAAACCATAAAATATTAAATATTAAAATGTACAACACAGCATAAAAGACAACTAGAAAAGAGATACATTCACATATCTCTGACAACAGATCAAGGTTGGTCCTTAATGTCCTTTTGCTCATAAATACTAAAACAGCATTATAATATTGCTCTCTCAAAGTAATGAGGAATTATGGATTGTTAAGGTTAACACAAGGTTACTTTCCTGCACTACTAAAATGAAATAGTCCTGATTCACAATCCTCTTGCTACAATCGTTGTACACACTAGTCTCCCCTTTGCATTTCTATTGCAAATCCAAATATTGCTCCATTGAGATAATATATAAGAATGAGTCCACCACAACTTACTGAAAGAGAATAAGTTTTGTATACAAAATATCTCATGTTCAGTCTGTGACATCTCCAGTTTGAAGAAGTTTAGAAGAGTAGGGGCTGAGAAGGATGTCTTCACAAAACCTTGGAGAATCTTTGGAAACTTTACAGACTTGATCAGCCATTCTGGCTCACCATAACACAGCTTCAGAACCTAAGGTTCATGTACCTCTGTAGCACCATGCTGCAAGGCATTCTCTGCCTTCAAAACACTGGTCAGGATCCAGTTGTATACTTATGCTGACATTGGTCCATCAGCATAAATTTCAGTGGCAAATACCTCTAGTTAAGAAGTCAGGGCTAACATTTCTTGCTGTGTGCCAAGTCATGTGATTGCCCTGCAACAGGAAATACAACTGTTAACAACGTAACTAGCAGAAACTCATTGCTGAGATTTAGGAAGCTGGTTTATGTCAGTGACATGAACAGTAAATAAATAATTACTTTATTATTTAATCTGTGGTCTCCAAAGCTTGCACACTTTCTTGTGTCTTTATTGGTTGGCCAAAAACAGGGATGGATTTGTTATTATTGTATTTTTACTGCCAGGGATGGGGAAAAGTACTGCTGGAATTTTCTATCTTAGGTGCCAAAATAACTGAACTGGTTTTGAGTACCAAACACTTTGACCCAAGTGGGACAATGGTGCCATGTTCTGTTGTGCCTCGTGCAGCAGAATATCATGGGCCAGTCCTGCTGAGAAATATATTTTCTTCAAAATATGGAGAAACAGCCATTATAGTTTCTTAATCCCTTCAGTACATCCTGAAATAGTATTGCACCAAAAAGAGACAAATTGAATTTAGCTTGCCTAACAAATGCTTTACTCCATTTTGAGACTGTTATAAATTGCAAACTTTTGGGCTCCCAGCCATCATAGTCAGTCTTCACATCCACTCACCCACCTTGATATGTAGTCTAAGAAGTGATATTTTGACTGGTCTTTATAAGAGATCTGCTGTGATTTTGGAAACCAACCCAGACTACTTATTCCTTTCTTCAGAAATAACTAATTTACTGAAAAGGTGAACTGTAACTGAATTTGTAAGGATTTTTCAAACCATAAATCAATATTCTTCAATGATAAATATCACTATTCCTTTATGCAAAAGGGCACAGTACTGCATACTAAGAACAGAAACATGTTGTGATTTAAATTAAGCGAGAAAATGTAGCTACACTGTGAATCAGAAAAGCGTAAGAAGTGGACTTGTCCATGAAAGTTCACATTAAAATGTAACAGTCTTTAAGGATGCCACAGGTTTTTTGTCTTTATTATTATTATTTTCTTTGGGTTTTGCTTGATATGCTAACACAGCTACCTCTTCTATAACTACAACTGTTAAGTCCGATCAGTCAAAAGTGGATGAATAGTAGATGAGAGTGGATGAGTGGTACCATCCATTTTCAAGAACAAATGCAGCATTTGTTCTATTCCAAATCAAAATGAACAGGGAAAAACCTAAGCATAGACTTTTGAAAGATCTGATCACTGAAGGCCAGCATTATAAAAAGCTTATTTCTATAAAACGTAGCCTAGTCCAACAATATTATGAATGGATTTCTATAGCCAGACTGCAGACATGATCAGCATGAAAGGGTGGGAGTTAAAAAATGAGACGTGTGTTTTAAGCCACATATTGTTATCAACTTAAATCTGCACAAATTTTGATTATTTGCTCATGGCAGCTATCAATCCACATCATTTTGTAGATGGGAAAAAAT
This sequence comes from Intellagama lesueurii, assembly GCA_037013535.1. Lineage (NCBI taxonomy): Eukaryota > Metazoa > Chordata > Lepidosauria > Squamata > Agamidae > Intellagama > Intellagama lesueurii. The sequence continues at coordinate 49,987,728 of JBAJHW010000004.1, forward strand.
GTAAAATCATTGATTCTACCACTTCTAACCTATGACTTAATGACACTGGATGGAAAATCCCTAGAGTAAAAAAAAATCATTAAAAAAATCAATTCCAAAAGGAATTCAGTTATTACTGAAAACAGGAGGCATACACAAATGCTAGCGAGGAGTTGAAACAGAAATGCAGTGAAGAATTATATTTTATAATACTGTTCAAGATATAATCGACAATGACAGGACACAAAGGAGAGATCTCTTTCTAACAGGATAGTTAGAAAGGAAATGGATTGCTGTTCCAGCCAACTCTGTGATTTATTTCAAGGAACAAAAGTGGTGCCAGCAATTGGTAGCTCCTTTCAAGCAGACAAAAAACAGTATCTATGCCCTCTTTCAAACACATATTTCTGGCTGCGAAGAAGTCATAAAAGCTTTAGCTCCTACTGCTTTGCCACTATATCACAAAATTCTGTCTTATTTTGCATTATATTTGTTCGCTAATTGAAGCCAATTGTTTTCTTAAACTCAGCACAAAATAATGGCTCAAATCCAGTAAAATAAAGCTACACTCCTCGAGTCCGATGATGTCATCAGCCACTGCCATATTTTGTAATTAAAGGTTTTCTATCCCCCTCCCCTAAGGTTCTCTAGGTTCCCTTAGGATCTCTTTGGTCTTGGGGAAGCCTTTGGGAACAGCAGGATGGGGAGGGAGTCTTAAATGTCTGAAAGTTCCCACTGGTGGTGGACTTGGAGTGGTGATTTTGGGGTATTTAAGACTCTCTTCTATCTCTGTTTTATGTGTGCATGCATGCATGTGCACATGCACACACAGAGACAAGTAAGCAAGCAGGAAGTATTGCCCTGACCCCTCCATCTCTAGTAAGAAGGCATGACTGGGCTGGCCAAGACAAATGGGGCAGTGCTTTCCCTATTCTAATCAACCAACATCCTCTGGAAGGTGCAGTTCTGTTCTTCAGACCATCGTAGCCCAGATTTACATAGTGAATCATGCCACTATATAACCAAGGATGATGATAGCTTTCCATGTTATCCCGCACCCCCCCTTCCCACATAAAATCACCATTAATGCTGTCTTTTTACTATGTTTGACAATATTTTCATTACAGCTATTATACCCTATAACTTTTAATCATGCAATTTTCTGAAAGCTTGAAGGCTCTAACTTTGTTTTTTTACCCAGGTAGACAATACAGAGTATCAACTATTCTGTGAAAGTTGTGGTTCTCCATCTGCCCCTTCAGAAGCAGAACTGGCCTTGGTGGAACATATTGTAACCTGGAAAGGGAAAGGGTTTCCAAGGGAGAATTTTGAGAGGTTCAGCTAGAAACAGCTGAGATACACTGATCTGCTTTGTACAGTGAGTCCATGATGTTATGTGGTGGTTTTCTGTTTGCTTTGTTTACCATACAGTGGCTTTTCAAAGAAAAAAAAATCTACCTTACATTGTTTGGTAAATATATAACTTCTTTTTCCACTTTTGATATCTATGTGGTTCTATGTTTACAAAGCAAGGGAAATCCCCCCAAAAGAGCAAAAAATATCAGCTTATCGCAAAGTTATGGATAAAACTTTATTCCAAAAGCAAAGGAATTCAGACCAGAGATCAACTCCCCCATCTAGATTCCTCACAAAGCTGTACCCTGCTTGTACCTTAATTTCCAACCCAAGTAAACACAAAAAGCTCCATTCTGATTCCCAAAAGTAATGCAATTAATTTCATGGTGACATAGAAAGATAGAATAATGGAGTTGGAAGGGACCTATAAGGCCATGGAGCCCAACCCCCTGCTTAATACAGGGATCAAAATCAAGTATATCTAACAGATAGTTATCTAAATTTCTCTTGAATGCCTCCAGCGTTGGAATGCTCACCACCTCCTGAGGTAATTGGTTCCATTGCTGTACTGCTCTAACAGGAAGTTTTTTCCTGATATTCAACGGAAATCTGGCTTCCTGTAACTTGAGCCCATTATTACATGTCCTACACTTTGGGATGATCAAGAACAGATCCTCTCTCCCCCCCCCCCCCATGACTACCTTTCAAGTATTTGAAAAGTGCTATTGTATCTCCCTTCTTTTCCCAAGGCTAAACATGCCCAGTTCTTTCAGTCTTTCCTCATGGGGCTTGGTTTCCAGTCCCCTGATCATCCTTTGTTGCCCTCCTCTGAACTTGTTCCAATTTGTCAGCATCCTTCTTGAACTGTGGTGTCCAGAACTGGACACAGTACTCAAGGTGAGGCCTAACCAGTGCTAAATACAGGGAAACTAGCACATTTCAGGATTTGGAGACTATACTTCTATTAATGCAGCCTAAAATATAATTTGTCTTCTTTTTTGCAGCCACATCACACTGTTGGCTCATATTCAGCTTGTGATCTACAAGAATTTCAAGATCCTTCTCACTCGTAATATTATACAAGTTATATCCCTCATCCTGCAATTGTGTCTTTTTTTTTCTCCCCCCCTAGGTATAGAGCTTTGCACTTATTCCTGTTAAATTTCATTCTGTTGTTTTCAGCTCTGTGCTTGAGCCTATCAAGATATTTTTGAATTTTGGTTCTGTCTCCCAGGGCATTAAATATTTCACCCAATTTTGTGTCATCCACAAATCTGATAAGCATTCCCTGAACCTCTTAATTCAAGTCATTAATACAAAATGGCCCAAGATGAGCCTTGTGGTACCCTTATGTGTTACCTCCTCTCCTCTTCAGTATTAGGAGTTATTAACAAGCACTCTCTCTGAATATGATACTGTAACCAACTGTGTATCCACCTGACAGTTGTTCTGTTTCAGCCCACACCTAGTTAGCTTGCTAATCAGTATATCATGGGGCGTTTTGTCAAAATCTTTCCTAAAGTCAAGTTATATTGTATCTACAGCATTCCTGCCATCTATCAGGGGGGTTATCCAACCCAAAATTGTGATAAGTCTGGCAGGATTTGACAATGTAATCAGAAGGAAGGAAAATTAACAAAGAACAGTTTGGTCTTTTAAAGAAACCCAAATAACATTTGCTGTTCCCACATCTCTTAATATACCTAATACTGTTCTATGTGTTACTTTAACTGTTACTTCTTTTCCAGAATGAGGGTAACCTTGTGTGTGAAACTGTGTCATGTTGTCACTAAGTCTAGAAAAATATATTCACAATTTTCTTAAAACTTGTTTCTGGGGTATTTGGGCTGCCTGACAAGAGTTCCAACATTTCGCCATGTTCCTGACATCTCACAGTTGTCCCCTGTATTACCTGCTAACAAGAGCTGTACAGGCTGTGGCCCACCAGCAACCCCTTTAACTAACATTTCCTGTGTTTAGGTTTCATGACAGAGTTTTCCTTCCTGAAGTGAATTAGGAACCAAGGCCCTAATTCTGAATGCCCTAATTTACTGAACATGAATTCTCTTATGATTTTCCTTATAAACTTGAGGATTTTGAGCATAACCTTGCTAGTGTGTGAAATGAGTGCAATTGTACGGTAGTTGGAGCATTCTTTGGCACTGCCCTTCTTTGGGATTGGGATGTAGACTGATCTTTTCCAATCCTCTGGCCACTGCTGAGTTTTCCAAACTTGCTGGCAAATTGAGTGTAGCACCTTAACAGCATCATCTTTTAAGCTTTTACATAGTTCAACTGGAATGCCATCACCTCCACTGGCCTTGTTGTTAGCCATGCTTTCTAAGGCGCACTTGACTTCACTCTCCAGGATGTCTGGCTCAAGGTCAGCAACCACACTATCTGGGTTGTCCGGGACATCCAGATCTTTCTGGTATAATTCCTCTGTGTATTCTTGCCACCTCTTCTTGATGTCTTCTGCTTCTGTTAGGTCCCTACCATTTTTGTCCTTTATCATGTCCATCTTTGCACAAAATGTTCCTTTTATATCTCCAATTTTCTTGAACAGATCTCTGGTTTTCCCCTTTCTATTATTTTCCTCTATAATGTAGAGGAACTTTTGCACTGTTCATTTAAGAAGGCCCTCTTGTCTCTCCTTGGTATTCTTTGGAAGTCAGCATTCAATTTCTGTAACTTTCCCTATCTCCCTTGCATGTTGTTTCCCTTCTCTTCTCTGCTATTTGTAAGGCCTCGTTGGACAGCCACTTTGCTTTCTTGCATTTCCTTTTCTTTGGGATGGTTTTTGTTGCTGCCTCCTGTACAATGTTACGAGCCTCCATCCATAGTTCTTCAGGCACTCTGTCCACCAAATCTAGTTCCTTAAATCTGTTCTTCACTTCCACTGTGTATTCATAAGGGATTTGGTTTAGATTATACCTGACTAGCCCAGTGGTTTTTCCTACTTTCTTCAGTTTAAGCCTGAGCTTTGCTATAAGAAGCTGATGATCAGAGCCACAATCAGCTCCAGGTCTTGTTTTTGCTGACTGTATAGAGCTTCTCCATCTTTGGCTGCAGAGAACATAATCAATCTGATTTCGGTATTGCCCATCTGGTGATGTCCATGTGTAGAGTCGCCTCTTGTGTTGTTGGGAAAGAGTGTTTGTGATGACCGGCTTGTTCTCTTGACAAAACTCTATTAGCCTTTGCCCTGCTTCGTTTTGAACTCCAAGGCCAAACTTACCTGTTGTTCCTTTTATCTCTTGACTCCCTACTTTAGCATTCCAGTCCCCTATAATGAGAAGAACATCTTTCTTTGATGTCAGTTCTAGAAGGTGTTGTAAGTCTTCATAGAACTGGTCAATTTCAGCCTCTTCAGCATCGGTGGTTGGTGCATAAACTTGGATTACTGTGATGTTGAAAGGTCTGCCTTGGATTCGTATTGAAATCATTCTATCATTTTTGAGATTGTGTCCCAGTACAGCTTTTTCCACTCTTTTGTTGACTATGAGGGCTACTCCATTTCTTCTATGGGATTCTTGCCCACAGTAGTAGATATGATAATCGTCTGAATTGAATTCGCCCATTCCCGTCCATTTTAGTTCACTGACGCCCAGGATGTCAATGTTTATTCTTGCCATCTCCTGTTTGACCACATCCAGCTTACCAAGGTTCATAGATCTTACATTCCAGGTTCCTATGCAGTATTTTTCTTTGCAGCATCGGACTTTCCTTTCACTTCCAGGCATGTCCACAGCTGAGCGTCCTTTTGGCTTTGGCCCAACCACTTCATTAGCTCTGGAGCTACCTGTCCTCCGCTCTTCCTCAGTATCATGTTGGACGCCTTCGGACCTGAGGGGCTCATCTTCCAGCGTCATATCTTTTAGCCTTTTGTTTCTGTCCATGGAGTTTTCTTGGCAAATATACTGGAGTGGGTTGCCAGTTCCTGCTCCAGGTGGATCGTGTTTAGTCAGAACTCTCCACTATGACCTGTCCATCTTGGGTGTCCCTGCACGGCATAGCCCATAGCTTCTCTGAATTACTCAAGCCCCTTCGCCACGACAAGGCAGCAGTCCATGAAGGGGAATGAATCACTAACAAGTAGCAAATAAGGTGAACTTTCAAGTTCTCTGGAACTCTTCATTAGGCAAAGATGGTGTAAAACTCGGGGTTAAAGCAAACAGATCAGAAGCTGGGCCACATGTGATGGCTTGTGAAGCTAAACTACCAGGCTTTTGTCTGCAGATGGGAGCAGCCTAAATCTTGTACTTGATGTGTCTGAGGAAGTGGGTTGTAATCCACAAAAACTCACTAACAGGTCACTTATATATCTTGATGGTACCTGAATACTTTATGTGTGGTGTAATACACACATCTCTTAGTTTATTTATACAGCAACCCTCCTTTTTTTGTCCTTTAGGACCTTCCTCAAAGTTTTTTCAGACCTCCCACTGATCTACCCATTCTTCTCTGTCTGCTACCAGATTATTTCTCCAACTTTAATATCACTTACAGAATCTTTTTGACTGACATGCTCCCTCCTCTTGCTTAGCTTTTAAACCTACCAGGCAGGCAAACCCACCAGTGTTGTGTTCTGTGTAATGTCTAGTATACAGTGTTGATGGGGTAACTAATAATAACTTAACCTTGAACAGCACAAGCAACAGACAGATGGCTGTTTGCCCAAATAATCTATTTTTAAAATCAGACTTCAGTCTTACTCATATTTAAAAGGAAAGGGCTTATGCAGCTACAAGATAAGATCTGCCTGCTGTACTAACAAATTAACTGCTCACATAAACCCATGGAGTGGTGAAAGTTCAGAAGAGGACCCTTGTAAGTCTAAATATAGTTTGTGAGATTTCGAAGTAGTTTGTGAGTTTTTTTTATTTGGGAGGTTACTACTGCTTTAAACTGTTTGGTGCTCCAGTGTGGCAGTGAGTAAGCTGGATCTCATCTTCATTCTACCTATTTAGGAGAAGCTGTCAGAAGAGCATGAATCCAGAACTTTAGTAACTTGTGCAAGGATAAAACTTTCAGAAATTGAATATAAAAGTGAAATGAGAAAAGTTTCAGCAACTCCATCCCTGGTCAAACTACTCTTTCAGCATACTCTCAGACACTCTCTGTTCCAAAGCATGGCCTACTAGGAGTAAAAGTTATCACTAACAGTGAGATTCAGCAGGGGTCAGTCAGCAACATCTCATCTCTGAATCCTGGCTCAGAGTGTCCCTTTGGAATAATCATTGATTCCAGCTTGCTGTTGACATAGATTATAAGGGCAAACTTTGTTTTCCTCATTGTTTTCCACAGGCCCAATGTGAGTTGTAATCTGGTTGGAGGCATCCAGTATGGGCTAAGCTACAAACAAAGCTGAAGGACTGGCATATGTCTTGTTCATCAAGGAGCTCTTGCTTATCTTCTTAATATAATCATCATAAACACACTTGCCAGAGAGTAAGCCACACAAAAGTCAATGGGACATACTTGTGATTAGACACGCCCAGGATCGTGAACTAATGTGGCAGAGTCAATCTGAACAGGCGTTACCTGTAAACAAATGCCTCATGAAACAGTAAATAGAAGCCAAACTGCTTTAACCACAATGAGTGTTTCCCCATCTGTACACAAAACAAATATAAATCTACTTCCGATACATGATACTCTACACCAGTGGTTCCCAACCTTGGGTCCTTAGATGTTCACAGATTACAACTCCCAGAAGTCCTAGCCAGCACAGATAGTGGTTGAAAGCTTCTAGGAGTTTTTGTCCAAGAACATTTAGGAACCCAAGGTTGGGAATCACTGCTCTATACCAAGTGATACTATGAAGTGATACCACTTACTCTATAAACTCTACACTTGATCCTGGAATATGGCTCCAGTATGCAAGCTAGCATTTGATTGACAGCAGTTTGCTTTGCATACTCCATTTTTAAAATCACATTTGACCCAATTAACACTACTATTCACATATTTGCAAAGACGACATATAGATTCACTATTTTCAAATACTTAAAAATACAAACAGTTAAACAGAGATTTATAGAGCTTGAAAATGTTACTTTATGGACTGTTCTCAGAATCTTCCAGCATGCTTGGTCAGAGGCTATGCTGCCTGCAGCACTCTAGGAGCCCAAAAAGGAAATATTCCCAAGCTCTGAAATCTTAATTGGCCCTTTCCCTCTAAGGCTGCATCTCTACTACTCTCTTAGAATACTATCTGAAAGCATCCATAGACCTTCTGCAGTCATATCCAACTCTTCAGATACCTTTTTTTTAAAAAAGTCCTGCTTTTGGCAAACAGTCTTATATAAAGTATAATAGTCTGCTTTTTATTTAGGATAAAATGTATGGATGATATATTAAAATAAACAAACCAGTGAATGTATATTCTTGCTTGATATCAAGGCAGAGAATGAATATGTAACTGGGTGTGGTTGTCGTCAAGGTTCCCCAGATTCTGGGAGACCTACACTAACTCCTCAGACATACTACCCTAACTGCCCTGGTGTGGGTGAAACCAAGCGGACTAAATGTGCTGATTGCTGGGGAAATCTTCCTGCTCAGCAGCCTCCCAATACCTTAGTCTATCCCAACTAAGCAATGCTTTCAAGGAAACCCACAAATCCACAAGGTTAAGCACTTTGACTCTTATGCCAAGCCTACAAAGTAGAAATGCCACTAAACTCACAAAACATACAGGCTCCTGGTAGATGGTCAAGGCAAAGCCTGGTTTTAAGTATCACAAACTCTCTCAATTCAAAAAGGCAAACAACTGTATAAGAAATTTTATATTTTAAAGATTGGAAAAATGTAAAAAAGAACAAAAAACTTTCAAGAGTGTTTCAGTAGTTGCAAAAAAAAAGGCAAAAAGGCGTTAGAACAAATAATTAACAGCTTGAGGCAAAAGCAATACAGGGTAAATATGTAAGATAATAAAAAAGCCAGCTAAACTAATCTAGTACTTACACTTTAGCATAGCTTCAGCATAGTTTCAGAGCAAACATAAAGTGCATTCTTTGCAGCAGGACAACAAACAGGCATAGCACCTTCTAAGCAATAACTAAGACAACCAAAACAACTTCTGATCCCATTTTTGTACCTAAAGCTTCTGCTTCTGGACTCTTCCAGAAGATCTTCCAATCAGGTGTTGAGTTACCATGAGCATTCATGAAGGCAAGAGCAGTTTTTAGCTCAGTATCAAAGAATGAGCCAGCCCGGCCTTGAAGGCATCTCACACTGATAAGCTCCAGGTGTTACTCTCTTTCAGTTACTAGTGTGTATTACACTCTCCTTCTCCCAGCCAGCTCCTTCCAGGCACTGACTACAAAGCCTGAATTTTTCTAAGGAGCACCAGAGTACATGATCCTTCAATTTCTCCATTTCCATCAGATATAGATCTCCCATGTATGCATGTATGTGAGGGAATAGTACACCTCTACACTGTGCAATGCAACAAAATGTATCCCTGATTGCAGCAATTAGTACTCTTGGGTTTGTTTTTAAATGTGTTTTTAGTACTGGTTTTAATTAACATTTTAATACTTGTTTAATTCTTTTTAAATATTTGTATACTTACTGCTTTTAAATATCATCCTTTTAATGATGTAAGCCACCTTGGATCATTTAAGGAAAAAGGCTAGGAAAAGATATCTTAAATAATAATAATAATAATAAAAAACAGGACTCAGTATTAATGATTTATTTGAACAAGGTCTACTCCAGATTCATAGTTGATTTTCTTCTTCTTTTTACTTTGATCCTTGCTAAGAGATTACCAGGTTAATAGCATTCCATTCCCTGAGACTTCAGAAGAAAAACTTGAGATCTTGGAGTCGAAGAATGGTTCCCAACCTTGGGTAACCCACGTGTTCTTGGATTGCAACTGCCAGAAACCTCAGCCAGTACAGCTGGTAGTGAAGGCTTCTGGGAATCGCAGTCCAAGAACACCTGGGTTACCCAAGGGTGGGAACCAATGGAGTAGAATACTGTGATGGCAAAAAGGTGGACTCTTGTAAGCTAAGGACTGGCAGAAGGGCCACAATTACTTCTGGACTTAGTACTGGATGCCAGTGGAATCTATTGAAATGCATCTAAAATCTGGGTACAACCCAGAGACAAGAGGCAAAAACCACTTTTTTGCTGGCTGGGCTGGATGCATCATATTCCCAGTGGCTTGAGTCATTGCGACTATTCCCCAAGGAAACAGGGTGAAACTCCCAAGGGAGTTCACAAAATGTTTTCTGGGAGGTCACCGTGGTTTTTGGAGGAGAGGAACACATTGCTGTTGACTCACACCCCTGCCTGGTTCCCTTCTGCGTGCACCCTGCCCTTGCTTGCACCCACCCCCCACAGCCAAGCAATCTTTGCTCCCTGGGGTGGGGCTCCTGGGCCCCCAAGGCCTCCTGGTGGCATACTCTTCCTCCCCAGTGGTGGGAACTCCTCCTCAGCTACCTGACTCAGGCAGGGGATCAGGAGGTGGGACCTAGCTGCACCCTCTGCGAGCCAGGCCACCCGAGGCAGGGGTTGAGTGGTGAAGAGGTAACAGCAAGCTGGAGGGGGAAGGGGAGAAAGAGTGGAAGAGGAGAAAAAGGCTTCTTGCCCCCTCCTTGCTTCCGCCGCACACCACCATCACATCCATCTTAGGGAAGACAGTTGAGGAGGTGACGGTAGTGGAGCCACCACTTGAAGGGAGGACAAAAAGGATTATGGTTCTCTTCCTGAGGAAAAACTCCCCCTCCCCCAGTCAAATCCAATTTTAACCCATCCTTCTTAAGCTTCACCTCCCAGAGCCCATTAAGGGACCGGGGTGGGAGTGGGTGGGTAGAGGGGGAGTGGCTTTAACAAACATTCAGCCACAAATATTGAAACTAGTTGCCCAGATGCAAGGACAACCATCGGATCAAATATTAGATTAGAATTATATTCTGAAAACTCTTTTTAAAATGTGTTTTCTTTACCCCATTAAAAATTACTTTATGCAAATATGGTGGGGGGCACAGGTTACTTAGCAATTATAAAAAGGGGGTGCAACTCAAAAAAGGTTGGGAAACACTACCCTGGGGCTTGCATCCTGCACAGCTTTACCTATAGCACTTTTGAAGCATTTTTCCAACCCCAGACTGCTTTTTAGACTTGAGGAAGGTCCAGTTGCCACCCAGAAGGCCAGCTTTTTCAGGCCCAGTTGTGCCGCTGCCAGGATTTGTGGAAGGAAAAAAAAACCTTAGGTCACAACACTACTGCTCTACTTTGTGCCTTGCTCCAAATGGCACATAGACCCTATGTATAAGTACATGAACCCACCAGCACTCTCTCCAGCCCCTCCCCTCCCCCCAATCTTTTTGACTGTCACTGTGCATGTACAAGACACATATAGATGCTTTCATGGCACTCCCTGGGAATGGTTATCCCAATTCTAAACACATAAAAATCAGATTTCCTCCACCTCCAGCCCTGCTCACCATGAGATGTTTCTCCCCAAGCTGGAAACCTGAAGAAGCATAGCAACTCCCTGAGACTTCTGACAGTGCCCTTAAACCTGGCAATCCTATCTATGACCCTGATATTGCCCATAACGTTTAAGTAGTTCATTCTTGCAGTATTTCTCCCAGATAGAAAAAGCAGCTGCTCTAGTGCAAAAGCATTTCAGTTCTATATAACCACGAAGTATTGAAGTAGCTAATAAAGAAAACAACAACGAATCTTGTGGCAAATTAAAGATTGGCAAGTTTTATTTGGCACAAACTTTCATGGACTGCAGGCCACTTCATCAGATTCCTGGAGTGTAACCTTCACTTGGCAGGTATCTCCATAATAAATGTATTGAAGCTTGCAGTCCAAGTCCCGTGGAAAGAAAAAGGTTGCCAATATGCATGGACTGATCATCCTGCCTTCCTTGCAGGACCCAACGCAGCTGATGTTATGTGTATTTAAAAAGAATAGAGCCAAAAAACACAATAAATTATGATATTAAAACAGTATTAAATAAACTATCAGATTAATGTTTAATTAATAAATTAATTAATAAAATTAATTGTTAATGAAGTTTAATTCATAATATTAAAATCCAGTTTATACTATTTGAAAACAACAATAATAGCAAAACATTCATCATTAAAATGTCCTGGTCAGTGGCTGAAGACCTATTAAAATACAGTGGAACCAGAGTATCTGCAGGGGATTGGTTCCAAGCCCCGCCACCTGCAGATGCCGAAAAACACGGAATTATCAAATGTTGTACATTGCATGGTCTCTGACTCCCTCTAGTGGCCAGTTCTGGTAAATACACCCTGGAAATACATATAGATACATATTTCGGGGGGTAATTTAGCATATTCTGGCAGCGGATAAGTGAATCAGTGATCCCGTGGATTGGGGGGGGGGGTCCTACTATGAAAACAACTCTACCTGCATGGGGAAGGACAGCAAGGAGAGGGCTATCCTAGCCACCCTCAGGAGGGAGTTCCATCTTTTGAGCAAATGGAAACCTTTAGTTTATTATCATATCTTTAGTTTAATAACTCAACTTCAATTATATCTTCCAATTGTTTATTTGGCAAAGAATGAAATACTAGAGTGGTAGTGGTAGTCTAGCCACTGAGGAAGCCTCTCTCATCCTCACCAAACGTGCCTGCAAAGTGGTGGGACAGGAAGAAAGGCCTCTCCTAAGAATCACGAGACATGGACAGGCTTGTATAAGGGAGATATGTTCCTTCAGATGGTGTGAATCCAACATATAGGTTACCCACAGGACTCTGAATTATGCCTGGAAGTAGCCAACAAAACTGTTGCTGCATGGAATTTCTAGTTATTTGCAACCAACGTATTTTATAGATTTCAGCTGGAATGTGATCACAAATGATATTACTTGGACTGGTGCCTGGTAATTTGAAGGAATAACTCAGTTGCCTTGACTATGTGATCTAGGAAAAAGCAAGTGCATGTTTACAGTGTTTTTGTGATTGGGACCCCTGCCCTATCAGCCACAGAAACATTGTAGGCAAGTTCAGCTAAATGTGCTTACAAGGGCTGCTGTAGACCTTTACTGTGAACATGCAAAGGTCTGCCTGCGTTCTGAGGCAACCAGTTAAGCTTAATGGATAAAGTGACAGACCCAGGAGACCTGGGTTAAAATCTCCCCTTGGCCACGGAAATCCACTAGCGAAGGTGATAATAACAATAAAACCACTCCTTATATCTCTCACATACCTTGAAACCCCTCTTAGGACTGCCATCAGGTGGTTGTGACTTCACAGCACATATTAAAACATTGGGCACATAGGGTGGGGTTTATGTTCACACTCCCATCCTTACTACACTTCAAGCCTAATCCAAATTCAAGCTGCAATGTCATCAAATATCTTGACCCAAAACTGTTTGGAAGCCAGTGAAGTTGGTTCAAGACCAGTGGCATAGGGTCTCTAAGCACCCATGAGACAAACAATCTAGATGCCACATTTTACACTAGCTATAGCTGCTGAAAACTTTTCAGCAGCAGCCCTGTATAGAATGCATTAATACTGTGACAGAAATATGGTACCAATATATATAATGACAAATCCTCTTTGGAATAGCATGTAACGGTGCAGTTTATTATGAAATTAGCACTAGAATGATATTTATATACTGCAACTGAGCAATAGATCCAAAGAATAGCATTTTGCAGGAGGCAAACCTCTTAACTGTGCAGTGTACACATAAAGAATCTTTGGCCTTCCAGATGTTGTTGGACTACAATTCCCATGATCTTTCACCATTGGTTGTGCTGATGGGAGTTTCTGTCAACAACACCTGAAGGACCACAAACCTCTGATTTATTGAGAAGATTATGCTCACTTCATGGTTGAATGCGAAAGCCAGAAAATACATGCTAGCAATAAGTACAAAAAAGGAAATATCATAAAAATGGGAAAGTGTGTGCCAAGAATAAAGAAACGAAACTGAACGCAATGAAATTTGAATCAATAATTATGTTGTGTCATGTCAATTCCAATTTATGATGACCCCTTCCAGGTTTTTCCTAAATGTAGAGTATTCAGAAGTAGTTTACTATTCTGTTTTTCTGGGCTGTAAAGGTAATAATTTACTGTGCAAGCTACATCCACATACACACTAATCTCTGTAGCTAGAAAAATAAGTATGTTTTATGGCAGTTTGAAACCGACATCCAACAGTTTCTTTATTACAAAATGACATAAGGTTTTGTAGATGATAAAGTACTATGTCAGATGTCTGACCATTTAAAGTTAGTTTCAAGGTGCCATCAAACTTTCTTTTAAATATGAAAGACTAACCTGGTTTTCATAGTACATATATAAATAATGATGTCGCTAGAATACACCTTGGGATTTCTAGAGCAGAAAACACCAGCAAACAAGCTGAATTATATGTCGAATTCAACATATAATTCAGTAAAACAACGTGGATAATTCTCTTAACTGAATATATCAGGATGCTATTAGGAGAGTTAATTTTATCTTTGGAAAGATTAGCAACTTGCAGATATATAAATCTTCATATTATTTGCAGAGAACACAATTGAAATATTTGGTGCCCTGTTTATTTCCATAGGCTCTGCCACTTAATTAGCCATTGTGCCACTGACTTTTCAGAGATCAGTGACAGTAGAAAAACAGTCACAATTTCAGTTTAAAAGAGGACATCTTGTTCAAAGTGGATCATGATGGCCATGCACTTTGTTCAAGCAAAATTGCTTCTTTTCTGCTTTGACATCACTGAAATTCCAGGTCAAAGCAGCATATTTGGCAACATGGTGGGTAGTGGGAAGATGTCGTTCCCAGTGGGTTCAGGAGTGAAAAACACCTCCCTTGAAAATGCCCAACTTGTACTAGGAGGAGATATCAGCAAGGAAGCTCATGGAAATTTTACCTTTTCAAGATGGTTTTTTAAAAAACTAAGCTCCACCCATTCACAGCCCAATAAGGACTTACTGTAAAATGTGCAGTGGCTATAGGATGCTGAGTGGGAACTAGAGGGAAAGTATGGTAGGTCTGGGTAGGGGAAGGAAGGGGAACGAAACAGTGTATCCCAGAAAAGAACAAGACTAGCTATGGTTGGAAACCATAACAGGAGCACTGCACGATGCAATATTTGGTTGCAGGCCCCACTTGTATGTATTAGTTGTAAACTCAGGTATTGAGTCACAACAGGTATGCATCCAAAACTAGGCAAATGTGACGGAAGAAGGAGGTATCAGCATGCTCACATGAACCTCAAGATTTCTAGAAATTGGAAACAAGTATTTAAAGGGTGAGAAACCTCAGGTCCAACAAAAAAGCCCAATGTTGTCAGAACATGTTCACTGGCCACAGAATCCTGAATGTTTCATTTGAAGGAGAGGAAAAAAACACAGACTTGCAGGTGGGTGGTGGTGGTGGAATAGAATTATCCAGAGAAAAGAGGTTCAGTTGGCTGGCTAGAAACCTGAACAGGAGGCTTCCACAGTGCAACATTTTGTTGCACGACAAACTGCCATGACTTATATCAATCATCTATCCTATTACCAAGATTTATCCAGTCTTGATAATGGGGAGAACAATTTGGCTGGGGACAATGGCACATGAGAGGAAAAAGAGCACAGACGGCAGAAGATATTTCTCATATCCTTGAAAGACAAAGTGCCAAAGATAGAATTAAGACATGAGGAACTGCTGCAAAATATCAGTCAAGAGACACTTGGACTAGTCTTACTAGGAAATGCATCCTCATGAAGTAAGCACTCCTGCTGAACTTCTGGCATTTGATATATATAAGTCCTCAAACTATTTACAACTTCTTTATAGATTTTATAGATATATAGAAAGCATTCATATTAGTAGACATAAATGTTTTCATGTACTGCATATAATAGAAGTCTGGAAACAGTATAACTTTTGTGTCTTCTATAAAATTTCACTACCGTTCCAATTTTCTCCATCGTGAAACAAAAACAATTTGATAGAAAGACTTTGCAAATGACTCCTTAGTAATATTTTCAGTTAAAAATATCACTGTGTCTTTGCTTCCACAAAGAAGGCAGAACAGTTCCTAGCATATATACATGCTACCCTAAGACCCACTAGAGGTAACACATATATCAGAGTGCTTCAGGGCATAGGGAAATGTTGAATGTTAACTAGCTGCTGAGGTCATGAAAGTTAATGTTCAGTCCAAACAGCTGTGCATTTTACTCACTAAATCTTTTGTTAAAAACACACACACTTGCTCTTTAACCAGACCTAACTGAAGCATGTAGCATGAATAAATCAACTGCCTGTGCTGATTTTAAGCTAGAATAATCCTGAGATAAGTTGTAACTCAAAGCAGCCAAAGATTTATTATTTCCACACTGTCCATACACAGTGCCTGCTTCTAGCTAGCTTATTTAACTATGCAAAGCTGGGGGAAAGTGAGTAGGAGGTGTAGAAAAACTATTTTCATTACTGTGCTGCTGATTTGTATGCTATCCAGGGCTTCATTCTTACTAGGCTGCGTTTGGCAAGGAGAACAAATCAGCATGAACTCCTCTATGTGCTATGTGAAGTGAAAATCTTTCTCCTTCTAACTTACAAATTGTACCTAAACTTTCAAACATGAATTATGAATGTATCCGTTTCTAAAGATGAGGGCATCTTAAAATAGACAACTGTTAAGTAAATCCCTGTGTCCAATGAAATCAAATATCCCACTCACCCCTTTATACTTAACACCCAGGCTTGCTGCTTGCCAAAGTTATTTGTGTGTGCATGAGTGCTTTTTCTTGCCCACAGAAAGAGGCCAAGCAGCAGTGAGTTAGGTTATTTCACATGTTGGATGTAATGGCCTTGGCCAGGGCGGGATAGGGGCTTATTTATGGTAATCATCATGGTTTAATTTAACTTCAAAAGGTAGTAATCCATCCTCAGCTCCCAGTTCCCATTTATTCTGGTGAACAGGGGTTCTAGACTCCTGCCCTAAAGTTCTGCCGAGGTAGCATCACTAAGGAAAAGCACCCCTGATATTTAAGGACAAAGTGTGACCTTCAAGAACTTGGTGAATAGCAACTTCCATGCTATCAAGGGCTGTTGGGAAGTACAGTCTTGCAACATATAGAAGTCATGACTGGTAATGGGCTTTTGGGGCTACAAATCCTGACAGAGAGACAGATGTCTTATTTATTTCCAGATTTTTATACCACCCCATTAATGTGAGGCACTATTCCACATTTTACAGACACACCTAAATGTGGCTCACCTTCCAGTCTGAGCCCTTTTCCCACGTGAGCCACATTTAGGAGTCTGTCTGTCAGGTAGAATTCCCAGAATGGAGAACTGTGGGATTTGTGGTTCAAAAATCCCATCCCTAGTCTGAAATTCAGATCTTGTCCTTCACCCCACTCTCCTTTACATTATACATCTCTCTCTAGTGTCATGGTGTTCAAACAAGGCACTTGTTGATGGATGGATGGTTACAATTAGCAGGGCCAGAGAGATGTCCCTTCAGCAGCACAGCTTGAAAAACCTACTTTTTGGTTCTATACCTCCAAGAAGAGCTAGGGAACTGTCAGAGCTGTATTCTGAAAAAGTATCTTCTGAAGCCCTCTGCTGCAGACATCAAAACCTTTTTGCTGATCATACATAGCCCAAAGAATCTCCTCTAGCCACAGTTTGGGGAGGGAACATGAGGGCTAACTAAAAGACAACAATACCCATTTAAACATGCATAATTAACTCAGTCACTTTTGTTCTGGAGCAAAAAAGCAACAATGCCACCCTAATCCAGTTTATGCTTCTTTGGAAAATTAATTCCTGGTTAGTTGCTCCTAGTTAGTCCCAGAAGATGCTGTTTATTGTTACAGATGTAACATTAATGGAAGGAGCCATTTTCATCAGAAAGCCAGTGCCTATCAGCTACTATTTCCCCAAAATCAAAATGAGCAGACTAAGTGTTCTCATTTAAATGTATGACTAACATCACAAGTAGTGTGTTCTAAGATGCTTTTAAGTACTCTTTTGTTCCCAATTGAATAATGCCCCTGTTCAGACATCCTTATGCACATATTAATGGCCAGCATGTGTACAATTGTGTACATATTGTGTGTGCTTGCCTTCCCAAGTGTTGTGGGGGACTCAGAAGGGAAAATAAGTTTGAAAGGGGTGCAAGTTTTAAAAGCTGAAGAACATTGCTCTCTAACGAGACAGCTAGCATTTACTAAGATATGGCAAAATGCAGGTTAAAGTTGCAGCGTCCACATGAATGCCAAGCAAGCAGGGCAACAGCTGTCAAGTATTTTACCGCCTATGTGGTGTTTTTGTCACTAATACCCAGGTCAGGCATTTAACTGAAAAAACTGTGCATTTTAAGCCAAGCCACAGCAGTGTTTTTTCCCCATCATCAACCGACCCCCATCCTGCCCACCGATCCACTTCATCCCCACCCCCTCCTCCCCAACCAAGCCTGCCAGGTTCTGCCCCTGATCTGTCAAAACGCCACCGAGCTCGGTCCAGGGCCAGCTTATCCCTGGCTCTCCCAACCGAGCACGGATTTTGGAGATCACGGTTTGGCAGCCCATGCCACAGCCGAGGCGGCTTTCCATCGCCAGTCCAGACAGCTTTGTTTTGACAGGCTCCTCCTGGGGCTGGCAGCGCCTTCCACTCCTGTGCAAACAGGGCTCCTTTGTAGCTCGCCCGCCTCTTGCCAACCTCACAGCGCGTAACGCTGAGTTCTTCTTGCCTAACTTCTCGCCCTCCCTCAAAGCCCCGTCACTCAGTCACTATTTCCCTTTCCCCTTTTTCGAGCTTCACTTTGCCCGCGCGCCTCCTCCTCTTCCTCTTCCTCCCCGCCCGCATGGCGCGCGCGCGCCTCTTCCTCGCCTTCTCCTCCTCCCTCCCCCCCCCCGCCCCGGTGTGTGGACTGGAAATTCCCCTCACAGAACCTCGCACGCCGCGGCTGCCGGCGTGGCAACCCTCCACATCCCTCGCGACAGAGCCGTGGGAAGGACGGTCCCGTTTCCTCGGACCCGGCGCCCCCGGGACTCAGGCTGGTTCCCAGGCGGCCAGGTGCGAGGCTGCTCTCCGGGCAACTTCTAGGGAGCCCCGGGCTCCCTTGCCAAGGGTTCCCCCTGCCGCGGCTCGCTCCCTACCCTCGCCCTGCCGGCGGGCAAGGGCGCCCTCCGAGGAAAGCACCCTTTTACGCAGCCGCCCATCACTCACCTGCTGACGGCGGGCTCGGGCGTCGAACGTGCGCCGCTCCCCCTTGACAGCTGCCTTTTGTTTTCCCCACCCTCCGCCGCCTTCTGCGCTTCGGCGGCCGCTCCACCCCGAGAGCCACGTGAATCAGCCAGGCGGGCCGGCGGGCGGGCAAGCCAGCCCCAGCCAGCCAGCCAGCCGGGCCGCTCTGAGGGTGGGCGGTCCTGGCGTGGAGCCGTAGCGGCGGCGGTTGTGGGGACTGACGAAAAAGAGAAGGAGACCGAGGAGAGAGTGGGGCCACGTCCCAGAGCCCAGCCCGGAGGCGGAGTGTGTCAGGCGGCGGCGGGGCTGCCAGTGGAGGCGGGAGCGTGGTGGTGTCACGCCTGCGACCAACCCAGCCCGCTTCTCTCTCTCTCTCTCTCTCTCTCTCTCTCTCTCTCTCCACCCCCCCCCCGCCACAGACGCACTTAGCTTCCTGCTTGCTCAGTCAGTCGCCGCCTCCGCGCCCTGAGGCCACCGCCGGCGGCAACGGCACCTCAGAGCAGGGTCTGGGCTCGGCTGTTTTCCCCAGGTGATGATGCCGCCCGACAGCTTTGAAATGGGAACTTGCCCAGTCGGTGCACGCAAGCGGATGGCGCTGCCTTGTCTATTTTATAGGGACGTTTGATCCCCCCCCCCAAACACCCCCGTCTGTGTAGGAAGAGCGCCTGATCTGCTGGTATCTCTCAACCCCCACAGCCCGACTTCGTCAGCCACTTCAGGAGAGCATCAGGCTTTTAAACGACTGTGTTGCATTAATGAATTGATCTCCTTAGAACACATTAAGCCGTTGATGGACTTCTCTGGAAATGTCCTTTTTGAGAACCCTAATGGTAAGAATCCATTTGTCATCAGCATAAGTTAACAGTCACCATATCAGTTTGCTGTGGGGAAGCCAGAGCAAAATACCAAACATCCAGCCATCATGATCACCACCACTGGACCCTGTACAGATTCAGTTAGGAGGTTACATACGGAATTTGTTATTACTTAGAGTAGGTCTACTGAGATCAATGCAACTCTAATTGTCTATACTGGTGTCTCATTGATCTCATTGGGTCTGCTTTAAGTACCTAGATGTGAAACTCTGGATCTGACCCAGAGCCTGCTATCCCCAGGTTCTAGTGAATTGGTAATTTAACAGCAATTATTGATTTCCCTGCTTCAGTCCAGGTTTCAGTCTAGGCTAGAGATATAAAATTTCTGAAAATTTCCATTTTTTTCCTGGGAAAAATGTTTTTCCCTTATTCCCCCCCCCCCCCAGTTTTTCCAGTTTTTTTCCCCAGGCTTTCCCATCTCTAGTCTAGGTTTCCTCTCCAGCAAAGGTGTGTTGAGCTAGTGGCTATCATTGTTACACTGTATCCTTCAGAGTCTGTTGTCCTCTGAATCAGGATGAATCCTATGCTGCTAGTGGCAAAGGATGAAGGGAGGGAAGTGGCTCTTCTCCACAGCCAAGAGGGGCTCCAGAGCCCTCTCGTATCTCCACACAAGATACCAGATGCTCAAGAATGCTGCCAACGCTGGTCTTTCAGCGGCTGCAAATGCTTCAGAAGTAGAGTGGGGCTCCCTAGTATAACCACTGACCTAATACTCTGAGGATGCTCTGATGACATCCTCAGAGCTAGAAATCAGTCAAGGAAACTCTCCATAGCAGTTACTTGCATGGCTGTGGGTCTCTCTCAGAGTGAGAAAAGTGAGCTCTCTGAAGAAACAGCTGCTTCACCTCATTTCTCAGAATAAGGCATAGTGGATGAAGTGGTTATGGAGACTACCTGGGCCACTGCAGCATAGGTGATCCTCAGGGATTCCTTATGTGTAGTAGTTCATGTTTGATGAAGGACTCTCTCAGAATGTGTTACTTGTGCAGTATTGACTTCTTGCTGTGGCTTGTGCAGCTTTCCAGTGTTTAGCTCTTTAGGGTCCTCGGAACGAAACTCTGGGCAAGCAGCAGAAGCAATGAGAGCTGGTGGCAGGCGACCTTCCACCTCACCAATGGTATACCAGCATACTGGCCCATAGTTATTAACACATTTTTAATTCTAGATTGTTTTTAATTTTTGAGAAGCTGTGAGTTTTGTTTCCTTGCATTTTATGTTGCTTTTTATTGTCATTTTATGTTCTATTTTGTATTTGCAATTTAAATGTTTGTTTATTACATGAAGGCCATAGAACCCTATATTTTGAGTGAGATGCATGTCAAACAAATAAAATAAAACCTCTGGTACATCAGTGAGAGGCAAAAGAAAGCAGTAGCCAACAAACAGCTTTTCCGAGGAGCCAATTCCATCATGTTCTTTATTAAATTATGAGTCATAAAATAATTCCTGGCTTATGATATTCCCATGAACTAATGGCCTTAAAAGTGTCCTGTCATTAACATACCTCCTAGGTCTTGCAGATTAAAGGCTGGAACTTTCTTTATGGAGTCTGTCTTCCTCTTTGCTACTACCTCCAAATTTTCCTACCATAATTGTATTTCCCACTCTGTCTTGTCTTCTCATGATGTGTACAAAATACAATGGCCAAGACCCTGTTTAGTATTTAAATATGTGGTGTTCCAACTGCAGAAGTTACCATAGTGTTCTAAAAAGATGCCAGTCCCATGTAGTCACATGCATGATCTGGTTGCATTGCCATGAGAGCATCCATGGTTGGAGTTTGGCTTGCATAAATATTGAACAGAATAGTGGTTGATAGTCTTAGTTTGGCCATTCTAGTTTCTAGCGAGAGTTCAGGCTTGATTTGATCTAGAACCCATTTATTTGTCTTTCAGGTAAAGCTCTCCTACAGAACTACATTTCAAAGGTTGATATTAATTCTTTCTTGGATGCATGTCGTTTCTGGTTGTGTTATGCCATCACAACTGTCACTGCTTTTGGTTATGCCAGCACAGAGTCCCTGTTTTTGTTATGCTTTTGGCTATTTTGGCATAAATTTCAACTCTGAATTAGAGAAGACTGCGAGAAAATTCTATGCTTTGTCAATGAGATGCTTGTGATTTGGTTACTCCAATAATGAATAGATAATAAGCAAATAATAGGATAAAATGGGAGTGCATTATATTAATTGAAATGTTTATGTATATGTAATCTATTTGTTTTCTAGTTTTGTTTTAAAATGTTATTCCTAATGAGCTTGAAAAAAAATTCAATAGCTCATCTGTTACAGTGCCCATGTGAGAGTCCTTGCTATAATAAACTACTGAATTTCCTCTCATAATTTTTACTCAGGTTTACAAAGGAGCCTTCTTTCTTTAGCAAAAATATGTTTCACTGTAAATGTCAAATACCACACAAGCTTTCTAAAACAACAAAAGAAAGATGGCATGTGCCTGAACAAAGATAAAAACCTTTCAGTTCCATAACCCATAACTTCATTTAATAAAAAGCGTGAATATTAATAGAATGTCAGCAGCATAAGAACTCAGTAGCACTTACATTGTTCATGCTTTCTCATGCATGCAGTGTAACAATTCAAAACGAAAATACTAGTCCCTTTGGTTAGGGCTGTTTCTCTGCTAAGTTGGTTCTGATTGTCAATCTCCATTATTAAGATTCTTGGCATCATGTTTACAGCTGTAAAGATAGAAAGCTGAAAACCTGGATGGAAGCACAGAAATAAAATGCATAATTCAGTGGTTTCATCTCAGCTCTAGTAATAATTGCCTAGAGGAATGTGGATTTAATACTTGTCAGTCAAATAGATACAGAGTTTGGATACAGGGAGGTGATTGCTGTGTTTTCTGCTGCTGATGTTCTGCTGTTTTCATTTCCCATTAGCTCTGGGAAAGCTAACTAGTTGGCTGCTCTAAAGATCAGAAAATAGCTGTTACTCAAAGTGGGCTAGAGCCTGCCTGAAAGGGTGACACCTTCATAAACCTCTGTTCCAGTGAACTGAGAATGGCTTTTCAAATAATGGGATTGTTTACACCAAGTGTTTCTTGGACAACTGTTTTGCTGCAAGTAACATAGTAAGGCAAGACACTACATTCAGTACCCAGACGTCCTCTGTGCCCTAAATCCAACCCATAACTGGAAATGATTTTATGGATTTTATTAAAAGAAAAGAGAAAAAGAGAAAATAATAAAACAGTTGCAAAAAGTATTAAGGTGAAAATTCCACTCAGTTACCCAAAACAGATTTCTCAGTATCATGGAGCAAGAATACAATGCAGGCTCAGGACAATTCCAAAGAAACTTCACACTATAAAATAATAAATTATGATCTAACCTATTCCATACTCACACATGAGCAGAGCAAACTACTGCAGACGTGGTTTGCTTGCAAATAAGGACAAGTTGTGGGGCGACAAAATTCTCTCCCTGGAGAGGATACTGAGACCCAAAGAAACTAGTGCTGCAGGTTGATGGACCATTTTGGGTAGTGTGCTGCCACTAACACTGAATTAATTACATTTCATCCCTTGGAATCTCCTTTCATCTTCTGTCAGGACAAAGGATAGTATCTTCCATAGCTTTTCTTTCCATGGCCCAACATTTATATCCACTGAGGCACAGAAAAGAACTCCTTCCCAATGCTCAACATACATAAGAGAATATGTACATCAAATCATCACCTTAGTCTACTTTGAAGTATTGTTTGATAAAGGATAACATAGGAATTGTCAGATCAGAATGTCAGTTTCTTCTTGGAAGGGGTTCAGGAGAGGAAGGCAAGGTGCGAATTTTCTCTTCTCAAGTTGACCTTTTTGTTTGTCCTTACAGCCCATATGTCCATAGAATCAAATGCAGGTGAAACCATAATTTTCCACACTTTATATTTCTCCAAAAGTCAATCTTGTCACAGGTGGTTACTGGAGTTTGCAAACAGTGCCTTGAGAACCTCATATTGTAATTGCTCTGATATGTGTGTGTATGTATGTATGTATTTTATGTGATTTCTATTCCACTTTTCCTTCAAACAGTGGTGTGGATGGCTCTTTTGCCCCTTTTTTATTGTCACAACAATCTTGCAGGTCAGGCTGAGAGAGGGAGAGACAGAATTACTGGCCCCAAGACTCAAAGATTAGTTGAGGCTAGAATTTGACTCTTCCAAAACCTGTCCCAGCACTCGAACAACTGTACTGCCCTGGTGTACTTCTTTGTTCCTTTCTTGCTCTGTATCTTCTGCTTTGTACTTCCGTGCTCTGTAGTGAAGTCAGGACTTGCAAGGTTAGAGCACCTGAACTCTTTGATTAGCAGGGATTATGACTTCGTCTGACACCCTCTCTGACTTTTCACTGCATCGGAGCTTAGCTAAAATCTTCTCAGTGACTGAGGATGAGAGGGAAAGATGAATTTTCCCAGCAAATATATATTGTTGCGATTCATCCTTATTGTTATGCCAAGTGTCTTCTTTTTCTTCATCGTCTTCGTCATCGTCTTCGTCATCTTCACCATGATTATTGAGCTAATGCATATGAAAAGACATGAATTTTTGGGTAACTTGTATAAATATTGTTATATTATTATATGATTAATTGAAAGCTTACTAGTATTTAAGGCTAGAATTGTGTACCATCTTATCTGAGAGTCAACACTATTTAATGCAGAGAGACTAACATCTAAGTGTAGGTGTATAGGGTTGGGCTGTAAGAGAAGACAGCATTAATTTCAAGTTATAGCAACAATACATTTCTCTGTTTTTGTTGTTTTGTAATTATAAATCCCGTGTTGCCATTGCAGTGAGATAGGCAGACTTTTGGTACAGAGGACTTAGGAACCAAACATTTTAGTGAATCCATTATTCTTTTAGTAACAGAAAGAACAACATGGGATTCCTTATGTCTTATGTACTTCATTTCAAATTGTTTTTAAATTAGATTAGGAACTGTAATACACACATAAATATGCATACATACATAAGCATCAATATTCTAAACTATCCTGAAATTATAAAAAAATGAGCATAGAGAACATGGGCTATCCTGAGAAAAGAAAAGAGAGAGAGAATTGTTGTCCATCTGGCTGAAGAAGGGTGATGTAATCCACAAAAGCTTACCCGAGATAAATGTATTTGTCCTAAAGGTACAACAGTATAAATTGTTGTGGTTTTTTTTATCCATGCTGAAAAAGACTAATTCAGCTGCTTCTTCGAAAAACAGCTTTATGTGACAGACAAGGACACAACACTTTAAATAGTATGTAAACAACTGTCTAATTTCAGGGAGATGCCATCAGCAGAACTGATTTCAGGATTGATGAAGCCATCAGCAGAATTAATGTATGCACGTTGTAGCATGTACAAACTGTACCAAAGGGGAAAAAACAGAAACAAAGAACATCAGCCATCAATAATCTCACAATGGACAACTGTCCATCCAGAACATACCACAGGAAGTAAATTCTCTGTCAGAGTTTCCAAGTGCTCCCTAACAGATTCTCACAGAATTTCAGACACTTTATCCTGAGCAAGGTTTTGGCAATCCCAAAAAGAATTTGAACTTTGCATCCAGCTGTCCCTACAAACTGAGTCTGCAGGTGATTAAAGGGATCTTCTTTCCTCTTGTGCTTTCTTTATTATTAGTCTGCAGACCTTTGGAAAGCAAGTTCCTTTGTGACAACAGCAGCACCCCGGGGGCCTTAGGAGTGTTTATAGGGAGAGGAGAATGCAAAGTTCATATCCTTCTAACATAGAGATAAGACATTATAGAGTAACCTGTTGGCTTTATCATATGCCTATAGATAGAACTCCCTGGTTTGTTTAAGCCATGACCCATACTGTATTAAAAGCAGTTTATGTGTTAATAGAATGCATGAACTCAGCTAAGGAAAATTTTAATACCCTAAGAATAAACAAAGATGAAGGTTGTGAATATTTAAAAAACATTAAGTTTTAAAATATTTTTAGAGAACATTTGGAATCATTATAAGCAGCAGGACATACTATTCTTCCTTCCTTCCAAATTGTCCCTGCATGTGCTTTATAATTATTCCTTGAGTATATTTTGAAATTATCATAGGCTTCCTTGTTGCCAAGTGAATGCAAAAGGAACAGCATCATGGACCAAACCCACATTCTAATCAAACTGTAAAAATATCTGCCATTGTCTGTTACTGGGAGTAGGGGATAGATGGAAATGAACGAATACCATAGAGGACTGTCTGCTCAGACAATAACCCCTTTGTGAATGCATCACATGTAACAAATAAAGCTGTTTAAAGCCCTAGTCCTGATGCCAAAACAGAGCAATGATTATCATTTTCTGGTTACTTGCCACTAATGGCATGTGACAGATTTGTAGAAAAAGGATAGAAACAACGTGTTTCTTAAAATACTGTAAATGGAACAGATTTTATTTTCTATGTTCACTGTATACTTCTAGACATTTCTTCTGAATTTTAACTGTACTCCTCCCCATTTGTTCAATTTTGGCACGTTGATTGAAGATAGCATATGACAATGCTTATCACGTTCATTGCCTCATTGGAAGTAAATAAATGCATCAAGCTCCAATTCACTTAAAATTAGTTATTATGATTAATTTCCACTGAAATCAAGTGAACAAGCCAGTTGCAAAGAAATTAAGCCTCTTTGCTTTTAACTGGACACCTTTACGATTAAGATCTATGGGGGAAGAGTTTCACTGGGTCCTGCCACCCTCTTGGGCATGGTTGGTGATGAAACAAGAGAGACCCTCCTTGCTGACTGCTCCCAGTTCATGGGGGCCAGGCTGTTCCCCTCCCCACTGTTCTTCCATCAGTAATCGAACACGTTTCTTTTCAAGGTGGCATTTGAAAAGTAATTGGCTGCAAAGGAAATGATTTTTAGAAAACTTTGAAAATGTATTTTAACTCTGTAGTGTTAATATATGATGTTTAATTGTTGTTTATTATTGTAATTTATTGTTTTTTAAAAAATTATATTTTTACCAGTCTCAATATTTTTTATTTATATTTTTTAAGTGGCCTTCAATTCCTTTATTGAAACTAAAGGTAGCATATAGATTGAACAAATGAATGTATGATTAATAAAGAAGGATTGGAACCTGTATGTTTACATCATTAATCTTACTGAAGGAGCAACCAGACCCACTGTATGCAGAGTTAACCTGTTTTATTACTAGACTAGCAAAATTCCTGTCATTATTGCAAATGGGGTGG
This sequence comes from Intellagama lesueurii, assembly GCA_037013535.1. NCBI lineage: Eukaryota > Metazoa > Chordata > Lepidosauria > Squamata > Agamidae > Intellagama > Intellagama lesueurii. The sequence continues at coordinate 50,014,366 of JBAJHW010000004.1, forward strand.
ACAGATTATCTATATTTGCAAGGCGAGGTGTCATATACTTTATGTGTAGAAGCACATTGTACAACCCTATGAGCTTCTTCATTCTTGAGTCTGGCCAGCTCTAAGAAGAAAGGCAAACAAAAGTGAATTAAAGCATTTTTAATTTGAAGGATACAGGAAAAACTGCATGAGTTAAACAAAAACTTAACACTCAACATAAATGGAAATATGTCAGTTGCAGGCTGATGATTAAGCAAAGTGTGGAATGTGAAACTAGCTTCATCGGGCACACCCTTTATTAGAAAGGGAATGTGGTATATCTTTATTTTGATGTAAATGCAAATTAGCAAAGGTGACAGAAGTAAGTTTAATTTATGTTGTGAAATTCCTGAGGAAGTGTTCAGTGGCTTATGCTTAATAACCAACAAAGTAGTGCTTTTAAAGGAATTACTGGTAAGCATACTATGTTGTTGTTTAGTCGTTAAGTCGTGTTCGACTCTTCGTGACCCCATGGACCAGAGCACGCCAGGCCCTCCTGTCTTCCACTGCCTCCCGGAGTTGGGTCAAATTCATGTTGGTAGCTTCAATGACACTGTCCATCCATCTCGTCCTCTGTCGTCCCCTTCTCCTCTTGCCTTCACACTTTCCCAACATCAGGGTCTTTTCCAGGGAGTCTTCTCTTCTCATGAGATGGCCAAAGTATTGGAGCCTCAGCTTCAGGATCTGTCCTTCCAGAGGCATACTATAGACAGCAGCATAAATTGTAACTATGTCTGTCAGTTAATTAGGAGTAAGCCTCACTGAACACCATGGAACTTATTTTTAAGTAATGATGTCTCTCTTGTACTCAGGTGCCTGATGGGCTCTGGTGCACAAGAGCTGATTCTATGGTAAAAGTGTTAGTCTTTAACATATTATAGGATTATAATCCTTTATAAGAGTGTCCTATAAAATTAATTAATTAAATGCAGGAGTCGAATCCTTGTTTTTATTATGTGTGCAGTGGCCTGTTGTATGCATGTTGTTCTTTCTGTGGCATTTGTACAAGGGCCTCCTTGCACATGCGGAATTCCCATTGCTTTCAATGGGGCAATCTCTGTCTCCTGCAACTGCAACTCTGGCTCATGCACTTGTCCATGAAGTGTTGCATGTATGCCATGTTTCCTAACAGGATTCTGCCCATTTGCCATTCAGATTATATTTATCCCATGTTTTCAGACTAAAATAAGGACACACATTAAAAACTAAAGAGCCGAAAGGAGTACTTAATTTGTGACTAGCTATGTAAAATGTTGGAATTGTTCAATGTGATTTATCAGGGAAAAATTGCTATGTAAATTTAATTTATCCTACTTTGAAAACAGTCTAAAATTATCTCTCCCATTCCGAAAAGTTTGTTTCTCCTTCTCTCTGTAGGGCAAAAATTGTCTTTACAAAAAACAAACTCCAGAGGGAATTTTGTGGTAGCAAAGTTCTCTTGAGTGTTAATTATTCTGTTTTCCCAACCCAGCCTCCTGTGAGCTTTTCATTCAACTTAGAAATGTCATGATGTGTGAAGATTTGTTTATTCTTTGGGAGGAGATATCACAGAATGGAAATGTTCCCTCCTCCAGTACATTTTTTAAAAAATTGTAGTATATACAAAAAGAAAACTGAAGTCCACATTTTACCCATACTGTTTTAAACTTGAGGCAAACTCTGAATTTGTAATGGCACACACTAGGATCAGAAATATACAGGGAACAGCTGCTGCCTTGGGGACATGAACCACAATCAGGCAGCCTTTGAAGTCTCTATTGGTTCTGTCTGGGGGGGAATGTGCTTATTGTTGGTATCTTTCCAAGTGCATGTTTGATGCCAGGGATGTTGGCAAGTCTTGGTTACTAAGTCTGAGTCCAAATCTTTGGTACCATGCCCCAAGCCCCAATCCCTATTAAAAACAAACTTTTTTCCTCAGAAAAAAAGGAAAAGGTGGGTGGGTTCTGAGTCTCAAGTTGAGTCTGAGTCATTGAAAAAAAAATCTGAGTCAAGTCCAAGTCTGGCGCAACTTAAGTTCGACTTGACAGTGTGTCCCGTGACTCGATTCCCCATCCCTGTTTGATGCCATAGTTGTGTGGCTCTCATGATTTCATGTGTTTTGTAGCTTTATTGAATTATCTATTTAAGTAATTGGATTTGCTTCCAATCCGTGTATCACGAACAAGAATCTGTTGCTTCCAAGACATCCATAGCAAAGGCCTATATTCTTGGCTGTATTCTTGAAGAGGTTCATTGTGGTCATAGCCAGAGAAAAGAAAGTTAAATAACACTCAGTATACAGTCAGGAATTGAGTATCAATCCCTTACCACCACCACCGCCTCTCCAAAAAATGTATTTGATAGACGTATCTCATGATTTATTTACAGTAGAGCAGACAAAGTGAGGCCTCCTGGATGTTGTTGGATTGCACTCCCAGTCTTCTTCATTGATGGTGAGAGTTATGTGCAACAACATCTGCAAGGCAGCATTTTGTCCACCCTTCATCTATAATGTGGTCTAATTTTGGGTTTATTTATTTGTTTGGTTATTGACTGATGACCATTCTATCCCGGCTTTCTTCCACAGAGCACAAGGCAGCATAAGAGGCTTTCTCTTCCCCATTTATTTTCACAATAAGTTGTGAGGTAGGCCAGGCTCATGTTTGTGGGAAAGTGAGAATTTGACTCCAAGTCTTTTGAGTCCTACTGTAACATGTTAAGCGCTACATCAAACTGCCTATTATACCAATATAGCAGCGTGACATGACCTGCTTCAACCAGTTGGCACAATGAGAGGGAAATAGAGAAAGGCAGGAACTGGTGTCTAAATGATGCAGCAAGGCTTTAAAAACAGTGGCTAGAATCCTGTTGGACTTTTACCCTAGAGTAAATGAAATTGTGTAAGAAATTGTGGTAAATCACAGCTTATTAACAAAGTTCCAGTTGCATGTCCGATTAGAATTTCTTAATTAGTTGCAATTCACTGCCATAATTTTATATCACTTACTCAAGAATAAAAGCCCATCCACTGTGGTGGATGGGGTTCCATTTCAGTTCTGTTTCAGGTAGAAAGGCATCTTGAGATAGTGCTGCATTAGACTGCTCTGTGAGTCAGAAATGAACTTGGCTCCTTTGACAACTTTCTTTAACAAATGTGAGCTTAAGAAAAAGCCATGAACAGCCTTGAGTCCCTGCTGGATCAGATCACTGTTCTTACTAGCCTGTCATTTCAGAAGGTATTTGTTTTTTTAAATTTGCAACCACAGAGAAAAGTGTCCTTTGTTACTTTAAAGACTCATACATGTATTCCAGTAGAAAGTTTCATAGATGATGAAAGGCTGCATCATCAGATGCCAGAAGCATTTTCCTCATTTCCTCTGCATGATCACAAAGGACACACATTGTCTGTTGTCAAATTTTATGTTTTATGTGAGGGAAATCCCCATTATAAAGCTGCAGGTTTTGGCAGAGGTTGGAAAGATGTATCCTGAAGCCAGCATACAGAACAAAGATGAGGCCTTGTTGAATTACTTTTAAAAATTATTTTTTAATGAAGAAATAATTCCATTCCAAAATATAGACACACAATTAAATAGTTTAATCACTTCAAAATATAACATGTCCCCAGTAGGCTTGAACACACGCACACACACAGAACAATACTTAACAGCAATACAAAAAACCCCATACAATAATAGTTCTGTTTACAATAGCAATGAATAATGCAAAATTTGTAGTGTGTACCTGTCTGGACTGGTGTGAAATAACAGTAGTTAAAACATCAGACAGTTAGTAGCCTCAAGGTGTAACTCTTCATACATTTTTGGTTCAGAAGTAAAAATGCCCTCTTTTCTCAGGACACAGTGGCGTGCTTGATGTTCAAGGCTCTTTGCACTGAATTGAACCAACCTAATTGTTGCAACCTGAAGTTGCAGTATTTACAAGATATATCTACAGCAGTTCCAAGAAACTAATAAGAATGGGAGAAAATGATAAAAGTAAAAGCAGACATCTATGCTAAATAATGATGTAACATTTTGTCTCATGCATATAAGAAAATACATATTATCACAACAAAGGCCACACACCTTTTAATGCAGTTTTCAGTTAACATTACTACTTACAGAGAATCTATCCTCCATCTTTTCTTTCGACATTCAGGAATTCTCTCTGTCTTCACATTCTGATTTCTGCCTCTAAATCACCTTTCCATCGACAACTCACAAGGAGTTTTTGGCTGCAGTAGTTGGCCCATAAAGAATTATACAAGGCCAGTTCAACCATTTCCATCACTTTAATGTTCACAATTCACAATCTAAACCAAGTTTAACAAACAGACAAAGACCAAGTGGGTTAAAACCATAGGCCCAAATGGGCAAAACTCTCACCTGACCACTCTCCTGCATGCATGTAAGTGTCTGTATGTGAACTACAGTGTACCGCCTCCCTTGCACACTTGTTTCACAAGGCATCTACACCTATGCGTGGTTGAACATATATGCCTGAAGTCCAACCTCAACAGTACAAGAGGTATTCCAAACAAACCTGGGCCTACGTTGGTGGGATTTTAACACATTAAAAATCCAAAAGTTAAATGCCTCCATATTGATGGCTGATGGCCTTGGAGATTGGATGGCTGTGCTGGCTGGCACATTCCCACGTACCCATCATATATTGGGAGAGAAATCAGGGGAAAGTATTGCCCTTGTTGGGCCATTGCAGCTTAACAGTTGGGTAATGTAGGAAAACTAGATTTTGGTTTTGGCAAGGCAAATTAAAAAAGTGCTTCATCTTGGAGTTTCAGAGTATGAGAGGCCACCTAGAGCTCTGCTTGGGGGTGCTGGGCTGGAACCAGGCTGAAAGAATGGTGCTTGGGTTGTGAATACAATAATAGTGTTACACAGATCTTGCACTGGTTAGGCTCATGCATGGCTCTGAACATGCAGTAAGTAAACAAAAGATGGCATTAAAGCAACATGGTTATTACTCCAACTGCAGTTATGTGGCTGACTGGGATTGTTCAGGTATAGCTGTGTTCTAGTCCATTTAGCCTCTCTTCAGGAATTACCTGGCTGAGGTCCTAAGCTGTCAGCAAGATTTCCCAATATACAGTAGTAGTTTTCTCTGAGGAGTGCTAGGCACTAGTAGAGGGTAACCAGTTCCTGAGAGAAGGGTGTAGGAGAGGTAAGCTGTGACAAGTTACGTATCTACCATGTTGGATTGGCAGATATTATATGAGTAAAGATTAGTTATTGCAAAGGTGGGGTGAGGGGGTGTCCAAATGTAAACATATTTTATTTTCTGCTATTGTCTGAACTCTGTGAATTCTAAATGTAACTACTTAGAGATGGTGCAGAAATATACACAAGGAGGAAGATGGCTTGCGGAGCCCCTGTAGTGCAGTGGTTAAACTGCAGTACTGCAGTCATGCCTCTGCTCATAACCTGAGTTCAGTCCCGAAGGATTCAGGTAGCTGCCTCAAGATTGACTCAGAATTCCATCCTTCTGAGATTGGTAAAATGAGTACCCAACTCGCTAAGGGGGCAAAGTGTTGTTTGCATAATTATATTGTAAATCACCCAAAGAGTTCTTTAGCAGTATGGGGTGGTATGCAAGTCAAAGCAACAACAACGATTATCTGCATATGTGAAAAGTTACCAGTAACAATTTAATTCAAATAAGCTTTGTCTAATGTTTATCACTAGAGAGGAGGTCTTCATATTCGTAGACAAATATGAAGCCCGCCAGCACAGGTGGCCAGCCTGATTACCTCCCACCCACAGAACCCTACAGTCCATTTACAGTGCGTTGCACGTCGCATGTGGCTGGTGTTATTGTCAGCACACCAATTGCGGCAGTAGCCCAGCTGCTGCAGCCTCATCTCCCTGCCCACCCGGCCACTCCACGGCTCAGCGGGGAGACCTGTCCTCCCACTCCCTTGCCAGAGTGGCTGGGTGGGTAGAGAGACGAGGTTGCGGCAGCCAGGCTACTGCCATAATTGGCGTGTTGACGATGCTGGCCACGAACGCCACGTGCTGTGCTGTATGTGGGCCGGCGGGTTCTGGGGGTGGGAGGTAATCGGTCTGGCCTCCTTTGCCAGCGGGCTGCATATTCATCTACGAATATGAAGCCCCTATCTCTAATTATTCTATTCTGGCAGACTATACACATGCTTTTTAGAAGAGCCACTGTCAATAACAGGACCTTTTCTATAGCATTTCTAAGAAACTTGGGGTTGAAATAATTGGGTTCTAATTAATGTCTGGTATTAGCAATGTTGCACTATATATGAAATAGTTTAATGGCACCCTGGCAATTTTTAAATTACTTACTATTCTCTTCCTAGTTTACGGATAATTGATGCGAGTTGTTACTACATAATTAATCACATAGCAATGGCTGAGAAAAATCATTGCAACATTTTCTTGTTTGTTTAAAATAGTAGTGGAAGCAAAGGCCTGTGATCTTCCTCATCCCTGATGCAGTTAAAAGAGAATGTTAAGAGTTACTTAAAGGGACACTGTTGTAATTATGCATCTTTTTTAAGGACACATTTCCCCCCTGTGCTTTTCACAGATAGCTAAATCCCCATTCAACCTTGAAAGGAAGTCTCACTACACATTTCCAAAAATGCATGCAGAACATCTGGTGGCTGGCTAAGGCAATGCACATTCAGAAATAAAAGAAAACAGTTGCAAGCGCACTTTTAAAGCTTATACATTTAAAGCTGAAGGCCTCAACAAACAGTATATGAACAATGGAGAAATATGAAAGAACACATGCTCACTAAAGTCCTAAAACAGCAATTAAACAATACTATGAAAGATTATACATAACATTAGTTTAGGGATCTTATGGCACCTGTGGTTTATAAACAGCTTTAGCAACTAGTATTTCAAAACATAGTTCACAGTTTTAAGAAGATCTGTGCTGATTTTAAAAACTAGATTCTATATCATTTGAATGCTGCCTTTTGTATATGATATCTATTTGGAAAGAAAATATTTACACTTACTTCTATGGCTGATTTGTTAGATTTATCTGAAAGAAAACATTCCTAAGTTATGTAGTAGCCCTAAATCATAGAGATACTTAGTGCATTTTGTACAAGTCTGTTATTTTTTATTATTTTTTGTTTTTTGCAGAAAAATCTGTAAAACAAATTGCAATTTAAGTCTGCAATCCTGCATCTAGCCATTTGCACTGAAGCCCACTGAGATCCATGGAATTTCAGTGCATGCAGCTGGGTTCAGGATTGCAGCCATTTTCTACTACTTAGCTTTTGGGCTATAAATATGTACACTCAGGAGTATATTTATCCAGTGTTAAATGCATCATTGTAGCTTTTAAAATTTCATCCGTGGAAAAACAATGTACAGTGTGTAGGAAAGTGTTCTAAAATTTCAAACCATTCAGAAATTAAACTCCTAATATAAACAGTATTCTCATTGTAAACTGAACAGGTTCAAAATTATGTGCCAAGGGCTTGTGGTTTGTTAGTACCGCCATTAACAGGAACAGCAGCATTGTTCAGCTTGTGTTCTTTACTAGTAATGAGCCATGTTACATATGATGTAGCTGATATAAGTTAGCTTTAAATAATAATTAAAAAAACCTTATTTGAAACAAACACCTACAAACATCAACTCGTAGAACAAAAGTACTGTGCTACAGTCTCCAGATCTAGTGAATTACTTTACGTCAGAGGTGCTGCGCCGGTACTTCTTCTGTGAAGCTGGCAGACAAGCTATCTCTGTCATTAGTCTGGGTACAGCTCTCCTCGTCTTCAGTTCTTACATCACTTCTGTTGTCCATTTGACTGCAGCTTTCCTGTAAGGAAATATTTAACAGAATTTTGATGCCAGCCACTTCATAATACACAGCACTGGGTGGGCAATAATCACAGCCCGGGGCCCTTTTTTTTCCAGATTTGCCACCAATTTCATGACCACATACTCAAGGGAGATGGGCTAAAAAGATTCGTGTGACAATTTTATTTATTTATTTATTTAGTTTAAAATATTCTTACCCTGCCTTTCTCCCAAAAAGAAACCAAGGCAGCTTACATAATTTAAAAGTAACATTATTAAAAGCTAAAAACAATAAGTTTAAAAAGAATTTTAAAATATATTTTAAAAATAGTAGACAAAAAGCATTAGCACAGCAGATTTAAAAGCAACAAAAGGAGAAACAATCTGCTTTTTAAAAGAACCATCTTAGACTAAGGGACAACCTGCCTGAAGAGAAAGGTCTTCGCCTGCTTGCAGAAGGACAGCAAAACCGGGCTTAGCCTGGCTTCCTGTGTGAGGGAGTTCCAGAGTCTGGGAGCAGCAACAGAGAAAGTCCTCTCTCATGTCCCCACCAAGCACACCTGCGAGGGTGGTGGGACTGAGAAAAAGGCCTCCCTGATGAGCTTAAAACTTGGACAAGCTCATAAAGGGAAATGCAGTCTTTGAGACAGCTTGGACCCAAGCCATTTAGGGCTTCATAGGTTAAAAGCAGCACTTTAAATTGTGCTCAGAAATGGACCAGCAGCCAGCAGAGATGCTGTAACAGACTAATTTGTACATTTAATTTTAAAATCATTTTAACATTGTTAAAGGTTACAACAATAGGTGTTTGTGAACTGAAAACAAGAGTTTAACTAAGAAAATGGACTTATTTGAACTGAATACGATCCTTCTCACCTCCTAAGGAGAAAAAAACACCCAATGAACCAAAACACACCACACCACACACACAAAGAACAATATATATATTTTTAAAAATTGGGGTACAGGGCTGCATATCATGTCAAAGGAGCTCTTCATACCCCTTGAGGGCACAATGGGTCTTTGTAAGCATTTTTTTAAAAATTGAATGTATGCAGGGAGGCTGCAAGAATATTCCTAGAAGCCCATTTGTTGTCCATCCTTAAATACAGAGACTTATTGTTAAAACTGTATTGTATGATGTGTATTAGCAGGGTGTGTGATACAATATCAGTAGTGCTTCCTTGATCCAGAGACCTGTGTCCATATCCCTGCATAAACAGAGCTTCTACATATTACTTTTGATTGTTTAGGTCATATATTGCCTATTCTTCAATGGCAGTCTCACATACAATACAATGCAGGAGGCCAGATGGGATATGACTTAACATCATGGATAATGGAAAAATGTATTATGGTATGAGACCTACTTCTGCTCTCAAAGTCAAGGCTGGATGTAATAGCAAACCAGGCGGTGAGCCTTATTCTTCAGAGGGAAACAAGTATAGCAGTTGTTAGGCTAAGCAACTCACCCACTAAAAGTATTTCCAGCTTGTCAGGATTCAGTTTAAATGTGCTGATTTTCATCCAACCCATTACCAAAGCAGAATTGTACCAAACCCTTACATGATCTCATTCAGTGGCATCAAACAGTACATAGGACAGTAGTGTTGTTTGTCAATTCATCTTAATTTTGCAGTTGATTTCAACATCATAAATCATAATATCCTTTTAGAGCAGCTTTCTGAGATAGAGATCAGGAGTAGTTCACTTCCATAGTTTAATTCCTACCTAGAGGTTCACATGATGATGTAATTCTCACAGGTAGAACAATAGCCTCCAGTGGTACCTTCTGGAATTGAACATACTGTACTTGTTAACTAGTGACAATTTCCTTCTAAAATTCATGCCACTGCAGGTATGCCAGCATAATTAAGCATAGTTAAGGATTCTGACCATTGTATTTCTTAATCTTCAAGGTGTCACTCAACTCTTTGTTATTTTCCAGCACCAAACTCTTGCAGTTATCCCTTAGGACACAGAAGGTCAGCAACCACCTACTTGAAGAGCTTGCTAGTGGGCATATGGGTGTCTCTGTTCACCTTCAGAGAGCGAGCCAGTGGGCAATTTTATTTGTGACTGAATGGTTAGGGTCAGAGATGGAAAACCTGTGGCCATTCAGTTGTTTGAACTGCAGCTCCTTTCATTCATCACCACTGGCCAGTTGATGAAAGTTGCATCCTAACAGTATCCAGACATTGTACAACCTGTGAGTTGTGTAATAAAGAGTATGGTTTTTGGTTTCCAGTCCCATTGATTTACTTTGTGCTGAAGAAACAGCAAGTTACAAGTTATTTTAAAACGTGCCATATACAGAAATAAAAATCAAATGATTCAGTGAGAGTTATGAGTAGTATGGCCAATGCCTAGCTGATTGGTTAATACATGCAGGAAATTAAAATGTTGCCTGTAGGTTTTAGAGCACTGGCACCTGAATTGGGTATTTGTGCTTGAAGAAATTCCAAGAGAGTGTGACATGCAGCAGCATCCTTCACATTAAGTTTGTTTGGTTTCTGCTCTTTCTTAAGGAAATTTCCATTTTTATCAGCTTTCTGTGCCAAGAAAATTATTTGCTTTTACTTTTAAATTATTTTTTCCCATTAGGTTTTTGTATTTATTGTTAATTTTAAATATTGAATTGATTTTTTGTGTGTGAAAAGGAGTTTGTATGATGGCAAAGGAAAGGCTGAGAGCATGACAGTTTCTCAAAAAGAGGACATGATATTAAAAAGTTTGGGAATAAATTTGGGAAGTCACTTAAATGGCCCAAAAGTTTGGAACCACTTAAAACTGCATTGTGCTAATGTTTATGTCAAATTGTTATCCTAGACCAGAGGTCAGCAACTGGTGGGATGTAAATTTCATGTGTCCTTTGATGGATATCATACATTCCATGACTGCAAATCTCCAATCTCCCTACCATACCTCTGGTTTTCTTGAAATAACCCAGACTGAGGGAGAGACATAAACACATGCAGAAGTGAGAGAAGGAATCTTTTCAAAAACAGAAACACAATTTTTTGCTCTTCCTAGAACCAGATTTCTCTGAACATGTGCTTTGGCCCTGAAAGAGCAGAAGCTTCCTCTCATTGGAACTTTTGTATGCTTTGCTGCCTGTCTGAAAAAGTAAATGGGCAGGCAGGGAGACCAATTAGAATAATGGGAAAATCCATCCTTCTACTACTCAAATGCCCTTTGTTTTGCTAGCTAAAATGGGATATGGACAAAAGGCAATGGATAATTAACAGAGTGACCAGCAGGTCCTTGACCAGATAGATGGATAAAAATAACTGATTCTACAACCTTATACCATTTCAACTCCATGTACCATCTCACCTCTAGCAGGTTACTCAAGTTTCTTCATCTTGGAACTTTCACTACAGAACCTGCCTATTGCTGGATGATATTTCCTTGTTTTTTCCTCTGTCCTAAATTCTGCAGTGCCCAGCCCAAAAAACAGACTGCAAGACTCAGAACTTGCTTTTTAAATCACATATTTGTAGTCCAACAAAGGTATTACACAGCCCTAATTTTGAATTTTGCACATCAGTCACATAGCTATATTTCATTTTTCTTTTACTGATGCACTTTGGTATCAATACTGAATTTTAGGTAGTACAAAAGGGAGGGGAAAGCCAAAAGATGTTTAGATCTGCCAATAGCACATTCACACACTCCCAATGAGTTGTAATCTGTTAGTTGCTGACCAAAGTCTGACAACTATCATGATACTTACTTGAGAGGAGAGTGATAACAAGGATATTCATCCTTGCAAGCTGACCTGTGAACATAAAAAAAAGTGAAAACTGAAGACGTGGCCAGCCAAACCAGTGTAGCATTATGCAGAGCGTGGTGAACCAGAATGGTGAGAAGAGTTGGCATGCACTAATAGCACAGAGGACATGAAGAACTTTGCATGGAAGAAATAAAGAACATAGGTGTAAGAAGAATGCTGCAGCTAGTAGGAGTAGGGCTAGGGGAGGGAGGGACTGGATTTGTTCTTTTGAATACAAATGCTATTTCCTGTCAGTTCCAGGGTGGGGTAACTCTTGAAATTCTTGTTCTTGACCTCCAAATACTGTGCTTCATAGTATAAAATAAATGTGATTTCATTGACAGAAGATTTATATTGAGGTTTTGGCCATAAGAAACTGTTTTTAGGCATATCAGGCAAAATCCAAAGGGGAAACAACCCCCCCCCCAGCCAAAAAGACAAAAACAAGTGGTACCTTAAAGACTAACTATTATATTGCTACTTTGTTCTATGGTAGATGTAGTGCCTTGTACACACAGTGAAACAGTAAACATATTTTCCTATTGTTAAAAACCCCACCCCTATCGTTTAAATCTAATAATCATTCTCATATGCAGTATACTCTAATCTAGACATGGGTTCTTCATATTTGTATCCCTGGGGATACAAATATGAATAAAGGCATCACAGGTGCCACGGAGGACCATTCCCTCACCCAGAACTGGCTGGTCTACTCACCATTTGCTGTGTGGTGCTCGGTTCTGTCATCATCGTCATGCCAATAGCGGAAGGAGCCCAGACGGCTCTTCCCTGCCTCCCCATGCAGCCAACCACTCATCAGCTGAGTGGGGAGACTCCCCCTCCCACCTCTGTGCCACAGTGGTCAGGGCGTTGGAGGGGGCAGCCATTGAGGCAGTGCTGGGTAGGGGAAGGAATGGCGGTGGGGCTAGAACATGCCCACGTAGGAGAAGAGAGGTTAGATATCTTGCATCTATCCCCTCTTCTAGTCCTACCCCCAACCAGATGGTATCAGGTGACCATATCAGCAAACCCTCGAGCCACACGGTGCTGTTGATGAATGCCAGGTCAGTACAAAATAAGACTGCCCTCATCCCTGATGTAATTCTGGATGAGGGTGCTGACCTGGCGTGCATTACTGAGACCTGGGTGGGAGAGGAGGGTGGTGTTCCCCTCTCCCAGCTTTGTCCGCTTGGGTACTCGGTCCAGCACCAATGTCGCTCGGAGGGTCAGGGAGGGGGGAGTTGCTATAGTCTATAGGAGTTCTATCTCCTTGACCAGGCTTCCTATCCCTTTGAGAGGAGGTCTTGAGGGCCTGTATTGTGTGTTGGGCTTACGAGACAGATTGGGGATTCTGTTGGTGTACCGCCCACCCTGCTGCGTACCAACACTCTCCCTGCCTGAGCTGACAGAGGTAGTCTCGGACCTGGTGTTGAGGACTCCCAGGCTGTTGGTGCTGGGGGACCTCAACATCCATGCCGAGGCTGCCTTGACTGGGGTGGCTCAGGACTTCATGGCTGCCATGACAACCATGGGGCTGTCTCAATGTGTCATCGACCCAACACATGAGAAGGGCCATACCTTGGACCTGGTTTTCTCAATGGGACTGGAAGATGGTGGTTTGGATGTGGAGGGGCTGGTTGTGACCCCATTGTCATGGTCAGACCACTTCCTGGTCAAGTTTAGTCTATTAGCTTCTTCTCCCCTCTGCAAGGGTGGGGGATCTATTAAGATGATCCGCCCTTGGAGACTAATGGATCTGGATGGTTTCCTGAATGCTCTGGGGGATTATCCGTCTGATATGGTTGGCGCTCCTGTCGAAGCTCAGGTCACCCTATGGAATAGGGAGATGACCTGGATGGTTGACACGATTGCGCCTAAGCGCCCTCTCCCTGCACACAGAGCCCAGACAGCTCCTTGGTATACTTCTGAACTGCGGGCGATGAAGCGAGAGGGGAGACGGCTGGCGCGCAGGTGGAGGAAATCCCGCTGGGAGTCCGATCGAACACGACTTAGAGCCCATTATCGGGCCTATTTCGTGGCAATACGGCTGGCGAAATGGCAATATTTCTCCAGCCGTATTGCTTCCTCAGAATGTTGTCCAGCAGAGCTGTTTCGGGTGGTCCGGGATCTTCTTCAACCGGGAAATCGGGTGGAGGTCCCGGACTGCTCATCAGCTCGCTGTGATGAGTTTGCCATTCATTTTGAGGGAAAAATCGCTCAAGTATTAATGGATGAGTTTCAATTGCTGAGACCTGAGGATGTGGACAGGGTGCTTGGATCTGTCCGTTCTACCACCACTCTGCTCGACCCTTGCCCATCTTGGCTAATTGGAAGATCTGCCAGGAGGGTTCGCACCTGGGTCCAGGAGGCCGTGAACGCTTCTTTGAGAGAGGGAGTGGTCCCTACCACCTTGAAATAGGCAGTAATTCAGCCACTCCTAAAAAAGCCCAACCTGGACATAAGGCTGGTGGTTAACTACTGACCAGTGGCGAACCTCCCTTATTTGGGCAAAGTGTTGGAGCGGGTTGTGGCCGGGCAACTCCAGGCGCTGCTGGATGAAACGGATTTTCTGGATCCATTTCAATCGGGTTTCAGGCCGGGTTTTGGTATGGAGACTGCCTTGGTCGCCCTGTACGATGACCTTTGCCGGGAGAGAGACAGGGGGAGTGTGACCCTGTTGATACTCCTGGACCTCTCAGCGGCTTTCGACACCATCGACCATGGTGTCCTTCTGGATAGGCTGGCTGGGTTGGGAGTTGGGGGCACCGCTTTATGGTGGTTCCGCTCCTTCCTGGCCGACCGTGTCCAGAGGGTGGTGCTGGGGGACAGTTGCTCTGTCCCATGGCGTTTATGTCACGGAGTTCCTCAGGGCTCAATACTGTCCCCCATGCTGTTTAACATCTACATGGAACCGCTGGGAGAGGTCATCAGGAGGTTTGGGCTGAGGAGTCAGCAATATGCTGACGACACTCAGCTCTACCTCTCATTTTCCACCAATCCAGGTGAGGCAGTTTCTGTGCTGAACTCATGTCTGGACCTGATAATGGACTGGATGAGGGTTAATAAATTGAAACTCAATCCAGACAAGACGGAAGTGCTGTTAGTGGGTACTTTGCTGGACAGGCTGGAGGGCCATTTCTCTGCCCTGAATGGGGTTACACTCCCCCTAAGGAACAGGGTCTGCAGCCTGGGGGTGCTCCTGGACCCCAGTCTAACTCTGGAAGCCCAGGTGGACTCGGTGGCCAGGGGCGCCTTCCTTCAGCTGCGGAAATTATACCAGCTACGGCCCTACCTGGACGAGTGGAGTCTCATGACAGTTACACTGGTAACATCTCGTATATATTACTGCAATGCGCTCTACGTGGGGCTGCCTTTGAAGACGGTCCAGCAACTGCAACTGGTCCAGAATCGAGCTGCGCAGCTGGTGAGTGATGGGGCCGCTAGGGGACACATCAAGCCGATTCTGTTTAAATTACATTGGCTACCAGTTGCTGCCCGGGCCCAATTCAAAGTGCTTGTTTTGACATATAAAGCCCTAAACGGCTTGGGCCCTGGATACCTGAAGGACCGCCTCCTTCCATATGAACCTGCCCGGCAGTTAAGATCTAACCAGGGGCCCTTTTGAAAGAGCTGTCCCTCAAGGAGGTAAGAGGGATGGGTTGTAGACAAAGGGCCTTTTCGGCAGCTGCCCCCAGACTATGGAACGCCATCCCAATTGAGATTCATCTGGCGCCAACGCTGATGACATTTCGGCGCCAGGTCAAAACCTTCCTGTTCTAGGTAAAGGTAAAGGTTCCCCTTGACATTTAGTCCAGTCGTGTCCGACTCTAGGGCGCGGTGCTCATCCCCGTTTCCAAGCCATAGAGCCAGCATTTTGTCCGAAGACAGTTTCCGTGGTCACGTGGCCAGCGTGACTAGACACGGAACGCCATTACCTTCCCACCGAGGTGGTACCTATTTATCTACTTGCATTTGCATGCTTTCGAACTGCTAGGTTGGCAGGAGCTGGGGCAAGCAACGGGAGCTCACTCCGTCGCGTGGATTCGATCTTACGACTGCTGGTCTTCTGACCGTGCAGCACAGAGGCTTCTGCGGTTTAACCCACAGTGCCACCACGTCCCCTTCCTGTTCTAGAAGGCTTTTAATTGAAATAATATCAACTGTGGGTCCTGATGGCAATTTTTAGGGTATCTATTTTAATTGTATTTTAATTGTTGTAAGCCGCCCAGAGACCTTTGGGTAACGTGGGCGGCATATAAGTTAAATAAATAAATAAAATAAAAATAATGGAGCTGAGCACTGTTCAGTGAATGGTGAGTGGACTGGCCAGTTCTGGATAAAGGGAATGTGTCTTCGTGGCACCTGTGGTGCCGCTATACCCCACATCTACTTTAATCACAGTAACAAATTGAAACCACATTGTCTGATACTATGAATCCTTTTGGTGCAGTTCCTTCCTTCCTCTCTCCCTCCCTCCCTTCCGCAACAGTTGGCTTTTGCTGAACTGAAATGCACAACATGGACAACATGAAGGTTCTGCCTTTGGAGATAAAATTTGTGATGGCTTATTCACACATGCAAATTACTTTACTCTACAGTCAATAAGTGACAAATGTGCAGGCAGAGCCAATCTCCACTCATGTGATTCTGTAAAAATAGTTGACAAAGCACATTGTTGACAGAGAATGTTACCAGCATTTGGGATGCACCAACTAACAGCTTGAGAAGGTTAATGCCAGTCTTATTCATTCCAGTACACAAAGTACTTCTCTGATTACTCACAAACAACAACATAAAAGAGTAAATCTCAGTTCAAATCAGAAGCTTCATCAATCTCTAATAAATGCATTCTAAATGAAACACAAATAAAATCTAGCATAGTGTAATGTATCAGTTCCAGTTTAACCTAAATAGTTTTGTTTCCTCATTTCATTTTTACCTGGTAAGCTTCATCCTGGAGCTTTTGTTTCAAATATTCCTCCATCTTGAGCTCATTTTCAAGCTGGCGGACAGAATCATTTTCATAGTTCTCATCATCTGCTCTGACATAAGGGTCTCCATCTTCTGTAACCCTAAAGACAATTATTAATAATAGCTTCCTAAAATAAAAAGAAACACTGAAATTCCCTAAATGTTATGCTATCTTCATAAATTTTGAAAAGCAAGGACAGTTTTGTGTGTTTTCTTTAACCATGTATGTTCTTTTAAAACTTACCATTTACTTCAGTGTTAGCTCCACCGGCCTAAGTAGGAGTAATTGTAGATGTAAACCTTTGTAATGTCCTTCATGCATCATCATTGAAATTGTTCTAGTCATTGGTATGAAGAGATTTCTACCAGCAGTGCATTCTTGAACATTTGACATAATCAGAATTCAGCTACAAGCTCAGACTGGAGGAGTACCTTCTAAACTATACCCTATTCAGACTGAAAATTAGAGGTAAATTCCTGCATGTAGTAAACCAGCACTTCATGAAGACAGATCCTTCCCTGCTCCTTTCCTGCTATGTAGATTTTTAATTCCAGTAGGTTTTTAACATAGGTGTGTCAGGATTTGTTCCTTTAAGTGAACAAGGGGTTAAATTTAATATTGTAGTAAAGAATGCAAAGTCATTCCTGTAAGGTCAAGCCAATGAATGACTGATGGCATACAGGTGGGACAAGCTTATGTAATGCTTGTTAAACATGAATCAGCTGTCATGTGTGCAGTGATAGGATGCTCTCAGTATATAAGCAAGTGTATGAGAGCACCATTTTGCCACTCAGTTGTGAGTCTGGAGGTCATTTGTTTTACTTGAATGTGAATATAATGTTGCTCTGAGAAGTCTATGCCAGTGTATATGTTGCCATGTATTTATGTCTAACCAAGCCTAATATATTATGATATAAGTTGTATCAGAACTCTCTCCATGCATTTTCTTACATCTGCGTCTTTATTCTGCTAATGAAGGGGAGGATTTGAAGCAGCTAGATAAGAGGCTCTGTGTAACTTGTTGTCTTTAGCTCCAAGGTTTGTTTTTCCCAAACAGAGTGCTCTTACAAGCTTCATATCCAATCTGACTCCAAGCTTTTGGAGAGGCAATAGCCATATAAAGCCTCTGGAGTTGGCCCCATGCCAACAAGGTGGTGTTTTTTTAAAGGGACACCTCCTCCTACATCTGCAGTCTGAAACTGTATGGTTGAGGAAGGATTGAATTATTTAGTTCAATATGTAGGTCAGCTACCAGTGTCAGCTCGGCACTACTACTACTCTCTGCTTCTATGTTGCTTCTAGTCTGGGGTTTGGAATGCACAGCAGAGAACACAGGAGTAGTCCTAGAGAAAGAAGAGTACTACTTTATTTAAAATAAACTCTTGAGTGCCAAAAGCTAACAAAGTGGACCGTATTGGTTGAACTCATTCTTGTCAAATGTATGCCTGGTAGAGACCAGGAGACAGACTAGATTCTAGGGATAGTAAGTAATTAAATAACATTCCTGATGCCTAGCAAGTGTACAATATATTGACTGCTGCACATTATAAATACCATACAGAGACCAATATCCTAAAGGCTGTTTTCAGAATGATGAGCAACTGAATCAGAGTGCAATCACAGCACATCCAAAATGAGAGTCACAACCTATTAGTGTACCCAATGTCTACTGTAGTGATGCCAAGTATTAATGAAACTCTATATTCACAATTAAATTCAGATCAATGTCTCAATCTTTAGCCAAAAAGAAAGAAAAAAGAAAGAAAAAAAAAGGACAATCTTTTCCTTCTCACAAGGGATGAAACATCTGGACATGCCCAATATGGAAATACTCCTCTTTGGCTACAGTCACCAATTGCCGTATTGCTCTTCCTGTCAAGGTCACAGCCCTAAATTCACATTCCTACTTTTTGGTAAATATTCATCAGGGGTTTCAGTTCTGAATTTCCAATTTAAAATTCTTTTTTAAACTGCATTCTATTCACTAGACCAGACCTTCCAATTCCTTTAAAAGTGGACTTAAAAACAGTAAGATTTTACTGATATTTTTGCCTAAATTTTCAGTTAAGAAAGCAACTCCATGTTGCATGCATATACTAATAATAATTGTGTCCCTTCAGTCTTGACTTATGACAACCCTTTTCTAGGTAGAGAAGTGGTTTAACATTCCCTTCTTCTGGGGGCATCCTGGGATTGTGTAGCTTGCCCAAGGTCACACAAACCAGCTCTTCTTCCTGGAGGCACAGTGTGGAATCAAACTCCCAACCTCTGGCTCTGCAGCCAGTACCTTACTCACTGAACTATCCAGCCAGCGTGCATATATTACATTTGCTTATTGTCATGTCAAGGATGATAGAAGTTAATTGTTTGGTCCCCAGTTCTCAGAATCTTATAGCTATCACGGCCACTGGCTCTGGTAATTATAGTCCGAAGTTGTAGGATAGTAACTTTTCCAAATTCTGTGTGAGGTTCCTCATGAAAGAGAAAAGGTAATCTACAATGTGTAACAAGAGAGAAAGGAAAAACATACACACCGAATAATGAAAAGAAGAAAGAATACAGAGAGGGTACTCACATATCACTGCGGATGGTTCCACTAGCAGCTCCACTGTGAAGGTAACCTGGCTTTCGGGCATGGATCTGTGCAAGGAAAGCCTTTTCAGAAGTTGGTGATGGAACAAGGTCATCAAAATGAGTCCGACCAAATTCAGAATCCACATTACTTTCTGTCTCGCTTCCAACTTCTGTGGGAAGAGGAAACGAGATGGTGGTACCATGGTTACCTGAATGTTAGCATGTTTCTCTCCTAATTTCAGCATAGAATGATTTTACATTGTCATCTGATAGTGCTAAAAATACACTGGTTTGTGCGTATTTCTGACTACAGACCTAGTTGCTTCACTCCTGTACTGTTCACACAGATTGTTATGTATGTGTGTATGTATATATGTACTGTACTTAGAACAGTTGTAGCAAGGCCTATTTTGTGAAATCTTAGAGTGTAACAATTAAAACAATTTAAAACCCATAGAGCAATTTAAACAATTTTAAGACTTTTAAAGCCATTAAAACCATACACGAATACAAAGCCCACATCTCTACACATGACCTGTGTGTGAAGAATACAAGTAGCAACTTATTAACTAATAGAAATTCATTGCTATAGTTTACAGGATTGCACTTATACTGGTAAAAATAAGCAATAAGATTCTGACTGTTATGTTACTATTGCATAATTAGTGCTTTAAATAATCAGACCTGAGTTTAGTTCTTTCACCAGAGAAGACATGGTGTTGGTGATAGAATCTGCTGCTACCAGCAAGTCATTTCTTAGATTTCTTCTTGTACCTGAGATAAAAGAGGAGCAGGGCATTAAACACTCTAACCAAAAACAAACAACAACAACAACAAAACAAAAAACCCCAACTACATCAATATTTCTAAAAACTATTTGCAGATTATATGAAGAACAATGGGAGAAGACATTATGGAACTGTAGGGAATTCCCTTTCCCCTTTATTACTAACCTATATCAATAGTGTATTAATGATTGCTCCTGAACACAACCTTACTGTGAGAAAGGGTGACACATACAACATACCTTGAGCAAAAGCTTCCTGCACATCTCCTCCCACACCTGTCAGAGAGTCCTGAGGTGTGTGGGCTGGGGTTGAACAGGCAGACGCAGATCTGATGGGCATAGGAATAGGCCGACTGATAGTGTGGCTGGGAGACGACCGAGGGGAGCCTGCCCCTTGAGTCTGAAAGGAGAGGTATGAGCAGTTACGACTTATAAGAGAAGGCATTCCAATTATGCTGTTCTGTTATATATCTGCTATGGTCAGGGAGAATACCCATGGCATGCTGACAAGCAGTTTCATCCTAATGAAAAATGGATGCATCAAGCTGATAGTTAATAGGGTAAAAGCACACAATACTTTGAGAACCTTAGAGATAGATAGCAGAGGGGCGAGGTGAAGAGAAGAGGTGCAAGAGTCCAAAGGCTCAAGGTTCAAAGAGACATACTGATTCAAGTCCTCATATGTCTCAACAATACACAGGACATGTTTTTCTTGAGGACAAACCGTGTTAATAGTGTACATAGAAATCCAAGGGTTCTTTTGTGTTTGCATTAAGAAGTACAGTGGTGCCTCGCTAGACGATGTTAATCCGTTCCACGAAGATCGCTGTCTTACGAAAACATCGTCTAGCGAAGCGCGTTTCCCCATTGGAATGCATTGAAATCTCTTCAATGCGTTCCAACGGAAAACTCGTCGTCTTGCGAAGATCGTCCATAGGGAAACATCGTCTAGCGAGCGCGGGTCCCCGTTGGAATGCACTGACAGCTATTGACCGCTAGTCAATGCATTCCAATGGGGAAAACTCGTCGTCTAGCGAAAATCGCCCATAGGACACCATCGTTTTGCGAAGCGCATTAGCGATCGCAAAAAGCCATCGTCTAGCGAATTCCTCATCCTGCGAGGCAATCGTCTAGCGAGGCACCACTGTATTGAAAAGCAACAAAAATTGTTATTTTTCTCCTTTATCTGTCGCTTCTGATAGAGATGGCGGGGCAGGGGTGGGTGGGAGCCCTAAAGAAGACAGAAAGGTTGTACAGTGAAAAGTTCCAAAAGGATCTCATAGGCAATGGCATCTAACTGGCGAATGTGATTTAGTGAAAGAAATTGCGAAGTCATGCACATTGCAGCAATAACAAAATAATCCCAAATTCAGATACATGATGATAGGGACCGAACCTGAGGTGTCTGAACAGGAACAGTTTTAGAACTGTGGTGAAAATGTAAAGACAGTGCACAGCAACTGAAAAAAGACAAATTCCATATTTGGAATCATTAGGAAAGGAAAATAAAATTGACAATCATAGGGCCTTTATATATCTATGATGTGATCAGACACCAAATGTTATAAACTGTTCTGGCTGCCATACCTTAAGAGATGTTGAAGAGGGGGGAAAGACACAGAAAAGGGCAGCAGAAATAATCAAGGTTTTCAAAACAACACTTATTGAAGATGGGATTATTATGTGTATGTGACACAGAATCATAAAGCTGGTGACTGTAGGCCCCTGCTTAACACCACAAGCACAGATCTAAGGCATCCATAATAAATGGGTGTTCATTCTTTGTTCCATGACCTTCTGTGTGTGTGTGTGTGTGTGTGTGTGTGTGTGTGAGAGAGAGAGAGAGAGAGAGAGAGAGAGAGAGAGAGAGAGAGAGAGAGAGAGAGAGAGAAAGAGAGACCATCCTGTCCTGGTAAATTATTTATTTGTCTTACTTTGTGCAATGTTAAGGCATTTCTCCCTATCACAGAATGACAGAATCACAGACCTATAGAGTTGGAAGGTCATCTATGCCAATTCCTGACAGCTAAAATATTCCTGACAAATAGCCTTGTGATCTGAGTCCATTTGCCCAGATCCTACGCTCTAGAGCTGCTGAAAACAAGTTTGCTTCATCTTTCATGTGACAAACCTTGAATATTTGAAGACAGCTATCTTATCACTGAAGCCTGAACTATCTTTGGAGGCAAAAATGTTGAAACCAAGGTCATTCTACTTTGGGCACATTGTAAGAAGGCAAGATTCTCTGGAAAAGACAATAATGCTAGAAAAGTTGAAGGCAGCAAGAAAAGAGGAAGATCATATATGAGATAAATTGACTCCACAAAGGACGTCAATGCCATGAGTTTGCAGGTGCTTAGGAGCTCTGTTGAGGACAGAGTATTTTGGAGATCATTCATAGGATCACCATTGGCTGGAGGCAACTTGACAGCACATAAAAAACAAACGTCATATCACTAATGTTCAGCACTACTCTACCATTCTTTAACTGAAGCTTCCATGAGACAGTAAAGAAGTCTTTGCCCTCTTCTATGTGATACTACTTGAGGTATTAAAAAAGTGCTCACCCCCCGCTCCCAGGTCTTTTCTGCTTAGACCAATTAGCTAACATGCCCAGTTTGTATAATTTTTCCTCAGAGGGCCTGTTTTCTATACATTGCATCATCTTTGCTGCCCCTTGGAATGCATTTCAGTCTCCTCACATCCTTCTGAGACACAGATATAGATATGTTAACTTCTGATCAGTGCTTCTGGAAAGAATATTCAGTGTGATAACATGATGTCACACATGCAGAGATATTGCTGGGAGATGTAGAAGCAGTGAAGGTTAGCATTGCCCATGTTTAACATAATGCACAATCTGGCCCTAAAATTCGCACAAGTTGCTGTTGTTAAGTGGGAAATGGGAGAGGCGAACTCCAGTGTGAACATGCACAAACTTTACATGAGCTTAAGTAAGCTCTCTGAATCACGGCTGATGTGTTTTAAAATGGGTCATAACATACTCGGGGATCTGGAGTGCATTGTCCTTGATATGCTGATGATACACAGCTCTGTTTCTCCTTTTCATCTAACACCAATAATGTGTTGAATCAGCCCCAGAAGTCAGAAATTGCCTATCTAGATTATGTATAGGTCTGGGAAGTGGCCTAATAAGTCTGTTTTCTTTTTAAATGGAGTACCCCCCATTGAAGAATCAAGCATGCAGTCAGTAGGTTCCTGAATTTATCTTCACACCTTAATGTTCAGGTGTGGTAGTAGTGGCCAGAAATGACTTTGCCTACTGCAGCATGGTGTGTCAGCTGTAATATATGACTCAAATCACATCTAGACTGCATTGTTTCTATATGCTCTACAAGGAGTTACTGCTGAAAAATCTTCGGTAACCTCATCTGACTCACAATGTAGGACAGCAAAGATGTCAGTATATGGGAATAAATTACAACAATTTCTGCAACGGGTGCATTGGTTGCCCTTTTTTTTCTGGGCACAATTCAGAGTGTCAGTGGTAATTTTTAAAACCCAAAGTGATTTGGGTGCAAGATATCTAAAGAGGAAAATCTTTTTTTCTAGCAGCCTGCTCACAGTTCACAATCTGGTGGAGAGGCCCTTCTCTGTCCCCACCTATAGCAGAAACACAGTTGAAAGTGACCGTGTTGTAGCACCAGTGGTCGTGCTGGCTGGAGATTCTGGGAGCTATATGCCAAACCAACCAACCATTTCCAATTTCTGTGGAACATGTTAGCCAATGAGATTTGGCTGGTCCTCTCCCTCACTGTTTTCCACTAGCTAATGAAGACCTTTTCATTTGAGTAGGCATTTGTCTTGCAGGGTAAATGTGGTCATGACTTCTTTTATTGCATTTGACTGCTGCAGTGATTTTGTGTTACTATAATGTTGTCAGCTGCCTTGAGAAAGGCATCAGAAAGATCAGGTACAGTTTTCTCTTCAGTAAATGTCAGGTAGTTAGCAGGTGGCAGTGAACAAAACATTCCAGAGAACCTGGAAAAATTATATATTTTCACAACCACAAATTCTCTGAGAAGTGTTCCTGTTTTTCCAAGTCCTTGGCATGGAGTTTCAATAGTTGACCAAGTTCCAATTGAGTTGCCAATACAGCTGATGGGTTGTTTGTTTTGCAAGCCTTCATTAGAGAAGTGTATGTGCTATCCAATTATTATAAAGGCAGGAGTCTATTGCTAACATTATGTCTACTATTTAAAAAAATAATAATAATATATAATAATAATTGTGTGCTGTCACGTCAATCCTGACTTATGGCAACTCTTTCCAGGGTTTTCTAGAAAGACAATACTCAGAAGATATCTAAACCACAGAGCTATCCAGCCACTATCCAGTTATCCAGCTATCCAGTTCCACTAACAGGAACTAGTATATATTTGCTAATGGGTTTAGAGTGGGGAAGGCCTGGGAAGCTGATTCACAGCTTGAAACTCTTCACAATTTTCCTGAATCTTTCTTCTCCTCAAGTCTCTTCTCATTAACTGATGTGGCATATATGCCTGGGAACCCTGGCAAGAAGTAGGGTTATAGTGATTGGGGCTGATGTATCATCTGAAGCTCCTCCATTAGATTTGAGAGTAGCCCAAAATGAATTAAAAAAATTCTGACACTTGGGTGGAAGGAGGCCTTGGGATGAAGAGCAGACCTGAGTGAAAATCCAGGGCAAGAAGGAGGACGAGAGATTAAATGATTTGATGCACCTAGTTCAAGAGCTGTCACTTCATCCTGGGGGGCAAGGGGGTGGAAGTATTTGCCCTTCCTTTTTTGTTCCTGACAGAGGGCCTGAAGGGGTGTGTGTATGTTGAGGGGTGGGAATCCCTGACAAACCACAGTTGGCTTTTGTTCCTTATTTCCTCCTGGTTCCTTCCAGGCAGGGTCAGGAGAAAACTGTTTGGAAACACTCTGCAGAGTCATGGCAGCATGTTTTCAATTTGCTCCATGGAAATTGTGGAATGGATTATGGAAATCACAATGACTTCTTCTGTTTATCTGATTCACTAAAGCGTCTGTGGACAACCTCCGGAGTTCTGGTAGCTCACCCATCCTTGATCTTAGAGAACTCACCTGCTCCTGAGACCCCTATGCCCACCCACCCCCACCATAAAATGGGGCCTTTTCTCTCAAAAAGCCTCCTTCCACCTTCTAGTGGTCATATGTATGTATATATATATGAACATTTTGAGGGGCAGGTGAGGCTCCAGGGGTGCTGGGGGCTCCTCAAAACTTGGCAAAACTGCCCTAATACCATCTGGGGCACATGTGGGCCACATGCTATCCACCCCTTGCACCAAGGGAGGGTCATTAAAAACACCCTCTCTGAAGACAGAAGACAGAAGTCACAATTTAATGTGCTATAAACCTAACTGCAAAGTTATATTGCAAGTTATAATTATATTGCAGAAGGAGTGCAATTTAGTTATACCTTCATTCCTTTTTTTTTTTTTGGGGGGGGGAGATTAATTATAAACAACTAGCCATTTGTAACTAGTTACTTTCAGGCTGAGGTTTATAGTGGCCAGAATCCTGATGTCCAGATAAACATAAACAGGGTTGGTTCACAGCATTTTGGGAGAAGAAATAAGGCAGCTGCTTTGGGTCCTTAGTCCTCCTTGGAAAGATCTATTTTGCACTTCCTGATTTAAACCAAGGTGTAGCAAAGATGTTTATTCACATTTATATTACATTATGTTTAGAAAAAGGCAAATTCCTTTCCTCCTGCAGTTACTGTTATATAATGACATTGTAATGGGAGTTATATCTGTATCCTTTTGCTGATTTAACATATAAATGTGGTAAGAAGAAAGCTTAGATTTACTCTTATCTTCCACCATCAATATAAATACTTAAAACACAATCTGCTTAGTTGGTCTTTGGTATGTAGCTCCCTCTGCTGGAAACCAGGGTGTTTCACAAAACAGAATTACTTGGCAAGGAATCTGGTTTGTTTTCAGAAACATACCTGATATTAATATACAATTCCGAAAAGGAGCTTCTCCTTAGGGAGGCCTAGAGAATTAACAGTTGGCTACTTCATCAACTCCAAAGTATCTGGAGTTTGTAGAACTCTGCCCTTTAATAACAGTAGCCATGACCTGAAACAAGGTATGTTTTTCACTGATTGTTTCATACCAACCCACAAAAACGTTTCTCTCCTCCAACATCTTTTTATCAGAAAAGCTGCAGCCGTGTTTGAAAAGAGATGGATTTCATGATGAGGCAAGAAGAAATGCATCCAGGTAGATGCACCATGCATGTAGTTTACTAGATTGGGCAGAATGTAGATGGTGACATTGATGGTCTGCTCTGCTTGCAAAAGTCTAACCATATGCATGATTTCTAAATTTTGGTTCAGTTCTGTGCGTTCTGCTATGTTAAGAGGCTTATGTTCCATGCAGTCTAGTGTGGAAAGGTGACAGAGGTATCACCAGATCTGGAGGAAAATCCTGGGAAAATGAAGTTCAGTATGTGAGAGTCTTAGAATCATAGCTAATCATGTGTAAAAGGATACATTTCTGCAATTAATTAATTGGCTAGTTAATTTCCTTTTGTAATTCGTATAACATGTCTATGCCTTTTATGACCAAACTTATTTGTATACATTTCCGATATCATGTGTGCTAAATAAAACATCATCTGAGGGAAACAGGTCTTCTCTCTGTATGTGCTTTTCTGGAAAAAAAAATCGGTAAAAACACACTGTTGCCAGGGCTCAAAAATCCTTACTGAGGTATCTCAGGGTGTGCATGAGTTCATGTATGTGGCTGTAAATGACAGATTAATATTTTGAAAATAGTGAAATATGGAAAGATGACATTGGTATTCAGATGCACACCCAACTGTGAGTTGCGTGCATCTGTTTCAGATTACAATTATTGATATCACATTATAAAGAATGTGAGCTTGACTGGGCTGAAAACCTTGCTGTGCGAGCCATAGAAGTCTGACCATGTCCCGTTTGTGACAGTTATATATTTGCTCCTTTCCCCATCTCATAGCAAATATAATGCAAAAAGGTCTCCTTTTTTTCTCTTTGTACATTTGTAATAGAAAAAGAAGGTATAAATAGACTAAAGTAAATAAAAAATAAAATAAAAGAGCTTTGCTCTCAGGACAGTCAGCTACATAAACTTGACTGTCTATGACATGGGTGAACAAATTACAGAAGTCCAGGGGCTTCACCTGTATCTTGTAAGGGCGCACCTATCCCAGTCCCTCCTCTGATCCCCAGTGTAAAGTTCACTTTTGGTTTTGAAAAAAAGCCCTCCAGGCATACAATAGCTCCAGGGTAGAGGTGAATGTACAAAATTGTTCATTAAGTTTCTATGGGGCAAAAAGGGAGGAGTGAGAGGCAGGGAGCCCAGGGGGCTACATGTGTTTCCCCAGTGCTACACTACCCACCTGTGGACTGTTGTATGGGTTGACATAATTTTGACTATGTGGTTTCATCTTAACTGGACGGGAGAATGCACTGAAGGAAAACAAAGACCTTAAAGTGGGAATTGAGAGGTGGAGTAGTATTTGGGGCTGGTGAGACCAGTGACCCACTTCCCAAGATAGTTGTGTTTCATGACAAAGTGGTCCTGCTTCTTCTTCATTTATACTACTTCCCCAGCAAACAAAATACAAAACAAAAATAAATTTTGATTGACTAATTAATTAATTATGTTTTTGGTCAAAGATGGTTTGGTCTGAATCATGGTCATCTGAGATTTAATGAAAACAAAATCCACCTTTGATAGAAAAGCAAAGGTTCAGCTTCCTCAGTTTTCTGTTTCTTGGCGCACATCTATCTTTCATTACTGCACACCAACTATCTAACTGAATTGAGCAAGAAGACTCTGATTAATTACAGTGTCAAATCCTACTCAGAACTTCTTGAGGAACTGAAAACACTACACTATGAAAACCCAAGATGCATTAGTCCACTGACTTAATAACAGTGGATGAACAAATGCAGCAGGCTGCACCTTTTTCAGCACAAGATCAGAGATTAAAACAACCAACGCTTTTTGAGTTTTCAAACTGGATGAATAATTGGGAAGTCAAGTCCTCAGTTACTTGAGAGTGACAGATGGACAGTTTCAATGCTGTTATTTGGAGGGACAAAACTAGGTCAGCTAGCAGAATCTCTCACTGATTTGAAGTACATCTGTGCTTCCAAGTTAGAGGAGTGCAGCTCATGTTCTTACACTTCTAGCACTGATCAGCTGCAAAGAGTTACTGCTTATTGTGCCAAAGGTGCCTATTTAACAGTAGTGAGACATAGAAACTCCACATTTTTATTCTAGCTTTTTAGGAAAATCATAGACTCTTAATTGGCTGACTTGTTGAAGTACTTTAACTCTTCAGATGAAAGGTTAAAGGCATGCACGGAGTGTTATGTATTGGTCCCGAGTATGTACAATTGCACGCATTTCAAGCAGATGTAGTATAGCACACATTTGGCTCACAGAAGCACTCCTCAAGAGTTAGTGACATCTACAGGGTAGATAACTTACTCCCTGCTTCATTTCTTCTTCCTAAAGAAAGATTGGACCATTGTGAGTTATAAGAATCAGAATTTAAACCCAAGGGAAGGAAGCTATACAGCTTTTTTTAAAGGCTGACTTTTGTTGCTCTCCACACACTATAATACAATCTCTTGCTCTAGGAGCAATAAACTACCAAATACCAGTGGTGGGATATAATGGGGGGTGGTCGTGGAGGAGGAAACTGTTATCTTTATGCCCTGTTCGTGACCTTCTAGAGCAAAGAGAGAACCTTTTCTCTTCAAGCATCCTCCTCCTCCTCAATGGTAATCTGTTGCAGGCCACATGCTGGTAGTGGGATGGACAAAACCTAATGGTGGGTGGGAACAACACCAGAAATAGGTGGACCCACGCCTCCCTTCCTCCATTGCCTTTCCCCTGTCCAGTGGATTGCTGGGGGAGCCATACGTTTCTTAGGTCTGAGCTGATTCCTTTCAGAGGGCTTTTGAGGACTGCGAACTACCCATTCTTTTCTAAAGACTGGCCATTCTTGGAAACAGAATGCTAGAATAGATGGTCAGGTCCAGCAGAGTGCTTCAATATACAACAAGTGGGGTGATTGTATAGCATTGCACCCTCAAATTAAATGGTATGCTCAAATTGAAAGAACCAAGAGTATGTCTCCCAAATTTCCTCCAGCACCTCATTTTGCTGGTTTCAAAGGTATTATGAGTACAGGATTCATGAACAACAAAGATAGTTAAATAGCTGATATGTTATTCCAAATTCTACTACATGGAAGAAAACACGTTGTGGATAAATAGAGATAGATACCAGGGGGGGAAAAAAGCAATCCAAAGGTTATGAATTTTTATACCAGTTACTCTAGAGATCATTGGCACTAGAAAGGTTAATGAACAGAGGAGGTATTGTAGACAGCTGGCTACCATGATTACAATACCACCCCTTAGGACTTAAAAGAAACAATGAGGTAATTCATTATCTTTACAAAGGGACATTCGAATCTAGTCTCCATTACTTCTGTTTTTGTGGACAGAATGGTCATATTGCAGGCTGCAAAAGGAAACACAACCACGTGGTATTGATCCGAAAAACAGAAACAATTGATTGTTGAAGCAAATGAAAAGCTATATTTTACAACAAACACATACAGAGTGAACTCTTCAGGCAAGAAATTAAAACCACTGCAACAGTCTAGCTCTATTTAATCCCCCCACCATCCCACCTGCATCACTACAAATCTCTTCCATGAATTTCTAGGATTTTACCTTGAGCAGTTTCATGAGGCCTTCTAACTGAACCATGAGTTCTCTTCGGCTTTCCTGAAGAGCAGACATCCTTTGTTCCAGCTCATCCTTCCTTTGTCTAAGAAATAAGCATTTAAGATCAGAGCCAATGTCTGACATGAACATGCCATGGAAGCCTTTATTAACAAGACAACTACAAATAGCTTCCATATTCTTTCCTATACAGAAACAACTTCCACGTGAAAAAATACTGCTTTAGTTCAGTCCTCTGGACTACCCATGAAAGAAGCTGAAAATCAGGAATATGGTTACAGATAGGATGCCACCAAGGACTCCAAATCTAGTCTCCATAATGATCTCCCAGCTCTAATGTACATCACTGCTAATGGACCATATATATATATTTCCTATTATTATATTAACATTCATCTAATCCTTCTTCCAAGACATTCATGACAGCACATCTGCTTCTTCCTATTACACCTTCACAACAATCCATGAAGTACCACTAGGCGGAGGGGTGATTGATCACTATAATAAATCCAGCTTCAACAACAAGTCATTATATCAAATCCAG
Source organism: Intellagama lesueurii (assembly GCA_037013535.1). NCBI lineage: Eukaryota > Metazoa > Chordata > Lepidosauria > Squamata > Agamidae > Intellagama > Intellagama lesueurii. The sequence goes on from JBAJHW010000004.1 coordinate 50,044,619, forward strand.
CCTCCCCACTTTCCTGCAGTAAAAACACCTGGAAAACTCTGCCAGATATGCCAGGCTACTAAAGACACCAATGCTGCTTTCATGCAGGGCACCAACATTTGTGTTTGTGTAACCTTTCTAGCCCCTTCACGGATTGCTGCCTTGTCGTGGCGAAGGGGCTTGAGTAATTCAGAGAAGCTATGGGCTATGCCGTGCAGGGACACCCAAGACGGACAGGTCATAGTGGAGAGTTCTGACTAAATGCGATCCACCTGGAGCAGGAACTGGCAAGCCACTCCAGTATCTTTGCCAAGAAAACCCCATGAACAGAAACAAAAGGCTAAAAGATATGACGCTGGAAGATGGGCCCCTCAGGTCGGAAGGCATCCAACATGCTACTGAGGAAGAGCGGAGGACAAGTACAAGTAGCTCCAGAGCTAATGAAGTGGTTGGGCCAAAGCCGAAAGGACGCTCAGCTGTGGACGCGCCTGGAAGTGAAAGGAAAGTCCGATGCTGCAAAGAAGAATACTGCATAGGAACCTGGAATGTAAGATCTATGAACCTTGGTAAGTTGGATGTGGTCAAACAGGAGATGGCAAGAATAAACATTGACATCCTGGGCGTCAGTGAACTAAAATGGATGGGAATGGGCGAATTCAATTCAGATGATTACCATATCTACTATTGTGGGCAAGAATCCCGTAGCAGAAATGGAGTAGCCCTCATAGTCAACAAAAGAGTGGGGAAAGCTGTACTGGGATACAATCTCAAAAATGATAGAATGATTTCAATACGAATCCAAGGCAGACCTCTCAACATCACAGTAATCCAAGTTTATGCACCAACCACCGATGCTGAAGAGGCTGAAATTGACCAATTCTATGAAGACCTACAACACCTTCTAGAACTGACACCAAAGAAAGATGTTCTTGTCATTATAGGGGACTGGAATGCTAAAGTAGGGAGTCAAGAGATAAAAGGAACAACAGGTAAGTTTGGCCTTGGAGTTCAAAACGAAGCAGGGCAAAGGCTAATAGAGTTCTGTCAAGAGAACAAGCTGGTCATCACAAACACTCTTTTCCAACAACACAAGAGGCGACTCTACACATGGACATCACCAAATGGGCAATACCGAAATCAGATTGATTATATTCTCTGCAGCCAAAGATGGAGAAGCTCTATACAGTCAGCAAAAACAAGACCTGGAGCTGATTGTGGCTCTGACCATCAGCTTCTTATAGCAAAAGTCAAGCTTAAACTGAAGAAAGTAGGAAAAACCACTGGGCTAGCCAGGTATAATCTAAACCAAATCCCTTATGAATACACAGTGGAAGTGAAGAACAGATTTAAGGAACTAGATTTGGTGGACAGAGTGCCTGAAGAACTATGGATGGAGGCTCGTAACATTGTACAGGAGGCAGCAACAAAAACCATCCCAAAGAAAAGGAAATGCAAGAAAGCAAAGTGGCTGTCCAACGAGGCCTTACAAATAGCAGAGAAGAGAAGGGAAACAAAATGCAAGGGAGATAGGGAAAGTTACAGAAAATTGAATGTGGACTTCCAAAGAATAGCAAGGAGAGACAAGAGGGCCTTCTTAAATGAACAATGCAAAGATATAGAGGAAAAGAATAGAAAGGGAAAAACCAGAGATCTGTTCAAGAAAATTGGAGCCATTAAAGGAACATTTTGTGCAAAGATGGACATGATAAAGGACAAAAATGGTAGGGACCTTACAGAAGCAGAAGACATCAAGAAGAGGTGGCAAGAATACACAGGAATTATACCAGAAAGATCTGGATGTCCCGGACAACCCAGATAGTGTGGTTGCTGACCTTGAGCCAGACATCCTGGAGCAGAGGAACTAGAGACCAAATTGCTAACATGCGCTGGATTATGGAGAAAGCCAGAGAGTTCCAGAAAAACATCTACTTCTGCTTCATTGACTACGCAAAAGCCTTTGACTGTGTGGACCACAGCAAACTATGGCAAGTTCTTAAAGAAATGGGAGTGCCTGACCACCTTATCCATCTTCTGAGAAATCTCTATGTGGGACAGGAAGCAACAGTTAGAACTGGATATGGAACAACTGATTGGTTCAAAATTGGGAAAGGAGTACGACAAGGCTGTATATTGTCCCCTGCTTATTTAACTTATATGCAGAATACATCATGCGGAAGGCTGGACTGGATGAATCCCAAGCCGGAATTAAGATTGCCGGAAGAAATATCAACAACCTCCGATATGCAGATGATACCACTCTGATGGCAGAAAGTGAGGAGGAATTAAAGAACCTCTTAATGAGAGTGAAAGAGGAGAGCGCAAAAAATGGTCTGAAGCTCAACATCAAAAAAACGAAGATCATGGCCACGGGCCCCATCACCTCCTGGCAAATAGAAGGGGAAGATATGGAGGCAGTGACAGATTTTACCTTTCTGGGCTCCACGATCACTGCAGATGGTGACAGCAGCCACGAAATTAAAAGACGCCTGCTTCTTGGGAGGAAAGCGATGACAAACCTAGACAGCATCTTAAAAAGCAGAGACATCACCTTGCCGACAAAGGTCCGCATAGTCAAAGCGATGGTTTTTCCAGTAGTGATGTATGGAAGTGAGAGCTGGACCATAAAGAAGGCTGACCGCCGAAGAATTGATGCTTTTGAATTGTGGTGCTGGAGGAGACTCTTGAGAGTCCCCTGGAGTGCAAGGAGAACAAACCTATCCATTTTGAAGGAAATCAACCCTGAGTGTTCACTGGAAGGACAGATCCTGAAGCTGAGGCTCCAATACTTTGGCCGTCTCATGAGAAGAGAAGACTCCCTGGAAAAGACCCTGATGTTGGGAAAGTGTGAAGGCAAGAGGAGAAGGGAATGACAGAGGATGAGATGGTTGGACAGTGTCATCGAAGCAACCAACATGAATTTGACCCAACTTCGGGAGGCAGTGGAAGACAGGAGGGCCTGGCATGCTCTGGTCCATGGGGTCACGAAGAGTCGGACACGACTAAACGACTAAACAACAACAACCTTTCTAGGCTGACTCAGCTTCACAGAAGATACTTCTAGGACCAGGTCATCCAAAGCTATTGATTGGGTCAGTTTCAATTTTCTTCTCAGAGAACGCATATATCCCAGAGGAATATCTTTGGTTGTAAAAAATATATTTTTGTCTTCATATGGATAGCATACAGAATGAGGCATGACCACCCTAAAAGACAAGTTGCAAGGGGCCAAGGATCTCACTCCACTGAAAACTAGATATGAAGGATGGGGATTATTTGTGTATATGCATCTGTACATATATGAGCATATCCAGATTTCCTAGCCAACCAGACAGTGGCATGTACAACCATTATGGTTGTCCTTATCTGCTTTACATAAATGCCTGCAAAGGGCATCAGAGTCCTATATTGAATTTTGTACAGAAAAGGGGATTTCACAGAAATTCCCAAACAGAGGGTACTCAGGAATGCCAAATAGGAACTCTCAGTCTCCACACTCATTTGAGCTTCGGTTTTGAAAATGTGACTGATCTGCATGCTTGCTGGGTCTCATATTCTCAAATGACTTTAGAAGTGGCAATACACTTCCTTTTTATCTAACTCTATTACAGATCTAAACATGAGAAAGAACTATAAGCTGTTTGACAGTGGAAGAGTTTCCTTTGTTACAGATGTTTAGGAGGCTGAATTAGATGACCTCTAAAATCCTGTACAATTCTGTAATTCAATGAAATGGACTAAAGTATAGCCAAGGGAGAAGACAGGAAGGATATGGGGAAAATTGTCACTTAAAATGTTGAGCTCAGAAACACCCCCCGCCCCCGGGAAAGTCCTCTTAGGTGAAAAATGACTAATTCTATTGAACCATAAAAGCTACACCTCTCAATTCTCCAAGAACAGGCATGTGGTGGTATATAAACTAAAGAAGAGCCATATTGGATCAGTCCAAAGACTTTCTTAGACCAGCATTTCGTGCCTACATTGGCCAACTTCATGAGGAGCCTCTGAGGAGCCCAAAGTCAGATATGAAGGCAACAGTAACCCCCTGCTCATGTTCCCTTGCAACTGGTACCTACTAAGGAAACACGCAGCCATCATGACTAGTAGCCATTTTTAGCTTTATCCTGCATGACTGTGTCTGATCCCCTTTTAAAATAGTTCAATGTGGTGGCTCTCACCACATCTTGAGGTAGTTGATGCCACAGTTCAACTATGCACTTTATGCAAACAAACAAAAAAAATCTTTCTTGCGTCTGTCCTCAGCATCCAATCATTTACTCCACCTCCATCATTCTTCTGGGACTTTCACATGGGGCAAATAGCTTTACACATTCACTGTGACAAGTAAAATGAAGGTCCAGCCTTATCCTTATATTTACTGCTAGTGAATGTACCTGGCATTGCTCTGGTTAAAAATCTTTTGAGTCTTACTCTCACCCTGTGTCCCCATTTTTCTCCTATCCCCCATTCTTTTTTCTGAACAGTTCTTTTTCTCTCTTCATCTTATACTCATTCAGCTTGTGCCCACTGTGTCTGGACTAGTAGCCTCTTTGCTCCCCAAACTAGCTGTTGCTTCTTTCTTGGCCCATCCCAGTCTTCTTTCTCTCTGGACTTTCTCCCTAAGTCTCAGTTCTCATTTTAATTGTCATGGCTCCATCTATGGAATTTTGGGATCTGTAGTTTAGAGTGGTCTACTATAGAATAGCCCATTTCCTTGAACTAGAGTTACCTTGAGTGTTTGTCTGTGCTACAGAATTAATCCACAGTCCCTCTCTTCTCATGTTATCTTTGCATTTTTAGGTACTTTGTGACACTACATATTCTAGGATTCTTTGAGAAGGAGTCATGACAACTGAAATGGTATGAAAAGTTAGGTTACCTACCTGTAACCATGGTTCTTGTAGTGGTTCTCTGTGAATTCACACAAACGGGTTTATCCTGCGCCTGCGCAGGACGTTCGGAACCTTCTAGAGCTTAGAAAAAAGCCAGACAGTTAGTCTCCCCCCCCCGAGGGTATATATGCTCCGCCTCCTCCACCTTCCTTAGTTCCCCTATGTCCGCCGTTACTAGAGAGTAGGTATAATGACCTGTTATCGTGACGGACAGCGGGGAGGAAGGGAGGGATGTGTGAATTCACAGAGAACCACTACAAGAACCATGGTTACAGGTAGGTAACCTAACTTTCTTTGTAGTGGACTCTGTGAATGCACACAAATGGGTGATTAGCAAGCTGACTCACCGGATGGAGGGCCGTCACGGTATCAGGGATGACAGTATCGCCCTTCCAAAGGCAGCATCATTTTTAGCTCTGACGTCGAGACGGTAGTGCTTCGCGAACGTCAGAGGATTGGACCAAGTAGCCGCTTTACAGATGTTCTGAATATGAATACCACGATGAAGAGCAGTGGACGTAGATATAGCTCTGGTGGAGTGAGCTTTAAGTTGGTCCGGTACCGGTTTATTTGCAAGCTGGTAAGCCATTTGTATGGATTGCACGATCCATCTCGATATTGACTGAGAGGATGCGGGAGCACCCTTGTTATGTCCATGGTAGCACACAAAGAGACGGGAAGAGTGTCTAAAGTGCTTGGTTCTGTCCAAGTAGAAGGCAATAGCCCGTCTGACGTCTAGAGTATGGAGCTTGCGCTCGACTGGAGTGGACGGCGATGGAAAGAATGTAGGAAGTATCAGCGGTTGATTCAGATGGAAGTCTGATACAACCTTGGGAAGAAATGAGACATCCAAGTACAGAGTAACTTTATCGGGATGCATTTGTAGGTATGGAGGGTCAGACCTAAGAGCTGACAGTTCACTAGCCCTTTTGGCAGAGGTTATGGCCACTAAAAAGGAAGTCTTGAGAGAAAGCAATTTCTCGTTACAGGTTGCCATGGGTTCAAATGGAGGCTTGGTAAGCGCATCAAGGACAAGTGGAAGCGACCATTGAGGTACAATGGGTGAAGAGGGCGGCCTGATGTTCTGCAGGCCCTTAAGGAATCTCTTAACCGTGAGGTGGGAGAACAGTCTGGCGGAGCTAGAATGAGATGGCTGGTGAGCAACGATTGCGGAAATATATACTTTAATGGTGGAGTGTGCGAGTCCGAGATTGAACAGATGCAGTATAAAGGTAAGTAAGGTTGAGAGTGTAACTGGGACTGATTGGAGTCCTTTGGACTGAACGAATTTCGTAAAAGATTTCCATTTGTTACGGTATAGGCGAGAAGTCGACGGCTTTCGAGAGCGGTCTAGAATCGCACGGAATTCGGGGTTATCCTCCACGCCGTCAGGTGAAGAGACCGGACATCTGGATGGAGAAGGGCCCCGTCGTTCTGGGATAGCAAGGACGGTATTAGAGGTAAGTGGAATATTTCCTCCGTTATTCCTTGGAGGTGGGCAAACCAGGGTTGTCGTGGCCACCACGGAGCGATGAGAATTGCGTTCGCCTGGTATTGAATGATCCGGACTATTGTCCTGAGAAGCACTGGTATGGGAGGAAACAAGTGAGTTCTCCGGACCACGGAATGAGGAAAGCGTCTCCGAGAGACGCGGTGTCCCTGCCCGCTCGTGAGCAGAACTTGCGGCATTTGGCGTTGCGGTGAGATGCAAAGAGGTCTATGGTGGGTTGACCCCATCGACGGCATAGGTCTTGAAAAATCGTCTCGTCGAGGGACCATTCGTGCGTCCTGGTACGGAGCCGGCTGAGGTGGTTCGCTAGATAGTTGTCCTCTGAAGCGATATGAATCGCTTGTGGAAAAATATGATGGGTACGGCACCAGTCCCAAAATCGCATGGTGAGATGGAGAAGCGGTAGGGATCGAGTCCCACCTTGTCGGTTGATATAGTGCATAGCTGTGGTATTGTCCGTGACAAGCTGCACAGATTGTCCCTTTATACGCGGAAGAAAAGCTCGAAAAGCTTTCATGATGGCGAGCAATTCGAGCTGGTTTATATGGAGAGACCTTTCTCTCGGTGTCCATAACCCGTGAATCCTGAGCTCTTGGCAGTGAGCGCCCCAGCCAGAAGGGCTGGCGTCGGTCGTGACCTGTATGGACAGGAAAGGAGGTTGGAAGGGTTTTCCCTCGGACAGATTGCGCGGAATCGTCCACCAGATGAGATGCTTCGCCACATGTGGCGGAACCCGCAACTTTTTCCGTGGGGAGTCCGTTAAAGGATCGAACTCGCCCAGGAACCAGGACTGGAGCGGACGCATTTCGAGCTTGGCATGAAGGACGACTGCCATCGTGGATGACATGAGGCCCAGTAGATGCTGAGCGTCGAATGCGGTGACAGTAGCCAGGGGTGGAAACCGTTGTATTGCGTCTCGAATCTTTTGGATTCTTTGATAGGGCAGGAATGCCCGTGCCCGGGTTGCATCTAGCGTTGCTCCTATGTAATTGACCAGCTGGGATGGTACCAAAAGGGACTTTTCCTGATTGATCACTAGACCTAGCTTGTTTAAGGTCGCGAGAGTGGTAGTTGTAGCAGCGACGGCTTCGTGGTAGGATGAGGCTACCAGGAGCCAATCGTCGATATAAGGGAAGAGTTTTATTCCCTTGGTGCGAAGGTGAGCCACTACAGGGGCCATGCACTTGGTAAATGTCCGAGGGGCCGTGGAGAGCCCAAATGGAAGGGCAGCAAACTGGTAGGTTGTGCGGTGGAACCGGAACCGGAGATACTGTTGATGAGAAGGGTGAATGGAGACGTGAAAATAAGCGTCTTTGAGGTCGATGGTGACGAACCAACTTCCCTGTGAGAGAAGAGGAAGAATGGAGTCGAGTGTTAGCATTCGAAACTTCCTGTAAATGATAAACTGATTGAGTTCTCTGAGGTCCATGATGGGCCTGATACCTCCATCCTTTTTAGGGACGGCGAAGTACCGAGAGAAGAAGCCCCCATGTAGTTCAGCATGTGGGGTCTTGACGATCGCCCCCTTGCTTAGGAGGGATGAAATTTCCTCCTGTAGAGCTACCGAAAAGGGGGTGGTCTTAGGGAGATTCGATGGAGGAAGCTGGAAGAATTCTATCGAATAACCCTTCTCAATAATAGTTAAGACCCATTTGTCAGTCGTAATACGTTTCCATTCAGAAAGAAATGGAAAGAGTCTAGTCCGGTAAGAGGGGTAGTTAGTTGTATTGCTTACCCCGGCGCTGAGGTTTACGAAAGGACTGCTTGTGTCCTTGGTATTGTTGCTGCTTGAAAGTCGAAGGGTTGGACTGAGATGACTGGAAGGTCCTGTCGTGTTGCTGCTGTCTACCATACCGAAAAGGTTGGTACTGAGAAGACGCTTGGTAAGCAGGCTTTTTGTAAGTAGATCTCTGATACCGATACGGTTGGTATGGTATGTAGGATTTTGCGGTCTTCCGCATTTTATGGATATTCTCCATAATATCATCAGTCTTGGAATTAAAGAGGCCATCCGCATCAAAGGGAAGATCCTCGATTTTGGTCTTTGTATCGTCCAGTATGTTCGCCGCTCCAAGCCAGGCATGGCGACGGACTGCTACTGCTGTAAGCATGGATTTGGACGCAATTTCAGCTGTATGCTTTGCTGCTACTCGTTGCTGTCTTGTAAGGGTATTAGCCTCCTCGTAGACGTTAAGGAGTTCGGTCTTGGATGGCTCAGGAAGGCTTTGTAAGACGGGAACAGTTTTATCCCATAGGTGCTTTTGATAAGCACCCATCGCGGCTTGGTAGTTCGAAATCTTAATCAGCAGAGCCGCAAGGGAATAGAGTTTTTTGCCTAGGGCGTCATTTTTTCTGCCGTCTTTATTGACAGGTGTAACAGAAGACCTGCTGCGGGATCTGTACTGGGTAGCCTCGACCACAATAGAATTAGGCATGGGATGCTTGGTCAGGAAATCCGAATCGGAACCATGGGTTTTGTAATGGTGGTCGATTTTTCGAGGGATTTGGAGAGTCGCAGGCGACTTATCCCACGAAGCCTTTACCAAGTCAAGAAGTGCTGGAATGAGGCTAAGACTAGGAGGAGATGACTTGTCCTGCTCCATATCGTGGAAGACAAGGTCTGTTTGTTGCTCAGGAACTTGCGCATCTAGGTGTAAAATCTTAGCCATGCGCAGTATAAGTTGAGCATAGGACGAGTAGTCTTCTAATGGGTATTGTGAAGAAGTACTCGGAGCACCACCATCAGGTACATCAGATTCCGAAGAAGCTGAAGAGTTGTCATGGGAAGATTCAGACACCAAAGAGGAGGGACGGTGCGATATTGGTACCGTGTCTCTCGGTATTGGTTCAGCATCAGAGTGTACCGAAGGAGAGAAAGGCTCTGTATCATGGCCCTCTGGGCCAGAGTACATCGTCGCAGTCTGTACCGTGGGTCGGCCTGCGGAATGTTTAGACCGTTTTAGAGGCGCAGAAGGTGCCATCGGTGTCTTCCTCTTACGGGAAGTAGCAATTTGGGGTGTGGGAACATGCCCCTGTTGCTGTTGTAGATTCTCAGGAGTTGGAACCGAAGAAGGGTACCAAGCTGAGGAGGGGTAAGCCTGTCCTCTGAAGTCAGGCGGATAGCCGTATCCTTGATACGGGTAGGGCTGGTATGGACCGAAAAAAGGAGGACCATACTGTGCCGGCATTTGTGGACGGTATTGGTCCGCAGGATGTTGAGACTGGTACGGAGAAGAATGCTTACGCTTCTCCTTTCGCTTTTTAGGAGTGCGAGACGGCAGCTCCTGTTCTGAATGCGAGTCAGTATCAGCCCGCCCGGAAGATCTCGGGCTAGTAGGGGCAATGGCCACGCTGGGAAAAACCTCAGCCGCAAAATGGCCTGACGACGGAGACATGCTCATGATATCGTGAGCAGCCTGGGCCGGAGGAATGATCCGCTCCTCCATATCCGATTGCCCAATGTCGTCTCTCGAAGATTCCTCGAGTAATATAGGAGGCGCAGGAAGAGGCAAAGTTGCCGATTTGGGTGGCTTTGCCAATTTCTGAGATTTCGCCTTGTCATTCTTCTTCTTTGAAGGTACAGCCGACCTGGAAGCCTTGGTGGAAGCTGGCTTAGGCGGTCTAGAGGAGTCCTTCTGCTTGGAAGACGCAGAACTCAAGGTAGGTTGCGAAGAATCAAAGGCAGTGGCGCCTGCTTTAGGTGTCTCTACACGTGGAGGATTCGGGGAGGTGGTAAGAGAAACCTCCATAGCAGGCTTGAGGGTTCTTTCGTAGAGAAAGGCCCGGAGGCGTTGAGACCGCAGTTTAAGAGCTTGTTTGGAAAAACTTCTACAAGCGGCACACGCCTGGATAAGGTGGGATTCCCCCAAACAAAATAAGCACTGATCGTGCTGATCCGTTAGCGGAATTTTTCGAAGGCAAACGGAGCACTGTTTGAAGCCCCGAGAGGCCATAAAAAAATAAAAAATAAAAAGGGGGGAAATCCGGGAGGGGAGGGGGGGGAACGGGAAGATGCAGAACGAGGAAAAACTTAAATGGGAAGGCAGTTCTGGCGTCTTAAAAGAATAAAAGGTAAAATTTTTGGAAGGAAATACTTTCCTTAGCACGCTCTAGTGTTCCTACGTCCTACCCTAACGGCGGAAAAAGAGGAACTAAGGAAGGTGGAGGAGGCGGAGCATATATACCCTCGGGGGGGGAGACTAACTGTCTGGCTTTTTTCTAAGCTCTAGAAGGTTCCGAACGTCCTGCGCAGGCGCAGGATAAACCCATTTGTGTGCATTCACAGAGTCCACTACAAAGAACTATTAAACTATATGGTGCTCTTAATCTAATTTTCAGTGAAAGCCAGAAACCCAGATAGCTATACATGTATTACAGCTAGAATTTAGGAAAAATCCAGCCAGGTGGACAATATGACAGTTGTAACTTACAATACACTCTTTTTGTTTCTCTCTGGAATTTATCTTGTGACACCTCCACTGTTAATTCAGTCTTTCCCTCTTCTGCCTTTCTTTCCACAATGTATCAAGTAACAGGAATTCTCATGCTCAATCTATACATCTACACATACTTAAGAGTTCAACAGACAAGGGAACTGGGTTACATAGAAGAGGGGCCTTTAGCTCTAACAGAACTGAAGTGGCTCCAGTGCGTTAGAGGTTTAACATGAAATAGGCTGGTTAGCTCATCCAAAATCAGCTGCAAATCTTTGGAGTAAAGCTCAAGGCTTTCTGAGCTAATTGTTTTAGCTGTCTATGGAGGAGACAGACATATGTATATGGTCTCTTTGTTTTATTATTATAGATTGTTTATATATATAATTGTAAAAAGACTTCAAGCCCCAAAGGAAAAATAAGATTTTTTTTTAAAAAAAACCACAGTTGTAAGGTTGCCTTGATTGTGTGAAACTGGACATTGTTTTCTTAGTTTGTATATGAAGCCAATCAGAAGACAAACAAAAATTAAATATAGTCTAAGAAATTCCAACATGATATGTACAATGAATGTACAACATGATATGTACAATGAAGAGGCATAATCAAAACACTGGTAGACCATGCAAATCGGAACTGTGAAGCTCAATTTCTCAGCATCGAACTCAACCATCTGAATTGGGCCCTACAGGCAAATGGCTACTCCAAAAATGAAATCACAAGAGCCATCAAACCAAGAAAACAACACCAAACTGAAGAGGAAAAACAGCCACCCACAAATAAAGTATTTCTGCCATACATCAAAGGGGTCACGGACCGCATGGGGAAACTTTTGAAAAAACACAACCTACAAATAGTATTCAAGCCCACCACAAAAATACAACAAATGTTACGGTCAGCAAAGGAAAAAAGGGACCCCCTCACCACTGCAGGAGTATACCGGATACCTTGCAGTTGTGGCCAGGTATATATTGGAACCACAAAACGCAGCATCCACACCAGAATCAAAGAACATGAGAGACACTGCAGACTAAAACAACCGGAAAAATCGGCAGTAGCTGAACATGCCCTAAAACAAGCTGGACATGAAATTCTATTTCAAAATACTGAAGTACTGGACAACACCAGCAATCATTATGTTAGACTGCACAGGGAAGCCATTGAAATCCACAAACACCAGCAGAGCTTCAACAAAAAAGAAGAAAGTTTAAAACTCAACAAAGCCTGGCTCCCAGCACTGAAAAATACAGCCTGCAAAAGGTCAACGAACTCTACCCAGCTACAAGGACCGGTGATCACTGCACACAAAAGACCAGCTAACGACACCCATCAATCACAGTGACAGATAATCTCTCCCTCTTATCACAACAATACACCCACAACAAAAAACACGCTGATCACCACAATCACCCATCACCTGAAAAGGACAAAAGCTGATCCCACAGCTTTAAATACTCAACTATCCAAACAAACTGCACCAGAGCACAGACAGAGTTCTGACTCCTTTCCTCTGAAGATGCTGGCCACAGAGACTGGCGAAACGTAAGGAAGAACAACCTTCAGAACACGGCCAAAGAGCCTGAAAAACCCACAACAACCATCATGATATGTACAGTTACTAGATATATCTTTTTACCTAAGGAGCCGAAGTTCTGCCAAAAGGGTAGGATTCTGAGCTGCCTTCTCTGGAGTGGGCTGAGATGCCTGCTCATGTTCAAGTCTCAGCCTGTGAATCTCTTGTAAAATTTCTCTTACAAAGGAAGAGAAAAAGAAGAGGTCAGTCATATCTCTGTTTTTAATGAATAATAACAACATTTTTTCAGTAGTGCCCCCCCCCCCCAATTTGTGGAAGGACCTCCCGAAATGGATCCAACTGGCATCCTAAGTAGTAACATTTAGACATCTGGCTTTCTTACAACAAAATTTTAATCCCTGATGTGTATCTGTCAGATACTCTGATTGTATTATTTCAGTTATTTGCTGCCTTTAAATAATTCAATACTTTAACATCTTAGCACCATTCAGCTGATACGATTTTACTATAAAATTTATGGTTTTATTAATTTTTTAAATTGTAAAATCCTCTGAGGGCACTGTTAATCTTGTGGCATATAAACATTTTAATAAAACAAACAAACAAAAAGAATAAATGAGCAAATAATGTTCTACTAATTTAAGGAATTAAAGGGTAAACTCCTGGAAACCATGACCTTGTGGGAGCTTCATGTATGCAGAGAAATGTCTGAGTAACCTCACCTTTTGAAAGCAGCCCCCACCCCTCGACCCCCTCTACTTCAGAAGTAAGACTTTGATACAGTTCATTAGTCGGACGTGACTTGATAACATACAGTAACAACAATAACTTTCTCTTAAGACTTAAGCAGAACTGAGGGCCACAAATTGGGGCAAGTATTGTGGCCACCTGAAAAGTTCCAATCATACCACAGTTTCTATAAGCTTATTTCTGAATAAGGATGATACTATAACTAAACCTGTGTATCAGTAACTGCAATAAACAGGTTTCAGAGGTCTCTGTCTACCCCATGAAGTCTAGAACCTGCAGAATAATATCAGAATTTTCAAATTTCTAATTCTGTGGTGATGTCATGAAAAAGAACAGAAACAAACAGCAGTCCAAGTGTATTACAATAGCCATATGATGTCCTAATGATATGTTCAACACTACATAAACTCTGTCTGAACCCTATCTGTCCATGTGTTTTTTTTATATTCTGCCTCACAGACTGAGTCCACAATAAATGTAAAATACAATAAATTGATGAGAAAATGCTTACCTGTTTTTATTTTCAAGTTCTGCAATAAGCTGTCGTTGTTGCTTATTTGCATCAATAGAGAATGAGATATCTGGAGCACCTCTCTGCTGTGTTTGTTGTTGTGGCTGCTGGAAGACAGATTGGTCATTGTTATGAAATTGGTCATTGTTATGAAAAATGGCAAGGAAATGTATTTCTGAAGTAGTATGTGTGGTTGCCTATCAGCCAATTGTGTGTGTTGCAACCAAATATGGCTAAACCCATCACAGACCTTCCAGCCATTATTTGTTTCTTGGGACATGCATGAAGTATCTAACACTTGAAATTTGCTATATAAATACCAACAGGTAATAAAAACGTGTGCTTACTGTTTTACTGTTGTATAGGAAGGGAAAGGACTGAATTAATATCAGACACAACTTGTCCCCTGGCCTTCTAGAAACCATCTAGAGATTTTTCCTATGACTCAAAGTTTTACTGCAGTTTTGGAAGTGGTGGTAAGGAATCACATCTGAACCTGGTGGACCTAGAATTCTGCCTTGTCATCTTTCTCAATAAGCCTAACAAATAAACTAAGAAGAAACCATAGATTTCTGGTAGCTACAGTTGGCCAACATGCATCCAGTACAATTATTCATTTACAACAAGCTGCAACTGATGACTGAATATGCCTCTCTTTCTCACTCCTCATGTTCAGTATAGAGGATTATAATACTTCATAGTGTTGTTGTAAGGGTTCTGAGATAATGTATGCACTGGATTTCAGCATTCAAAATATGCTTTATAAATACCAAGACATATTAAATACCTGTGCATATTATGGGATATTTGTATAAGAAGTCAGTTAGGGAAATAACTGACAAAAGAACAATGGTTCTTGAAATGCGAGATGGATGTACTTAGGAAGCACAGACAACTGCTAAAGAAACACAAAAATTCTTGGAATCAATTCAAACATGTATTAATTAATACAAGCAACATTTAGTGCTGAGAGATACAGTCCCAGGAAAGGAGTTAAGATGTGATATTCAGCACTCTCAAAACATTCTGACAGGACAAAAACTTTGGTAGGGATTGTAAACATATGAATGCATACAACTTATTCCCCACTGGAAACCTTCTTAAAAGCCTTTTTGTTTGTTTATATATTACATTTATTTTGTCCTGTGGAGAACAAAATAAACCACAGAGATGAGGAAGATAGCCACTGATTATATGAGTCCTGGGCAGCCACTATATTGGTGTAACATAGTCATGATTCTACACTGTTCCAGCAACAAAGTCAAAAGCATGGCTCAAGTAATGTAGGGCAACAGAGGATGAAAGATCATTGACAAGAGTGCTCACAGACCTCTTGTCAATTCCGCTGCACCCCACTAACTGCAAGGGTACTCATCACTTACGTTTCCACAACGCCTTGCCTGAAAGACACAAATCTACATCATAGGATCAGCCCCATATTTCCTCCCACAAATGATTATAATCTGAAAGAGCCAACAGAATCTTCCCTGCCTGAGACATCAGGAAACAATGAGCAAAATGCCTCCCTGTAGAGCAAGGACATAACAAATAAGAATCCTTTCTCCAGGAGAAGGGCTTATGTCCTGCTGGACCAGAGGCTCTACTCAAGCAATGTTAACTGCACAAAACTGTACTGAAGCCTGTGGGGCTGGGAAGAATCTTTTTACAATACAGAGAAATGGTGTGACCACATAGACAAGAAATAATGCAGTCAAAAGAGCAAGGGTGCAGGACAAAATACTATGACCTGGGCCACAATTTTCTGTAGGTTCTGCTGAATTCAATGGGATTTATTTTTAAATAGACAGATATAGGATCGTGTATTAGTTGGTAGCTTGAAGGGAAAGAGCAATGCAACAAGAAGCAGAAGGTGACAGGTCAAGCACATATTTTGAGGGCACAGATATCACCTTCACAAAGAAAAGCCTACCTTTGGATGTCTAGCAACAAAAAGGAATTTTGGATAGAAAAGTGAGAAGCAGTGGAACTAGAAGATAGGCATTCAAGTCAAGAAACCAACAACTTACACCACACAGCTGTTGAAGCAGACAAAAATAGAAGAGAGAGACAGACTCCAGGATTGAGTTTGTTTCTAGAACCCAAAGCCCCATCAGCTGTAGCCAAGTGTGAAAATGAACACATCAAATTAATATCCAGACAAAAATAAAAACAAAAAACAAATGTTGTACTGCCCTAAAGACCAATTGTTTTATTTCAATGTGAGCTTTCATGGATACATAAACTTCAGATGTATATGACATATAACAATCTTTAAGATGCAACAATGTCTTCGTGTTTTATGTTTTGTTTCTATTTTTGTCAGGATATGCTTGTCTAGACTAACCCCACTACTTCCTTGAAAACTACAACTAGAATTTTACAATTCTGAGCTCAGCAATTGTTTGGCATACCAAAACTGAACAAACTGCATAGATCTTCCATAGAAATTCTGCTTGTCCCAAGCTTTATGTCAGCAGTATAACTAATAGCAACCAACGTATATGGATGGGTTATTTTACTGCCACTATGCCTTGACAACCTAATGCAAATCAATCTGAGACTATCAGTGGATCTAGATCGACTTCCTTTCCTTCTCTGAGATAAAGGACCTCTTAACAGATACAGTATTTCCCAAGCACCTAGCCACAGCAAGCCCTATTTGTTCTCTCTAGGTCTATTCATGGATCACAAGAACTCCAGAAGAACATGGAAGGGGCTCTGTGTTGAGTTGTGCTGCATGGAAATATCACAATAAAAGGAAAAATGTGGAAGAGTACATACCTGAGATGGAGCAGTCATTTATTTTGTGGCTATCATTAATTGCCAGACTTATTTGAAGACCACTTAAATAATTTTGCCCAGCCTCTTTCACTCCATTTAGCTATACCTCCCTCATGTTAATTATCATTGATAATATCTGTGATTATTTTCTTAATGTTAGTCTCTCTTCCTTCCTCCACATCATAAAAGGAATACCATTTGGTTTATGACATCATTAGTAACCAAGGAGAACACAGAAAAACATGTGGTTGGTGGGTGCCATCTCATTACTGTAGCTTGGGTTTAAGTGAAAGATGCAGACTCTACTCTTGTGAAATACTATGAAAATTAATTCATTACTCCATTCCCATCGAGAACCACCATTATATCTGAGGTGAGTGACAAAGGAAGGGATGGTCTGTCTCCCTACTTTATTTATTTATTTATTTATTCAATTTATACCCCGCTCATCTAGACCGAAGCCTACTCTGGGCGGCTAACAACAATACATAAAAGTAAAAGCAATTTAAAATAAAAACAACAGTATTAATATAATTCAAGACGGCAAATAATAGATTAGGTGATGACAGGAGGGAAGGCCTGCCTAAAGACCCAGGTCTTAGGTTTGCTCTTAAAAACACCCAGTGAGCCAGGCAGATTTCTGCGGGTAGACTGTTCCAGAGGAGAGGGGCCACTGCTGAGAAGGCCCGGTTTCTTGTTCTTTCTCTCTGGGCCTCCCTCGGCGTGAGGCCCCTCAGCCGCCCATCCTGTCTAGAATGAGTGATTCGGGTAGATCTAGGTGGGAGAAAGCGTTCCGCTAGATATCAAGGTCCTAAACCATTTAGGGCTTTATATGTAATCATTAACACCTTGAAATCAATGCGGAAATGAATGGGCAGCCAATGCAAGGCAGCCAGAGTGGGGGAAACATGCTGATATTTTCTCACCCCAGTGAGAAGTCTGGCCACCACATTCTGCACCATTTGAAGCTTCCGCATCAATCTCAAAGGTAGCCCCACGTAGAGCACATTACAGTAGTCTAATCTCGAGATTACAAGCACATGGACCAGAGTGGTGAGCGCCCCAACATCAAGATAGGAATGCAGCTGGGCAATCTGCCAGAGATGGAAATAGGCGGAGCGGACCACTGACGCTACCTGGGTTTCCCTGGTGAGCGCTGGATCCAGATGGACCCCCAAGCTGCGAACCTCACTCTTCGTGGTGAGAGTCACTCCCCCAAAAGAGAGGGAGTTTCCCAAACCACCGATGGCGGGGCCACCCACCCTCAGGACCTCCGTGTTGTCCGGATTCAGCATCAGTCCAGTCTCCTGCATCCATTGCAGTACAGCCTCCAGGCAGTGCTGAAGGGACAGAACGGCATCCACTGTTGTTGGAAAAAAGGAGATGTAGAGCTGGGTGTCATCAGCGTACTGATGACATGAAGCCCTACACCCCTTAATGACCCCACCCAGCGGCCTCATAGAGATATTAAACAGCATTGGGGAAATAATCGAGCCCTGCGGAACCCCACAATTGAGACTCCATGGAGCTGATACACTCTCACCAAGCTGTACTCTCTGAGGATGGTCCTCCAAGAAGGATCAGAGCCAGGCAAGTGCCAGACCACCGATTCCCAACTCGGAGAGCCTCCCCAGGAGGATACCGTGGTCAATGGTATCAAAGGTGGCTGAGATATTGAGGAGGACCAACAGAGACGTTTTGCCCCTGTCGGCCTCCCTCAACAGGTCATCAGAAACAGGGCGACCAACGCCATTTCCATGCTGTGGCGCGGCCTGAAGCCTGACTTGAATGGATCCAGGGCATTGGTTTCATCCAAAAGGACCTGGAGCTGGTCAGCCACCACCCTCTCTACCACTTTGCTCAGGAAGGAAACATTGGCGACGGGCCTATAGTTGCTAATGTCGTCCGCCGCCAGACTTGATTTCTTCCTGATGGGCCTAATGAGTGTCTCCTTGAGGGCAAGGGGAACCTTTTGCCCTCCTGGAGAGACCCATTAATTATTGCAGTGGCCCATTCAGTTGTTACAGGCCTGGCTGCTTTGATTAGCCAGGCTGGGCAAGGGTCAAGGGAGGAGGTGGTGGCATGACAGCGGACAAGCGCTTTGTCCACCATATCTGATGTCACAGGGAGAAAGTGATTACATCTGTGATGATCGCCCACATCACTCATGCCATTCATATTCATGAGCTGATTTACATGAACCCATGAGAGGACTGGAGAGGCGGAGTCAGCAGCTACATGAGGTTTGGCGGGAGAAGGAGGAGTCAGAGATAGGGCTGATTAGTCAGAGAGAGAGGGAACAGATACTGAGAGAGATAAAGCTGGTTAAGAAAATAGGTAGAGAAGGTGGTAATGATATAGCAAGAGAAAAGAAGTATGTACTGAGAGAATGGTTGATGATTTGCTTGTGTATAATGTTTATCTGAAGAACTTCTGTTATTATTCAATCTGCTTCACTTCAATAAATAAGTTCTGTTTCTGTTCACAAGTCAAGTGTTCAGACAAACGTCATTTATATTGTGGATTGAGGTAATCCACTGGTGGCAGCGAGAGGAAAACGCGACGTGAGCCTTTGCGAGGGAAAGACAAGCAGGGGCCACAAGGGCGAATGCCACAACATCTTATCGGGCAAGGCGGAACACTGGACGTCTCTGCTCGATCTACTGTTTTCAAATAGGGGATAAGATCCCGGTGGATGGTCTCCACTTTAGATTTAAAAAATGCTGCAAATTGGTCAGGTGAGATGCTAATGGGAGGCCAATCACTGTGACCAATTCCGGATAGATCGCGGACTATACGGAAAAGTTCCGCCTGCTGATTAGAAGCTTCACTTATCCAGACAGTGAAGTGAGCTTGACTGACAGCCCTCACCTTAGTAAGGTAATGGTTAGTTGTGATCCTAACAGCTTTCTGATTATATTCCGTTGGGTTCCGTCTCCAGTTGCACTCTAGCCTTCTCCTATTCTGCTTCATAGCTCACAGCTGCTGGTTAAACCAGAGCGCTGGACGAGCTCTGCAATGGAGAGGGCATTTAGGAGTGATCGTGTCAACAGCCCTGGTGGCAGCGGCAAGCCAGCCATCAACCAGAGCCTCGACAGGAGCGCCAGTCAGATCAGCTGGAATCCCTCTCATGGAGTCCTGGAATCCTATAGGATCCAGTAGCCTTCGAGGGTGGACCATTGAAATAGGTCTTTGCTCCCTGCGGGGAGGGAGAGCCATTGAGAGGTTGCATTTTATTAGGCGGTGATCTGATCATGACAAGGGGACTGACACAAGGTCAGTCATCATCAGACCACACTCACTCCACTTGGTGGAGAACACCAGGTCTAACGTGTGACTGCCCATGTGGGTGGGGCCGTTAACATGTTGGGACATGTCCAAGGAAGCCATGGTTTCCAAGAACTCAAGAGGCGGACCAGAAACCTCTGCCTCCGCATGGATGTTGAAATCACCCAAGACCAGAAGCCTCAGGGATTCCAACAGTGCCGCGGAAACTAGGTTCGCCAGCTCCGGTAAAGAAATGGCTGGGTTGTGGGGAGCGCGGTAACCCAGCAAGATCCCAATACCATCCCTGGCCCCAATCGACACGTGGAGGGCCTCAAGACCCGGCTTTGCCACCGCAGAGCGCCTAACAACCTCTAGAGCAGCGGTCCCCAACCTTTTTGGGACCACGGACCGGCTGAGCCTCTGAGGAAGGCAGGGCACCCCCCCGTGCTCGTGCGCACGCTCTCGAGCGCACGCACGAAGTGGTGGGGGAACACGTGCGTGCCCACCAGCACTGGCGTGAGCACTCCCCCACCCCTTCACGCATGCGCAGGAGCGCCTGCACGCCTGCCCGCGTGCCTGCCCACCCCTTCGCGCAGGTGCTCGGGCGCATGCGTGAAGGGGTTGGGGGAGCGCTCATGCCGGCGCTGGCACGCGCGTGCGTGCGCAAAGCAGCTGTGGGGAGTGCATGGGGGGGAGGTCTGTCTCCGCGGCCCGGTCCGGCTCAGGCCACGGACTGGCACCGGGCTGCGGACCAGGGGTTGACGACCTCTGCTCTAGAGTGTTTCTATAAACAATGGCTACTCCCCTCCACCCTACCCTGGTGTTGGACTGCATAACCGGGAGGACAGGCAAGAGTCAAGGGAACACCCCTTTCCCTGCCCATCCAAGTTTCGGTTATGCATGCCAGATCTGCATCCTCCTCCAGAATAAGGTCTTGAATAATCTGGGACTTATTGGATACAGATCTGGCATTTAATAACACCAGATTTAGAGTTGAAGGATGGCTGATCTGGCTACCTTGAGTCTGACAGGTGGTCACAGTGCCAGAACAGTGAACAGCCTTCGAACCGTTCTTCTGAAATGAGTAGGAACTGTGGCATCACCATATCTCCCTCTACCCGTATTCACTTGGATGTTCAAAGGACCCCCCGCTGGGGGGGCAAGCCTTCCACTCCATGTCATACTTGCTAATCATGGACCAAGTGGAAACATAAGTGAATAGTCCCAGATTTCATTGGATGGAGTAAATTGCAATTTTAGGTTGACATAATCCCAGAGGATAGGGGCACATCGTGCATCCACCATGATCTTGAAATGCATGCAGCAACCTCTGATTAGATAATGCTCTGGAAATACTCTGTGGCTATACAGTAGACACTATCTAAGTCACTATGGAAATGAGTGAGATAACCCTCAAAATGCTTAGCAAAAAAGTGGCCATAAGCTTTTCAAAATTACCTGTTATCACCTTTCTATCCTATCCAGAAGAGTACCTGGACTATTTGCTCTGCTAGATGGCACAAGAAGAGAAAATGTACTGCTTTACCACAAGCAAAGCTGCCACAGTCCAGGCACTAAAATGAACTCTCACTTGTGTTCAACCATACAGTATGTTCTTCATCTACTGGGTGCAAGGACTTTGTCATCCTCAAGCTTACTGAAAAGCCAGGGACTCGGTAAACACAATTGAATGCGCTCCTTTTGAGTGCCTGAATTTATAACTATATCTCAAAAAGCAATCAAGGCATTCTTCAGGAATAACATCCATACTTATCAGAAATTTAGGTTACACAATAAAACATAGGTGGGCAACATGGAGTCTGTGAGCTGCATATGGTCCCCAATATTCCTAGGATCCCCCAGTTCCCCTTAATTTAAAATAAATTGAAAATTTATTTTAAAAAGTTTCATCGTGCTCTCTCTCTCTCTTTTTGGCAGCTCACCCATTCCTGGGGTCCCACCTCCAAATATTCTTTGAAATTAAAAAAGCTCCTCTGGCCATGAGGGTGCATAAAGAAGCTCCTTAATTCCTTTTAAAATTTTAAATCCACTTTAGTTAATAAAAATACATTGTAGCAACTTGTACAGGATATAACAGCTGCATTAAAAAGAAATCAATATGCAAATCAGTCTTTTTGGCTACACCCCTTCCCTTCAGCCCCATCCCCTTGGAACTGTGGGTTTTGGGCTGAAGGCAAATCTGTAAAATAGCCCTGACCTTGTTGAGACAGCTCAGCCCTGCCATACACTATTATCAAGAGTTGTACCAGCCTCTGAGCCTGCACATTATTTTAGCCAATCTCATTCCTTGTTAGGTGTCCAGCACTGCCTATTTTTGCTTTTACCCTGGTGATGTTTTCACAAAAGTATTTCTACAGCAGCACAATTGACTGTTGTAGGAAATAGTTTTTTGGTGGGAAGAAATTTAGTGTAACCTTACCAGTGTCAGACCTTGGCCATAGGTGGTTATTTAAAGTGATCTCAGAGCCAAGAAATAGAAGTCTAGATTGAGAAATATTATGGATCAGAGAACAAACCAGGAGGGACTGGAAAATGTACTATGATCAGGAGGAAGGCATGCAAGAACTTAGGAGATCTTATTGCTAGTTGAATGGGACCTTTTTTCTCTTGTCTGCCCAGAAGCTTCGAGTAACTAGCTTGGGTAGCAGAATCAGTCTTTGAAAAGGTCTTTGTTGAAAAGCTACATGATGTGAAGGAACTGTTTACAGTTCCTGATACTTTGCTAAGAGGCTGTAGTTATGATTTACACCTCATGGGGCAGTGGTGGGCTAGAGCAGCTTCTTTCCATAAAAGTCATTCCTTTGTTTTAATGTGCTGTTGTGTAATAAGGTTCAGAGATATGTTTTGCACTAAAAAAAGAATATTATTTTCTATTACTGCCAGAAAGCCTGTTGGAAAAAGCAAGATCAGACCAGCAATGTTCATCATTACAAAAATTCTTACCAAAAAATTGTATATCATTTTTCTGAGTCTATTGGTGTTCTAGACATACAACCCCCTTTTGCTTACAACACATCAAAGTTGTTCTTTTCCTTCTGGGTGACTCCTAGTCATCATGGCTATTAGAGATGGGATTTTCATTTTTTAACAAAAAACAAAGCAAAACATTTTTTTCATTTTCATGTTAGTTCGTCAGTTACCATGAGAGAGACTCTTAAACATAAATGATTTCTATTAATGAAAGAGAGATATACCGTATTTTTCTGTGTATAAAATGACACTTTTTCCTTAAATAATTTGAGAAAAAATTGAGGGTTGTTTTATACACGGAAGGCAGCCCTCTTTACTGCTGCTTTTTGCGAAGGTACAGGGCTTAGCAAAAAGGAAGGGGAGGCGTTTCTCCTTTCCTTTTTGCTAAGCTCCGTGCCTTCTCAAAAGGCAAGGGCGCATGCGGGGCTTAGCAAAAAGGAAGGGGAGGTGTTGCTCCCTTCCTTTTTGCTAAGCTCCGTACCTTCTCAAAAGGCAAGGGGCGCTGGGCTTGCTCTCTTCCTTTTTGCTAAGCTCCGTGCCTTCTCAAAAGGCAAGGAAAAGCGGCAGTCACTTTGACAGCCGCTTGCCTTGCCTTTTGCCAAGGCACGGGGCTTAGCAAAAAGGGAGCCCTTTGATCCCTGCTTTTTCTAATTTGGGGTTAGAAAAGGGGGGGTTCGTCTTATACATTGGGTCGTCTTATAAATGGAAAAATACGGTACTAACATTTCATTTTTTGTGTGTTCCCTTCTTTCATTTGAGCTTTCTTTTACACTTTGCCTGTCAATTCTCCCAGGAATTTTTTCATCTAATAGCATTCTGAAGGCAGTAATTTTGAATTTGTAAAAGGACCTGTATTGGTTGGAACCCAGTGAAGGGTGTTCTTTTATTTGCTCCTGGTACTCTCCATCTTGGATTGCTGCTTACATGGTTGCTGTGCTCCATCTTGGTTTCTCTCCTTTCTTGCTTTGTTTGTGTGTGTGTGATTTTTTTTGGGGATTTTCTCCCCATTTCTTGGGATAAATTTTGCTGCCGCCGCCAGGCAACCTGCCTGTGCCTGCCTGTCTTCTTGGGATAATATTTTGGATTACCTTTCCTTGATTTCTTTGGGGATTCCCCCCCTCTTTGGTCCTTCTTCTTATTGGATTATTTTTGCTGCCTGCCTACTTGCTGCCTATTGGACTCAAAGAAAAAAGAGAAGGCATCAAGTGATAGGGGATTCTCCTCATATTCTAGTTGTTTTAGTGAGGGAGGCTCTGATTGTAATTTTTGCTTTTGCTTGTTTACTTTTCTTGTTTTTTTGGGAGGGCGCTGTGTGTGTGTTTTCTTTAATTACCCCCCCCAATGTGTGTGGGGAGCTGCTTCCTCTGTTGGACTATTTTTTTAATTTACTGTGTATTTATTTGTTGTTGCCTTTTTGGGGGGCTGTTTTGTTTGCTTGTGTGGACTTTGTAGCTGTGCGATTGTGTCACTGTGCTGGGTGGTTGTTGGTTGGGCACAGCTTGGGCTGTTTCTCTCTTGTTGTTCTGAGGATGATTTCTCTCTCTTATGTACTGTTGCCTGCTTTTGCAGGTTAAATGATTCTGTTTTGCCTTGCCTCTGCTTCTTGGAAGTTTTTGTTGTTGTTGTTACAAATTCTTTAGGGAATTTTTTTTGGACTAGTGGGGAAAAAACACAAATGGGGAAAAATGAAATGATATAGCCCCAAAGAGGTGGTCCCTTTCATTTTAAATGAAAGGACCAGTGCCTGAAAAACAAGAAAACAAAAGACTTACCCTCTGAAATAAAACAACTGTAATGTTTTTGGCCATGCACATCTCTAAATGGCACCTGTTTTGACTTAGGATGTGGTAGCTCTAAATCATAATCTTGTGTTACATGAAACCAAGCTCCCAGGATTTTCAACTAATATGTTCTTACCTTCGATAGCACTTCTTTCCTCATTCCCCCCTCCCATTTCAAAGACTGTAGGGGCAAAAACTGAAATGGGGGAGGGACTGTTCATAGTTGAAATCCAAAGAATGTTATGTGTTATGTGGGCTCTTTCTCTTGTTTGTTTTCCTCTGCAGCAGTGTCAAAGCAGTCAGTTCAGTTTCAGACGCTCAGAACACACTAGGTTAATAGCTGGAAATTGTTGACAGCTTAGTATTTGGCTTCCAGTGCCTCTATAGGTCCTGGCTAACATGGTCTGTGGTTAGACAGCAAAGATCACTCTCCTTGTGTTGCCTTTCAGCCAGGGAAACTGGCTTGGATCTTAATCCTAGATGAAGAGGAATTAGGGGACTCCACAGAGCTTGTTTCTCCTTCAAGATAGGCTTTTACTAGCTCCAGAACTTCATCTTCAAGCTGAGCTCAAAAGAATTATGCTGGCATTGCTAGAGAGCTGGAATTGTCACATAAACTTCGTACCTTGGCAGAGCTGGGTCAAATAATCTCAAAAGGCCAGCCCAAGCAACACCAAAGGCTCTCTCTCAATAAGAGTACAAGGAAGCAGATTTTATGTCAAGTTTCTGATAGGGTTTTTAAATATATATTTTTCCTGGAGAGTTTTCTTATCCCATCAAGGATGTTAACAGTACTTTTGAAGATACATCTATTACTGTTTTATAGTTACAGCTATAAATCAATTTGGATTTCAGTCTGTAACTACAAATTGATGGGGAGGGATCTCACACAATATCAAAATAATTAAAATCAATAATGATTATAAAACAACAGTAAATGCAATAATAAAGAAACACAACTGCTTAAATTATGTTGCTTAGCACAGTTAAGTTGCAACCAGCATAGACCCAATGAATCAATTGAATTTACAGAGGAGTTCGCCCACCAAATCCCCACTGATTCAGTGGGCCTATTCTAGTTGCAATTTACTACACTAAGTAACAGGATTTCAGCCACTGAATTGTGTGACTCATCATGCAACTGGTAATGCCTATGTCAATTTTGTAATCTGGGGTCATTTACCTCTCAAAATTCTGCCATTTGTTTAGGTATGCAAGAAGATTTTGACCATTATGTGAAGTTTTTCAGTGTACTACATTACTGTACAAAACCAAAAGATAAAATCCACCAAATGGCAGAAAAGTGCTAAATTTTGATTTCCATTCTAGAGTGGATCATATACTTAATTCACCCACTGAAACCATGTAAGTGCTTTAGTCTGGTAGCTCACAAGCAAAACTTAAAGGGCAAAAAGGGTAATACACTCATAAATAGTAACTGTTAGATTAGAAATCCCTGTTATGATCTGGTGTTGCTAGAGAATTGATGGAGGTTCCAACATACATGTGAGGGTCTACAAAAGGTGGGCAGTGCACCATCTCTCTCTCTCTAATATTGGAGAATCCAGTATAATCTTTGCTTGTGGAAAGTGACTTGCCTTTTTTGGACCTGCTGCAATTATCTGTAGAATGGAGCTGATGTATCATTAAGCATTGCTAAGAATGCATCAGAGGTTAGCCAGTCTATCTCAGGGAATAGTTGCAGCCTACTTTTAGTGTAACCTGTGACAAATGGCAACTATCTGAATTAATTTTCTTGAGCTTGGTGAACATTTTCATTTAAGCAAGTTTTAAAAAAAGAAAGAAGCAAAAACCTCCCCCTAATTTAAACCACTTACTGATGAAGAAGTCTCTGCTGCCAGTCTTGCTGCATACCTGGCGATCAGTCTGTGCTCTTCATCTAGACGGTTTGGGCTGTCAAGCAAACTGTTGTGGGAGGTGCAAGGAAAAATGGAAGAGCCATTAATATATAGGTTAAGAGGACTATGTTCCTTAACCTATATAGAGAAAATATGAGCAAAGCTGGGGCATGATAGAGGTTAATAAAATTATGAATGGCATCAAGAAAGTACACAGAGAGAAACTCTTCTCCCTTGTTAACTCAGTTTTACCTAATTAAATTGCTTGGAGGACAACACAAAATAAAATGTGCCAGTGACCACTGACATGAGTCACTTCAAAAGGAGATGAGACAATTTTATGGAGGACAGATCTCCCAACTACCAGCCATAAACCACACATTTACAGAGGCAGTATGCTTCTGAATATCATTGCCTGAGGAGAAAACCAGTGAAGGCTGTTGCCTTCATAATCTTCTTTTGGGCTTTCTGAAAGCATTTGCCCTGCTGCTGATGGAAATGCAATGCTCTAATCCAGTATGGCTTTTCCTAGGTTCTAAAATTGTTAACCTTGCCTCAATTTCAATCCATCAAATTATTTTAAACTAAATCTGATTGTTACTCCTTAGAGTAGATCTACTGAATCAATATAGCTTAGGTAAATCAGCATTTAACATAAGTCCTATTGATACAATAGCTGAAATCCAGCAGTAAGTCACAACTACAGTAGACCCATTGAATCCATAGAATTTACACAGAGGTTGACTAAAAAAAAATCCCTACTAACTGAATGGACTACTTTAGTTGCAACTTACTGCTGGATTTCAGCCAATATGTCTACTATAGTTGGAACAAAAAGTTGGATTTAGGTCCTTGTCATTTTGGAATTTCTAACACAAGTAATCTTATTTCACTCCTTTTTAGTGAAGTGAAGTATTATTTCATGGAAATCCAAAAGCATCACAATGCAAATTTTGCTATTTAATACTGTTTTTCAGTTATCAGATTCATGTATTTTCTTTTTTTGGATTTCCCCAAGCTTGGAAAAGTTACTTTTCTAACAGAGATTGGGAAAGTTACTGTCTCTTAATATCTTTTTTGTGTGTGACTGTGAGGAAGAGCTATTCTAGTAAGGATTCTGTTCTAATAAGTTACAAAAATAAGAGGTGCTAGAGGAAATAACAAAAATAGCATCTGCTTCTAAGAGAGAGTAACTTTAGTAAATTTTAAATTAGTTCAGATTGTTTTGCATATAATAAATTGGTCCCTATAACGAAGATTGGTAATATACAAGTTAATACATTTATGGTACAGTCCTATGTATATGCTCAGAAGTAAAACCTGCAGGATTCAATGGAATGTGTTCCTAGATAATCAATTAACATTCTTGAACTAGTTGTCTGTAAGAGTATTATTACTATTTTATTTACTGAGACTATATATCTTAATGGGCATCCACTAATTGATCAATCAACAGCACAGTAATATGCATGTTTACTCAGAAATTAATCCCATTGCATTCAATGAGACTACTTTCAGGGAATTCAATATAATATGGGAGTTTAGGATTGCAATTCTGTGCACACTTACTAGAGAACAAAGCCTGGTGAACATAGTGAGACTTACTTCTCAGTAAAGATGCAAAGGATTGTGCTGCACAGCATTAGCTGATTAAATTAATGGTTGAAGAAACAGAAACATGCAGACTTAAAATAATCATAAACAGTGTACTCCCTATGCATGTCTATTCAGAAGTCCCACTGAATTCTATGAAACGTATTCACTGGTAAGTGTGTATAAATTTGCAGCCTAACTATTCTTTAATGTGAACACTCTCATGAACAGCTGGTATAAGGCATAGGCATAAATTGCTCTGAGATTTTCCTTCATGGCCCTCAGCCCTAAGTTTTTTTCAAATATATTTTTCCAATGCTCCAGTGTAGTTTATTTATTACATGAGCCTGGGATAGGGCAAAATTCATCTACATCATGAAATAGGATGTAAGACAGCACTTGGAATTCTGTACAGTCAACTCAAATTGTTTTGGTACTGATCACTCTTCTTGACCAATAAATAAATAAAAATCTCCTGAAATGGTATGTATATAAAAACCAGAACTGAACAAAATGTAGAAAAGGGCAACACTGGAAGAAAAGTGCAAACAATTAAATTATTCGAGAGACCTCTGAGAAGCCAATTCTAATCTTTTTATTTCTGCATCAGCATATACAACTATAGTAAAGGCAGCATAAATATCTAGATACTGCAGGGCCATGCAGAGGCTATGAGACATTTCTGTCTCTTTTGTGCATATGCTGTAATCCAGAGTGCTGTGATGAGGAGGGATTCTCCACTTGGCAGTTATTGCCTATCACATCAAATAAGTGGTTATTTGCAAGCAGGAAAGCTGTTTTCTGGAACTGTGCTGTGCTTTGTAGGCAGGTAACCTATTGCCTGAAAAGAAGTTGTACTTTGCAGTTAGGAAAGCTATGCTTTGTAGGCAGAACACCTGCTGCAATGAATAGGATTATCAGGTAGGGAACTTGGGGAGAGTTTCTCCCCAATGGAATCTTGCATCCAAGTGCAACATTTTGTTTCCACTCCCTGTAGGAATCGATGGTGGTCACCCATTTTTATAGCGGGATGTGAAGTGTGCTCAAAGATTCTTTTGGCATGATAGCTAAATCAACAGCATGTCTGCAAACACCCTCGTGTCTGGTGCTGCTCGAGGAACTTTCCCCTCCAAATCTTCTCTACTTTCCCAATGACCCCACTGAGTTGTAGAAGAAAATGAAGGTGTGTAATGGAGAATATAGCTGAAAAGAAGGAAAAACAGCTTCTTGCTGCAGAAACTGCTGCCAAAATATATTATAAGGAATTCTACAAATTTTTGGCTGTTGCTCTTGGTGAATGCTTCTTGCTGCAAGGCAAGTATGTCATGAAAGGGCCATGAACATCCCCTATGAGGCTTGCAGCTAGAAAGCCAATAGACAGGATGGAATGTCAGAACAACCTCATATATCATCACCTCCAGGCAAGAGAAACAGTGATATAAACCACTTATTTGCTGTCAAGTCAACTAAACACATGAATTCATCTTGGGCACATGCATTACAGCTGGAAGTTACAAAAAAGGTGCTGATACTGCATAATGATAGATAAAAACACAGGGCAAGAATCTTGGTTATTTTTTAGTGGGCACATGTTTGGAGACTGCCAGAGAATTTTATTTTATCCTAAGTCAACTTAGATGACTCCAGCAAATAAGTCATATCATACTCAACTGGTAAAAAAACAAACAAAACAACAACAACAACAAAAAAACATACTGCCACAGTGCAGTAAAAAGAAGCAGCGCTGATTTGGAGGAAATTTGTTGCCCATCCCCAAATGACAAAAATAAACATAAGCAGTGCAAAGTACATTTCATTTCTGAAATTTACATGAAAAAAGAGATCAGATATATTAGAACCCACATATTGGATTGTTTATATTGATCTATGTCCCTGATGTAGTCTCATCTCAGTGTTGTCTCCCACCCCCCGGAACAGCATTCTTATTTATAGGAAACTCTGATTATTGTGGGAGTTCTCAACTTTCACTTGGCCACTGTAGCAATGTAATAGCTTCTTGGTGTTCAAAGATTAGCAAATGATGCTGTTTCCAAAGTGTCACCTGTTGCTTTTTGCACACCATCAAGCTGTTCTTAAACATAAAGAGAAGGCCAGGACAGTTTTTTTTCCTGGTCAGCTGGCAATCCTAGGTTATCCAATTTTTTTCAAGCATCCCAGATCCCTCAGATGAAGCTATATATCACTCAGATAAATAGTTCAGAACTTCACAGCAGTATTGCATTACTTTTGCATTATTTGGCCTTTGCCTTCTCTTGACAGCATTTCTCTCCATGACTATCCAGGCATGCTATCTGCTTTCTATACAGGTACCTCTAATAATGGGAGACTATATGCTGTTATGCATACTACCACTCCAGGTAGCACTGGTACCTACTTTGAACTAAGCTCTTGCTTTAATTCAGCTTTTACTTGAGGCTTATCCAAGGAAAGAGATTTCAAAATGTCTCTGGTTTGCATGGCCCTATTACCTGGCTACTCTTATGGTTAAGCAAAATCACCTTGTCATCTGAATTTGTCTTCCTGAAATTTTAAACTGATTTTGGCTTAACATCGGCTGTTAGAGTGAACAGTGATTCTGCTTCCTTCTTTGCACTATAAGTAGTACAGAAAACCATTCTTGTTATTCAGAACTTTGTGGCCCACTGTACAACACCTCTGTGGTTAGAAGACAGCCATCAGTTTCATGTATAGCCACTGACAATACGTGTCATCTCAGGAGACTATCTAAGGATAGTTTCAGGAACAATGTGACTCTATAAAGAAAACCATATAATGTTCAGAAACAACCAATTATTTTATATTGGGTCAGTTCAAATTATTCAAAATCGTGCCTTTTCCCCAACTCATTTCCAGCATGGTTTATCTAATACAAGGTTCAGATTGTTAGCCATCAGCTAATTTTGCCTGTTGAAAGTTCAGAAGGTAGCCCTTGTGAAAGGCTGAAACTCTTTTTAATTAGGGGCACTAAGACTGCAGTCTTTAAATATTAATAATCAGATGTTTGTACTACTTGTTTGTTCAACTGTTTGAACTATGATGGATTTTACTGCATTTACATCCAGTTTTCTGAAACATTAAAGGCTTGCTGTAGCACACATTTTCTTTTCTCTGCTAAACATGTGAACTCAAGTTCAACTATATCAGCACAAACTTACCAAGATAAATAGAAAGGAATTATCTGAATGTTACTGATACTATGAACTACTGGCAGACAAAAAGCTATGGCTGGCAAGAAACATAGGGTACTCTGCATAGGATATTCCCATGATGGATAAACAAGTCCTGCTGTATAAGAAATTATATATAAAACCCATCAATTAAATATCTAACCATTAGAAAGTGTTATTTTGTGCACCATGAAGCAGAGAATGTGCTAAGCTTGTTTGTGACACATGGAAGCAGATACTTGTTTTAATGATATTTGCTAGGCAAAATCTGTCTCAGTACAGAGTTCCAGTTCAATTATGATGTTGTTCCACAAGTAATTCGTGAATATGATGTCCAGCCAGTAGCTATATCCTGCAAGGCACTGTAGAGTGGATCACAGCATGCTTTCTATCAACTTGGTGTAGAAACTTCTTTTGAGCACCATCTTAGGCACTGTTCTGGAATAGCAGCAGACAAATAAAAAGTCTCCCCCCAACCCCTTAAAACAGACTTTGGAAAAATTACTTTTTAAAATTAGCCCTTGGGGATTCTGAGAATTGTTATCCAAAATGTAGCTCTTCCAAGCTTTGCTTTTAACTCTTGTCTTGCCACATGTTCAAAGTGATTTCAGCTAATGGGTGAATCTGTGCATTTCTACATACTTATTTCTAGAGATAAGCTAGTGTGGTCTGCTTGAAAGGGAATTGGACCTGAAAGAACTGGGTTCATTTCTCTGCTTAGGCATGAACTCCCTAGATGTTATGAACAAGTAAATATCTTTATTTTACAGAGTTATTTTGATGATAAACAACATAACAATTGCACATTAAAAGCACCATTTAGACAATTATTAGTAACAATTGCTTGCCAACTGTACAATACTAAAAATAAGCTCATTACATCTGCATATGTTTATTAAATGCTCCTTGTTCAACAAAGAGTTTGATTGTTTACTTAGAAATTGCTTCCCTGAATGAAGAGTGTTGGACATAGTGTAGATCACTGCATGAGGAGCAGTGGCCATTTCTGCCTTCTCAGTATGCACATGTGCAGTGAAAACATGGACTTATGGTAGCTGGGTATGAGAATCTTCATATATATAAAAAAAGAAGTGTGTTCAATATACACAAAGCATGTGAAGTGGCCCTAGACTAATGTGGCTCGCAGCTCAAATGTTCAGTGACTAGGATAAATGTGTCAGAGCTTATATAATATCTATAAGTACTTTAATGACTGCCTTTTGAAGGCTAATACAAATAAATGTTCATAGTAATAATCCTACCCAAGGCAACCTTTCTTGGGTAACATTCAACACTGCTGCTCAGTCCATTTAGTTTCTGCTCTTGTCTTTAGGAACTGCAGTCTGCCATGACCTGGATTCACCAGGCTGATCCCCACCAAGGTGCCCAGCCTGCACTAACCGTGAGGGGTTGTTCTGGAGCATGTTGACATACAACCCAATGAGAACATGTTCATCAGCCAGCCTGTCTGCAACATCGAGGCTATACTGTAACCTGAAATAGGGTTGGGGGGAAAAGGGTGTAGTCCGGACAGACAAAGAGAAATAAAACAGAGAAAGCAGGAGCAAGTAAGAGTGTGAAATGGGAATATATAAAAAGAACAGTCAAACCTTCTTCAACACACAAGTTCTGATGTTTTTATCAGTTCCAACCAATCAGGGTAGAATTTAGAATTATTAAGAAAGAGGGCTTTGTAAGACAAGAGTTTCAGTTTGCGTAAGTATGCAACATGCTTACAAAGATCTAAAGAAGTATAGAGCATGCCTAAAGAAGCAGAGATGCTCAAGGACCACACAGAATCTGGCCATGGATTAGTGCTATGATGCAGCATAATTTAAACAACAACAGCTTTCAGAAGCTGCTAACTGAAGCAACTTTTAAAGAAGTTAAGGACAATTGACATCAGCTGTATTTCTCAGAAGCGATCTACATAATGAAACAGAACACGTTACACAGTTCTTAGGAATGAATGATTTCAAATACAGTGGTGCCTCGCTAGACGATGTTAATCCGTTCCACGAGGATCGCTGTCTAGCGAAAACATAGTCTAGCGAAGCACGTTTTCCCATTGGAATGCATTGAAATCGCTTCAATGCGTTCCAAGGGAAAACGCAGTCGTCTTGCGAAATTTCCCATAGGGAAACCTCGTCTAGCGAGTGAGGGTCCCCATAGGAATGCACTGACAGCTGCACTGACAGCTTTTGACCACTAGTCGGCGCACTCCTATGGGGAAACCTCATCGTCTAGCGAAATTCCCCATAGGGAAACATCGTTTTGCGAAGCGCAGTAGCGCTCGCAAAAAGGCATCGTCTAGCGATTTCCTCGTCCTGCGAGGCAATCGTCTAGCGAGGCACCACTGTAGTTTCAAATGGATGTCAGAATCCTAGCCCCTGTAAAATAGTCCCTTTGCACATAGCAATCTAGGGCATCAAGGAGAAGATTAGCTTAGAATGCTCTCACTGATGTCCTAGATTTTCATGGTTGGGGAGATTTTTTTAAAGGGATCAATTAAATATTTAACTTCCCCAAGTGCACATCAGGTGCTATAGTTCTGGGAACTGTGTACCACATTATTCTGGTACACACACATACAGATTGGCTCTCAGGATGGAAGTGCAAACTTTTAATCACACATACATCAATGTGTTTCAAAATGTAGAATTACCTGGATTTTAAGATATGATATCAAGACAACCGTTGAAATGTTAGCTATATATGCTTTTATATGCTTATTTGTATTTAATCCAAACGGCAAATGAAAGAGAAATTAAAACCTTACTTGGTAAATGTTGTAGAATATACAGTATATTGAAAGGAGAAGGCATTTGCTTTAGTTATGTTAGTGCAAGCTATTGATGCACCTTTCAAAACTTACCCTTTGCCTTTCAAAAAAGCTGGTGCGGCCCTAGCCAGCAGTTTGTTCTGCTCTACTTCATTATTCTTGTAAGGAGAGCTAGTTAATGAGACATGACAACTAAGAAGACAATAAACAAGGATGGCTTACATCTACTGAAATTCATACACTAACCCTGAACCATATGTCTGTAATTTTCAGCACAATCCTATGCATTCCAACTCAGAGGTAAGCACTGAATTTAGTGGGATTTATTCCTAGGTTGGTCCATATAGGCTTGTACCATTAAGAAACAATTTAAAAAATGAAATTGCTTCAAAACAAAAAACAAACAAAAACTCCAGGATTTTTCTATCAGAAAATGTTGATTTTCTACAAGTATATAAAAATTCGCTATTTCCACTTCTGTAGGTTATAAAAACTTTATAGGAGGCTGATAAGGTTCAACCAAAATGGTTGCTGAAAAGCTATTTAATTCCCACAGAGTTTCTAAGTTGCAATCTGGATACTGTATGGTATGAGATTTAATGGTGCCAGTTCTTTAGAGCATTTTCTGATAGTATTTCAGTCGTTGTCTGCTGGGAGGACAGGGAAGGAGACACAGTTTTATGCTTTGTGGCTATAGAATTTTTCTCCCTATTATAGTTGTACTCCCATCAATGGATATCTCTAATTTACACTTTAGGAAAGTGTTATGTTATTGTGTAGCTCTTAACCAGAGTTATTAACTGTTATATTTCTTTAGTTTCATCTCTATTTTTAAATATATAAAGAATATTGATACTTTGTACTTCTTGAAGGAGCTTTGAAAAAAGGAAACATTTATTTTTTGTAGGCTGTTTGTGCATGCCATACCAGTCTTTTCATATCAGCTACAAGAAATAAAATGCCAAAAAGTACAACAGTTGTATGCCGTGCAAAAGAATAGATCTCTCTATTCGCAACAGAAAAAAAGAGAATTAACTTGTTACATTATAATGGAGAAAGCAGATTATATGGAAGCTAGTGTGCCCACCCACATTTCTTTTAAGCTTACTGAAATGGAAGGATATGAGGCTCAAATTTTAGCATACCAATTTGGCAGAAGGTTTATGTGGGTATAAGTGAAATAGTGTAAGTTGCCATGGCTAACTGCTGCTAATTAACGAGTTGCTGCTTCTCTTCTTAGTCACATGCCTGGTTGTGTAATAGGCATGAAACTAAGAATGTTACTGGCATCTCATTTATCAGCATCAATTTGTCCCAACTAGCAAGATGAATTAGAATCAATGGAACTTAACATTCCTTGTGATTAACAACTTCCATTCATAGAATCATAGAATAATGGAGTTGGGCCTATAAGACCATTGAGTCCAACTCTTTGCTTGGTGCAAAAATCCAAATCAAAGTATATCTGACAGATGGTTGTTCTTAAAGTCTGGTGCTCAAGATGCTGTCAAACTGGTACAACAGTGCCAGATAGAGGGGGACTTGTACTTCACTGGATTTCGAAACTATACTTCTGTTAATGCAGCCTAAATCAGCACTAGCCTCTTTTGCAGCCACATCATACTGTTGATTCATATTCAGCTTGTGATCTACAATTCCAAGATCCTTCTTGGTCACAGTATTACTGAGCCAAATATCCTCCATTTTGTAACTTTGTGTTTGGGGTTTTTCCCCTTAGGTGTAGAATTTTGCATGTATCCCTGTTAAATTTCATACTGCTGTTTTCAGCCCAATGCTCAAGGTTATCAAGATCTTTTTGAATTTTGTTTCTATCCTCCAGGGTATTAGCTATTCCACCCAAGTTTGTGTCATCTGCAAATCTGATATGCATTCCTTGTACCCCTTCATCCAAGTCATTCATAAAAATGTAGAAGAGCCCTGAGCCCTGTGGTAACCCACATGTTACCTCCTCTGAGTTTGTGAAGGAGCCTTTGATAAGCATCATTAGAAACAGCACTATTCATACTTGTCCTTTGTTCTTCCCCAGTAGTTGATTTGAGTGCTTTCCAATTTGGGTGTCTCATATTCCAGCACTATCTCTTGTTTCATTTGGATTATCATCATAGAGTTTTTCAGGATAAGAAAGGCTAAGAAGTGGTATTCCATTGTCATCTTCTATGCAGTACTAACAAAAGTTACTTGTGCTGTCCAATGGCTGCCCTCCATTCCAGATGAATGAAATGTAAAAGTAGGAAACAAAGTGGAACCAAATGTTGTTGGAGAGCTTGGCTTAGGGGTCAGAAATGAAGCAGGAGAATGACTTCTAGAGTTCTGTAGAGTACTTTGGGTAAATCATGAGAAGACAGGATTCTCTGGAAATGACAATGATGCTGAGAAAGGTGGAATGCAGCAGGAAAAGAGGAAGACCAAATATGAGATGGACTGACTCCCTAAAGGAACCACAGGCTTGAATTTACAAGAGGTGAGCAGGGCTGTTGAGGACAGGACATTTTGGGGATCGCTCAGCCATGGATGCTATATGTCAAGGGCAACTTGATGACATATAACAAGAACAGCACCAAAATATAATTTAAGCATACTTTCTGAGGAATAGATTTGCATTGCTAAACTCAACTGATAATGAACCAGTTTTGCTGCTAATAGGTTATATGCAGGGAACTCTCAAAGAACTATACTTCCCACAATACTCTAAGCCTCCCAGGAAGCACTGGACCAGGAAGCAGACCCCAGATGGCCTACTGCCTACTCACTTGGGCAGCACAGGAGTGGTAGAGAGGAGCAGCCAAAAAAATATATATATAGCAAAAATGTGCTGCTTATTTATCGCCCCATAGTGCTTAAAGCACTCTCTATGGTGTTTACAATTTTAATTATACAAGCTACACCCCCCCCCCCGGCAAGCTGAGTACTCATTTTACCAACCTCAGAAGGATGGAAGGCTGAATGAAGCTTGTGCTGGCTACCTGGGATTGAATCTGGGTCATTAGTACAGTACAGCAGTTTAACCACTGTGCCACGAGGCTCCCTGTGCCACAAGGAGGAGGCCTGGAGCAAGTAAGGTATGTCCTGGGGCCTGTGAAGGGGGGGTGCACGGTAGGAAACCCTTGAAGGGGGCTTTCTGTGTAGCTCAGCTACACAGAAAGCCCTCTTAATTTAGAGATGGGCCTGAGCCAAACGAACCACGAATCAGTTAAGTTGTTGTTGTTTTTTAATTGGTGTGGTTCATGGATACCGATGAACCACAAACCATCACAAACAGCCACTGTGATGGTTCGTGGCCATCTCTAATTAAGAAGACAATTTTAATGTTGACAGTGAAGAAATTGAAATTGTTAAAGATTTTCTTTATTAGATTTTTATTGGATGCATAAATATTTTTGACGTTTGTATTTGTTTTAGCAGTTTTTAATTTTTTAAAAAAAAAATTAGAAGATTTTGTATACCTTGGTCCTATCATCAATCCAAATGGAGATTGCAGCCAATAAATCAGGCTGAGACTCAAAAGGGTGCCAATGAAGGAAATTAGATCAAGTTTAAGGATGTGTCACTAGAAGTCAAGATCATTCATGTTATTGTACTCCTAGTCACTATGTATGGGTGTAAAAACAGGACAGTGAGGAAAGCTGACAGGAAAAAAGTTGATTCATTTAAAATGTGCTGGAGGAGAGCCTTGTGGAGATCTTGGATCACCAGAAAGATGAACAAATGGGTCTTAGAGCAAATCAAGCCTGATCTATCTCTGGAGGCAAAAATGATGAAACTGAGGCTGTCATACTTTGAACAAGAAGGCAAGATTCTCTTGAAAATACAATAATGCTGGGAAAAGCTGAAGGCAGAAGGAAAAGAGGAAGACCAAATATGTGATGGATTGACTCCCTAAAGATAGCCACAGCCTTGAGTCTGCAGGAGTTGAGCAGGGTTGCTGAGGACAGGACATGTTGGAGAGCACTCATTGACAAGGTTGCCAAAAGTTGGAGGTGACTTGACAGCATGGAACAACAACAATTTAATAAGCACTCTCTCTGAGTATGATTCTATAACCAACTGTATATCTGCCTGACAGTTGTTCAATCCATTTATCTCAATTTTCTTCCCTAGATAGGTTTAAGCACTGGATTTAACCCCTTGGTTTTTTGTTAGTGTTTAAAAGCCAGGAACATTATGCACAAATGGCAATATCAGAAGAAAACAGAACATGTCTCTAAACATGCTCACAAATTATTTGGAAATCTATGACAGCCCTGGAACCAGCACAGATTAATCCCCTCTTTCCCCAGTGCTTTCAGTGGGAGGGAATCGGTTTTAAAGAAGACAAAAACCTGGGCAGGAAGGGGGGGGGGGAAGCAAAAATTTTGATCTCCCTCATCTCCATCTTGCTGACGCAAGTCTGATAGCATGCTATGTACCTCAGAAAGTGTAATATCACACTATCTGAATGCCATTATTATCATTATAATTTAGTAAATTAGAATCTCTCTCTTTTTCCCTGTCTTATGGATTCCATATGAATTTGTTCAGTGGTCTCACCACTCATGCACAGATCTCATACTAATGTGGTGTTTAATGTTATTGCAGAGTTCCAGAATTCAGGCATAGAAGTTCCTCTGAAACCCCCCCCCCCAATTGACCTAGACCTAACAGATTGTCCCCAGCCCACTTCAGTGTGGTTTCTCACTAGTCACAAACACTAATTCACTATCAAATTTTATCTGTAGCAGAATGCTGCAGTATCAGAATGGAGATACTGTTGAATTCAACTCTAGGTAGAATTTGGTCATTCAGTTGTGCCATATCATTCAGCTGTTATATGAAAAACTGTCAGAATTAATTTCCTACAAAATAAGTGGGCAAAACTGCAAATAGAAACCATACACAGATGATACAGAAAATCAAAATAATGCATCATTCAGCTCTTATAAAGAGAATAAATAATTACTTCCACTGCTCTAGACTTCTCAGGATGCCAGTTACCTTGTCTTGTTGCAGATCTGTGCAAGTACTGTACCTGTGAAATTCTTTTTTTAGTCATATGCCAAGAGTAAGGGCTTTAACAGATTCAAATATTAATAGAAGTCAGTAGCGAAGCAATTAAAGGGAACTATGGTTTCATCCTAATCTTAACTAAACATGGTGTAATGCTGTAATGTTGTCAACAGGTGTTCAGAATAAGACGTATTGTTCCAAAGATCCCTGTCCAAGGTCCTGAAGAAGCAGCCAAGTCATTTTCTTTTTTAATAGTATGGAATGGAGGCTAATCCAGCATTCTGCCAGCTAATGCAGTCACAGATATGCGCTGTACAGATGTCACATTTCTATGAACTCATATAATCCAAAATCCAAAGAGCTGCTTAAACTCATACAAGGCATGCTGTAATTAAAATGGGATTCAGTTAATTCACAGGGGACAAGTCTATTAGTGGCTCTTTGAAACAAAGTCTAAATTCAATCTTCATGTTTAGTCTACCACTAAATACCAGTGGCTTGGGGAAGGATATTTCCTCATGCCTTGTGTGTGGGATTTTGAGAAGCAATGGCTGGCCACAGGGAAAAAACAGGATGCTGGACTGGCAGGATCTCTGGTCTGCGGGAAGCATAGAATGCTGTACTAGCAGAGGTCTTTCATTACAGGGCTTTTTAATATGCTGGCCTAGCAGAATCTTTGGCATAGCTCAGTGGTTTAGGTACCTTGTGGTGGACCCAGAGGTTGGGAGTTTGATTCCCCACTGTGCCTCTTTGACAGAGGCTGGACTCAATCTACAGGGTCCCTTCCAGCTCAGCAATTCTCAAATTTATTTTTTTCTGTAAACATTGTACCCCTGTCATACAGTCCTTTTGGAATCTTTCTCTCTTCTAGAAGCAATTTGCAATGCACCATGGGGGTTTCCTGTGTGAGGAAAACAGTTTGAAGCTTTTTAAAGTTGATAAAATTATTTTCATAGTTCTTTAACTATCATATCCATAATATGAAGTGGAGAATATCCCTTCAGATGGAACAAGCAGTATTTACTTTTTCATCCATAGTAGGGATATTTTAGAAAACTCTTAAGATACAGTTGATAGATACAGGTGTACAAAGCAAGAAGATAACAAAAAGCGATATCCAAGGATCAGAGGGGGATTTCTATACTGCCAAAGACTTGAAACACATGTCTCCTTGGGCTTCCTCAGCTCCTGGCTGACATAGATAGACAGACATATCTGATTCCCATTCAAACATTGTTATTTTTAAGCATGTAGAGGGAGTCAGGAATGTACAATTCAGTCCTGCCTCCGTGGGGCTTGGGAATGCCTGCAAAGGAGTTGTAACCATGTTCAAGTGAATGTGGTGACAAAATTCCACCCAATTAGCAATGCAGCTGGTTAGTTTCCTGGTCTCATGGACCCCTTTTTCTATGTTCAGCAAAGGCATGGTTACAGCCCCTTGCTGACCTTCCTCCGGCAACATGGGGAGATATGGAGTAGAGGGGGTAGAACTGGAGTTTGCACTGATAGGCCCTTCTATGTGTTTATGGATTATAATCTCTAAATAGTGCATTTTTGGGTTTCTGTGTGGGATTGTATCAGATTTGACTTTTCTTCTCTGTTTTTTTGTGTTGTTCCAATGCAAACCAAAGAAATGAACATGTGAGTACCAAAACATTTGCAACTGCAACACTTTTCTGAGAGAAGGGTTGCATTTTCTGACAGAATTGCAAGGGTGCCAACATTTTTGGCCATGACTGTATGCCCTATTTAAAGGTGATCACTCGTGGAGGCTTCCAGGGGCAGCAGTTCACCTTTTTTTTTTTTTGCAAGGGGGGGGGAAATAGTGGGGACATGGTGACCACATAAATATCCTTGGGAGGGGGAATGAATTTTGCCCCCCGCATCTAAGTTAATGTCCTTTATCTAGCAGTGGAAAGTGAGATGTCTCTGAGAAGTTTATATGCAGGCTATGAAGAAACTGTAGTTCATGCTTTTGCTATATCATGCACACAAGGCAGGTGTGAACCCCCCAGAATATTAATGTGCATCACCACTGCAAGTATGACGACATCCTATACACACTTAGATTTCCATGGTGAGAAAACTGCAGAAAGTAAACAGTAAAGTAGACTCATCGTTATTAGATAGTCATCAAACTGGACGGGGTATAGTTGTCTAAAGAATATCGATCTCTCATGAGATAAAAAGGCATGTTTCCTTAATGTTAACCACAGTGAACAGCAGGATGTACTAGGTGTAATATCTCAAATGATATTTTAAAAACTTAAATTATGTTATGTGGGTATTTCACAATTTCATGCACGATATCTTTCACAACTATAAGACAAAAGACCACTGGCAGAGTACAAAGGATGCTGCTACAGATATTTTGTTGTGTTCTTCTCAAAACAGGTTAAAAACCTCACATACAATATTTGTTAAAGCAGTCAAAGAACATACTACTCTGTTGTTCTCGTAAACTAAATGAAAACTTTTAAGAAAATTATCAAATTTTATATACTTCCTGGTTGATCATCTTGGAGCAGCACTAAAAAAATTGCAGTTTCAGGTACAAACAGCAGCTTGTATTTGCATATGTGCATAATTTTTTATCAGGTAACTGATAGCAGGGAAGGAGATTGAAACACTCCCCCTGGCTGCCGTCCCTCTTTGGATTGGCTCCCGCTCGGCTGCTTTTTACAAAGAAAATGACCTCTAAGCACATTGGAAACATAGAGTCCAGAATCCTATTGCTGAATTAAACTTGTGTAAAGGAAATCAAGTTTTGGAAGAAAATGGCCATTCCTTCTGAGGTGCTGTTTCTGTTCCTGGGCAGCATGTCAGTAAGAAGTGGCAATTTGTCATCAAGATTTCTGTTATTTCCTCTACGTAAGTGTAAATTAGCAACAAGATTCTGGCCATTACTGGAGTAACATCTACCTTGAATCTCCTTTAAGTGACAATAGGCTAATGAGATGTTGAGATTTGTCACATACAACTGTATGATTTATACAAAACTGGAAGCTGGTTGACCTTTGGTGAATAAACCTCATTCAGAAATGAAGATTTATCTTTGTCTGAATTGCTGCATTCCTACATGGTTTATGTGTTTACCCTAAGTTTCCTTTTTTTTTTAAAGCTGCACTTCCTTTTCTGTGCTTTGGGAGAAATTCAATCAAATTAAAATTCATGGGTCAGCTGAAAACTGCTTCAGATACATGTTTTGCATTTAAATACTTATCTTATACAAAATGAAAGATGAAAATGGAATGTTCTAAGCTTTGCATGAAACCTATCTGAAGTTTCACTATAAGCATAAATGCCCCATTAAAAAAAAATGGCACCCCTTTGGCCATCATTAGTAATTCTGCTGAATGACTAATATATTAATGTATTGATTTTAGTGTTCAAGCTACAATACTACATTAGTTAGTGGTTTAGTGCTCTTATACTGACCGTGAATTCTTGAGAAGCTGATTTACATACAGTTTTATAACAGAATGCTCATCAGCCACAGGACTGGCTACATTTATACTTTCAAGCAACCTGAATGATTCAAACAATGAAATGCCATTAACAATTCATGCAAACAAAAATACATATAGGGAAATGTTTGGTTTGAACTGAGAATGTTCTCAGTTCACATTGACTGTAGACAGAATACTACTATTATTAACAATAAAATAAAAAAAATGTTGCTGACATAAATAGGGTTTGAAAAGAAAAATGATTATTCTGGTCAATATATCACTTCACTGGAATGTCATTGTGTGCAGGAAACAAATGTTAAGAGTTAAAAAAACAACAGACAAGTGACCTCTGTAAAGACAATAATACAGGACAACATTTACCACTGGCCACTGCACAAAGTCTTTGCTGTCACTACAGGGGATTTATGGATCAAGGTTAAGCTTCAACATTAAAATAATTAACATAACTTCCTGCATGCACTTAAGCAGTCATGATATATCTTCCATGCTGCCAGCCAGAATAACTGAACATGGAGGACAACAAACACATTACAAATAACAGCCACACCTGACATTATTGAACCTCCATCACAATAGCTAAATCAATGAAGGACAGACGCCATTCTACATACTAATTATAACTAAGTGGTATATAGTTATCGTATGTGTGTATTTGCTGATGGTTAACCTTTTGTGTCAAACAGATGCTACACACAGACTCATGGCTGCTGTGCTTCACAAATAGCGTGCTTCTGGGCATGATAACTACTTGGAAGAAGTAGTTTGGAGAAATGGCTTGCAATACTCGTAATCAAATTTAAACACAAGTTGTACTCATTTACACCACCCCTAAAAATTCTTGTTAAAAGTTAAGTAAAATACAACCACAGTTGTAAAAGAAATAGTAAAAAAGACTATGCTTTTTAAATATTTACACAATGTATAATTACTATTAAGAGATGTAATGATG
The DNA here is from genome assembly GCA_037013535.1 of Intellagama lesueurii. Classification (NCBI taxonomy): domain Eukaryota; kingdom Metazoa; phylum Chordata; class Lepidosauria; order Squamata; family Agamidae; genus Intellagama; species Intellagama lesueurii. The sequence continues at coordinate 50,087,893 of JBAJHW010000004.1, forward strand.
TATTGTGGCTTACATGGTTCTCAAACAGTGCTAGATAAATTGATGGAGGATACAAGTATGTCAGTGGCAAAAATCTAATAAATTACAAGTTGAGTAGGCCCACTGAGTCAATGGAAATTACCAAATCCCCACCAAGTCAATTACCTTACTTTATTTGTGAATTACTACTGAATTTCAACCCACAGGTATTTGTTGTCTTAGCTAAACTGAATCTCTACCTGCAGAGACAGTGTGCCTGAAGGAGAGGGCTGTTACTTTAATGCTGTGCTTGCAAGTTTCACAAAAGTATCCAGTTGATCACTGCTGGACCAGATATACTGTCAGACTTTATGTTTATATGAACATTCGGCAATGGTCTTTTGAATTAAGTGTATAAAGTAACAGCAAGGTAACATAAAGCCATGCCATTTTAACTTATTCCATCTCTAGTTGTCTATAAACAAGGTGTGTTTTGTTTCTTATGGGAAGTCTTTTTCAGTACAGTCTTGTTTTTTTTTTTCATTTCTGTTTTTTTTTTTTAATTTCTGGACAAAAGAAAACAATGCACATCTAAATGTGAGGCGCTTTGTATTTTCTTCCAAGACATGGATTTTAAACATACAAACCACTATTTATTGAGCTTTTGCAGAGAAGAAAATCCCACTGGTGTAGTAATATCGCACTGTTCCATTTGCACATGTGTTACTGTTGCTCTTCTCCGTGAAGAAAATCCACCCCTCTGCTTGCTCAGTAGCAATATTCACATGAGTGAAGTAATCCCACATTACTATGATCAGGGCTTGAAAAATTTTAGAATGTCTCACCAGTCAGTCAAAAATTTCACCAGTCAGCATGACCGGACTATAGCCTTGCAATTTATTGGGATTAGGAATCACTGATTTATACACTTAGACTTGGGTTGCTTTATTACCTGCATGCCCGTCGGTCGGGTCATGAAGCTTGTATTTTGAATGCCTTTCTTTTGAATGTCTCCAGCAAAAATAAAACTGAAAGCAAAAGCACCCGGCCTCTTAAGGAGCTACGGTTCCCTCCTTGTTCGGTTGAAATTGGGAGCAGGGAATCTCCATATTCTCCAGCATGGGACTACTCTACTTTCTCCTGCAGAGCTATATCTCTATGTGCCGCTCAAACTCTCTTCTCGCGAGAAGAGGGCTGTTTTCCTTTTCTAATGGGAGGGGGGGAGGGGAGGACTGCAGGATTAGAAAGAGAGAGAGTCGGGCTGTGGCTCGTCAAGCAGGATTTTTCACTCATCACAGATGAGTGGATAAGTGCATTTTTCAAGCCCTGACTATGATGGTAGGACTTTCTTCTAGCAGACGCTAGAAATATTATATTGCTATTCCAATAAGCCACACTTTGAGGGGAATAGAAAAATGACCTTAAACAATCTTTCCTCTCCCCTCCCTCCTTTTCTGCACTTGATTCAAAGAAGACCTCCTGGTTTGTTAAGTCCCAGATTCCTGTGATGTCCAAGCCAGGAAACTGTGATTTAAGTGCCCCCTACATTAGCTCAATGAGTTAGGTAGCTGGCTGCAGAACCAGAGATTTGTAGGTTGATCCCCCAACTTTGCGTCCAAAGAGAAGAGCCAGTCTGTGTCGCCTTGGATGAACTGCACAGTTCCAGGGTACCACAGAGAAAAGGGAATAGTTAACCACTTCTGAGTATTCTAGAGCTAGAAAATGCTGGAAAGGTTGCTATGTCAGAATTGACCTGAAGGCACATAATTATTATTACAAATCAAGATTGCAAAATATGGTTTGTAATGCTGGTTTGCAAGGAGCACTGAAACCACAGTTTCAGTCTCCTCTTAAGATAGATTTGAGGAGGAATGGGGGGGGGGGGGAAGAGGGATGTGCATGAGATTCCAGCTCATTTCTTTTCCAGAAAACCATTTGAGTGAAACTGTTAAATTTGTGCACATATGCCTTTACACAGAGAATGGTCAGAAGGCACATGATGCATCAAAACAGTTGAAGGAAAGCAGGTTTGGATATTGTCAACACCTGTTTGGAAGATCCCTTGGGAACTCTGTATGTATACTTCCATGAGGTCTATGACTGAAAAGAAAGGTGGGATGTAAGTGTAATAAATAAATACAATTTTGTTTCTTATTTTAAACAATTTTTAAAACCCAATCATGAAAAAGATTTAGGGCAATTTTGTCCCTGTTTTCTGCCACTTTCATTATGACATTAGAGGCTGAAATATAAAAAAGGACATATTTAATTACTCCATCTGAAAAGGAGTAATTAGGAGGAAGACTCACCTTCTGTTTGTGAATGGGCTTCCTGAGGGAACAGAGTGGGAGAACAGTGTATCATTCATGCTGGTGACCGGTCTGGGAGGCCTTGAAAGAAAATTCAATACTTCAGAAAATGTTTTTATATATTATGCAGCAGGAAATATAGAATGTTGATACATGCAGATGCTATCAATCAGCAAACTACATAATCTACTTTTTTTGTGGGGGACTAAGAAAAATAATTTCAATATGCGATGTTTTCCACAAAGCCTACAGAAACGCTTTTAAAAATAGAATACAGAATTCTTTTAGCAACTTTCAAATTGTTTATACATATCATTTATTTCTCATTAGTCTAACATTCCATAACAAGAAATACTGCCCTGTTTTTGAAAAAAAAACCACCTGTCATGATATTGAAGGAGAGTGGGATTTGTAGTCAAGGAGAATGAGAGAAAATGGAGTCTGTTAGGTTTCAAAGTGAAAGGAGTTGAAGACATGGGAATGTGGAAAAGGCTGAGGCTGTTTTTCCTAATTTACAGCCAGGCTGGTACAGAGTGAATCCTGATAAGAGTGCAAGGTCAAAGAGGCCCAGTGCGAAGACCCAACAAATTCCTGTCTAATTGGAATGGAGATAACCCACCTGCATCTCCATGAGAATTGGAGGCGGATTGGACAGTTACGCCTCTTTGAGTTAATTGGTTTACAGCCATGAAGAATGAGGTCCGAGGAATGTAGAAAATGGACGATGGGTTATGTTTGAGAAGAGATCATTTTGTGGAAAAGAACTTTTTCCTGAGAGAAGTTCTTGATGGTTTGTGTTATGTAGCTGAATGGAAAAAGAATGTAGCATGGTAAGAAAAGAAGGAGGTGGGGCTAGCCCACCTTAGCTCAGCGTTTAGTGTTTATTATTTTAATGGGAAGTAGTTATTGTATTTAACTATGGTAATCCTTTGAACATGTCTTTATGCTAAGCTTAAGCAAACAAACTGTTTCTATGAAACTATATTTTCTTAATAAAAAATAATTATAAAAATTCCAACTGAGGACTAGTCTCTTGGACCAGCAAGGTTTGGCTAAATCCAGAGGAGTGGTAAAGGCCATTGATTAGCTACCATAGAGAAGTCCTATTTAAATGAGCTGTTGTGAGTTCTAAGGAATCACAAAGCCCATGTTGCAGTACTTGCAAAGTGCTGAGTAAAGTAAAGTGTTCTTTAAGGGTCAGGCTTGTTCAAGGCACAGATGCTACGCACTGCTGAAGGTTGAGGACTTGCCTCAGCGTAAAGTGGTAGATTTGTGGCCTGTGAAACTCCCTGCCCGAATGCCATATGCTCCTTAGGGAGACTTGAGCATCACAATACCCACCTCTTTCCCTCAAGTGATTCAATTTCTGTTGGAACAAGCAGATGGCCATGTGTAGGTCCCTTTAAAGTTGATATGTGTGGATATTCCTATCTAGGCAGCCCTTCATATGTAACAGATCACCAGGCAGGGCTTTAATTTTTCACAATATCACAGGAAATAGTCTTGCAAGTAAATTTGCTATGGCGGGGGGAGGATCAGAGGATCCACTTGGTGAAATATTCATAGAAACCACTTTCCACTGAAAGTAAGTATGTACAACTTGAATTTCAAGCAGCCATTATACAGGCACTTGCTATTATGAAATGTCAGACCATCAAGGATTATAAATGAACATTTACTACTTTTAGCAGTATATTTGTGATACATGTTTCTTTTGAACATTCAGTTAGTTTCCCCTTAGCTTTGAGGTGTTTTATTCAAGTAGCAACAAAGGGGGTGGGGAAGTTCAGTTATCATAAACTATCCTGAACTTTTGCTTTGTGACAATAATATTCTTAATTTGTGTTCTAAAAAGAAAATTGCTCAGGAACACTTATTTACAAATATGATTAGTAGCACACTTATTGTAAATAAAGAACTGGGGCCCTTTCACAGAGGAAATAAACATGTAGAGACCCATTTTGAAAGCAGAAAACCTTTTTATATGGGATTCTAATATATTAGCCCTAATTTATTATTTCACTCATCTGCCTCAGAAGCTTTAAAAATTATTTCTGGGACAACATACATGGCACTGGAACACTGAGCAGAAACCTTACCCACAAATGCTAGCAAATTTCACACTGAAATTAATATAGTGAGGGCAGCATGTTTGAAATTCAGTTCACAAAGAATGACTCCCATGGTGACATGCAATACCAATGAGAACACCATAATGAGAAACAACCATATCAATCAGCCCTGATATGTGACCTCTCATTGCACATTTTCAGAAAGGGTAGGGGAAGTAACAATGCAGCATTACTTCCAACACTGTTCAGGCATTATTTTATTTGGGCCTTAAAGAGGTTGCATTTGTATTTTGAACACTTACATTGTAACATTGCCAAATACTTTTCTCAGTGGAGGCAACTTACATGCAGAAAGAGCTATATGTACATGCTACACCAGCATCTATTGTGCAAAAGCCAAGTTTTGGAACTAAAAAGACAACTAAATTGGCTATTTCAGTTCGGGAAATGTCAGCAGGAACTAAGGGACCATTATCATTTTTGAGAAAACTTGTTTTACTTCTTTCTGATTCTTGAACTCTAAGTCCTAAACTCTGTGTTCACTGCTCACATAGGGCTCAAGAAGGGATGAGGACACGGGTGCCCATGTAAAGCCTACCTCTGAAACTTGTGGCATGCCCAGCACTGTCACAGACTCTATGAAGTTTTGAAGAGGGCATCATAACAGTGCTTGGTTGCATGCAGTTACACAGCTCCTGTGATTACGAAACTTGGCAATGCTGGGCTATAGAACCATTGACAGACTCTTGTACTCAACAAGTGAAGTCCATAATTCTGCTGGAGTTGAGAGATTTTACAGTGTGGGGCTTACATGTGTGACACATCCATCTCCCTACACATGAACAGGTGAACACTGGCACAGGACTCTAGAATACAGTATTGAATACTTCACCTCGCTTTGATCTAGAGCAGTGCTTCCTAACCTTGGGTGCCCAGATGTTCTTGAACTACAACTCCCAGAAATCTTGGCCACCACAGCATAGATAATACTTTTAGTCCAAGAACAACTGGGGACCCAAGGTTGGAAACAACTGAGAGGAAGACCAGAAATGTAATGTTCAAAATTTTGCCAGTCTTGTTTAAACATCTGATTGGCTTGAATGTCCACCTTTTCTCCCATGTTTGGGTCCTGTATTCTCTGCGATTAGGCAGGGAGGAAGGGTGCTCATTTGTTGGGTCTCTTTTTCTATATTCTCTAAATATCAGGATCTTGTAGGGACTTGAGAGAAAATGTTGAAGGAAGGGGAAAAAAGTCTCAGAGAAACAAAGTTGCCAGCAAGTTCTATCAGATTGCCAAGCATTTCTGATACATCTTCCATCAACAATCTAATAGTCATAAGACTTGTTTCACTGTCTCAAAAATGTATGAAGAGTTAATGCTTTACTTACCAGGTATCTCTTTTGCAGCCAAAGTAAAATTAAAAAAAAAGATGAAATATTTTATTTGAAAAAAATGCTAAAGACATGAAAATTCTACCTGTTTCATAGATAATACTTTGATCTTACAGGCAGTAGATCTGGGATGACAGGAGTCCTATTGTGTGTCAATTTCACAAGCCATTTAACTAGTTATTCAAATCTAACTGCATAAGATCAGGACAGTTGTCATATTTTTTCATAATAACTAGATGATTTTGTAAAATTCATAAAATACACACACACAGAGCTACCATTCATAAGGTTCCCTTTCTCAAATTCCAATAGTATGACATAGCACTTGAAATATACCTATGCAAATTAATGCATCTAAATATGCCTGTAAATAATATATGTCTATTTCTAGCCCCAGATACAAGTATTGTGTGATATTTATTTATGCAATGGAACTCATCCCTCCTCTTCTCTCCCCTGTAGCCCCTTCCCAGCTGCTTTAGAGAATATGCACTCCAGATTTTGAAGGCACATGTTGGGACTGTGGAGAGATGGAGGAATCACTCGCCTCTCCATTTCACTGACAGTTGTTTTGGGTAATTCCAGTTTACCATTAACCACTGATAGAAGTCACTCTGTCAGTGAGTAATGGTAAACTGGAATCACCAAAACACTGATCAGATCATGATCTAACGGGGACTCACCCCAACATACCTACTATGGCTAGCTTATTCCACTGATGGAAAGCAAATAGTTAAAACTATATGGTTTGCTTACAGCAGTTACAGCAGTTATTACATGGTATTCAACAAAGTTTGAAAATACTTATGTGGATAGGAACTCTGTATCGGTAAATACCACAATAAGACCTGTACAAAACGCAAGTATAAATGCAGACATCATTCTACAAACGATGTGTGTGCTTACTAAAAGCGTTTGCTGCAGGCTAGGAGAAGACTTTGCTAGCATGAAGTCTACCATTAAAAGTGGTTATAAATACCCTTTTGCTTGGATGCCTGCCTAGAGCTGTTTCTCATGATACAGTTTATCTTCCATTACATTTGAGAAATAAAAACCACTCTAGTAAGAAAAATTTCTCAAAGACTTCATGTAATGACACTTTCCCTTCTCCTCATTTATGTCACCTTTCTTTCTGTATCATTGTTTTTAAATCTTTTCACTAGAAAAAAATGACACATGGATTTGAAGTTAAGGAAGAGAAAGGTATCTTATGGTCAAAATAGACCAGATTGTTCTTATAAGGGGTATAAAAATGTGGTTAATTTCCTTTTACAAATCTATATGCTTTCTTGTAGTGAAACATATTGGCTGCAGCCTAGGTTACACTAATTGTGCTTAAGGCTATAATCTTTTGCATGCTAAATTCCAATAAATAAACACAAGGAAGGCTGCATCTTCCTTTGAAAACAAGGGACAGTGATCAGTCACAAATTCTTTCATTAGTTTCAAAGGGATGTATATAAATATTGATATTCCATATAGATACAGGTTTAGACAAAGCCTTTTGGTCAGAGTGGTTTATCCTAAACACTAGTTAAAACAAACAAGAATTTTATGATTCATTTTAATTTCATTTTTATTTTTCATGTGGAAATATATTAAATATTAAAGGGTTCCCTTTTTAGGATCATTCCTATCATGCAACAGGATGAAGTCCTCTGCTTCAGGAAGAACCATGCACGGGGAGATGGAAATATATTACTTACTCATTTATTTAATTCAGTTTATTGATTTATGTTGTGTTTCTCTCAAAACTATCATTCATGATAGCTCGTACGATTAATGAAAAAGGTACAAATAAAAAGTTATAAATGTTAAAAGTCAAGTAAACAAATGTTATTATTAAAACATGAATTAAAAGCATTTTATACACACATACATGAAAAAGCACAGCATCCGCTCATTAAAAGTCCCTTGCTCTGTTAAGCAGCCAAATGTCCAACTGAATAAAAAGATCTTTTGCAGATAGCAGAAAGATAAGACTCAGAAGCCACCGAGTCTGCCTTGATAGGGACCTGAAGAGCCTGTCAGCAGCTACTGAGAAAGTTCTCTCTCCTGTCCACACCAAATCCATCTCTGAGGGTGGTGAGGCTGACAGAAGGGCCTCCTCTGAAAATTGCAGAGCCCAGGCAGGCTCATATGGGACAATACTATTCTTCAGATAGCCTGGACTCCTCTCATAGAAGGCTTTATGACTGGAAGTGGTATCTGAATGGCACAGGACTTTTTTTGCCCTTAGGAGTAGCATGGTAGCCATAGGACTATGATTCAAACAGGATTGAACATACCATAAGGCAGGATGAAGTGGCTGTCTCAGGCAGCATGATGTCAAGAAAAGACATCAGACTCTCAGTTAATAATTTACTGTTACATTTTTATTGACAGGGATGGGAAAAGATGCTTGTGGAACTTGATTGAGTTTGGGTATGATACGACTTGGGAAGTGGGGGCATTTTTCCTCAGGCAGCAACAAGTCTTGAGCCAATACTGCCATTGTTTGATAAATTCTGTTTACGGTCAAAATATTAACTGCACATATCCTTTGCACATATGAGCATTACAGTAGATATACATTGTAATGCACATTCCCACCATCTACATTACTAAGAGACTGTCAGATCCACCCTGTCCCCAGCAAAGATTAAAATAAGTACCTTTTTTGTGGCTTACATTTCGTAGATAATGGTTTGTATTCATTGAAAGGTCACATGGAAAAATTTGCAGACACACTATACCTTAAAATGTGCCCAACTGCAGTAATAAGCTTCTATTAATATCCTATGGCTCACAATTCCAAACTACAGTATATCAATAATAAATCAGAGGAATTGTTTGCTTTTGAATTCATTTCCCAGTTTTATTTGGGAAAAAAATTATTTTATTTATTTAGTCTTTAGCAGCCTGCTCCCGCTTAAGTGGCTGAACCTTTAGCCTCTTCTGTTCTGCCATCTAAGAAATCAAATCTAATCATTTCAAACCAATGTTCTTCGCAGGTGCAAATTTAATTTTGAAGTTAATTCTAAAGGAAGAGGCAGGTTTGGAAATCACTAGTTGTTATGGTTAGACAAATAGTGCACTTCAGCTATTTAACACAGCTTCTGCTAAAAATTTCATCATAGACATTCCATTTATTACTACAATGCATTGATTAGCCTCATAATAACAGCTCATTTCTTTAGAGTGATCTTAGCAATCAGAGCACAGTATTTAATATCTGTGTGAGATTCTTCATGTCAAAGCAGGCTAAGTGACTTCCAACAGTGAAGCCATCCACAGACAATCATTATATAATGTCATATTACTTGTGCTTCCTGCATCACACATGCAGTAGACAATGAAAAAGACAGACTGATTAGCTGCATATTGTAAAGTTTTGACTTAAGTTAAATGAAACATGGAACATCAAAATAAAGCTCTGTGACAAAGAGATGAACTATTTAATACTCATTGCATAATGGGAGAAGTGGTTGCTACGGATGTGACTTATACTTGAAAATGGTTTCATTCTCCCTCTTTTAATGCCCAGACTCCTCCTAATTTTCTCTGCAAGTGCAAGATTCTCTAGCACTGCACGAATGAGACACTTGGTCTCCCTTTTTTGCCCTTTCACCTGCTTTTTTGCACAAAACATGGGGAACATTGTACAGAAAATATTTTGTATTACCTTGTGAAAGTTAGAGGTTATCCTGTGCAAGTTTCCTTCCTCACCTCCCAAATGTGACATCTTGATCTACTGCAAAGACTGGTCTTTGTGCTCCTGTCCTCCCCTGCCACCTGAATCATATTGCATTTCATGATGGGCCATTATAGGCCATTACAAGGTCATTAAGGAGGAACTGTCCAACAATCAGAATCTGATAGTCATGGTAGCTTTATCACAGAAGCTGTTGTTTCTTCTGTGTTCCATCCTTCCTATTCATAAGTTTAACAAAAGCATCTTATGAAAGGCTTCAGTGGCCCTCTAAACACAAACCCACCCACATACAATTTCAGGGGTGTTTCCCCCCTTTTTGACTGGATAGCTCAGTGGATTGGGTATCTGGCTGTAATGAAAGTGAATACGTCTGGGAGGTAGAATCACTTCTGGATTTCAGCACATTCTTAATTTGGGATCTGGCAGTACTGGTGAAGAAATTCCATCCCCAAAATATCTACGATTATTTGAAGGATGTTCTAATAACAGAAATTGTTTTCCATGCCTACATCAAACTATTTTGCACAGGATAATGTCTCATTATGTCCAAAATAAAGTGTGTACAATAGAGGTAAATTCTGTGCATTGCACAAAAACGACACATTAAAAATAACTATTACTGGAACTACCCTTGTCAGAATGATTCTGTCCATAATCTGATTATCTGAAACTTTGCATATCCCAGAGAGCACTTGGATATTTAATTGTGTATTTAAACATACTACAGAAACTTTATTACCCATATACTCCAATGACTTAGAGGAAAATCTGCTTCATTATCAGAGGCCAAGGGGTACATCACTTGAGACTGCACACAGGGACCCATATAAATAAATGATTGTATCTAAATTTTAAAATAGTTATTGGCACATATAAAAATATATATTGATGGAAAGGCTTTTAGCTGTGCTTTTTCTATGTCAAAGGAATGTTCTGAAATAAGAAGCACCTCCCACAAAAGCTTACCACTTGAATTACCTATAAATCTAACACAACTTGCTAATAAAAGTGAGTTTTTCTTGCAATGATTTTTCTTCTAGTTGACCAACATATCTATCAGATCTTTTAAAAAACCTTATAGTTGGCATAGAGGTCTGTGAGTCTTCTGAGGTTCTCAACACTGAGAACATTCTTTGTACCTGAGACGTTGGCCATGATTTCTCATTCCAAATCAATCCACCAAGGACCAATAATTTGAAAATTATTTTTAGATTTAGAAAAATAACATCAGTTTTCTCATTTTCTTTTCTAAACTTGCTTTACTTTCCCTCTCTTGAAGCCAAATTAGTGCTGAATCAAACAATGTGTCCTGCTAAATTTAGGATGTGCTAAACTGAAATCTAGAAAAAGCTCTCCAGAATGTGCCATAGTGACACTTGCATAATGATTTAACCAAAGCATTTACTTAAAAACAACAACAACAAACAAACATGTTTGCTTCTGTATGTCCTCCTTGACTTTTCAACATTACAAAGGTGAGCTATGTATGGTAAATCCATTCTGTAATGGCACATTTTACTAGATAACATTATTTACTGAGAAGTCCCATAAAAATCAGGTATGAAGAAGTCTCTGTTGCTATATCCTCACACCAGGATAAATAGCAGATTGTCTAAAATAAAAGGCATTACCTCCAGAGCACACAATACTTACACAATATGAGCCAAGTTTAGAGGTTTTTCAGGCTGGTCTGGGAACATTGGATGCAAAGGTTCACGGCTGGAAGCACAACTTAAAGACTTGCTAAGTGCGTTAGTTAGCTTCTTAGCAGGCGATTTCTGGGAGGAACAAGGAAGGTAAAGGTAAATTTGGGCAGTTAACAGTTTAATTGCTTCCATTAATACAAAACTATAGGGGGGGGGGACAACGGTCTACAATGTTATAGGTCTATCCTCTACACAAAGCCCACCCGTCAGTTGATTCAATATCACATTCTGAGTTGTTTTTCCATTCTTATAAATCTATCCAGTGTTTTTACAGAGGTTTTAATCTCATTGGAGTGATCCTGAATTTAAATGTATACATTTCCTGATTCATCTTGGCTCTCCCCTCTGAGGGAGCTGTGCGGGAATAATATATATATATATAAAGCCAAAACTCGCTTCCAGTTCCCTCACTGGGTAAAAGAACAACAGGTGATTTGTAGTGGGCCTCTGTATTTTCAGACTAGCCATTGCTTCTTTTCCTCATTTTGCATGACTAGATGTAACCAGTGATTCATTCAGTCTGCAGTCTCCATTTTATAATTGAATCCCTCACCGCCATTACACGTGGCTTAATTTATTGACTTTCCTGTTTGTACTCCCATCCCCTATTTGAAGAATAAGAAAACTTTGGCCATTGAGATCCTTTGGTCTGTGACTTCCATCAGCCCCATAGAGCATAGCTAGTAAAGCACTGCTGGAGAAGTGCAGCTCCATGACATTTCCCACCACCTAACTATTGATACCACTTAGCCTGATAATGTGTTATTCAAAACTCAAAAGTCTGTATGCTTTGTTTCAAAACAATTGCTCAGCTGTGGATTTTCTTTTGTTTTTCCCTATACTGCTATATTTTGTTTTTAAAGGAATATCTGATTAGCCACTTATGAAAAAATCAGACGTGGAACCTAGTAAACCAGGCATTTTTAATTTTTTTGTATGACAAAAAAAAGTGGGGGACTTTGGTCATAAAAGTATTACAAACAAAGAAATATGTAACAATACTCCTTTAGCGGCTTGTGAATGATATCCACATCAAAGAAGTGAGAGTTCAGAAGCAACTAGTAGAAACCATCTCTCATGGTATTTGACCCACTGAGTCATTTAACCCCTTAGATTTGCCAAATAGCAATCATAGCTCTTCATTTCTCAGTCTTTTTCTGTTCTTTGACAATCTCAAATTTGAGTCATCAACCAAATATAATATTGTTTCTACTGTGATAGTTTCACTTGCATTCTTTCTAGTAATGCAGCTGAGACATGAGTCACAGCAGCGACGAAAGGCTCCATTTTGACAAATGTCATCCCTCTCATCCATAGCCTGAGCCACATCCTAATTAAACCACAGTTCTTAAATAGCTTTTGGAGAACAATGCTGGCCAAATGGAATTTGTTGTTACAAAAACGTGTAACATCATATACAAGCTTGAACACATCAAATTTGGATTAACAATTTTTCTGAGATATATACTGGAATGATACAGCTTATTCTCTTTGTAGCAAATGAGGTAAAGTTATACGGTTTAACTTCGTGCAAAAGAGAGCATACTGCTACAGGCTATTTCTTATAAGTTATGTGAACTGTTCTGGAACACTTGAAACTATGGTGACTGATTATTACTGAATAAATAGCATGCCTACTTTTCTAGTGACTTTTTATAAATAGTTAAATGTAGTTAAAAGTAGTTAAACAACTTTTTATAAATACCTTTAATAAAAGAGCTGAACACTCTATCAAAATCTTACATAGTTCTTTTAAGATCTAGATTCTATTTAAATATAATAGTTTTTGAGGTATATATCTATTAACACATCAAGCAGAGAATATGAGAGGAAAAACCAGTATATTTGACTATGTCCTATAAAAATGAACAACTTACTGTGCAAATAAGTTTTATATTCCAAGAACCTTCTGCAGCTGTCCTGATATCCAGTATAGAATAAACATGCTGGACTGCTCAAATCCACACTGGGGATAGCCACATTGTTCACTTCTTTCCTTTTTTCCTCTCAGAACTGACTGGGAGCAGGCACCATGGTTTCTCCATTATAGAGATGCTTAGCTAAACTGACAAAGTTGGTTTTCTAAATGTGGTTTTAGGGGAAATGATTTGGTCAGTTCCAATTCCCATCCTTGAGATTTTCTTTCTCTGACTGGTGAAGTTCAAAGAGTCTGCAGCAATTCATGAACCTTCCCTTACCCATGATGTGTATTCTTTCATTTGGTGCTGGTTGCTATGGGAACCACTGGCATGTCCCCTCCAGAAGCAATCTTGACAGAGCTGGTAATTGTGACACTGCTGGCATCGATAGCGAAATCCCATCATGCTCTCGCTATGGCAGTAGGAACACTCAACAGGGTGGAAGACTTCAAGGGAGATAAATTTACAAACAAAACAGAACAAACAATCAGTGCACTATTACAAGTGAGGCCACTCACAGGACCTCTTTTTGTATGTGATGATTTTTAACACCAAATGTTATTTTTTAGAAATTGTCTGAAATTTGAAATGCTTCACATGTTTTCCCCAAGATAAAAGAGTCTATTATTATTGAAGAGAAAATATCTTCTAGCATAAGGAGAACTAACATAGGAAAATGGGGAAGAATAAAATAATGTATTGGGGGAAATATACTTCAGTTAACTGGAAAAGGAAAGACAACAGCTTGTAGCCTGATGAAGTGGCATTCTTAACCATCTTGAAATCACACTGCAAGTTCACAAAAGTCTGTGTTTTACAAAGTCAGAAACCAAGCAATGGAGCAGGGAGCAACTTATACAGGTCACCTGGTCTTACATGTAGTGCCACTTGAAAGCCCTGCATAATTTTTGAGTACTAGAAAGAAGAATTTGAAAAGAAGAGAAACCTCAGCATGGAGATCACCAAGATCTTATTTCACTACTGTCTGATCTGACCATTCTGTACAAGCTCTCCAGCTGCCTGAGGGAAGAGAAGCATTAACCCCTTACACACATACCCAGGCACCACTATATTCAACAGAATGCAGAAGGCATAGTAGAAAGAGGCAGAGGACTTTGGCAGGGACTTTGACCCTGCTACCACCTCCCTGCATACCCCACATGCTCCTTGGCTAGGTCTGGGAATAATATCTTGCCTTCTGGTTCTCAGGGCCAAGGCATTATAATTATTAATAATTATGTCCCATCAAGTCAATTCTGACATATGGCAACCCTTTCCAGGGTCTTCTAGGCATTGCATACTCAGAAATGGGTTTACCCATTCTCTTCTTTTTGTAGCACCTTGGGACTGTGTTGCCTGTCCAAGGCTACACAAACTGGCTCTGCTGCTGGAAGGCACAACAGGGAAGCAAATTCTCAACCCACTGTGCTATCTAATCAGCATGGGAGGGCAAAAAATTTGCCTGGACACAGGCAATGTCCTTGCTTACCCCTCTTCATAGCAACTTGGGCCATAAGATAAGGTGTTATTCCCAGAGTAGCTGAAGATTGTCAGGATTTGCAGGTGGGTTGTGCTGGAGAGGAAGGCATCTTTGCTATCCCCTTCTCCTCCATCCCATCTCCCTCTGAATATTGTGGGTCCAGGGGTTGCTCCTCAGACAATGAGTGTTGTGGAGCTCCTACTGTCTTTCCCTTTGTTCTCCTCCACCCCTAATGGGTGTTGTTGGAATGGAAGGTGGTCCTTGGCCAGGCTATGCCAGCAGACAGTGGTAGTGAGGAGAAAAAGGTGAGTGTTGACAGCAGATAGCTCAAGTAACAGAGACCAACTTGCAGCAGTAGGTCTGTCAATGGTTCTAGGACTCTACCATCTCCCTTTGGCTAAGGCTAGCCTTGTGCCTAGCTGAAAATAAAGTGAGTCAGAGGTTCAAATTTCACAGCACGTTTAATGTACCTTTAATATGCTTCTAAGATGCAGGTATTTTAAAATGCCAATAGAATCAGCAGGATGTATGTGATACTTAATGGGAGAAGCACATGGATGTAACAGGACTCTAACCCTTTCCTCTCCTTCTATTGCTCTGAGGAAAATTTCTCTTCTGAAGTTCCCAGTGTTTCAAAATGTAGAAAAATATTAGTAGACGACTTTCCCCATCCATCACTTAGGAAAAAAAAGAGCCAGTCTCTCTCTGTAGAAGTTTGGACAAATTAATGCAACAAATGAATGTAGGTAGGATACATTGTTTCATTCATTCTTCCTAAAAAGCTACAATGTAATTGCAAATAAATAAATAATAAGCACAGCACACACCTTCTTGTTAGAAAAAATGTAAATGCACTCTTCTTTTCCCATGTCCATCTGAAAACTATTTCTTCCCTATTTCATCCTGTTCTAATCCTATCTGATCAAGCTAAAAGGATGAAAAGATTAGGCACACAAATTGGCACCATACTCTTAGCCTCTCTTCTTTTACAATGGCAAGGTGGCCAAAACTTCTGTTTAGAAAAATGTAATGAATGACTGTGAACTACACTGAAATTCCAGTTCCTACTCATATTGTGAACTACATACCATTCTCAACATTTGCCAATCGATGCAGAAGTGGTAACCAGACCAGACACTGTGGTGGAGGATCAGACATTAGAGTGTCCAAGAAAGCATTCAGTGTGACTTTCTTCTGTTTAAATGAACAAAGCAGAAACAATTTCGTATTAATACAAGTTTAAAAGGGGATTCCAATTTTTTCAGGAGAGAAAACATGCCATAGGGATGAAATGAAAAAAAGCAAAAGAATGACATCTTAAACCTTTAATTAATGAAAGAATCATACTGTTCTGTATTTTACAAATGGGAAACATAATGTCAGATGAAGTAAAATCCAACAGTTCTTGGCTGAAATCCTGTTTATGTAGCTATCTTTTATTTCTAAAACATCACCATAGCTGATGATGTAGGTCAGATGAGGCTGCTGGTGTCATCAGCCATGGTGATGTTCTGGAAATAAAAAACATTTGATTCCCTACCAAAAGTCCCAAAGATCCCACAGAATCCCTTTTGTTGTAGAAAGTCACTGGGGGGGATGGGGGGATGGGATGGGTGATAAGTCACATTCAATATAGCCTGAAGCATTTCTCTTGGTCCCCCAGGATAAAAATCTTGGTAACTAAGTTCCCATTATGACATCACACAATGCAAACTGTTTCCTGGCATATCTTGACAGTTTCCCTTTTGAATGCCCCCTGGCAGAGAACTGTTAAAACATTTGTACTACACCTGTGGGGTTTATTTTCCATATACTTCTCCACTGTCTCACTGTGGTCTGAGAAGATCTCAAGAGGAACTGCAGCTCTGGTCCAACCATGTTTCTGTCCATGGTTTCATATGTATCCTCTATTATTTCTCTGTGTAAGGAGGATCTTTGTGTACATTCATATGGAACAAATGGAAGGTATCAAGATAGCAAGGAGAGGATGGCTCAGAAGGTAAAATTTAGAGGTAAAGTTCTAAGTTCTAAAAGGATAAGAAATGCAGCTATAGATTGGCTATTATTTTGTGTCTTGGTTGGCAGCCTCAAGTATTGTTAGTCTCGGTAAAAATTATTTTGTGGCCTTTATGACTCTCATAAAGTCTCTGAAAGCCTATTTCCCTTTGAATCTGAATTCCTTTATATTATAAACTGTATTGCTGAAAAGGTAGTGGGGAAGTGAGAGTTCAAATAGTTTGGTCTTATAGGGCCAAAGTACACATAATATGAAAGACATTTCCCACAAAGATCTGTTTCTGTCTAAGTGTTTTACTACAATATACTCAGATGCAGATTTACTGTGGAGGAGCAATAGTAGGGAAGGGGTGGGGTGCTCAGTCCTATCTATGCAAGCAGTTTTTTCCCCTAATCAAAATCTCTGTCCCACAGCTACTTTTCCTCACTACAGGAGAAAAGATGCAGGGCTTCCTGTTGTTACTCTGATCGGTGATTTTACACCTACTCTGCAGCTCTTTTAATTTATTTTTTAAAAGTCCAAATTACATTTCAAAAGTAACAGACTATGTTACTAGGAAAGAGGGGAGGGGGAGACTATTAATCTATCTCCCATGTCACTTTAAAGAAACTTGGTTAGAAAAATAGAGTACTGGAGAAGTGTCCAACACCCAGTTAAAAAATAAACAAAATGCCATCACATTTCTCATTGCATGTCATTATGGGAGGGCTAAAAGGGAAAGTACTGTCATATTTGTCTACCTGTTGAGAAAAACAGGATTTTGCAGATTGCTCTGTGTAACCAAAAGAAGGACCTTCAAAGACAGCAGTGGGAAGTTTCAGGACTTCTCGTAGAAACATGTCATATCTTCCATAAACCATTACACCACTAGTGTCTGAAATCATTGAGAAAATATCTAATGGAATAAAGAGAGAAAATGGAAACAATATAGTTTATGCCACTAGTTTTAAATCTTTGAAATGAACTGAAATTAATGATTACAGATATTCTATTTTTATGTAGTAAAGTATTGCCTTCATTAGAATCAAAGTAGTTTAGCCCATAAAATAGACCCAAGGTACAAAATTTGAGCTAAAACAAAATTATGCTTCAAATGTAGAGCTGAGAAAAATAATGTTGTTACTGCTGTTGTTATTGTCAAAATCCTTTTGCGTGGTAATGCTGGTGTAACACTTAACAACTTATCTGTTGGAGGCAAATTGTCTCAAATTAAGAAATTACCGGACCAGCATTCCTGCCTTTGGGGGAGTCTTCTTTGTCATCTGCTGTCCCTCAGGCACTGGGTGAGAGACAGTGTCCTGGGGGAGTTTGGCCTGGACTCCCTTGGCCTTGCAGGACTGGGCCCTTGCTGCTTCTGGCTGCCCCACCCCATCCTCAACATCAGCCACCTGGCTCGCAGGGGAGAAGGGGCTTTAGAAGGGTGTGTTGTTGTTTTTTAATTGTTATTATTAATTGCCATCAGGTTGCATAGAGACCCACAGCGGATCTGAGGGAACAGGAAGGGGGGAGGGTGTTGGAGGGGGCAGCCATTGAGGTGGTGCTGGGTAGGGGAAGGAATGGCGGTGGGGGTAGAACATGCCCACGTAGGAGAAGAGAGGTTAGATATCTTACATCTATCCCCTCTTCTAGTCCTACCCCCAACCAGATGGTATCAGGTGACCATATCAGCAAACCCTCGAGCCACACGGTGTTGTTGATGAACGCCAGGTCAGTACAAAATAAGCCTGCCCTCATCCATGATGTAATTCTGGATGGGGGTGCTGACCTGGCGTGCATTACTGAGACCTGGGTAGGAGAGGAGGGTGATGTCCCCCTCTCCCAGCTGTGTCCGCCTGGGTACTCGGTCCAGCACCAATGTCGCTTGGAGGGCCGGGGAGGGGGAGGTGCTATAGTCTATAGGAGTTCTATCTCCTTGACCAGGCTTCCTATTCCTTTGAGAGGAGGTCTTGAGGGCCTGTATTGTGTGTTGGGCTTACGAGACAGATTGGGGATTCTGTTGATGTACCGTCCACCCTGCTGCGTACCAACAGTCTCCCTGCCTGAGCTGACGGAGGTAGTCTCGGACCTGGTGTTGAGGACTCCCAGGCTGTTGGTGCTGGGGGACCTCAACATCCATGCCGAGGCTGCCTTGACTGGGGCGGCTCAGGACTTCATGGCTGCCATGACAACCATGGGGCCGTCTCAATATGTCATCGGCCTGACAGAAGGGCCATACCTTGGACCTGGTTTTCTCAACGGGACTGGAAGATGGTGGTTTGGATGTGGAGGGGCTGGTTGTGACCCCATTGTCATGGTCAGACCACTTCCTGGTCAAGTTTAGTCTATTAGCTTCTTCTCCCCTTTGCAAGGGTGGGGGATCTATTAAGATGATCCGCCCTCGGAGACTAATGAATCCGGATGGTTTCCTGAACGCTCTGGGGGATTATCCGTCTGATATGGTGAGCGCTCCTGTCGAAGCTCAGGTCACCCTATGGAATAGGGAGATGACCCGGGTGGTTGACACGATTGTGTCTAAGCGCCCTCTCCCTGCACGCAGAGCCCAGACAGCTCCTTGGTATACTTCTGAACTGCGGGTGATGAAGCGAGAGAGGAGACGGCTGGAGCACAGGTGGAGGAAGTCCCGCTGGGAGTCCGATCGAACACGATTTAGAGCCCATTATCGGGCCTATTTCGTGGCAATACGGCTGGCGAAATGGCAATATTTCTCCAGCCGTATTGCTTCCTCAGAATGTCATCCAGCAGAGCTGTTTCGGGTGGTCCGGGATCTTCTTCAACCAGGAAATCCAGTGAAGGTCCCGGACTGCTCATCAGCTCGCTGTGATGAGTTTGCCATTCATTTTGAGGGGAAAATCGCTCAGATTCGCAGTGGGTGGGACTCCACCGTTACCGCAAAATCAGAGGATGTGTCCAATGTGCCGTGCTTAGGTCAAATATTAATGGATGAGTTTCAATTGTTGAGACCTGAGGATGTGGACAGGGTGCTTGGATCTGTCCGTTCTACCACCACTCCGCTCGACCCTTGCCCATCTTGGCTAATTGGAAGATCTGCCAGGGGGGTTCGCACCTGGGCCCAGGAGGCCGTGAATGCCTCTTTGAGAGAGGGAGTGGTCCCTACCACCTTGAAAGAGGCGGTAATTCGGCCACTCCTTAAAAAGCCTAACCTGGACCCAAGGCTGGTGGTTAACTACCGACCAGTGGTGAACCTCCCTTATTTGGGCAAAGCTCCTTCCTGGCTGACCGTGTCCAGAGGGTGGTGCTGGGGGACAGTTGCTCTGTCCCATGGCATTTATGTCATGGGGTTCCTCAGGGGTCGATACTGTCCCCCATGCTGTTTAACATCTACATGGAACCGCTGGGAGAGGTCATCAGGAGGTTTGGGCTGAGGAGTCTGCAATATGCTGACAACACTCAGCTCTACCTCTTGTTTTCCACCAATCCAGGTGAGGCGGTTTCTGTGCTGAACTCGTGTCTGGACCTGATAATGGACTGGATGAGGGTTAATAAATTGAAACTCAATCCAGACAAGACGGAAGTGCTGTTAGTGGGTGCTTCGCCAGACAGGCTGGAGGGCCATTTCCCTGCCCTGAATGGGGTTACACTCCCCCTAAGGGACAGGGTCCGCAGCCTGGGGGTGCTCCTGGACCCCAGTCTAACTCTGGAAGCCCAGGTGGACTCGGTGGCCAGGGGCGCCTTCCTTCAGCTGCAGAAATTGTACCAGCTACGGCCCTACCTGGACGAGCGGAGTCTCATGACAGTTACACACGCACTGGTAACATCTCGTATAGATTATTGCAATGTGCTCTACGTGGGGCTGCCTTTGAAGATGGTCCGGCGACTGCAACTGGTCCAGAATCAAGCTGCGTGACTGGTGAGTGGTGGGGCCGCTAGGGGACATATCAAGCCGATTCTGATTAAATTACATTGGTTACCAGTTGCTGCCTGGGCCCAATTCAAAGTGCTTGTTTTGACATATAAAGCCCTAAACGGCTTGGGCCCTGGATACCTGAAGGACCGCCTCCTTCCATATGAGCCTACCCGGCAGTTAAGATCTAGCCAGGGGGCCCTTTTGAAAGAGCCGTCCCTCAAGGAGGTAAGAGGGATGGCTTGTAGACAAAGGGCCTTTTCGGCAGCTGCCCCCAGACTATGGAATGCCCTCCCGACTGAGATTCGTCTGGCGCCGACACTGATGACATTTCGGCGCCAGGTCAAAACCTTCCTGTTCCAGAAGGCTTTTAATTGAAATAATATCAACTGTGGGTCCTGATGGCAATTTTTAGAGTATCTATTTTAATTGTATTTTAATTCTTTTATTTTTTATTGTATTTTTATTGTAATTTAATTGTTGTAAGCCACCCAGAGACCTTTGGGTAGAGTGGGCGGCATATAAGTTAAATAAATAAATAAATAAGAAAGTGATGTCCCTAGCATTCCACCAACATAATTACACAAGACGATTTTGGCCATTATTATTATTATTAACAAATAATATTGAAGACAAATGTTAATATAGGGGGAATTTCACATCTTAAACTGGAGTTATGCTTATACCTTCCTTGTGCTATTTTTTTCCCAAATATGCTTACAATAACCAATCTTGATTTTAGCTAACTTCAATCCATTTAAAGATGGTGATTCATTTTAAAAAATGCATACTTCCCAATGACTTGGCTAACCACCTTCCTCCATCTGCTTTCTGACTCAGAGGAGCAGCAATCCTTTGAAACGTTTAACAAATACTTTACACGTTTAATGTTTAAATATGTTGAATATGTAAAACAATAGATTTTTAGAAAAAGGAAACAAAGCTACACTTTCAGCATCATGTGTGAGGACATCCATAATTCTATTAGACTTGTTTCTGGTTCCCAGTGCAAAGACATCACAGAGCACTGGCAGAGGACATTTGTCCATTATGTGTCTGGTTCACAGCTGTGCCAGTTCAGAATCTCTTTGGGTTTTTAACCCGGAGAACACAATGGAAATACAAATCTGTAATGGAAACCCAGTGAGTCAAATTGTATTGCATCTTCACATTTCCTCAATATTATGGAAAACATTCTAAAGAGGAAGTGATGGTTTGAGCTGGACACTCAATGCATTTGATATTTCATAAGATCTTTCTAGTACTACAACTCTGGAAAGCAACCATATGTTTCTGACTCCAGATGAACAGAAATCTGCAATACTGAGTATTTTCTCTTGAGGCTCTATCCCAAATGAGAACAGGCTTCTTCTTTTTTTGCACACCTGCTAGTTTTGATTCATATTACCATTGTCAAAACTAAAGAGAGACTCTCTTTCATAGTAAAAACAACAAAAGAATGAACATAATGGTGAAAGCAACACTTACATCTTAATTTGTCCATGATCTTTCCCCCGCAAAGTGTGGCCAAGGCCATTTTGACAGCAAACACAGATATTTTTCCATGGCCTTCACTATACAGTAAGAAAAAATTATCACAACATTAAAACTACGTTTCTACTCTGTTGTTGGATAAAACAGTATAAACATTCTTTAGTTTGGAAATCAAACCTTTGCAATACCATTTTTAAAGAAGTGAACAAATATAAAACAGGATACTGGGGGCCAAAGCATCCCTCCCATATATCCACAAAATTAAGTGCCTGCATATTGAATTGGATTCAGATTCTCTTTCTCACAAAAGGAATGGGCCCTTCCATCTGCAGAAAGCTTTGACCTAATGACAGAGTCCTGTTGGGGGAGTGAGGGAGGAGGTTGTTTTTTTCTATTCTTATCTGACATAGGAACAGTTTGGTTTCTGGATGACATGAGTGCACTGCCAGTGTGGTAAACTACATTTACTCTGTGCTAGTAAATAGTGGAGGCATGTGGGTCCAATGGTAGTGGGCAATGAATGTCCTCTGGGTTTTCAGCCACCCTTTAAAAGACCTATCCAAAGTACTGAACCTATTTTGGGGATAGGAATCAGGACAGTGGGTAGTATCTGTAAAGTTTGAACTAAAACCCAGGGCAGGCTCACCACCCCACAAACATTGCAGCCATGTTTTCTACTTCTAGTAGACCAGGATGGGAAATTTGTAATCTACCTTGATGTCTGGGACTGCAGCTCCCATCAGCTCCAGCCAGCAAAGCCAATTACAGGATCTGAAGTCAAGCAATAGCTATAAGGCCACACATTGCTCATCCATATAGTAGATAATATGGGACTACATTTTGCAGCGGCTTTCATACTATTCTTTCCTTTTATAGGTCAAGGTGTCTCTCAACACTGGCTTGTAAACTAAGGGGGTGCTTCTGAAAATTTCATGACAGGCAGCCTCCACTCAGCCTCCAAAAGCACCATGTTGTACTTGTTTGTGCTATGTGCCTTCAAGTTGGACTTACAGTGACTCCAACAAGGATTTCAAGGCAAGTGAGATATTTGAGTAGTTTTACCAGTTCTACACCCCCAATGAGCTTCCAAGTCCAAGTGGGGATTTGAACCCTGGACTCCAGAGTCCTAGTCCATTAATACACCACACTGTTTATCCCATGGTGTTTATACTGTTAACATTTTTAATGAAAGCATTAATCAATAAAAAGCAGAAAGATATGGTTGCTCACCATAACTATCGTTCTTTGAGTAGTGATCCATGTATCCACACAAATGGGGTTTGCGCCTGTTCCAGATCCTCAAAAGCAAAAGCGTCTTTGCCTATACTGTGCAAACGCAACCCCCCTCTCCTCAGTCCCAGTTGTCCACTGCAAGACAGAGGGCTAAACAAGAAAGGAAGCGGGTGGGTTGTGTGGGTACATGGATCACCACTCGAAGAACGATAGTTACAGTGAGTAACCATATTTTCTTCTTTGTGATGTCCATGTATGCACACAAATGGGGTGACTCTGAAGCTAGTTTGGAGGTGGGAGTTAAACCAAAACAGAGAATAGAACAACTCAGCCAAAGGAAGCATCTCTCTGAGCTCTGATCAGTAATGAATGACAAAGGTCAAAGGTCATGACTCTGTAGCCACTCAACAAACATCTTGTAGGTCTATGTCACATAGGAATGCAGCAGAAGTGGAGACTCTCCTGGTGGACTGACTATGGAGAGTTCTAGGCAGTGGCTTGTTGGCCAGCTGGTAAGTGAGGGAAATTGCCAAGGTGATCCATTTGGAGAAATGCTGGGAGAAGACTGGGTGTTCCTTTTTCGGACCCTGGTAGCAGACAAAAAGCTTGTTTGTTTGCTGTCCAAGTAAAACACCAAGGCCCTCCTAACATGCAGAGAGTGAAGCAAGCATTTGAGGTCATTCTGCAGTGAAGGATAAAAAGGTAGGTAGAATCAGAGGTTGTGACATGTGAAAACGTGAGGCCACCTTGGGCAGGAAGGCTATATCTGTATGAAGGGTGACATTGTTGCGGGAGAAAACCAGGTATGGAGGGTCACAGCAGAGGGCTGTCAATTCTGCTGCCTAGTGAGCAGAGGTGGGGGGCCACCAGAAAGGCTGTCTTAAAGGTCAGGAGATGGATGCCTGTCATCGCTAGTGGCTCTAAAGGGTGTCTGGTGAGCTGAGTCAAAACCAGTGAGAGAGACCAAGGGTCTTATGCGGCTGCATGTCAAGGTAGGCATTTTGAAGACCCTTCAGAAATCCCTTAACATCTGGTGCATAAAGAAGCGGGAGGAAGAGTGACTGGCCAGTTGGTGAACTACAATAGCCGCAATAGACCTTTATAGAGGAGATGGAAAGGCCCTCTTGCTTGAGGTACAGGAGAAAGGCCAGGACAGTAGGCAGGGAAGCTGGAGAGTCCAGCAGATCATGTGAAGATGTGTAAAGTTGGAAGTTTTTCCACTTGTAGCTGTAGAGGCAGTTTGCGGATGGATGGCCTATCTCAGGATGTTAGCGAGGAGGGGAATATCCTCCAGGTGGTGAGCATCAAGTGAAAAATGTCTAGATGGTGGACCACTCCTCTGTGGCAAAAGAGGAGGTTATGGTGCAGGAGCAGCCAGATCCTGTCAGAGGCAGTGAGGGTCAGGGTCCTAAACCATTGTTGGTGAAGCCACCAAGAGTAATGAGGATGACATTGGAAAACTGTCATGGAGGATTTTCATGAGTGTGTGCTGGATCAAAGAAAAAGGAGGGGACATGTATAAGTAGGCCGCCAGTCCAATCTGTGGTGAAGGCATCCCCTAGGATGGCTCTCGCAGAGAAGTCTGAGGAGAAGGAGCTATCAGAGAGATTGCAACACTCTGCACAGAGGGGCTCAGGCACTCACTTTCTGAGACCAAGACCGTGTACTGGGTGTTGGCAGTATGACCAGAGGCAGGCTCTTGGACAGGCAGTTGGGAGTCCAAGGTGGCCACGTGAAGCTTGGTATTAGTAGGCTGCCACTTCTTCTTCCGCTTAGCGGCCTTGATATCAGAGGCTGTGAGTCACTTGCAGCCATTGTGCTCCAACTTCTTGGTGTATTTCAAAGATGGTTTTGAGGTTGTGGGCATCCCAGGGTCTGACACTGAGGACTTGTCTGGTGGTGCCGCTGGGTCCATGACTTCTGTGACCATAGCTTTAGGAGTTGGGTGTCCTCCAGGAGTAGGGCCAGTAGCCTGAAAGGATTGCTCTCAGAGAAATGAGTAAAGGTGTGATGATGGTTTTTAAGAGTGAGAACAGTAAAGCTTTTGCAAATTTTGCAGTATTGGACTAGATGCGTCTCTCCTAGGCAAAAAGGGCAAGTGTTGTGCCTATCTGACTGAGGGATCTTCTTGTCACAAGTGGCACACTTCTTCATTAAACCAGAGGCTGTAAATGAGTAGAAGGGGAATGGCTAGAAGCCACGGCGGGGGGGGGGGGGGGAAATAGCTAAGGAAAAATAATCCTCTCTCTAACAAAAACTCTTTTTTTTTAACAGGAAAAGTTATTGGGAAAGAGTAAGGAGGAAGAATAAAAGAAGGCAAAGACTTATCACAGGGATGACACAGGTAAGTAAGAAGGGGGTCTGGAACAGTATAATGTGTGCTGTCACAGTGGTGGACAAAAATGGACTAAGGAGAGTGGGACCGTGCCTGCGCGGTATAGGCAAAGGTCCTTTCACTTTTGAGGCTCTGGAACTTTCTGAACAAGCATTCACACAGGTGCAGACCCCATTAGTGTGCATATATGGGCACAATGAAGAAGAATCACATTTATTATTTGGACCCAATAGGAAAATTGTTATGGCCATAAAAGCTTCTTTTCTACACTAAAATTAGTTACATTTCTTATGGAATAAACTGAATAACAGATAAATAAGTTGCTTTCCTTGTAGTGAAATGTGAACATTTATACCATAGTTGAATACTTCTGAATAGAGAAGGTATGTAAAGAATATTTTCCAATTTTGTTTAATATCACAGTTTGATATGATAGGTTTGGACACTGTGTTTCATCTTAGTCATTTATATTCATATGTCTCTACCTAGGCTCAGTGTAAATTCAATTTCCCCATGAAAATATATATTGACATGGCTTACAACTGGATTAGATAAATGGGGACCATGGCGCTGAGATGCCCCTAAGGTCTGGCAATTATCAAAGCAGCTCTCTTCTATAATGAAGACTTCCCTATTAATAGTTTTAGATTTTCACGAGCAAAATGCTGCTGCTTAAGTATTTTTGTCATATGGCAGCTGCAAGTTAAAGTTGTTCAGGCATCCTTGATGTGAAGCTATAAAGGAGGAAGGAACAATTTTCATAGACATGAAATAAATGAAGAAATCAACTACATTACTTGTGGAGATGGAGACAAAAGATTAATTTGATTTACATCATATTAAGTTAGGCTCCAGAGTTCTCTGCAGAATAAAGCAACAGTTCCACCAACAAAACATACAGTGATGCTTGCAAAATTAACAATTGCAATATGGACATCAGAAAAGCCATAGCAGATGAATTCAGAGACCTATCTGGGCAAGCATTCTGTTCCCACAATGGCTAACCAGATGCCTATGGGAAGCCCAGAGCAGGACATTAGTTCAACAAGCCATACTAAATGCTTTCCACAGCAGAAAAACCACTGGAACATGACTGACCAGAGTCACCCATACTCCAACTGTTTAGAGGAAAAGAATTCTCACTGGGGATACCCAGGGAAATTGGCTTTTCTGCTTAGTGTGGCTGGCCAGAGGAGCAATCCACTGGGAGCCAACAACAGTAAGAAAGCAGTGTTCGAAGGAGCTGCAGTGCTCAAGGGCTGTGGCCACAGATGACATCATAGAACCTTGGGATGCTATGGTTCTCCTTATCCACACATGTGCAGAGTGAGAGAAGTGTCCTTCATTCTGGTATCTCTAGTTTCCATGAAACATCTGCAAAGAACATGAGGAAACATGGTTCTCCAGCCTGCCATTAAGTACTTGGAATACTAATTTGTATCAGGTTAGCCACAATAAAAAAGTAGGATCTATGGAATGAGACAGAAACCTTCTGCATGTATTTATTTTAATCTATCGAAGTAAAACCTGTCATCTGCTACAAGTAAAAATCCTGGAAGCACATGGATCATTTTTAGAAACCTTACCTATATTGTCACTTTCAAAACAAACAACAGTATTCTCTGTGTAGGCAAAAGAGATTGATCTTCATAACAATGAAGCAAAAGCCTTTTTTGCTTTTAGGTACATGTATATTTCATTTAATAATGGTATTATTTCACGAAGAAACAGACATGAAAGAAAATGTGTGTTAGCTTACATGCCTTACAAGTATATCGTGTGATCCATATCTTTTCCTATCTCAGTTATTTTGTTAGTGCAGCATGTGTGCAATGAACATAGTCAGAAAGGAGCTGTTGTTTTAAATAGTACCAATGCAGTAATTAATGGGGTAAATACAACATTAGTCCTTCCTAACATAAAATAGACCCAGTTAAATCAACAGGACTCAACACAGTGGCAATTCTAAGCAGGTCCTGTTATTACAACTGCTCATTTTAAGTTACTAATACTAAGTGCCTGCACTGCATTGTTAATACAAATTCTAAAAGCTTAACACTGCTACATTACATTTTAAGTAGCATGAGCCCTGCCAGCCATTGCTGTCTTGATGGGGTGCTCCTCTTACCTTAACTTACTTTAGCTTACCTCAGAACTGCAGTGCTGGAAGCGACTCTACGGATCATCGAATGCAGCTCCTGTCAAGGAGGCACAGTGGGGAACGGAACTTCCAACCTCTGGCTCCTCAGCCAGATGCTTAAACCACTTAATTACCCAACAGTTCTATCTATTGTTCCATAAATCCACAACACAAATGGTCAAGCTCAGTTGGGTTTATTGGAACTTGGAGTGGGGTAACAGACAACAAATATACAATAGGTTCAAAGTCCTATGTCCTCATTAACTGCACTAGTCCAAAGTCAGCCAAAGTCTTGGGCTTGTCCTTCAGGGGTTCGCCTCATAAATGTAATCCCACTCCCCTGTGGGCTCCAGTTCCTCCTCTGTGGATTCTTCTGCCCAGATCATTCTGGACCACTCTTCCTGAGTGTCTCCCCAGGCTCCTTCATCAAGACTGTCCTCCTGCTTCCCAAGCACCTCTTGTTCCTGTTCCCTGGGTTTCTCAGCTACACCCTCATCCTTTTTCCCAGGGGTCTCTGGCTTCTGCTCCCTGGGTGTGTTGGTTTGGCAGCCAGCCTCCTGGCATCCTCTGAAGTCCCCCTCCCACTGGCAGCAAAGCAGTTTTTATAGCAGCCATCTACCAGGGATTTCCCTCCTTTCTCCTAGGGGTCACTCCCAACCCCCATAGCCATAATTACCACCAGCATCTCTGTGTCCCACTCTCTTGGGAGTGACTTGGCTTCTGCCTCTCTCCCTTCTGGACCTTGATCTGGCTGGTTCAGAACATGACAGCTTGCTGACAAGAGCATCTTATCCTCCTCATACAAGAGTAATGGTTCTGATAACTGTCTCATGATTATCCTGATTAACTTAGCCAGAACTCATCTTTAATCCTTTGCTTCTTTGGATCAAAATGCTAAAAGGCATTCCCCAGTCCCTCTCCAGAACTCCTGGACCTCTTTAATGACTTTTACCTGGCCACGTGGTTTGTTATTTATTCCTCTATGTGTACAATCACATAATCCAAGTACTTTGTCAAGACAATTGTTTTTACTCTGATTTACATGATGCAAAATTAAAGTGGTTGCTACTCTTGAACAATCTGTGATCTTGGAAATACATCCACTACCATGTTTCTGTTCCTTTATCCAGTTAAGCAAAAGTGTGTATACACACACACACACACCAGTCACTAAGTGCTTTCTATGTTGGATTTCTGTAGCCTTCGTTATTTGACCCCACCATTTACAAAAGCACACTTTTCCATTTCCTCCTCGGGGGCGTATGTTTCTGTTTTCATCTTAAAAGCCTTGCAACACTGAACTCTAGGAACAAAATGTGTGTGAGTGAATGATCTCATTTTCACAGCAATGGTTTTCTTGAGAGAGAGAATGACTTACTTGCATCGGGTGCCAAAGCATGTGTCAGGCATTTATAATGAGTTTCCTTCCTGTTCTTGTTAAGAGTCATGAATTCAGGGTCTGCATACATGTCTTTTAAACCTCCTCCCTTGTTGTGCAGTGTTTTCAAAAAATCTGAAGGCCACAGTTTCACAGCCTACTGACAATTTCTCCTTGGAGAGGGCAGAAGAAATGGTCCAGTGCAGGCAGACTGAGCCTCTCCTGCTTTGTCATGTGGAACACTTGCCTCTCCCCACCAACCCCAGCTGTTACCATGGTGACTAAGCTGTACTGGTTGATCTGGCTCTGAAAGGTACGCAGTGCCAAACAAGAAGTCCATCAAGTGTGTGTTGATGGAGGAGGGGGAATGAGAAGGTGCAGGAAGGCAAAGGGGAGGATAAAAAAACTTGCTTTAATGGTTCTTTAATTGTATGGATTTCCAGCCAGTACACTTCCAAAATATAAAACGGTAAAGCAGTAATAGATAATTTGCACCTGTCAAAGTACAAAGCTGATCCTAGTTCATCCAGTTTGTAATTTCCGGCTATTCAGATGCTTTTAAGAATTGGCAATAACAGGCTGATGGATCCTGTGCTCAATTACCATCATTTGCATATCTACACATAATGTGCATCTATAACACGACATTAAGGGACACCCTTTTAAAATAAATTCACATTTGTTTTGTTTTTCACCTAGACATTGCAAGGCAAAGTTTCAGGTTACCCAACACAGATTCTATTGCCATGTCCCTGATGGAATCTCACAGTTTGCTACATTAACAGGAAAAGGGAGGGAGGAATTGCTCACAGCTGCAGAAGCTTTAGAAAAAAGAATTTCCTTCAAGAATAAGCCACTAACCCTATGCCACTAGCAGAGAATGAACACTATTGCAGATGTTTTCACTAGGAATAGCATCTGAAGAATAGAGCAAATTTACATTTTAAAGAGTCTGCTCAGGGTCAAACTTGATATTACATACATACATGTCTTAACATTGGCCTTATGGTCATTTTCATAAAGCTGCTTGAATATGTGTGTATGAGAGAGAGAGAGATTCCAAAACCTTTTACTTGTTCATCATTTCTTGCTCCAAAAATCACTTCTAAGCAAATTCCCTGACTTTTAAATGCATATTTCCCATTTCCCAAATCTGGAGTCCTGTAGAGGAAAACCTACTTGAAAGGGAATTTAAAGTGAGAAAATGTGGTCAGGGTGTGAGGAAGAAAAGGTTAAGGAGTACTTCGGTCCCGATTTATGTTCCTGTTTTAAAAAGCACCATCAGCCTAACATTACATATTGCATCTAGTTCTTACACTCACAGTAGAGAAAGTCCTAAACAGTAACAATAAAATTATACTTTGTCAATATTTTACCAGTAATTTACCCATGCTGGTAATATTTTTCAATAATATAATTAATTGCAACAGCATTAGTGGTCATTAAAGGTGAACTTACGGATCAAAAGCTGCCAGCAAGAAGTTGAGCAGCAAACTGATGGATTGTTCTACATTGATCTGGTGGGTGGTTGGCATGCGCTTATTAAGTTGATAAAAAACGGTGGACAATACTGCTTCAAGTCGAGCCACATTCAGCTCTATGTTCGGATCCAAGTTGTTCAATGAATTTTCCCGCAGTGCTTCTATTACATTCCAAATATCCACAAGGTGCACTATGAATAATGTAAACATAATAATCAAAGTTTATTTTATTTTTTATTTATTATTAGATTTTTACCCCGCCCCCCTAGACAAAGTCTACTCGGGGCGGCTTACATACACAATAAAAACATCATAACATTAAAACATCATAACATTTAAAACAGCATAATTTTAACATTTATATTAAATTAAATCAGTACCAAGATGATAAGAGTAAAAATCAGTTATTGACTGGAGGGAAGGCCTGCCTGAAAAACCAGGTTTTCAAATGAGTTTTAAAAACGCCCAGCGAGGGTGCCAGACGAATTTCAGTAGGGAGGCTGTTCCATAGCCGAGGGGCCACTGCCGAGAAGGCCCGGTTTCTTGTTCTTTCTTTCCGGGCCTCTCTCGGCGTTAGGCCCCTCAGCCGTCCCTGCTGGCTATTCCGGGTGGTTCAGGTAGATCTAGGTGGGAGAAGACGATCTGCCAAGTACCGAGGTCCCAAACCGTTTAGGGCTTTATACGTCATCATTAACACTTTGAAGTCAATGCGGAAACGAATGGGCAGCCAATGCAAGGCAGCCAGAGTGGGAGAGATATGCTGATATTTCCTCACCCCACTAAGGAGCCTGGCTGCCGCACTCTGCACCATTTGAAGTTTCCGCATCAATCTCAAAGGCAGCCCCACGTAGAGCGCATTACAATGGTCTAATCTCGAGATTACGAGCGCATGGACAAGAGTAGTGAGGGCCTCCCCATCAAGATATGGTCGCAGCTGGGCAATCCGCCATAGATGGAAATAGGCGGAACGGGCCACGGACGCCACCTGGGTTTCCATGGTAAGCGCCGGGTCCAGATGTATCCCCAAGCTGCGAACCTCACTCTTTGCGGTAAGGGTCGTCCCCCCAAAAGAGAGGGAGTCGCCCAAACCGCCGATGGAGGGACCTCCCACCCTCAAGACCTCCGTCTTGTCCGGGTTCAGACTCAACCCATTCAACTGCATCCATTGCAGTACAGCCTCCAGGCAGCGCTGAAGGGACAGAACGGCATCCACTGAGGTAGATGAAAAGGAGATGTAGAGCTGCGTGTCATCAGCATACTGATGGCACGAAGCACCACACCCCCTGATGACCCCACCCAGCGGCCTCATATAGATATTAAACAGCATTGGGGAGATGATCGACCCCTGCGGAACCCCACAACTGAGATTCCATGGGGCCGAAGCATTCTCCCCAAGCTGTACTCTCTGGGGACGGTCCTCCAAGAAGGATCGGAGCCAGGCAAGCGCCAGGCCACCGATTCCCAACTCAGAGAGCCTCCCCAGGAGGATACCGTGGTCGACGGTATCAAAGGCGGCTGGGATATCGAGGAGGACCAACAAGGACATATTACCCCTGTCGGCCTCCCTCAACAGGTCATCCAACAGTGCGACCAGTGCCGTCTCTGTGCCATAACGCGGCCTGAAGCCCGACTGAAATGGGTCCAGGGCGTTGGTTTCGTCCAAAAGTGTCTGAAGTTGGTCTGCCACCACCCTCTCCACCACTTTGCTAAGGAAAGAAACATTGGCGACGGGCCTATAATTTCCAATATCATCCGCCGCCAAATTTGGTTTCTTCCTTATGGGCCTAATGAGTGTCTCCTTGAGGGCAAGAGGAACCTTGCCCTCTTGGAGAGACCCATTAATTATTGCTGTGGCCCATTCCGTTGTTACAGGCCTGGCTGCTTTGATTAGCCAGGCCGGGCAAGGGTCAAGGGAGGAGGTGGTGGCCCGACAGCGATCAAGCACTTTGTCCACCAGGTCCGGCGTCACAGGCTGAAAGAATTCAAGAGTCACCGGGCAGGGTGGAGCGCTGGACATCTCTGCTCGATCCACTGTATTTAAAAAAGGAGATAGGTCCCGGCGGATGGCCTCCACTTTTGATTTAAAAAATGCTGCAAATTGGTCAGGTGAGATATTAATGGGAGGCCCATCACCCAGACCAATTCCGGATAGATCGCGAACTATACGGAAAAGTTCCGCCTGCTGATTAGAAGCATCGCTTATCCGGTCAGCGATGTATGATCGTCTGGCAGCCTTTACCTTAGCCAGGTAACGGTTAGTTGCGATCCTGACAGCTTTCTTATTATAATCCGTCGGTTCCTCTCTCCAAATGCACTCTAGCCGTCTCCTTCCCAAAATTCCTAAGTTCCCAAAATAGCTACAAAATGTTTCCGTCTCAGGTCACAGTATTTTCATATGCCACATACTTTAACTTTCAGGACTGTATAGAATTATAAAACTCTACGTGAGCCATAGCTTTATTGAAACTATGCATTATATAAAGCAAAATGAAAAAAGTTTTCAATTTCAGTCTTAAGCAAATCTCAAAACTAAAATCCAGTAAGTTCTAACAGGCCATACTGGCTTGTCACCCTTTGACATTTCAAATCCACAAACTTGTCCCTTTAAAACGCTACTCTGACATGCAGCAAACCCTATGAGATGATCCAAATTCAAGATAAATGACTCAGGACTGAATTGACACAGGAGCCCTTGGGATCTTGCACATCAAAGTGCAGGAATCTCCTTTTCTATATGTCTCCCAATAGTATCTGGTATTGCATTGAATATGACAGCTTCAAAATATGAAGAGCAAGGTGTGTCTGGAGCAGAGATCTTAGCAAAAGAACTGTGTGCATGAAAGGGATTGTGTACTCTTCTTCTACTTTCTATTCCAAACTCTCCCCTTCCTTAGAAGAAATAGTTGTTTTATTGCAAGGATTTGTGTGTTAACATGTATCTCACCTCTCAGGTACCTGTTAATGTCAGAGCAATAGCCCTTATTAATATTGAAATTAGCATCGGGGTATGACTTAGACAAACGCTAGTGCTGGAGTTCTCACTGCTGATGTTTCTTCTATTGAATATTACACAACAACAATCTAATTGCAAGTAAATCCAGTCTTTTTTTCCCCATAAGAATTCAGCAGAGCTGTTTTGGAGGGTAGCATTTCCATTTCCATTATCTTGCTTTCTTGTTTGTGTAATTGCCTATAGCAGCCACACAATGTGTCCTGATCACATTCAGGGCAATGTCTTCAGTGGGGTGGACAGTGATTATTCAGCCTTATTTCCTGGAGGCTCATACTCCTTAGAGCCAATGTCTGTTTTAAAAGATTTAATCTTTTTAAAAAAGTTTTAAAAATCGTACTAGTTTAGTATCACATTTATAAGCAATGCAGTGGCAATTCAGAAGTGGCCCTGTCTTATCAGCTCAGTGCTATGTCACTTCATAAACTGAAGAAAAAAGTGGGACTGGTAGGGAAGAGGTCTGAGAGAAAGGCATAGAAAGGTGTAGCATATTATGAAAGAAATGCACCTAATTTGACCTTCTGCTCTGTGGACACCTGCAATGCACTTTCACAGAATAATTAAACATTTCCATTTGAACATCAATAATGATTTCAGATGGTACAAAGTGCCAGGACACAGTATAGAACACCTTACAAAAAATGGGGCAACTGCTCACTTTAGTTACATTAATATTCAATTTTCCTGCCATGAGATCCAAGTATCATACATGACTGTCTTCTTCCACATTTCATCTTTACACCCATTCTGTGAGATGGATCAGACTGAGAAAGAATGAGTAGCCGAAGGTCATCCAGGGAGTTTCATTGCTCAGTGCTCTGAGTGGACTTGTAAGTCCTCTCTAACTACTAGATTATAAGGTTTCTCATGTGAATTTCTATGAGCTGCTGCAGGTTATAGGACTAATATGCCAAAGCTATGACAAACTTTTATCTCACCACAGCCTAGCCCCTGCCAAGTGTACTGATTTAGCACTAGATAATCTTTTGGATTATCTGGACCAACATTCCTGCCTTTGGGGGAGTCTTCATCATCTGCTGTCCCTCAGGCACCGAGTGAGAGACAGTGTGGCTGTGCTGCTGCTGGTTGCCAGCCTTCCTGGGGGAGTTTGGCTTGGACACCCTCGGCCTTGTGGGACTGGGCCCTCGCTGCCTCTGGCTGCCCCACCCCATCCTCAACATCAGCCACCTGGCTCGGAGGGGAGAAGGGGCTTTAGAAGCCAGAGCCTGTGCCAGGGCCCTGCCGGACCAACATTCCTGCCTTCGGGGGAGTCTTCATCATCTGCTGTTTCTCAGGCACTGAGTGAGAGACAGTGTGGCTGTGCTGCTGCTGGTTAACAGCCTTCCTGGGGGAGTTTGGCTTGGACTCCCATGGCCTTGCAGGACGGGGCCCTCGCTGCCTCTGGCTGCCCCACCCCCTCCTGAACATCAGCCACCTGGCTCGGGGGGAGAAGGGGCTTTAGAAGGGGTTTTTATTGTGATTATCAATTGCCATCAGGTTACGTACGTAGAGACCCACAGTGGATCTGAGGGAACAGGAAGGGGGGAGGGCGTTGGAGGGGGCAGCCATTGAGGTGGTGCTGGGTAGGGGAAGGAATGGCGGTGGGGGTAGAACATGCCCACGTAGGAGAAGAGAGGTTAGATATCTTACATCTATCCCCTCTTCTAGTCCTACCCCCAAGCAAATGGTATCAGGTGACCATATCAGCAAACCCTCGAGCCACATGGTGCTGTTGATGAACGCCAGGTCAGTACAAAATAAGACTGCCCTCATCCCTGATGTAATTCTGGATAAGGGTGCTGACTTGGTGTGCATTACCGAGACCTGGGTGGGAGAGGAGGGTGGTGTTCCCCTCTCCCAGCTGTGTCCGCCTGGGTACTCGGTCCAGTACCAATGTCGCTCGGAGGGTCGGGGAGGGGGAGTTGCTATAGTCTATAGGAGTTCTATCTCTTTGACCAGGCTTCCTATCCCTTTGAGAGGAGGTCTTGAGGGCCTGTATTGTGTGTTGGGCTTACGAGACAGATTGGGGATTCTGTTGGTGTACCGCCCATCCTGCTGTGTAACAACAGTCTCCCTGCCTGAGCTGACAGAGGTAGTCTCGGACCTGGTGTTGAGGACTCCCAGGCTGTTGGTGCTGGGGGACCTCAACATCCATGCCGAGGCTGCCTTGACTGGGGCGGCTCAGGACTTCATGGCCGCCATGACAACCATGGGGCTGTCTCAATGTGTCATCGGCCCAACACATGAGAAGGGCCATACCTTGGACCTGGTTTTCTCAACGGGACTGGAAGATGGTGGTTTGGATGTGGAGGGGCTGGTTGTGACCCCATTGTCATGGTCAGACCACTTCCTGGTCAAGTTTAGTCTATTAGCTTTTTCTCCCTTCTGCAAGGGTGGGGGATCTATTAAGATGATCCGCCCTTGGAGACTTATGTATCCGGATGGTTTCCTGAATGCTCTGGGGGATTATCCATTTGATATGGTCGGCGCTCCTGTCGAAGCTCAGGGCACCCTATGGAATAGGGAGATGACCCGGGCGGTTGACACGATTGCACCTAAGCGCCCTCTCCCTGCACGCAGAGCCCAGACAGCTCCTTGGTATACTACTGAACTGCGGGCGATGAAGCGAGAGGGGAGACGGCTGGAGCGCAGGTGGAGGAAATCCCGCTGGGAGTCCAACCGAACATGACTTAGAGACCATTATTGGGCCTATTTTGTGGCAATACGGCTGGCGAAATGGCAATATTTCTCCAGCCGTATTGCTTCCTCAGAATGTCGTCCAGCAGAGCTGTTTCGGGTGGTCCGGGATCTTCTTCAACCAGGAAATCCAGTGAAGGTCCCAGACTGCTCATCAGCTCGCTGTGATGAGTTTGCCATTCATTTTGAGGGGAAAATCGCTCAGATTCGCAGTGGGGTGGACTCCACCGTTACTGCAGAATCAGAGGATGTGTCCAGTGTGCCGTGCTTAGGTCAAATATTAATGGATGAATTTCAATTGTTGAGACCTGAGGATGTGGACAGGGTGCTTGGATCTCTCCGTTCAACCACCACTCCACTCGACCCTTGCCCATCTTGGCTAATTGGAAGATCTACCAGGGGGGTTTGCACCTGGGTCCAGGAGGCCGTCAATGCCTCTTTGAGAGAGGGAATGGTCCCTACCACCTTGAAAGAGGCGGTAATTCGGCCACTCCTAAAAAAGCCTAACCTGGACCCAAGGCTGGTGGTTAACTACTGACCAGTGGCGAACCTCCCTTATTTGGGCAAAGTG
The DNA here is from genome assembly GCA_037013535.1 of Intellagama lesueurii. NCBI lineage: Eukaryota > Metazoa > Chordata > Lepidosauria > Squamata > Agamidae > Intellagama > Intellagama lesueurii. The sequence continues at coordinate 50,124,641 of JBAJHW010000004.1, forward strand.
TTGGAGCGGGTTGTGGCCGGGGAACTCCAGGCGCTGCTGGATGAAACAGATTTTCTGGATCCATTTCAATCGGGTTTCAGGCTGGGTTTTGGTACAGAGACTGCCTTGGTCGCCCTGTATGATGACCTTTGCCGGGAGAGAGATGGGGGAGTGTGACCCTGTTGATACTCCTGGACCTCTCAGCGGCTTTCGACACCATCGACCATGGTGTCCTTCTGGATAGGCTGGCTGGGTTGGGAGTTGGGGGCACCGTTTTACAGTGGTTCTGCTCCTTCCTGGCTGACCGTGTCCAGAGGGTGTTGCTGGGGGACAGTTGGTCTGTCCCATGGCGTTTATGTCATGGAGTTCCTCAGGGCTCGATATTGTCCCTCATGCTGTTTAACATCTACATGGAACCGCTGGGAGAGGTCATCAGGAGGTTTGGGCTGAGGAGTCAGCAATATGCTGACGACACTCAGCTCTACCCTCTCATTTTCCACCAATCCAGGTGAGGCGGTTTCTGTGCTGAACTCGTGTCTGGACATGATAATAGACTGGATGAGGGTTAATAAATTGAAACTCAATCCAGACAAGACGGAAGTGCTGTTAGTGGGTGCTTCGCCGGACAGGCTAGAGGGCCATTTCCCTGCCCTGAATGGGGTTACACTCCCCCTAAGGGACAGGGTCCGCAGCCTGGGGGTGCTCCTGGACCCCAGTCTAACTCTGGAAGCCCAGGTGGACTAGGTGGCCAAGGGCGCCTTCCTTCAGCTGTGTAAATTATACCAGCTACGGCCCTACCTGGACAAGCGGAGTCTCATGACAGTTACACACGCACTGGTAACATCTCGTATAGATTATTGCAATGCGCTCTACGTGGGGCTGCCTTTGAAGATGGTCCGGCAACTGCAACTGGTCCAGAATCGAGCTGCGCAGCTGGTGAGTGGTGGGGCTGCTAGGGGACACATCAAGCCAATTCTGTTTAAATTACATTGGCTACCAGTTGCTGCCTGGGCCCAATTCAAAGTGCTTGTTTTGACATATAAAGCCCTAAACGGCTTGGGCCCTGGATACCTGAAGGACCGCCTCCTTCCATATGAACGTACCTGGCAGTTAAAATCTAGCCAGAGGGCCCTTTTGAAAGAGCCATCCCTCAAGGAGGTAAGAGGGATGGCTTGTAGACAAAGGGCCTTTTCGGCAGCTGCCTCCAGACTATGGAATGCCATTCCAATTGAGATTCGTCTTGCACCGATGCTGATGACATTTCGGAACCAGGTCAAAACCTTCCTGTTCCAGAAGGCTTTTAATTGAAAGAATATCAACTGTGGGTCCTGATTGCAATTTTTAGAGTATACATTTTAATAGTATTTTAATTGTTTTATTTTATTTTTACTGTATTTTAATTGTTGTAAGCCACCCAGACACCTTTGGGTAGTGTGGGCAGCATATAAGTTAAATAAATAAATAAATAAATAAATAAATAAATAAATTGGGTACTAGTCACTGGGGAGAGCTCTTCGAATACAGTCCTAACTGGCCCAGAACTATGTGCACTGACATTAGGCCAGCTGAAGCCATGTTGAATCCAAACCTCTTCTAACCTAGGCATGTTGGAACTACCTTTACCCTGGTCAACTGTTGCAAAGTCATTCTGTATTGTATGTATCTTTGGGCTGTGGGACATTCGGATCTTGTCTAACTCAACTCCTCCTCTGATAAATCTCTTCTTTCTTCCTTTTTTGGTTTTTCTGTCAGCAGATCTTTGCCAGTAGAAGAGTTCTGTTGGCAGACTGCTATGTCTGCATATCACTGAGATCAGCTGGCAGAAGAGGGTTTTGATAGCAATAGACCACTGCTGCTGGCAGAAAAGGTTTGTGTCCAATCTTAACCCCTTAAAACCATATTTGAATTAGGATTTTACTGTTGTTTTAATAAGGTTTAATCCGACCATAATATTTGTTTTGGAAAGGTAACTTGTTCATGTTTCATATGACAGACATATTTGTTTTTGATTACTACATGAATGGTAAAAGGTAAAGGTTCCCCTTGACATTTAGTCCAGTCGTGTCTGACAAGGGCGCGGTGCTCATCCCCGTCTCCAAGCCGTAGAGCCAGCGTTTGTCCGTAGACAGTTTCCATGGTCACGTGGCCAGCGTGACTAGACACGGAACGCTGTTACCTTCCCACCGTGGTGATACCTATTTATCTACTCGCATTTACATGCTTTCGAACTGCTAGGTTGGCAGGAACTGGGACAAGCGACGGGAGCTCACTCCGTCGCGTGGATTCGATCTTACGACTGCTGGTCTTCTGACCTTGCAGCACAGAGGCTTCTGCGGTTTAACCCGCAGCACCACGACGTCCGAACACTACATGAATGAGGTGTGCCCAAATCTGCTTTTTTACTACACAAGATGCTTAGTTATTTGGGATGGGATTAGCCATATTAGTCTGCTGCAGCAAAAAATAACTAACGTAGTTGTGGCCCCTTAAAAACTATCAAGTTTTATTTGGCAAAAGCTTTCATGAACTGCAGCCCACTTTATCAGATGCAACCCACCAAAGCTTATGTTACACGAGACATGTCAATTTGTACATCAGTTGTTGTGTCCCATTCACATGCCACTTAGAAACAAATTTGTGTCCCATTGCTACTAGGTAAAGAAAACTGTCTAGACTTTCAGAAAAGCAACTTTTGTTAGAAAATTGATGTTGAGAATATTCATTAAGTCAGCAGCTTATAATTTAACATTATCCAAACCTCAGGCTGCCTTCACTGAATGTCATATTATAAGTGTTACCACCTGTGATAGCTATAAATGGCAACTAATTTTGGCTAGACTACCTCTTGCTCATTGTTAGAATGTCAAAGATATACTTTATTGTCAATCATTTTACGTATTGCATTTTTATATTTCTTTTATGGCCTGGGACAAATATGAAAATAAAGCTGAACTGAACAATTTACCTTTTGTAAACTACCTGGAATTATGAGCCATTTCATAAAGTCTGGTGAAATGCAGAATGAGTAGGGGTTTAATAACCTATGTATTTATCGCGTAATCTCTGCAACTAAAATCTAAGTTAAACGTACATTATCTTGAAATAAATTTGAAATTGAGCCATTGCTTTTTTTTTTCAGGTATTGTTCTCAAAGGTATAATTATGCTAGAACAGTTGAGGTTTTTTTTTTCTTGTAAGAGTCTGTTCACAGACTTGAGAGTCTATGTGTCTGTAACCAGAACCAATTGCTTACAATTTACTCTGTCTGCAGTCTTTCCACTGCATGGAAGAAGGCATGAATTTGATAGAACAGAATAATGTTAAATACTTGTATATCAGAAGGAGCAGTGATCTGCATAGTAGCACAGTGTTCTTTTGTAGGTAATCTCAGTTCTCCGTTTGTGTTGTAATAGACACATACATTGCAAGGATAAAAGGAAAAAAGGATGAAGATTTGCCTGTAGCAAAGTACAGTGAACACAAGAGATTGAGCAGGTCAGATAAGTAGCACCTGGCCTTTGCCCTTGTATAGAAGAAATGGTTCTTTCTCTCATGCCAAAAAACCTCCAACATGAGACCCTATTGCAGAAGACCACCACAAGGGTACATAAGTTTAACTTTTGCTTGTTATAATTCTAAGCTATAAGTGTTCTTCACAGCTAGAACACTTAAAAAAACAAACAACTCAGCCAATTTCGCCATGACTAAGGAATTCTGGGAAATGTTGTCCAAAAAGAGAGAGCAACATTTCTAAGCTCTGTGTTTTCCTTACCCATTTGCCACTCTCACTAATGTGTCATTTCGTCTTAAAATGGCAGCATCAGTTGATGTGTATGAGACCTTGCTGTGCATGATGTGTTTGCATAAATATATAAGACTAAAATTCTTGACAAAACCAAAATGAATATTTCCAGTGATAGGAATTTCAGCAGTGAACTGCCACTCATTAGAAGGTCTGTGCTTGTATTTCTTGTCATGTACCAAATCACGTAAGTGGTGTTTGACAAGAAATATGAGCACTGACGTCTTAACTAATTTGAAGACATTATGCAATAATAATCAAGTCATACATGAAAAGATTGTTAGATTCTTTCAAGAGTCCCCTTAAAAACCATGTCCAGAATCCTATTACTTATACCTATTGATATTTACACTGCTAGACTTATGTCAGTGGGTATAAATAATCGGATTCTGGCCATTGTTCTTTAAGGGAATTCTTGAAATAATCTAACAATCTTTTCATGTATGACTTGATTATTATTGCATAAGTTCTTCAAACTCATGGAGTTGTTGTGAGAATAAAGTGGGGAGGCTGAGAGGCATATATAAATATAACAGAATAAACAAATAAATAAAACAAATAGCTTCTGTGCAACATAAATTGATGTAAGGCATTTTTAAAGCTGTAAATGCCAAGATGAATAGAATGGCAAGCCATGTGTGGAAGTACTGAAAGTTCAAACTATATTTAAATGTAAATATTCAGATTTCACATGGAAGGGGGAAAACATGCAGGTTGTCAGGGCTGCCCAGAAATAATAAATTCTATATTAGTTTCTGAGGATGAGGTAATAGGAATGTATGTGACTAAACACTAGATGGCAGTGTGCATATTTAGGTAAGTAGCACATATATGTGCTGTTACATATTAACCCAAGGTTTGTATTCTATTAGATTAACACAGACCAAGATTTCTGGATTTCTAGGGTTCCCTTAATAAATTATATTTAGATAGCTGTAGGAATTGTTGTATAGTTTGATCACAGAGTTAGTCATTTCATTTTTTCTGCACTACTGAATCAGAACTTAGGAGCTAAAGGAATAAACAAACATTTTAACAACAGTAATAGACACTTAAGTGTTAGATTGCAATCCACTCTCTAATTTAATACTTTTCTCTTTTAAAGTAAAATTTCGTATGATTAACTCAGTCACAAAGCAGCACAAAGCAGTCTCTACTAGTGCATACTGTAACATGGGAAGTTCCCGGCTAAAACTTGTCTAAGTCGCAAGTTTATTGAAACAATTGAAGGGCTTGTGGTAACTTTAAGCAGAAGTTGCTTGGATCTGCTCTGACTTAGATGCTGTAGTTGATACAGGTCCTGTTGATGCAACTTTGCCACCTGCTTGTCCTATTATAATGGATACATTTCAGTTCATGTCTGAGGATGAGGACAGGAAATTGGAGAAGTGAAAGCCACTACGTGTATGCTGGATTTTTGTCCTTCCTGGCTTATAAAAGTGGCCAGAGGGGGACTGGCTGAGTGGGTTAGAGATGTAGTGAATGCCTCCTGGCAACACGGCAGGTACCAGAGGGCCTAAAAGAGGCAATAGTAAGACTTTTGTCTAAAAAAGGTTTCCTCCAATCCCACTGTATTGGATAATTATCGACCAGTCTCCAATATTCCATTTTTGTGCAAGGTCTTGGAGAGTGATGTGGTGTCTCAGAGGTTCCTGAATGTAGTAGATTATCTAGATGCCAATTTATTGAACAGAGACAGCTTTAGTTCACCTTGGTGGATGATCTACGCCAGGAACTTGACAGCAGAAGGATGTCCCTCTTGATTCTGCTGGACCTTTCAGTGGTTTTTGAGACCATTGACTATGGTACCCTTCTGGGGCGCCTTTCTGGTATGGGTCTTGGGGGTACTGTTTTACAGTGGTTCTGATTCTTCCTGGATGGCTGAACTTAAAATATGGTGTTGGGGGAATCCTGTTCAACACCCTGGCCATTGGTCTGTGGCTCAGTGCTGTCTGCCATGTTATTTAAAATCTACATGGAACTGCTAGGAGAATTTATCTGGAGTTTTTGAGTTTGGTGCCATCAGTATCCTGATGACACATAATTCTATCTCTCCTTCCCATGTGGCTATCATCTATAAAGCCCTGTATGGCTTGGGTCTAGGCTATTTGAAGGGTCATATCACCCCATATGAACCTACTAGGCTTTTAAGATCGCCTGGTTCCACCACCTTCAAAGCTGGGCCTTCCCAGTGGTTGCTCCCAGGCTTTGGAATGAACTGCCCTGGGATTCCAGGTTAGATTCGTCCTTCCATCGTCAGGCAAACACCCTCCTTTTCAGGGAGGCTTTTAAGCAGTAAGTGTCTTAGGAATACTTAGTTAATTCAACTTAGAAATTTTAAATGTTTTTAAAATGTATTAAGTTTTTTAAAATCTTGCTATATGTTTAATTGTTTTTTAATATGGAATACAAATTAATGCTGAATGGGACATAATGGAGTTGTTCCTCCCAGGGGTGACCCCAAGACCCATACCAGAAAGGCACCCCAGGGGTGAACAAGGGTTCCTTGCTCTGCCCCATAGTTCCTGTGAAATCACACAGATATCTCTTGATTTGTTTCATTTTTGCACATTTGTCAGAAGACAGTACATATGCCTGTTAGAAACTGTAGGTAAGCATATTTACCCTACAAGCCATATGTTTCAGAAATATCATCCTATGATTCAAAATTATTTTCCAATGGGAATTATTATCTGAATAAATATTTTAGTTTTGTCCCTTGTAGAGGCTTGTGCCCACTGATAGTATCATCCTTATGTTTATCCTATAGGAACAAAGCTATTGGAACAGAGGGTTCATATTCGGACCAGCATTCCTGCCTTCGTGGGAGTCTTCTTTGTCATCTGCCACACCTCAGGCACTGGGTGAGAGTCAGTGTGGCTGTGCTTCTGCCAGTGGCCAGCCTTCCTGGGGAAGTTTGGCCTGGACTCCCTTGGCCTTGCAGGACTGGGCCCTTGCTGCCTCTGGCTGCCCCACCCCATCCTCAACATCAGCCACCTGGCTCGGAGGGGAGAAGGGGCTTTAGAAGCCAGAGCCTGTGCCTGGGCCCTGCCGGACCAGCATTCCTGCCTTCGGGGGAGTCTTCTTTGTCATCTGCTGTCTCTCAGGCACTGGGTGAGAGACAGTGTGGCTGTGCTGCTACCAGTGGCCAGCCTTCCTGGGGGAGTTTGGCCTGGACTCCCTTGGCCTTGCAGGACTGGGTCCTTGCTGCTTCTGGCTGCCCCACCCTATCCTCAACATCAGCCACCTGGCTCGGAGGGGAGAAGGGGCTTTAGAAGCCAGAGCCTGTGCCAGGGCCCTGCCGGAACAGTATTCCTGCCTTCGGGGGAGTCTTCTTTGTCATCTGCCGTCTCTCAGGCACTGGGTGAGAGTCAGTGTGGCTGTGCTTCTGCCGGTGGCCAGCCTTCCTGGGGGAGTTTGGCTTGGACTCCCTTGGCCTTGCAGGACTGGGCCTTTGCTGCATCTGCCCCACCCCATCCTCAACATCAGCCACCTGGCTCGGAGGGGAGAAGGGGCTTTAGAAGGGGTTTTTATTGTGATTATCAATTGCCATCAGGTTGCATAGAGACCCACAGTGGATCTGAGGGAACAGGAAGGGGGGATGGCATTGGAGGGGGCAGCCATTGAGGTGGTGTTGGGTAAGGGAAGGAATGGCGGTGGGGGTAGAACATGCCCACGTAGGAGAAGAGAGGTTAGATATCTTACATCTATCCCCTCTTCTAGTCCTACCCCCAACCAGATGGTATCAGGTGACCATATCAGCAAACCCTCGAGCCACACGGTGCTGTTGATGAACGCCAGGTCAGTACAAAATAAGACTGCCTTCATCCATGATGTTATTCTGGATGAAGGTGCTGACCTGGCGTGCATTACCGAGACCTGGGTAGGAGAGGAGGGTGGTGTTCCCCTCTCCCAGGTGTGTCCACCTGGGTACTCGGTCCAGCACCAATGTCGCTCGGAGGGTTGGGGAGGGGAAGTGGCTATAGTCTATAGGAGTTCTATCTCTTTGACCAGGCTTCCTATTCCTTTGAGAGGAGGTCTTGAGGGCCTGTATTGTGTGTTGGGCTTACGAGACAGATTGGGGATTCTGTTGGTGTACCGCCCACCCTGCTGCGTACCAACACTCTCCCTGCCTGAGCTGACGGAGGTAGTCTCGGACCTGGTGTTGAGGACTCCCAGGCTGTTGGTGCTGGGGGACCTCAAAATCCAGGCCGAGGCTGCCTTGACTGGGGCGGCTCAGGACTTCATGGCCGCCATGACAACCATGGGGCTGTCTCAATGTGTCATCAGCCCGACACATGAGAAGGACCATACCTTGGACCTGGTTTTCTCAACGGGACTAGAAGATGGTGGTTTGGATGTGGAGGGGCTGGTTGTGACCCCATTGTCATGGTCAGACCACTTCCTGGTCAAGTTTAGTCTATTAGCTTCTTCTCCCCTCTGCAAGGGTGGGGGATCTATTAAGATGATCCGCCCTCAGAGACTAATGGATCCGGATGGTTTCCTGAATGCTCTGGGGGATTATCCGTCTGATATGGTCAGCGCTCCTGTCGAAGCTCAGGGCACCCTATGGAATAGGGAGAACACCCGGGCGGTTGACATGATTGCGCCTAAGCACCCTCTCCCTGCACGCAGAGCCCAGACAGCTCCTTGGTATACTTCTGAACTGCGGGTGATGAAGCGAGAGGGGAGACGGCTGGAGCGCAGGTGGAGGAAATCCCGCTGGGAGTCCGACCGAACATGACTTAGAGCCCATTATCGGGTCTATTTCGTGGCAATACGGCTGGCAAAACGGCTGTCACATTTCCGGGGGTTTTAACAGGCAAAAGTCCAATAAACCAGTCCAATATCAGAAGTCCAGAAGATGCAAAGCAGATACCAAAATGCCAGAGCCAAAACACAAACCGTAGTCAGAGTCCAAAGCCAAGGGTCCAGAAAACAAGGTCCAAGATGAGCAGGAGCGTGGATGCAAGCCAGGGTGTTGACTTGTTGCTTCCACAAGCTTGCAAGCCTCAGGGTGCAGGTTTTATAGCAACAGCAGTCATCTAAACACCTCATCCTGCTAAAACTCAGGGCTGGTCGACCTGATGTTCCTATGGGAAGCATTCATGCGGGCTTCGGATCTTCGTGTCATGAGTCCTTGCTGAAGCTTCTCCCTCACTCTGGCTACTGGGGGAGGAGAATCTGGTGGTGATTCAGCTGCCTGCGATTCTGATTGCCCAGCATTCTCCTCAGCTGTAATTAACCCCTCAGATTCCAGATCTTCTTCGGCTGAACTCATGACACTATCCCCCTCCTCAGGACTCCCCCCTTCAGATGGGCCGGGTCGATCAGGATAGGAGGCATGGAACTGTTGTACAAGGTCAGGGGTGTGTAAGTTACTTGCGGGTTCCCATGATCGATCCTCAGGGCTGTAGCCCTCCCAATCCACGAGGTACTGAAGGCCTCCCTGGTGGATTCGGGAGTCTAGGATCTGACGAACCTCGTATTCTTCCTCGCCATCAACCAAAACAGGTGGAGGTGGAGCCAGAGGTGGAGGTCGGGCAGGGTCCGGTGCCGCAACAGGAACAAGGAGGGACCGATGGAAAACTGGGTGAATATGGAGAGTCGCTGGGAGTTGTAACCGAAAAGCAACAGGGTTGATTTGATCTGTGATTAAATAAGGCCCCACAAACCGAGGGTCCAACTTGCGGGACCAGCCAGGTCGGCGGAGATAACGGGTGGAAAGCCAGACCTGGTCCCCTGGTTTCAGAGGTGGCCCTTCTTGCCGTTTTCTGTTGGCCGCTGTCTTATAGGCATCCTTAGCTTGCTGAAGCTGCTCTCGGAGTAGGTCTTGGAGAGCCTGCAACTTGTGTACGTGAGCATCAGCAGCAGGAACTACAGTTGACGGCAGGACAGCCGGGAAAAAACGAGGGTGGTACCCATAGGTGGCTGCAAATGGGGTCTGTTTTGTGGATGAGTGTATGGCGTTATTGTAGGCGAATTCAGCCAGGGGTAGCAGGGTAGCCCAATCATCTTGCTGATAGCAGGTATAACAACGGAGATATTGCTCAAGAGTGGCGTTAGTACGCTCAGTCTGTCCATCTGTTTGGGGATGATACGCCGACGACAAGTGCACTTGGGTACCCAAACTGGTGTGTAAGGCTTGCCAGAACCGGGAGGTGAACTGGGAACCACGATCGGAAATTAAGTGTGTCGGGAGCCCGTGTAGACGGAAAACATGGTGAAGATAGAGCTGGGCTGTTTCAGGAGCTGTGGGAGGCTTGGAACACGGGACAAAATGAGCCATCTTGGTGAACAGGTCCACTATTACCAGAACACAGGTATACCCTTGTGATCATGGGAGATCCGTGATGAAGTCTAGAGATACTGTGTCCCAAGGGCCGGCTGGACGGGCAATGGTTGTAGCAGCCCTGGAGGTTTGGCTGGTACGTCTTTGGCTCGACGACAAACCTCGCAGGACTCAACATAACGGGCGACGTCAGCTCGAACCCGGGGCCACCAGAATTCCCGTGTGAGTAAGTGCAGAGTTTTGTACCAACCAAAGTGTCCTGCAGGAGGGGAATCATGGGTCAGATAGAGCACGTTGGTTCAGAGGGGCCCTGGAGGAACATACAGGCGTCCACGGTGTAATAGGAGACCCTGGTGGTTAGTAAAGTCTCCGGCAGGGCCCTTTTGGAGTTCCTGCAAGCGTTGCTTGGCCCAGGGATCTTGAGCTTGGGTGGTCCGAATTTCTTCAGCCAGGGACAAGCAAGTTGTAGTGGCTGCGAAAACTGAAGGGGATAGGATAGGTGTAGTCGGAGACTCTTCAGAGGTTGGAACAGCGTATTCCGGTTTGCGGGACAAGGCATCAGCTTTCCGATTCTGAGTATGCGGGATGTAGGTAATGCGGAAGTCAAACCGGGAGAAGAAGAGACACCACCAGATCTGGCGTTGATTAAGGCGTCAGGCTGTCTGCAAGTGTTCCAGATTCCGGTGGTCCGTCAAAACTTGGACAGGGTGACGGGCCCCTTCAAGGTAATGCCTCCAGACCTCGAAAGCGGTTTTGATGGCCAAGAGTTCCCGCTCCCAGATGGTGTAGTTGCGTTCTGGGGGTGTGAACTGCCGGGAGTAGAAAGCACAGGGCTGCAGTGGCTGTGAGAGGTCCTCCCGCTGGGACAGCACTGCACCCAGAGTGACACTGGAGGCATCCGTCTCCACAGTAAACGGTAGTCGGGGGTCCGGATAGCGCAGAATTGGCTTGGTGGTAAAGCAGGTTTCTAGTGTGGTGAAAGCATGGTCTGCCTCCGGAGTCCAAAGAAATGGCTCTTTGGGCTGGAGGAGGCGGGTCAGCGGCGTGGTTATGTCCGCGTAGGCTGATTTGAACTGGCGGTAATAGTTCGCGAAGCCGAGAAACCGCTGCACATCCTTACGATTCCGGGGCTTCTGCCAGGTCAGAACCGACTCTATTTTCTTTGGGTCCATCTGGATCCCTTGGGGAGATACAATGTGACCTAGGAACTCGACTTCTTGCAAGTTGAAGTCACACTTCTCCAGCTTGGCATAGAGTCGGTGGTCTCATAATCATTGTAAGACCTGGCGAACGTGTTCCGTGTGCCGAGCGGGGTCTTGGGAGTAAATCAAAATGTCATCCAGATAGATGATCACAAAGCGATCAAGCAGGTCCCGAAAGATGACGTTCATGAACCGCTGGAACACAGCCGGAGCGTTGGTTAGACCGAAAGGCATGACCAGGTATTCATGCTGACCATAGCGAGTTCCAAAAGCCGTCTTCCACTCGTCGCCAGCACGGATTCGCACCAAATTATAGGCGACACGGAGGTCCAACTTGGTATAAATACGTGCCCCCTTAAGGTGATCCAGGAGCTCGCCGATCAATGGCAGGGGGTAACGGTCCCGAATGGTTATTTTATTCAAGGCCCGGTAATCATTGTAGGGGCGGAGCTCTCCACCCTTCTTCTTAAGAAAGATAACGGGTGCAGAGAGGGGTGACGTGGACGGCCGGATGAATCCCCGTTTCAGGTTTTTATCAAGAAAGGCCCGCAAGGCCACGAGTTCTGGTTCAGACATAGGGTAGATCCGTGCCACAGGAAGGGGTGCCCCAGGCACCAAATTAATAGCACAATTGTAGGGTCGGTGCGGGGGTAGCTGGTCAGCCCCCTTCTCCTCAAAGACATCAGCAAAGTCCTTGTATTCCAAGGGTATCATGGGACTATCTGTTGACCCTGCTGCAGCCAAGGTAGCCGGTGGACCCAGATGCGGACACGGGTCCCTGAAACATAACTCCCCTTGTGCCCAGTCCATTAGGGGGTTATGTGTTCGGAGCCAGGAAAGTCCCAGAATGAGCGGGAAACGGGGCATGCATGCAACGTTGAATTGTAGTTGCTCCTGATGGTGTTGGACCTGGAGAATGATCGGATGGGTTTCCTGGGTCACTGGGCCGGAGCGGAGGAGACGCCCGTCTATGGACTCAACTAGGGTCAGGGTCTCTTTATCCTGTACGGGGATCCGGTGCTGTTTCACAAAGGCCGTATCAATGAAACAGTGGTCGGCTCCAGAATCGACCATGGCGTAAATAAACTGCCAGCGTCCATCCGGCAAGCAAAGTTTCACTGGTACAAGGAATGGACCCGGGATGTTAACATAGGGTTCAGGGGACCCAGCTAAGTGCCCCACGTCTGGGGGTCCACTCAGACATGGGGCAAATCTTTTACTGACGGTGGTAGCGCGGAGCCGGGGTTACGCTGCTTAACCAAGCAGCCGGAAGCGAAGTGTCCTGCTCCCCCGCAGTACAGGCAGAGATTCTGGGAGCGGCGTCGTGTTTTTTCCTCAGGGGTGAGGCGTGGCCGAGCAGCCCCTAACTGCATGGGCTCAGAATCCTCTTGTCTAGTGTTGGTGGGCATCGGGGGTGGCTGCGAGGGACGGGAACCGCCCTGTGCTAGGCGTCGGCTCTCCAGGCGGCCATCAATGCGAAGGCATAGAGTGATTAGTTCTTGCAGTGTATTGGGTCGATCTACACGTGCCAGCTCATCTAGGATCCCATCAGCCAACCCCTCCATATATTGGTCCATGAGAGCTGCCTCGTTCCAGAGCAAGTCTTGAGCCAAGAGTCTGAACTCAGTGGAATACTGAGAAACTGAACCCTTACGCTGTTTCAGGGTCCGAATTTTCCTATTGGCAGTAGCAGCTTGCAAGGGATTAGCAAAAGCTGCTGAAATATGGTCCAAAAAACCCTGGTAATTGGTTAACAGGGGTGAAGGAGCAAGGAGTAGCTCATTTAGCTGCCTGTCCCTTGAGAAGGCTGACTATGAAGCATACCTTGGTTTTGTCCGTGGGAAAGTCTCTGGCACGCAGCTCAATATACAGTTTACACTGTGCCAGGAATGCTGTAAACTCCTCCACCTTTCCTCCAAACTTTTCTGGAGGAAGCACAGGGCACTTAACCTGGGCAGCAGCAGCGTTGGCCTGGGATTGCAGTTGTTGCTGCTGAAGCTGTGCCACCGTTTGTGTAAGAAACTGCACCTGAGTAAGCACAGCATTCAGCTGACCAGAACCTTCGCTTGCTTCTCCCTCCATCTTGTGGAGAGAGTGTGTTGGGGTGGAAGCAATCTGTCACGTTTCCAGGGGTTTTAACAGGCAAAAGTCCAATAAACCAGTCCAATATCAGAAGTCCAGAAGATGCAAAGCAGATACCAAAATGCCAGAGCCAAAACACAAACCATAGTCAGAAGTCAGAGTCCAAAGCCAAGGGTCCAGAAAACAAGGTCCAAGATGAGCAGGAGCATGGATGCAAGCCAGGGTGTTGACTTGTTGCTTCCACAAGCTTGCAAGCCTCTGGGTGCAGATTTTATAGCAACAGCAGTCATCTAAACACCTCATCCTGCTAAAACTCAGGGCTGGTCGACCTGATGTTCCTATGGGAAGCATTCATGCGCGCTTTGGATCTTCGTGTCACGAGTCTTTGCCGAAGCTTCTCCCTCACTCTGGCTACTGGGGGAGGAGAATCTGGTGGTGATTCAGCTGCCTGCGATTCTGATTGCCCAGCATTCTCCTCAGCTGTAATTAACCCCTCAGATTCCAGATCTTCGGCTGAACTCATGACAACGGCAATATTTCTCCAGCCGTATTGCTTTCTCAGAATGTCGTCCAGCAGAGCTGTTTCGGGTGGTCTGGGATCTTCTTCAACCAGGAAATCCGGTGGAGGTCACGGACTGCTCATCAGCTCGCTGTGATGAGTTTGCCATTCATTTTGAGGGAAAAATCGCTCAGATTCGCAGTGGGGTGGACTCCACCGTTACTGCAGAATCAGAGGATGTGTCCAGTGTGCCGTGCTTAGGTCAAATATTAATGGATGAATTTCAATTGTTGAGACCTGAGGATGTGGACAGGGTGCTTGGATCTCTCCGTTCTACCACCACTCCGCTCGACCCTTGCCCATCTTGGCTAATTGGAAGATCTGCCAGGGGGGTTCGCACCTGGGTCCAGGAGGCCGTGAACGCCTCTTTGAGAGAGGGAGTGGTCCCTATCACCTTTGAAAGAGGCGGTAATTCGGCCACTCCTTAAAAAGCCTAACCTGGACCCAAGGCTGGTGGTTAACTACCGACCAGTGGCGAACCTCCCTTATTTGGGCAAAGTGTTGGAGCGAGTTGTGGCCGGGCAACTCCAGGCGCTGCTGGATGAAACGGATTTTCTGGATCCATTTCAATCGGGTTTCAGGCCGGGTTTTGGTACGGAGACTTCCTTGGTCGCCCTGTACGATGACCTTTGCCGGGAGAGAGACAGGGGGAGTGTGACCCTCTTGATACTCCTGGACCTCTCAGCGGCTTTCGACACCATCGACCATGGTGTCCTTCTGGATAGGCTGGCTGGGTTGGGAGTTGGGGGCACCGCTTTACTGTGGTTCCACTCCTTCCTGGCTGACCGTGTCCAGAGGGTGGTGCTGGGGGACAGTTGCTCTGTCCCATGGCGTTTATGTCATGGAGTTCCTCAGGGCTCGATATTGTCCCCCATGCTGTTTAACATCTACATGGAACCGCTGGGAGAGGTCATCAGGAGGTTTGGGCTGAGGAGTCAGCAATATGCTGACAACACTCAGCTCTACCCTCTCATTTTCCACCAATCCAGGTGAGGCGGTTTCTGTGCTGAACTCATGTCTGGACCTGATAATAGACTGGATGAGGGTTAATAAATTGAAACTCAATCCAGACAAGACGGAAGTGCTGTTAGTGGGTGCTTCGCCGGACAGGCTGGAGGGCCATTTCCCTGCCCTGAATGGGGTAGCACTCCCCCTAAGGGACAGGGTCCGCAGCCTGGGGGTGCTCCTGGACCCCAGTCTAACTCTGGAAGCCCAGGTGGACTCGGTGGCCAGGGGTGCCTTCCTTCAGCTGCGGAAATTATACCAGCTACGGCCCTACCTGGACGAGTGGAGTCTCATGACAGTTACACACGCACTGGTAACATCTCGTATAGATTACTGCAATGCGCTCTACGTGAGGCTGCCTTTGAAGACGGTCCGGCGACTGCAACTGGTCCAGAATCGAGCTGCGCAGCTGGTGAGTGGTGGGGCCGCTAGGGGACATATCAAGCCGATTCTGTATAAATTACATTGGCTACCAGTTGCTGCCCAGGCCGAATTCAAAGTGCTTGTTTTGACATATAAAGCCCTAAACGGCTTGGGCCCTGGATACCTGAAGGACCGCCTCCTTCCATATGAACCTACCCGGCAGTTAAGATCTAGCCAGGGGGCCCTTTTGAAAGAGCCGTCCCTCAAGGATTCGTCTGGCGCCGACGCTGATGACATTTCGGCGCCAGGTCAAAACCTTCCTGTTCCAGAAGGCTTTTAATTGAAATAATATCAACTGTGGGTCCTGATGGCAATTTTTAGAGTATATATTTTAATTGTATTTTAATTGTTTTATCTTTTTATTGTATTTTAATTGTTGTAAGCCACCCAGAGACCTTTGGGTAGAGTGGGCGGCATATAAGTTAAATAAATAAATAAATAAATAAATAAATAAATAAATATTGGTAGCAGAGTTGAAAGGTTTTATTTTTCATGCAATGGCCAAAATCCTATTTGTTAGTTATGCCAGCATGTTTAGTGGCAACAGTGGAAGCTACAGTGGCACATTGTTACTAGTCATCCAGTCACTGCTTGGATCTCTCTTCGTGGACCAATTTATGTGAAAGTACATGATGGTGGATACAAGCAACAACTTGTTAACTAACAGCAATTTGCTGCTGTAATCTATGCCACTGCACTTATCTTGCCACAACGACTGGTCAGGGTTCTGTAGCTGTGGTGCCTAGCTGAGAACCTGGCTAGCACTGTGTTGGGAGTTCACATTCAACCCTCAAAGGTATACAAAGACAACTCACATGGGATAATTCATATTATTCCTATGCACAAGAGATTAAATTTCACATAAATATAGTTAAGAGTGGGCTGCAGGAGATTGCAATATCCTTATTTGACTATCATTTAATCAGCATTTTAAGCTCATATCATTTTTATTCTCTTAGATATGTTCCTTTAAATCAGATGCAATTTTTATGCTGATACTCCACTTACACACATTCACTGACTGATACTAAAATCTGGTTTTTATTGCTAGAGGAACACCTCAGCAAAATTGTATGCTGCATCATCAACTGTATGGGATGATGGCAGCATGCTGAAGAAAGGAAGAACGGCTTAAGTTAACACAAAAATATCTCAGCCATCAGCAATTATGGGAAAGAACATAAATTAGAAAGTGAGAAATAAATTGGATTTGGGTAAAATACTATGTGCACACGACAGTTATATATTTATAGTGTGCTGGAGCATAGCAGAAACTATTTCGCATGAAGTTCCAACAATCCCTAGGTGGAGTAAGAGCCTGCACCCTAGGCAAGGGTTTGAAATCAATTATTTTAATCTTTCAGGAATTAATGATGATTTACAAATCCAAGACAAAGATATTCCAAAGAAGAGAGGAAAATGTTAGATTAATGGAGAAGAAAAAATACTGAGGTGTGGAAGTTGAAACAAATGGAAAAAAATAAATATTTTGGGGATGAGAAAGGATTACAACCTACTTTAGTTTTTTATTTTTAATAAATAAATGCCCCAGACTCTGGAACTCATAAGAACATAAGAAGAGCCCTGCTGGATCAGGCCAAGGGCCCATTTAGTCCAGCTTCCTGTATCTCACTGTGGCCCCACCAGATGCCTCTGGGAGCACACGAGACAACTAGATACCTGTCTCCTGATACCCCTCCCCTGCGTCTGGCATTTTGAGGTACCTTCCTTCTAAGCCTGGAGATTATACATCCTCATCATGGCTTGTAACTTGTGATGGAATTTTCCTCCAGGAATCTGTCCCATCCCCTTTTAAAGGCATCTAGGCCAGATGTCATCACCACATCCTGTGGCAAGGAGTTCCACAGACTAACAACATACTGGGTAAATAAATATTTTCTTCTGTCCTCACTCTCCCAACACTCAATTTGAGTGAATGTCCCTTGGTTCTGGGAAACTCCCTCCCACAGGAGGCCAGGCTTTGCTGTCCTCCTGCAAGCAGGCAAAGACCTTTCTCTTCAGGCAAGCTTTCCCTTAATGACTGGCTGACTGAAGGAGGACGTTTAAATGGATGGTTGTGCCTTACTGATTTGAATGTATTTTGGGTGTTGCTTTTGTTTACTTTCTCTTAGTGTGGTATTTGTTTGATCCTTTTCAGCATTTGTATACTTACTGTTTTTAGCTTTAAATGTTGCCTTTTAATTATGTAAGTCGCCTTAGGTTTTTTTAAAGGAGAAAGGCAGGGTAAAAATATTTTAAATAAATAAAATACATTATATACTGCCTGAGTTAGTGGGATTACTACTCAAAGTGTTTTACATAAGAATACACAGACAGTTATGTAAGGTCAAATAAGAATAAAATAAAACCCCTATCATTCCTCCCACCAAATATTAGTTCTCAAATATATTGGTAGTGAAGTTATTGTATTTTAAGCATGGTGGAGCAGGAATGTTGACCAGGAATGATGCAAATGCCCATTGCTGCTACCCGTGTTTCTTCATGCTTAGAATTCGAAACAGTTACTTTTTTGTAACACAAGTTCCAGAACCCTGCTAGGCAGCACGGCCCCTTTTTAATTTTGACCATCACATTTCAGGACTAAATCATAAAACAGATCAAATTCTGTGATGAATGCAAGCAAACAGGAAATAAAGAATACAGCCCTATGTATTTACTCTAAAATAGCTCTCCATGAGTACTATTTGTGTAGCATGAAATCAGTGGGGCTTACTTTGGGGCAGATATGTATATGTTCATAGTGTTAATCTCCTTCTAACCTGCATTCTTTATGGTATTGCTCTGCACAGAGAGAACTGGTTCCCCAACCGTGGACGATCTGCACATTTTTAGTATACAGTGTGATTTCCTGACTTCCAGGTTTGTTTGGGTTTTAGGTGAAGGATTGCTTCTGGATTGATGACATAATGGCCACTGATATGAGATTGGCCCAGAGGTAATATGTTTAAAAATATCTAAACTGAGTACATCTTTAAAAGCACTTGAATTTAATTTACAGATGTGAATTACTGCGCATTAGACAGGACAAGATACAAGGCTAACGTAATGTGACAGGCAGAAGAGAAAGGGGCCCAAAGGCTTGTAAGAAACTGAAGCTGACTAGCCTACATGCCTTTGAGGCCTGACTAGTTGAACTGAGCAGAACTGTATGAGGAAGAGAAGGACTGGAGTGGGGGAAGGCATGGAGGTTAACAAGGTTGCTCTTGGTCAGTATTGCACTGTTCCATTCCCTACCAAATATATATATATATTGTTCTGAAGACCAGACAGAGGAAGACGTTTGGAAGAAAACAGAAGAATTAAAAACAACACTGAAACTCCCAAGATGCCAAATTAAAAACCATCACAGATAAGAACTCCTGGTTTGTCTGCTCTAATTAAACCTCACATTAGAATAATTTGGCCAGCTTTAAACTCAAGGCTTTTTGCTGCCAACTGTTTATTCTGACCTAGGGAAATCAGCAGTCTTTGCTTTTTCTACACTCACCATGGCAGAATTATCATGCCAGACTCCAAGGAAAGCCTACCATGAGTGGCAGGGATTTTCTAAGTATATAGTGATGCTTAGTTGTTTTAATTGTGATATATTGTTAGGTTCTGCTTCTGTCTCAATAGTCCAGAATGTGTCAAGAAGATGCCTTTTAATAAATGCTACAAAATAAAACATAAAAAACATATTTTAAGCAAAGGAAACATTTCAGACTCTTGAAGTCTATGAACAGTGTCTCTGAAAATTCAGAATTCTGAAAATCATACAGTACTGCCAGCTTCCCATTTTTTTGGAAATCCACAATCTTGCTGGCACTGAATACACTGATGGATCTTCACCAATGTTGTTGGTTATGTTTGTGTTTTCTTAGCATCTGAATCAAGGGTCCCCATAGTTCTTTATGAAAGCTTTAACATGTTTTCCCCATGCATGACATCTATTTGAACACTTCCCACTGTCATTATAGTCAAGAGAGGTATAACCAACTGCAAAAGGGACATATCTAAGGAGTTGCAGAAATGCAACTACTGCACACATGCAACATCGAATAAATGTTTGTGTTTTCCAAACTACCTTGCCCCACTGCACAATGAATGTCACAGGCTTGAGGTTTCTACTGTATAACTGGTTATGCAATGGTGTACTCTCACATACAATCTAGTTACAATCAGTGAATAACTCCTGTGTAACTCTGCATTGGCATTTATGCCATGCAATTGCCCATCAAACTGGTAGCTTGATTGCTCTGGATTGTTTCATTACAGAAAAAGACAAGTCAACCAATCAATCATTGGAGTCACACCTCCTGTATATTAAAGTTGAGTATGGGATATGCACTTAATTATTCAGAAATTCTAATATCCCACTTGCAATATCAAGGAAGGACCTCTTTCTTCATGGAATTCTAGACCTCCCATGAGCCACCTTCAGATCTATTCAGTGATTGTAACTAGAACTGACCCAGCACAAGTATGAAAAACTGTCAGTTGTGCCAATGCCATATAACTACTTTGGGACTGTTTCGCTCCAATAATATGTAAAATATCATAAAAATACTGTAAAATAATTGTATTCTGTTGATAATTTAAGAAACACAACATCCTCAGGGATGGCTTATATAATTAGTTATTTACAGATTAAAACCCGCTAATTTGTTTTTCATTCTAACAGTGGAACTCTTGCTTTCAGAATTTACTATCTGATGTTACTGTAGACAAAAATAAGTTCCACCCAGCTGCACAAAATAATCTTAGAGATAAAATGAACAGATCTAATAGTGTTATAAAGGAAAGCTTGGGGAGGGGCTTTTTAATTTTATGGTGCATCTCATAATTTTGACAAGAGGAAAGTAGATGGGAAAATTACTTCTCAGAGGATGCGCTTAAAAAAACACCACCCTCACCTATCCCATCAGCATGTAAACATTTAAACTTTGGGGTATAATTATCAGTAGTGGGATATCATGCTCTTCTGAAGAGCCAGGTGTTCTTATTAGCATCTCCTGAATGTGTATTAAAATAAATTCCTATTTGCATTTCAGCTGGGAAACAAGCAAAACGATGCAGTGGAAGATTAATGATGGTAATTCGAATTAACCATTGGCATACTTACAGTTGCATTTCTTTTGTACGAATCTAAGCTTGCATGCTGTTCTGTAGGTAGATAAACGGATGCGATCAAGATCTTGAGCCCCTAATGGGGAAAAAGTAAACATATACTCTGGTGACTTTCACTTTAATATATACCTCATACACCAGACAGAGAATACAAGTAAGTGCTCTTTTGGACATTTTCAAGGTTGCATTTTCTAACTAGAACAGATGGAGAGTATGCAGAGTAAAAATAGATTAGCAGAGTGAAAAAGCCCCCCGTCCATATCTGCCCCTGAAAAACAATCTGATAAAACACAAGCTAAAAGACAAGATTGGTGATCTTCAATACCAGCGAAAATTCTGTTTAATGTAAACATGTAGCCACAAAGTGGCTAAAATCCTGTTGTAAATTAACGAAAACAACATAACTTTTGGATATGAATTGCCATAGCCATTATCTGTTGAATGACCCACCATGCAACAGATAATGTCTATAGAGATTTCTCAACGTATGGTTATTCGTGTCTAGCAGTTGTACCGCTTCCATTACTCAGCAACATGGATTTCAGCCAGTGTATAATAAAAATCCTCAACTGACAAATCAGAATAATATTTTAGCATTGGTTCTAATGTCATACTGATAGAAGACAGTTTGCAGAACTTGGCTTCCCCATCCCTCTTCTCACCCTGCAGCATTTGAAAAGCCTCTTATGTGGGTTGCTCTCTTAAACGGTGGGATACAATGTGGAGAGCTGCAGATGAAAGGGTATCTCCAAAATTAGCTTTAATGATTAGGCATGTTTATGGAAGGTGAATTTGCTCAAGTTTTGGAAATTCCATGCTTACCCTCAACCACCACTCCATAGCCTACTCCATTTCAGGAAGAGCTTCCAAGAGACACCTTTGAGCAGAAAAGAAGGATCTGGGGAGTCAGGTTCCACAAAATTCTGTCTTCCAGCATAATATGGGATATAATACTTTAGAAATTGCCTAAATCTGACATCAAATTAGAGAACATCCACTAGCAGTAGTGCAGTAGTGAATCTGGAAGTGTAGGTGCTCATCATGACCATCTTCACAGCTGACCTCCAGCAACTACAGCTCAAAAATTTAAGCAGCTTGGATTGGTCCATGTCAACAAATAAGAAGTAGGTCTTTTATAAAGTTGGTGGCTCTTACTTGCTTATTCAAGGCCAAACCACCTACAAATACATTGCATTGTGAGGGGGATGGCTGGCTACAATATACTATCTCTGGGGAAATTCTTTTCTCACCCAACTATTGTCAGAATTTCAGTTGTTCACTGGCAGCAAGGAATTATTGGGGTGGGAGTGGCTGATGATATCATAGTCACTGCTAATCAGAAGATCTGAGGGCATCAACCCTGCAGGTCTTGGTTCCACTATATCCCTGCCCACTCGTGGGCTTATACAGAAGGCTTATAGCCCCTTTGCTGTTAAAACTATTTATATGGGATGGGGCAACTTTATGTTTAACTACACAACTATTGGTGTCATTTAAGCTGCCACCCAGTGTACTCCAACAAGAGCGTCACACAACATGCATGAAAAATAATAGTAATTTCTTTTAAAAAATACAAAACAAACATAGAACCCCCCGATTCTTAGCAATTGTTTACGTACTCCAGCAGCTGTTATGCAAAAAAGTAACTTTTCCTATTTTTGTTTGCTCATCTATTTATATTACAGCAACAGAGCCATGGGAATTTAACTTGGATTAAAATTAACCACCTTCAGTATTATGTTTGAACTGAGAATCACAGCCACATGGTCCTGTGCAAAAACTAAAAACAGAGCTGGGTAAATTTTTTATTAGACTACTAAAATATCATAAACAAGCAGGTTTCAAAGTCCTGGGGGACTTTTCATTAGGCTGAGCATCGCTAGAGGAGGTGAAGAGAAAAGTCCCAAAATCTTCCTAGCTAGGTGCTTAAGTTGTCGGATCTGTAGGAAACTGAAGCTCTGAAATGGTGAACCTTGAGGTGTGGTTACCAGGTGTCACTTAAGGGGATTTAAAGTCAATTGCTTTCATTTCTACAAAGTGATCTTGGTCACTCAGTGACTTCTCCACTACAAGGTTTAATGACAGTTTCAATAGAGTCAGGATAGTTTTTGAATTGTTTCTACTCCCTCCAAGACTAAGTTTTATTCTGTCTGATAAAAATTCCTTCAGGAACAGAAAGCTTGCATCTTTATGATATTTCAGTGGTCTAATAAAGGTGCTACCCACCTCTGCCTCTAAATTATGCACAAGATCACAAGGCTGTGATTTTCTTTTATGTTTGAATTAAGTCATGCATTCTATTTGAGGCATACTACTTTCAAAACAAAAAAATACCTACAATGAAGAATAGTCCATCTATTAACCAGTGAGATGGCACCATTTCTCTGCAGTTCTAAGATGTTGATGATGACTGTTCATCAAAATTTATTAGGATATTAAGGAGTTATAACTCCAATATAATTAGCTGCATAAACAGTATCTAAAACACCCTGAATTAAAGAGGATTCCATCTGTACTGTACTCCTTTTCACTCTAATGATAATCTGATACTTTACTCCTAAATGCAGAGACCCATTCCACCTCCATGGTCTCATAAAATTTACAAATAAAGCAAAGGCTATGTAGCATCTCTTTTTGTTTAATAAGTCCTTTTGTTTAATAAGTAAAACAATCCAATATTGTCTTTTCATTGATCTGATTTGAAAGACTTGAAAACATCGCTATTTGTATTGCTGCTATGCAAGCATCAGACGAGGCATCATTCAGCCAATGTGAGCAATTATAGCCATGGGGAAAACCCACAAATTTCAAGCAAATGCAGCATTATTTTTAGCTGGTGTGTGCAATCTTATGAAAATACAACATCCTTATAAAGGAGGCAGCATTTCTTTCCTCCCTTAACACTGTTCATAACAGTTCTGCTTTCTTTTCTCTTTTCCCTTTCCCATCTGCCAGCTACTCTTCATTGGATTCTTTTACCAATTGGCTGCTCGAGTAACCATCTGTTTTCCTGGCAAAAGCTCCCCTTGAACTATTTAGTGCCTCATCGTAGAAGTTCTTCATTTCCCCACAAGGTGGTTTATGCTTTAAATAGTAGGATTTTCCTTCTTTCATCAGTCCCATTATTAGGGCTTGGGGGAAAAATACATTCCAGTGGATTATACTGTATGGCATTCTCCCACCTCCTCTGAAGAAATATTTCTATTCACATCAGGTTGGGCCTTTTAAAGCCACTAAGAGGCCCAGGGCTCCTCTCTAGCCCCTCCTTTTCACATGACCTTGTGTCAGCTGAGCCTCCTCATATGTAAGGCACAGGGCAATTCTTCCCTATGCTCCCTTGGCCCTGATATCAGGATATGTTTTACTGTAGCCTAATATATATACACTGTAGAATCTAATTAAATATATTTTAAAACAGAGGTTGTAAAGTGTCTTATAATAGCCACTCCTTTTCATATTACCATTTACAGGCATTTTGCTCCCTCATTTCACTCCAATGGTAATAACATAATTGCATTGCTAATGTTACATCCACAAGATCAGATTTTTTTTATTCACTATTAATTGGGCCTTGAGCAATAGGGTGTAAGTAATATACATTACTGACTTTCCCTACGTGCCAGAAGGGTCAGTTAATCAGGATTATAACTCCAGGCTGAAGAGCACCTTTTAAAAATTGCACAGCAATGCCATAGAGAAAAGTAAGAACCTCTTGTTTTGAAAAAACGTATCAGGGCAAATCTGAGGAGAAACATGGCTGCTAGGATTTGTAGTCAATAATTTGGAACAAGTATAGAAAAATATTTATCTCATTAATTTCACCATTATAGTCAGTGGTAGAGTTAGAGAAATTCCTAGGAAATTTGAAATGAAATATTGAGAATCTTTTAAGAAAGAAACAAGTAATTAGGGTAAAAGATTGGTTAGAAAAAGCTGGGAATAAAGAGCAAAATAAAGAAGTATTACGAATGGAGAAAATATTGTGGTTTAAACTTACTCAATTGGAGCAATGGAAAAAATAAGGGAAAAAAGAAATAGTAAGTGTAGGGAACTTATAAAACTTGAAGAAATGGTATTACAAAAGGAAAACTCAAATGAAAATATGGTAATCAAAGGAATTATAAGTAAAAATTATAAAATTTTATTGGAAGCAGAGGACCAACAGAATTTGCTTAAAACATTATGAGAACATGATTTGGGGGAAGAATGAAGTACCAGGGTTTGGGGAGGGGAAAGGGGGGAATATAAGAATACTGAAATGTATGTCTGTAAGGATAGAGGAGAATTTTTATAAATTAGTCTGGAGATGATATTTAACTGGTAAAATTAAATAGATGCTAATAATTCCAAGTTGTGTTGAAGAGGATGCCAGAAAACAGGTACTTTCATACATAGTGAGAATGTGTGAATATATTGAAATGTTAAATTTGAGGCCTGTGCTATTTGATAAGGAGCAATGTAATTGGAGAAATTAAAAAAATCAGATTTATTAACAGTGGCAAAATTGACAGCAAGTAGGAATTGGAAAACAAAGTATGATTTTCAGTTAATTGAATAATATAAAGAGGTTTGGGATATAGCTTCATTATAATGTGTAATATGAAAGTACAGAAGGGGTTGATAAGTAAGAAATTTTTATAGATATTTAGGGAGAATTTATTGATTTTGTGTTAATAAAGGGGAAGGGAGGTGCACCTTTGCATGAGTCCATGCAATTTATGGGGCTTCATAAATGGAGGAAATAATAGTTATATCTCCAAAGGGGAGCAAAATTTGTATATTTTTATTCTTTTGTGTTATTTGATATTTTTAAGGTCTCTATGTTTTTGTTTTATGTTTTTTTCAAAAATAAAAAAAGATTTGCAATCAATCATACTGGAAGTGGGAATCTGACTTTGTGGAGGAAGGAGGAAGCAGATGTTCACTGGTATTAGTCAATGCCATATACATTTTTGGCGCTGTATTTATAATAATCACTATTGGTCTGGATCTTGGGTTCTATAATTTTAGCAGGCTATTAACGTCTAAAATTTGTCCTGTGTGAAAGAATTCTTAAGAGCCATTTCTCCTGTGGAATGTAACTAGGGAAGAATGAACTTGATACCTGCCTACATACCAAGCAAACATCTGGTCTTAACTGAAAGTGAAGCTGACAAGGCCATTTTCACACAATTACTTTGGTAAAGCAACCCCTTGACAGGCTTGAACTCCTGCTAGGTTCTCAGGAAGAAAATAAGGTGAGGAGGGGGTGAGGAGGTGTTGAATCCAAGGATATACATGTTTCTGTTCCCTGAACCATTTATATGGTCACCCCAGGAAAATGAAAGCAACTAACTGAGAGGGCAGAAAGCTATCTTGCTGGGCTTCTGTGAGGATCAGAGACACTAAAGCCTGACATCAAGCCTGTTCCTTTCTTCCACTTGAAAAGACTGCAAGGAGTTGTAGGATCTCTGCTGAGCAGATGCTTCTGCAGCAACTTCACAGTTTTCCTCTTTTGCCAAATCAACATAAGATGAGGGGAGGGAGAGGGAGAGGGAGAGGGAGAGAGGGAGTGTGTATGTGAGAGATAAGGATTTCCCCCCTCCCTTTTCTTTACAATATTTTCTGATACTTCAAGGAGATTTATGCACATGGCCACTATCCACAGATTAGCCTGAGAACCACTGTTCTGAAGGGCTGGTAGAATTGTTTTTATTTTATTTATTTTATTTATTTATTTATTATTAGATTTCTATCCCGCCCTTCTAGACAGGAGTCTACTCAGGGCAGCTCACAATATATTGTGCACAAAACAGATTTGAAAACAACAATTTTTATCTTCTCATTACATGAAGAAAATACTACATAAACATGGTATTTTGTATTCCCCTTTCATTTGAGGCTGGTCTCTATGGCCTCTATCCACTCAGATACTTGTGCTGATAGAAGGTGGACCCATGAACAGGTGTCCTCCCCTGCAACCTCTGCACACTTTAAATATCTGCTATTAAATGCTAGGAATTCCTCCAAAGCAGAACTTTGGATGGTGTGGAGGGCCGGGGCAGGGAGGAAGGGAAGGAGAATATCTTTTTGTGGGCACTTCCTGGATCAGCTGATATTGCTTCTTCTGTGTAGGCAGTTACCTAAGTGGACCCCAGCTTAGCATGTTTATTTGCATGACCAACTTAGGTCACTGTGCAACCAGAAGCAAAAGACCAGATGCCTCCCTCATCCTATTCCACATACATTAGCCAAATGGATTGGCAGTCAAGTACAGATTGTATATTGGAGATGGGACAGAGTCCTCCTCATTACATCAGAGTGTAGAAGGTTAGCTCTCTCTGTGACTATCATCCATCTTCAAACAGTTGACAAACTCCTCTTCTAATGATGGGTTATCTGAAATACATAGTTGGTTGCTCAAGTCAGAGGCCTCTCTCCAAATGTTGCCTGTGGTACATTTGAGGATGGCAATTAGGGAGCCAGCTCCCTAGCTCAGACCAATAATAAACAAATGTCACTGCTGATATAATACTTGTTTAGAAAGATGAGAACAGCAAAGGGGAGGGGCAAAGGGGACACCCAGAGAATAGATCAGGAAGACTGAATAGAGGGGTTGTAGCCACTACATCCCTTAAGCAGAAACAGGAAAAGCCAGTGACCACACCTGCTGGCCACTTGTAGTTGTAGAACAATGAAGTAACTTTTCTCATCTGTGCTTGTAAGGATTTCACTCTTGAGGTTGCCACATCACTCTGATTAATGACACTTCTCATTTGACACTTCTCATTGAACAACTTGTGATTGGAAGAAGAAGGGGAGGAGGAGGGGGAAGGAGAAGGTGAAGAATTATTATTGTTGGCATTCACCCATAAACAAATGTGATTTTTCTCCCTAACCCATATGAATACATTTCTGTTATCATTGCATGTTGGCTGTAACTCACCATCATTTCCTCACAAAAGTATTTGGTTATTACTTACAAGCAAATAGCAAGGGGTTTTATTAAAAAGCAAATGCTGGAAAAACCAGCATTTGGTTTTGAACTTGCATCAGCTGTTTCCTTACAATTTTTTTTTTGCAATATGTTTTATTTTTTTAAAAAATCACTCTCATATGTCATGATGGTTAGCAGTTTGCAGACATAATAAAGCAGTACACTACAAGAACTGGCTGGCATTTACTACCCATATTCATCAGAGTTGTATTTCGCTTTGATAACATATGCTAGCAGTGCAAAGTAGATATACTCACTTTGTAACATATACACACAATATGGAAGCTTCTACCTTTCTTATATTACTAAGGTGTCAGCTCAAAATAACGTTTTATCCAAATACCATATATGGATTTTGAAGTTCAAGTCAATTAATTTTTCCCCTCTGTCTATCAAATGAAGAACAAGGATTTATTCAATAGTTGAAATTATTGTTGGTAGATTGAAAGGTAATCTTAAAACTGCAAAGCTGGAAGGGACCCTACAGATCACCAAGTCCGGCCCCGGTCAGGGAGGCAGAGTAGGGAATTGAACTCTCAACTTCTGCCTAAGCCACTGAGCTATCCAGTAGTTCACTTTTTCTGGAGCAGAAAAATAACATAAACAATGGATCCATAAAAACAAAATACCA
Organism: Intellagama lesueurii; assembly: GCA_037013535.1. Taxonomy (NCBI): domain Eukaryota; kingdom Metazoa; phylum Chordata; class Lepidosauria; order Squamata; family Agamidae; genus Intellagama; species Intellagama lesueurii. The sequence goes on from JBAJHW010000004.1 coordinate 50,152,719, forward strand.
GCCAGGCTGGGTCATCTTCACCAACAACCTGTGGGTCATATCTTGAAATATAGATCCTAAACTTCTGCTGATGCAGCGCTCAGTCCTAGCTTAATAAAAAAGTGGAAGACTGCCAACCTGTTAACTGACTGCTAAAGTTCTTGCAGCAGAGTTCTAGCAGAGGTTATGCTGTTCACTGTCACATCTGTTCAAATTCTGTCCACTTGCACGTACTTGTAACTATTAATTGTGCTTCTGGGCCTAGTTCTTAAGCCTGCCATCTTCAAATTTCCCATTCTGGCCATTTGTCCTTAGCATGCATTTAGTGAGTAAGATGGGGTTGTTTGTTTTGGTAAATGAATGAATGAATGAATTGAAATGAGTTAATTATGGCTTTTAAGCAGGCAACCCCTGTTTAGGTGTACACATATATTAAAATACTGCAAAATTTCAATGAAGAGAGAATTTATATTTAATGCAAGATACAATCTAATAAAAAAACACATGCCATTCATTATTTGAAGGAAAGGCAATTCTTAGCACTGTTCATCAGATGCACAGGAAGCTCATGACTGAACAGAAAGGACAGCTACCTGTGAAACTGTGGGGTGGTGGCACCCCACTTGGTCAATGAGCTGCACGTGATCAAATGAAATACTTCCTATTATAAGAAAATACCTAAGCTAAAATTTCTTCCAAAAGAAGCAAGTTCAAAACCCATCAATATCATGGAACTCTCAGATTTTTTCTTTAAATGGGCTGGAACCAGGTCATCTGAACTTGGTCTCCACTGAAATAAATCCCACTTATTTCAATGAGAGTGAATTTCAGCTAACTTATAGAGCAGTTGTAAGTGACACTACTGAGTGTGTGTGTGCATGCGCACACGCACACACCTGAAGTGGAATTAACAAGGTACTGGTTAAGTGAGTAGTTTTGTGCCAGTTATGAGACTGGATATATGCCTGACACCTTTTTAATCAGCTGCAAATTCACTGCCACAACCTACATGAATTCAGGACAACATGTCTGGAATGTGACCTCATCAAGAAACCCAGATTCAGAAGTTTTCTGCTTGTTGACAGCCCTTTGATTACCCTTCTAAGATTTAAGTGCATGTAGGTTTCATGCATGTAGATAGTTTCTGTTGCTATTGTCAAGTAATTAACATCTATTGCCCTAAATCCTCCCAAGAACTACCATATGTCTCAGTTTTCCATGCTTCTACTTCCTGTTAAGATCTGCTAAAATGGACTATGGCCAGATTAACAGCACTCTAGGATGTGGATCACCTCTGAAAGTGGAATAGTAATAAATTCTGAAGTGGAATTGCTCATCACAATACGTTTTCCTATCTGCATTCCCAAGGAGACTCCAAAACTGCAGATAGCTGTGTTAATCTGTACTTTTTAATGTATTAGGTATGTGTGACACAACCCCTTGCCACCACACACAGCAGGTTATAGAATAATACCAATCACTTAGTCAAAGAAGAGTGAACTGGAAAAAGGCAATAGATTAGTGAACACATGCAGATCCCTGGGTTTTCATCCCAGGTTCACCATTAGTTGCAATAAGTGACCTTGAACCAGTCACTGTTTGAGCCTAGCCTACCTCTCAGAGTTATTATGAGCAGGAAGTGTGTGTCAAGAGGTAACTTCCACACCTATATGCATAATCAGCCCAATGCAGGAAAGCTGGGTGGGATACAAATATGAGGAACATCAGCATAGCTCAAAGGGAATGGGAAAAACTGTCCTGGCTAATCAAAAATGTCTTGATGCCTATACAAGACTAACTTTGGAGTGATTAAAAAAAAAGTGAGTAGGCTTCATTTTTCTCCTAATGTTTGATGCACTAGCAAACAACGTTGAGGCTTTGTCTCTAAAGACTTATGCATAAAACCCATAAATGAATATCATTCGTAAGATGTAGATAATAAAGTCCAACCCTGATCGAAAATGATATTCAAACATGATGCAAAAAGAAGTGCAAAGTTTACAAAACATGCTGCATGTGTAAGTTGTAATGTTCTGTACACTTATTTGAAAATAAGTTTTATAGTACAGTCAACCCTCGACTTACGAACTTAATCCGTTCCGGTAGGACATTCTTAAGTCGAAAAGTTCGTAAGTCGAATCAGCATTTCCCATAGGAATGCACTGAAAACCAATTAATCCGTTCCGGCTGTTTTTGGTTCTTAGGTCGAGGGGTGTTTTGTAAGTCGAAGCATTAGTTCCCATAGGAACTAATGCAAAGCCGGTTAATCCGTTCCTACCACTAGGGGCAGAATTTTTTTCCTTTTTTCCCCTTTTAACCTAAGATGACTTAGGTTAAAAAAAAGGAAAGAAAAGAGGGAGGGAAGGAGGGAACAGAACCTTTTCAACAGAACACCTTGAAAGTTCAAATTTTGCGCTTTCCCCGCCTCCCGCGTGTTTTTTTTTCAGTTCGTAACTCGAAGCAAAGTTCGCAAGTCGAGGCTATATTTTTCTATCAGAGCGGTTCGTAAGTTGAAATGTTCGTAACTAGGGCCGTTCGTAAGTCGAGGGTTGACTGTAATCATACAGGTACTTCAGATTAAGGAACAGGGTATAGAACCAAACATGCTCAACTGCAAGTTAAACTATGGTGATATAAAATCGTTCTTATTAAATGCCATAAATTCACATCTGATTTATGGTAACCCGAATAGAGTTCAAGATACGTATGGACTGGTTTTACCAGTGCCACCTCCAGTGAGTTTCTATGGCCAATTGGGGACTTGAACCCAGATCTCTTGTATCTTAGTTCATGATTCTATCCACTATACTTCACTGGTGCTCAATATAAAATTAATACTTTTTTGACATGAGGTACAAGGGGTATTAAGATTGCCGGAAGAAATATCAATAACCTCAGATATGCAGATGATACCACTCTGATGGCAGAAAGTGAGGAGGAATTAAAGAACCTCTTAATGAGGGTGAAAGAGGAGAGCGCAAAAAATGGTCTAAAGCTCAACATCAAAAAAACTAAGATCATGGCCACTGGTCCCATCACCTCCTGCCAAATAGAAGGGGAAGATATGGAGGCAGTGACAGAGTTTACTTTCTTGGGCTCCATGATCACTGCAGATGGTGACAGCAGCCACAAAATTAAAAGACTCCTGCTTCTTGGGAGGAAAGCGATGAGAAACCTAGACAGCATCTTAAAAAGCAGAGACATCACCTTGCCGACAAAGGTCCGCATAGTCAAAGCTATGGTTTTTCCAGTAGCGATGTATGGAAGTGAGAGCTGGACCATAAAGAAGGCTGACCGCCGAAGAATTGATGCTTTTGAATTGTGGTGCTGGAGGAGACTCTTGAGAGTCCCCTGGACTGCAAGGAGATCAAACCTATCCGTTCTGAAGGAAATCAACCCTGAGTGCTCACTGGAAGGACAGATCCTGAAGCTGAGGCTCCAATACTTTGGCCATCTCATGAGAAGAGAAGACTCCCTGGAAAAGACCCTGATGTTGGGGAAATGAAGGCAAGAGGAGAAGGGGACGACAGAGGACGAGATGTTTGGACAGTGTCATCGAAGCTACCAACATGAATTTGACCAAACTCCAGGAGGCAGTGGAAGACAGGAGGGCCTGGTGTGCTCTGGTCCATGGGGTCACGAAGAGTCGGACATGACTTAACGACTAAACAACAACACAAGGGGTATGAGGGACAAGCATCAGTACAAGTAGAGAACAACATTCATGTCAAACTGCATTTCTAAATCAAACAAAACTCTGAAATGTTTTAATAAAGGTAGGACTCTCTCAATCTATTGTGTGAGGCAGAAAGGCCTGAAAGAAGGAAAAGAAAACAATGTAGAATGATCCAGAACACCAACATAAAATATAAACATTAGAATAAGTTTGGGATTCAATAGTTTCCTGGCATGAAACAGTGTTTTTAACCATTCACATTCTTTTTCTCTTGAAGCAATACATTTATAGTATTACAGATATGTTCACTCTGGATTTTGTAGCAGTAATTGGCATGGGTAGAAAAACAAGCTTTTAAATAATCCATAGAGTTACAAAAAGTTCAATTAAGTACTCTTCCTTGCAACTTGCCTCACACGGAAGCCCTTTTGAACCTTGCTTCGTAGCACATGTGCTTATAGCCCAGGGCAAAGATCTATGCAATATTTACTAAAGTTATATTCTGTCTTGTTGGTCTTTTGCAAGAAACCACACTTCTGCCAGAAAACAAGCAAAAAAAAAAAAAAAAAAAAGCCACAGCACTTACGCATTTCTGCAAACAGCTGCCTCCTTTCTGCCATGGTAGTTCCTCTTTTCCCACAGTCTTCAATCATTCTAGGCAATAAAAAGATTAAGCATATCTTCAGAAACATTAGTAAACTAAACACATTCACAAAAACGTTCAAAATATTCCAGTGTACTATTTCCCTCCTGTAATATGCCCAAGAAGCTCCGAGATGATCTTTGGTAAACAATTATGATTTACGTTTTGTCAAGCATCTACTCCCTTCCAGGGCTGTCTGCAAGTCTCTGGATCCGAATTCCAAGTCCAAGTCTTTGGTACCAAGTTCCAAGCCCCAGGTCTAAGTCCCTATTAAAAACAAACTTTTCCCCCCAGAAAAAAGAGAGGGGGAGGGTTCCAAGTCACAAGTCGAGCCCAAGTCATTTAAAAAAACCAACAACCACCACCCTGAGTTGAGTTGCCAGTTCAACTTAAATCTGACTTGACAGAGAATCCCCATCCCTCCTTTCTTCTGCCTTTGCCCCCTCTTAAAAACACACACTTTATTTTCTGTTTAAAAATAAGAGTCCAAGCTTTCTAAACAGTGTTTGTATTATTTTATTCTTATTGTGTTTTAATATTGTGTTGTTTGTCTTGTTGTTGTTAGCCGCCCAGAGTGGCCTGGCTGCCAGATGGTGCGGGGTATAAATCTAATAAATAAATAAATAAATATTTGGTCATGCAGTTATTTTAGGATAGAACTCCAACCCCTTTTCACAGTAAGTCTATGTAAAATCCTAAACAAGTCAATGGTTCTACCCACATGGGCGGCCATATGCTGGATCTGGTCTTTGCTGCCGAGCAGAGAGAGTGTGCTCCGCTGGTGGCCGACTTGGTATCAGCCCCCTTGTCATGGTCGGATCACCACCTAATTAAATGCAGCCTCTCAGTGGCACTTCCCTCCCGCGGGGAGCTTGGACCCATTAAGATGGTCCGCCCCCGCAGGTTACCGGATCCTGATGGATTCCAAGATACCATGCGGGGGATTCCGGCTGACTTGGCTGGCGCTCCTGTCAATGCTCTGGTGGATGGCTGGTATACCACTGCCACCAGGGCAGTCAACATGATCGCGCCTAAACACCCTCTCCGCTGCCGAGCCCGACCAGCCCCCTGGTGTAACCAGCAGCTGAGGGCCATGAAGTGTAATCGGCGTAGGCTAGAGAGCATTTGGAGAAGGGCCAAATTAATCTAAAAACTGCCAGGATCGCGTCTAACCTTTACCTAGCTAGGGTAAAGGTTGTTAGAAGAGCATTCTTCACTGACCGGATAAGCGAAGCTCACAACCAGCAGGCAGAACTTTTCCGTACAGTACGTGATCTATTCGGAGTAGGCCACAGTGACAGGCCTCCCTCTAGTATTTCCTGTGACCAATTTGCGGAATTTTTAAAATCTAAAGTGGAGGCCATCCGCCGGGACCTTGATCCCTTTTTACAGACAGTAGATCGAGCTGAGATGTCCAGTGCATCGTCTTGCCCAGTGAGGTTAACTTGCTTTCAACCTGTGATGTCCAATGAGGTGGACAGGGTGCTTGTGCACTGTCATGCCACCACTTCCTCTTTAGACCCTTGTCCGGCCTGGCTCATCAAAGCAGCCAAGCCAGTAACAACAGAATGGGTCACTGCAATAATTAATGGGTCTCTCCAGGAAGGCATGTTTCCCCCTGCCCTCAAGGAGACACTCATTAGGCACTTTCGAAAGAAACCTAATTTGGCGGCGGATGAAATTGGGAATTATAGGTCCGTTGCCAATGTTTCTTTCTTGAGCAAAGTCGTCAAGAGGGTGGTGGCCGATCAGCTCCAGGCCCTCTTGGAGGAAACTGATGCCCTTGATCCATTCCAGTCAGGCTTCAGGCCACACCATGGTATAGAAACAGCATTGGTTGCCCTGCAGGATGACCTCTTGAGGGAGGCCGACAGGGGCAATATGTCCTTGTTGGTTCTCCTCAATATCTCAGCGGCCTTTGATACCGTCGACCACGGTATCCTCCTGGGACGGCTCTCTGAGTTGGGAATCGGTGGCCTTGCTTTGGTGTGGCTCCGTTCCTTCTTGGAGGACCGTCCCCAGAGAGTGCAGCTTGGTGAGATGACTTCTACCCCGTGGATCCTCAATTGTGGGGTTCCACAGGGGTCGATCATCTCGCCAATGCTATTTAATATCTATATGAGGCCGCTGGGTGAGGTCATCCGGAGTTGTGGGGCCCAGTGTCATCAGTAGGCTGATGACACCCAGCTCTACCTCTCCTTTTTTCCAACTGCAGTGGATGCTGTTCCGACCCTTGAACGCTGCTTGGGGACCGTTCTGGAGTGGATGAGGGCAAATGGACTGAGGTTGAATCTGGACAAGACAGAAATCTTGCGCGTGGGCGCCCCTGGCATCAGTGGGTTGGGAAACTCCCTCTCCTTTGGGGGAGTGACTCTTCCCGTGAAGAATGAGGTTCGCAGCTTGGGCATCTGCCTGGACCCGGATCTCACCATGGAAACCCAGGTGGCATCTGTGGTCCAGGCAGCCCATTTCCATCTTCAGAGGATTGCCCAGCTGCGTCCCTATCTAGACGTGGGGGCACTCACGATGCTGATTCATGCCCTCGTAATCTCAAGAATAGACTACTGCAGTGCTCTCTACGTGGGGCTACCCTTGAGGCTGATGTGGAGACTTCAACTGGTCCAAAATTCGCCGGCCAGATTAATAACTGGGGTGAAGAAATTCGAGCACATCTCCCCCACTCTGGTCGCCCTTCATTGGCTACCGGTTCATTTCCGCATTGACTTCAAGGTTATGATGATAACATTCAAAGCCCTAAACGGTTTAGGGCACCAGTACCTATCAGAATGCCTGCTCCCAGCCAGATCTGTCCATAATACTCGTTCTTCACAGGCAGGGCGGTTGAGGACCTTGACCCCGAAGGAGGCCCGGAGGGAAAGAACAAGAAACTGAGCCTTCTCGGCGGTCGCCCCCCGCCTATGGAACAACCTTCCCATTGAGATCTGCCTGGCACCCTGGCTAGATGGGTTTAAACGAGCATTGAGGACTTCGCTCTTTTGTCAGGCTTTTCCGGAGCATTAAGATCTTGTCCTCTCGTTTACCATCCTTTTTGTCATCCTCTCCATCACCCTTTTTACCACCTTTATTGCCATCTGTTTTAATTTACCCTATTTGGCTTGTATTAATTAATTTATTTTTATCATGTTTTAATATTGTTTATACTGTTGTTAGCCGCCCAGAGTGGCCTGGTTGCCAGATGGTGCAGGGTACAAATTCAATCAATCAATCAATCAATCAATCAATCAATCAATCAATCAATCAATCAATCAATCAATCAATCAATCAATCAATCAATCAATAAACAAACAAACAAACAAACAAACAGATACTGCTTTTACAAGGCTGTTAACAGTAGATTTATGTCAATGTAACACAAGTGTAATTTCTGCATAACACAACTGGGAGACTTTGAAAATGACATGGCTTTGAAGAAAAACAACTTGCTCTTTGCTCTGCTATATACCCAGTTCCTGTTAGACAGAAACAAACAATTTTAACATTTGCCAGCTCCAGGGAAACTTGGGGAAAGAGGAACAGATCACTAGATTGCTGGTGTCTTATTATGTCTTCCAGAAGAACACCTGTGCAAACAAATATTACGCTGGATTTGGGTATGTAAAATTAATTCTGATGCAAAATGAATGACAGTCTGTTTTGCTGAAGTCATATCTTCTGGCCTGGGAAAAGCCTGGTGAAGAGCAGGTTAGGTTATTGGGTTGGGTGGAGTCATTTTTGCAGTTACCAACTTCAGCAATCCTTGATATTAGTTGAAATGCAGAAAGGTTATTGCAGAGCCCCTCTTGCCTTAATGGATTTACAGCTGCACTGTGAATCCCTTGTTGCATTTCTTCTCACAATAGAGTTCTCTAGCAGCACGCCTTTTTTAGCTACATATTTCAGCACTAATCTTAGGCTAGATCATAAAATTGCTCCCTGCTCTTTTCTAAGGCTACTTATATTTGTCACACACTCACCATATTTGCCTGTACTGCATTTGGATGAGCTTCTTATGGTTTTAGAGAAAAAAAGAGCTCCTAATTCACACCAAGTGTGGCAACACTAACTGTATCTTTTGCCTTGTTTTTCAAACATCTGCATTACAAACATCAAAACTATCTCTCAATAGTGGGAGGAAATCCCAGCAGGTTCCTTTCATTCAAATCTGTCTTCCATTAGTTCTACAAGTTTTGAAGATACAGTTGGAAATACTGCATTGACTAAATTCTGGTGATGGGAGTAATAGCTACATTTCTTTTTATTTCACGGTAAACACTAAGCGATAAATGAAAATAAAAATAAATAATAAATAAAATATAAAAATGAAATGAAATGAAATGCAAGAGATTCATGAGCAAATCTCCTTTTCCAATTTTTTTTTATTTTCAAGCATCTGCTGGAGACTTCATTTTTATTGATGCAGTATGTGTACAAGTGGGTTAACTCCCCATGCCATTTCCAGCTCTCTAAAGCACACCTGTAGTTGCTCTTAGTCCCACAAGGAAAGTACAAGCTCTTATTATGACTGTATTTTCCCCAGCAGGGCTAACAGCAGCTTTGGAGGGCAAATTATATCAGAAAAATATAAGCTATGCTGTGCCAATCAATGCCATAGCCCACAAATATTGCCTGAAAAGGGAAAATATCAGAAGACCCCATGACAGATTTCCTACATCATATTTGTTTTGACCCAATGCTAAGAACATGGTAAAATATACTCCTAAAAGACTGGACATTCAGATTCAGATTAAGACTTGGCCTTATGTAGTATAACAACAACAACAACAACAACAACAACAACAACAACAACAACAACAACGTGACTTTTCAGGGTTTTCTAGGTAGAGATTACTCAGAAGTGGTTTATCATTGCCTTCTTCTAGGGGGCGTCCTGGGACTCTGCAGCTTGCTGGTTCTACTCGGAGGAGCACAGTGGGGAATCAGATTCTCAACCTATGGCTTTGCAGCCAGATACCTAACTCATTGAGCTATCCAGCCCGCTCTATGTAGTATAGACTAATTGAAATCAATGGATATATGCCATTTATAACTAAGAGCTTCTGTTCACTCCAATAGGTCTAATCTAAATAGTACTAATGTTTCATTTAGCCACTGGAATACAACATGACAGTATAGTGAAAGGGCTGCAGCTTTTTTTTTTTTTTTTTGCATGCCATCAAGTCAATTCCAGTGTATAATGAACCTGTCCAAAGTTTTCTAGGTATAGAGTACACAGCAATGGTTTACCATTCCCTTTTTTTGTGGGCACTCTTTGATTATGAAACTTGCCCAATACCACACGGACTGGCTTTTCTCCTGCAAGGCACATTGGGGAATTGAACTCCCAACCTCTGGCTCCACAACCAAGGGTTCCATTAGTCTAATCTATTTAATTGCACTCACAGAGAATCAGTTTAATAGAAAATCAAAAATAAACAAACACAAAATAGACATAAATACTCTAAAAAAGAAAAAAAGGAAGTGCATGCTGGATGTTTTCCTGATAGTGTTCCAGAACCCTGTGAATAACATCCAGTTTTAAGAAGCATGTGCTTACTGAGCATTATTTGCTCTTTGCTTTTCACTAGAAGATTTGTTCTGATAAAATTCCACAATAGTGGCCAGTAGAAGGAGGATCTTTGTATGGTCTCCAGGAAGTCATTGTGAGTTTGACTTCTAGCAATTTAGTAACAACAACAAAAACAACAAAACCCAAGATTTTTAAATGAAATACGACTGTAGACACCATAAATGCCTAAATTTATCAGTGATGTCAGAGGTATCAAGTTCTTTAAATCTAAGAGTATTTCCAGTTCCTGCTTGTGAGATACTATTTTCCACTGTCTCTATTTGGCAGACCTGGAGGCGGTAGTGAAAAACAAAGTTACAAAAGAAAACCTAAGTTATTAAAAATTAAGTATTTTTACAAGATCAGAATTATTAGCCATACTTTAATACAGCAAAATAATTCTATTTTTAGATGTTGTGGTATTTAGCAGGGGGCACAAAGTATTTTCATTTGATGTAATAAACATTAGAGCCTCCAAAAGTAATCAGTCACATTTAATCATTCCTAGGTCCACAAAAGTTGGTTAACTACTGTTATAGTTACAAATTGATGTCTGTAGTTCATGAAACCTAATACGAAATAAATACTATTAACAGTTGGTTGCTACAAGATTATTTCCTGTTTCTTAAAATCACAAAGAAAGGTACCTTTAGACACTTTACAAAAATCTTAATGTTACATTTCACTAAGCCTGTGATACAAAACACATAGTCATTCCATCTATCTCACCATTGTCCCAACACCTATAATGCAACATGAGGCAAAGAAAGAAACAACAACAACAACAACAACAACCAAAACCTGCACTGTGTGATACAGTCTTTCAATGATGTAAGCCACCTTGGGTCCTTTTAAGGAGAAAGGCTAGGTAAAAATATTTTAAACAAATGGACAATTCCAAGTTCTATGTAATTTACAAAATACACATTGCAGTTCTAAGATAACCTTGCAAGGATTGTTCAGAGATTTTTCACAAGCTGCAGAATATTGAATTGTGATTGATATACCAGTCAAGTGGTCTCCATGAGGCCTTTACAGACTGCAAGTATGCTGGGGAAGAGAGCAGCTCCCTAACTGGAAAGCTGAACAGGAACATTCCATTTGGTTGGTGAGAATATACTGCAACAATTCATGTTCCCTATTCTTAACTCATGTTCTCTATTCTCAACACACCACTGGATATCAAGTATTATTCAAGGAAACTTAAAACCTTTACATAAACCATTCCTTATTTCCAAATTGTTAACATTATGTAAGACAGCTATTTTTTGTCTTTTGTATAATACGTTCTGCCCCTTTTCTGTGTAATTCAAAATGTAAGTGTCAACATCAATTTCCCCTTCATTTGAGTAAGAAAAGTGAATCTTATGGCTCATATAGGAGCTTTTAGAAATTTAACTCCCTTCAAGAATAATAGAAATACATACTTCTAATTCTTTTCTTTCTACCCTAAAAACAGACTTGATAAAAATGGCAGCAGCATTTAACACACAACATTCCATTCTTTTTCGCTCATGCGGTGCTGCTTTTAAATGTTACATTTACTCAATGTGTTCTGTATAATAGGAAAAATATATATGATAGCAGCTCAAGGTCCTGTATTTCCCTTGCCTCAGGGTTCATTTCATCTCATTTCATTTGACTAGGTCAGAAAAATAATGTCTACTGAGGCAAACCACAGAAAAGCTTCAAGGACAGAGAGTAGGAAGTTCCAGAAGAAAAGTATCATGGAGACAAAACCCTTTTCCTCAAGACAATGTATGTTGACTTTTGTTTTCACTCATGTTGCTTATTTGGCTGGGCAGTGCTACAAGGCAGGCTGCAGCATTTCACATGTAATTAAGCTCTTATTTAGTCAAAGGGATCTCTTGACCTGCCTAGTGGTGGCATGATAATAAAATAAAATAAAATATCTCTCTTGAAAATAAGCTATCGGTGACAGAATTAGGTTGGATAGACTCTCTGACTTCATACACTTCTAATATAGTACATTAGAATATTCTAATAGTATTCTTTTGCTATAATCATATTTTTTATGTAGCTAATTTCCATTATGATTAAGAGGGTAAAGGCAGAAATTTGCTTTTTGGTCCAAACTAGGATGGGCAGCTAGGGATAATTATCAGCATCAACCTGAGTTTATTCAGGAATCAGAATCTGCAGTCTGGACCAAAGACAAACCAGAGGCCAAACTGTATACTTCAAATAGCCTGCTATTAGAAGGTGAAATATATTAGTATTCTACAGATGTGATTCGGGTAAACCATTGTCAATAAGCATTCATACTTGCAAATGAAGTGTGTGTTTACCTTACAATATCCAATCATGAACCGAATGCGTGACTGGAAGGACCAGATGTTAGTACTTAAGAAATTCCCTCACCTAATAAGAGGCTATTTATAGCATATGATTTGGCCCTCAAAGACAAGATTGAGAAGCAAGCCTCCTAGTTGTCAATAGTTAAAGTTAGGACCAGAGTGGCCACTCAGAGAACAAGGAGGATGAGCAGGAAGAGGAGGAGAAGATGTATAATCAAAAGAGAGGACACTGATTTTTATACAAATTGTATGTAATAATTTATGTGTACAGATCCAAATGTATAAACAATCTCCATAATTTCAATAGAAATACATCTCACTATAGCCGGGAACACTGAAACCAATGATTTGTTTGTTTGCTTAATCAACTGTTCAGGGGCTAATGGTCAGTGGTCAACATCAGAGTTCTCACTCCCTTTTTATAGGTCCTTACTGTCAAAGTACTGGCTGATTAGCTCAGTGGAGCCAGAGGTTCCTCTCCAGCCTTGGGCAAGCTGCACAGTCCCAGGGTATCCCCAAAAGAAGGGAATGGTAACCCAATTCTGAATATTCTCTACGTGGAAAACTCTGGAAAGGGTCACCATAAGTCAGAACTGGCCTGATGGCATATTTAAAAAAATAGTCAAAAGAGACCAGTGTTGGACAGTCTTGTAAATAGAATGCCTTCAAATATCCTCTGCCAAGAGAGTCAAGTGGACATCCAAGTCCATATATATAATGCTTGTGCAATCTAATAAAATTATTTCACTATAGAAAAAGTTCTTGCATTGTTCATTATTTTTAAATAAAAATATTAAAAGAAAAAAAACAGAAAAAAACTATTTTCACATGTATTTCCAGAACCGGCCAGTAGAGGGAGCCAGAGACCACAATATGAATATTTGTTAGTGAAGTATACATAGCATGGTCTCTGGTAATACATGTGAAAATAGTTTTTTTCTTTTTTTCTTTTCTTTTTACTATGCTATATATATATAGTGTTTGTTATTATTCATGGTTTTTAGTATCCATGCCGGGGGGGGGGGGGCTTGGAACCAATCCCCAGTGGGTATGGGGATCCTACTGTAAATAATTTATTCATATGAATAATATACAAATAACACAAAACCCTATAATCTGTCACTAGGATTTGCAAATCAGCGTTATGACATCTGGAATATATTGCTGAGTGAAGGGCTCCTGTTTGCTGTTCTAGTCAAATAGCCACATTTTTCTCCATGACACTCCCATTCCCCGTTCCACACATTCCTTTGCTCCCAACTCAAAATGTCAGGCAGCTTTCTGTGGCAATTGAGTATTTCTCAAATGCAATTTAGCATGTTGAGGGGGTGCCCCCTCAGAGGCTCTCCCCAGCAACATAAACATTTGCCTGCACTTCTGCAAACCTCAGAGTTCCATCTTCTTCCCTCTTGACTGTGCAAGAGCCCAAAGGATCAACATTCACAACGGGACATCAGAAACAGAGAAAACGACATCCAGGTCTGGTTTCCATTTGCACTCCCTCCTTGATTTCTGGCATTTTTGGAGAACTGTGGAGCCTCTAGTGTCCTGGGAGCAGAAAGCTGGATCCTGGCTTCACCAAAGTTGTTCACCCGTGCTCTACGCTCTGCCACTTCAGATTGCAAGTAGAGGCTTAGATGAATATTTTCTGGTTCATTTGTGAAAAGAAAGCCATCTGTCCTTTGCTCCAGTAGCAGCTGCTCTCAGTATGGATACTGCCAGAAGAAACAATGGGTTTCTTTGCCAAGAGGGCTGCAATCACAAAGAACTGGCTGCAGTTGTTGTGGTTTCTTCTTTTTCTTTCTAGACTGCATGAAGAGTGATGGGAATTGCCATGGAGTTCTTCACCCAGCCCACTGGCACCATGGCTTACTGAGAATCAAGAGGTGAAAGAGGGTCCCTGGTAAAACTGACAGTAGGCTTAGTCTGTGTTGCAGAAGGCTGAGGAGGGGCATCTCCTTAGAGCTTTCCAATTCAGAATCCTTTATCTTTTAAGCCACCTGAAACCACTTAATCATGTCTGATTTCAGAAGATAAGCAAGTTCAGGCATGGCTAGTACTTGGATAGGAGCCCACCAGGGAATATCAGAGATCTGGTCATAGGACATGGGAAAAATCTTGTTTGAAATCCTAGACAGCCAGTGTCACTCAGAGGTGACAACCCTGGGCTGATGTTCCAATGATCTGACTCAAAATAAGACTGCTTCCTAGATTCTTATATGGGACTGAAGATGGAAGATGTAAAACTTTGCTACTGATGAAATTCCATAATTTTTCCTGATTATTCTATGCAGATGGGGACTGATGAGGGTAGAAGCCCAAAAACATATGGAAAGCCAAAAATTCGTCTCCTCCTTTTGAGACAATGCCACCAGTCTGCTGGGTTTTTGATCCCCTGAAAGGGTAACCCAAGGCCCTTCCAACTATTTGCCACATAGACCACCTCCCTCTTTAGAGAATGCCTGGGAGACTATTAGTACTGAACACTTTAAATGGTCCAAATGAGTTCATTATGTGGGGATAGGTCCCCTACATAAATGGTTCATGATCAAAAAGACCGACTCCCAAAAGGGAAGGATTAGACGGGGAAAAGGATTTACCTTCCAATCTTTTTTACTTCTCCTGATATAAAATAGTAAAGGGAAAAGTGGATGGGCAGGCCTGACGACCATACTCATAAAGAACCTAGTACTAGTTTGGAAATCCAAGAAACCTAAGTTTGGAAGAATATAGGACTAAGCACAACGGTTTGTCCCAAATGGGCCCATCAGATCAAGGTAACTGAGTGAAGAATTCCTGTTCATTAAATGGACTCCCTTTATTTCAAGGCTAACAATTGGGTTTGGCTCACATGGTTTTAAACACCACATAAGAGCTGAAATCCTGTTCACACAGCTATGCCACCTTGTGCTGATTATGTCATCAGCCACAGTGATTTTTTTCAGAAATGAAATATTTCCAATTCACCCCCCTACCGATGGTCCTGAGGTTTTCACCATGGAGAAATCACTGGAGTCCATGGGATGGGGAATTTAATTTTCTTTAATTTTAAATAATCACTGCTACTGGTAGTGCTATCCTAGTAGCTGTGATTTTCAGAAATTAAAGGCTGCCCCCCTCCCATCTTTCAGCTTTCCAGAAGTATCCCCACAATGAAAGGCATTTTACAGGACTCTCAGGACCTTCAAAAGGGGGGGGGGGATTTGGCAAATATTTTATTTCTGAAAAATCACAGTGGCTGATTTAGCCTTATGCAGTGTAGTTACGTAAACAGGATTTCAGCCAGAGTGCTTTAAAATGAGTACTGTGCATCACATGAGAACTAAATGAAGTGGTCATCAAATTTCTATTTCTTTCTCTTCTTCTGTACTTCAGGCTAGTAATAGAGAGAGAGGACGATAATAATAAATTGAACTTTCTGAAGCAAAAATTAATGGAAGTCATGATTTCTAGGTCAGCAGCACCCTATTCCCAGAGATTTCAAGTCAAAAACTGAGAAAAGGGCTGGATCCTTATGATGTCACAAGGGCGGATTATAGTGATGTCAAAAGATTGGTCATTCGGATCCAGCCGATTGTGGAAATGAGCATGTGGGCAATCTGGTTAAATGCACCCATGATTGGGGGGGGGGGGCATAATTTTGGTGGCCCAGGCAAGTGACAAAGTGGACCCACCAGCTGCAGGATCATTCCCACTAGGGTTCATACCCCACACAGCCTTACGTCTTCTGCACATGATACATAGAGGCTTTTCAAGGCCCTGTATTGCTGCTGGGGTTTGTGGAAGGCTCAGTGTCAGCCCATAGTACGTTTTCCTCCCAAAGCCTTGTGCTGCTGCCACCAGGACTTATACAAAAAGAAGACCTAGCGTTGCAACACTGGTGCTCCTCTCCATGCCTTGCTCCAGTTGACACAAGATGCAGCAGCCATCTTCCCAGTCCTTCTTGGGATCTTGCTGTGCTGACACAGTGCAAGCACAAAACACACAAGTACCTTCATGCTGAGCCAATGACTTCTTTCATCTGCTGGGAAAAGGAGAGGGGGAGGCTCCCCAGGCTTTAGAGCTACCTCACAAATATAACCCAAACATTCTTTTCTTGGAACAGTGCTCACCTGGAAATTTAACACATACACCCCAACTTAGGCCAGCATTCTGAGACCTGGCAACTCTAATGTGTGGCTACTGATGCCTTATTTAGGACTACTAAAACTGAGTGATGTTTATTAAATTGCATTGGTAAAGAGAAACAAACAGGAACTGAAGATAAGGCAAAATGTATTTTATCCTGTTCTTTTTCTGACTTATAGATGGGATTGCTACATCACACTGTATCTTAAATTCAGACACAAGACACATGGCACCATACATCAGGCATTCAATTTGTTGCTGCAATTAATAAAAATTTAAAAATTTATTAGAGAAAATATGCTAGCATAATCTAATAAAGAAATCTGGCATTAAATTTCAGAAAGCCAACAAAATACCAAGACTAGTAAAAATGTGGTAAAGGTTTAGGAAAATGTATACTCCTAAGTGCAAGATGACACCTGAGTCTGTGTAGTCAAATTAAAAGTGGAGAAGATTCTACTGAGTGATCTATTCAGCAGTGGCCAGAAATTATGAGGAACTTTAAATCCTGAAATAAAGACATGCAGCACCTTTTTTTTTTACAGCTAATTTCACTCCCAGCCCACCATGAACCCATCCCCTTCAATGGTTTTCCAGGCTGCTTTCTAGAAACAAAATAAATAGACAAGGACATCCATCCACAAACCTCCCACACAATTTACAACTTAATTTGGGTTTAGTGAGTTTGTTTATACCACGGCTGTGATAAAATGTTAGGAATAGGTTTATTCCACACACACACAAAAATGGGAATAAACAGTAACCTCCGTGAAACCATGGTGCAAGTTTATAGGACAACAGCTGGTTAAGAACTTTGCATATTCAAGCGCCATACTAATTTACAATAAATTAAAAAGCAACTAAAACAATGGAAAGGTAAATGAACCCTATTGATTTGTTTTCTTTTCTTTTGTTCCTACATTTAAAAAAGAAGAATGCAATATATTACTTTAAATCTAATTAAGACATGACAGGCTAGTTGTCATCCAACATTTTTTAAAATATCACAAAAGATAAACAGTATTATTAAGTAGAATGGGTTCTTTTTTTGTTTGTCATTTTAATCTTGTTCACTGTGTACTTTTGTTCATTTCTTTTGTAGAAACCCAGAATAGTGGCTTGCCACTAGATGGACGGGGTGCAAGTTAAAAAAACAAACTAACGAACGAACTAACTAACTTATTTTTACAGAGAAATCATGCAACTGTGTATAATGCTCACATCTAATGGTGACAGCAGACAGACAAAACCAGACGCTCTGCAAAAATCTGGGCTATGTTCTTCAATCCTGAAAACCCCTGCCAAAGTTGTACTGTAGCGATTATTACTGTAGGAGGAAGATGCTTAACAGATGTTCTATTGCATACATATTTTTGGTCATTCCTCCAGCTGGACTCATGAAGCACAGAGGTCTAGTTGCTGTAGAAGGACATCTGTTCCATATATACTCTCCTACACTTACTATGGGTATACCAAGGGATATGCTGAAGAAGTATTAGAGTGCTACATTTTCCTTGGTGGTGGAGGGTGGTGACGTCTTGTAGTAAGGTCTGTATGAAAAACTCATGAGAAAAATAACAGTGTTTTGCTCTTGCCTGAAAAATGTAGTTTTGTTTATGTGAAGTGTCTTAGATGTAGATAATGTTTTTCCAGATAACACTGTGACAAAATAGTTCTGCAGGAGAAAATATGAAAAGAAAAAACAATGTATTTTCCCAACAGATACTAGAATGTGCTTAACAAATGGGGAAGAGGCTAATTTCTAGTATCAGTCCACTAGAGTAAATTACTGCTAGCTACACAAGTCCATTTTTCATAGTTATTCCCTTTAAACATGTCACTTGAAGCTATAGATGTGCACATGCTTTGGACATGTACTTGAATAGCAACATGCTGACCATCATATATCCAGAAATACTGCATAATTTGGTGTAGTAAATGCATATTTTAAACCATCATTTCTTCCTTAGTATTATTAGCTACAGGCTAGTAGAGGGGGGAACATGCATCCCTACAAATCTTGTTTTCTCCAGATGATGAATCATATGCTTCTAAAACAAATCCTCATCTGGCAGAAGCTTATGCAGCCCTGCTATTGCTATGCAATTTTACATCATCTGAGAACTATCTGGAAGCACTCAGTTGTCTGACATTTGTATTCCCCACTGCTTCTTCTGGGCATAAAGTCATCCCCCACCCTTGTCAAACTGTTTTGATCTTCTCTCTCTTTCATCACTCATGTCACCTCTCTTAACTGGTCTCATCTTCCTTGCGCCACCTAGCCATACTGTGACAATTCAGTTCACTCTCTGACCTCTTTCACTTGTCAGCTTGTTCTGGAGGTAAAGAACAAAGGAGCACAAGAGAGAATCTGGTTGGACTCTAGACAGTATCTCCTGAATCAGTTATTTTCATCGCTGAATGTGTCCTGCGGGCTGCAAAATAAAACTGACCAAAGGAGTAGGGAGCTCAAAGTTTGCAGGTGCTGTGTACAAAAAGTGCAACATACAGTCAAAAGGCAGTGGAAAGATGATAAACTGGAGCAGCGAACAACATCACTGCAGAAAGTTGAGAAAAAAATCTGCCACCAGGCCTGTCCTCAGGCTGTTGTGAGTTTAGTGTCTGTGTGCATGTGCCAGATATTTATTTATTTATCAATCAGCTCTTTTTCCTTTCCT
This sequence comes from Intellagama lesueurii, assembly GCA_037013535.1. NCBI lineage: Eukaryota > Metazoa > Chordata > Lepidosauria > Squamata > Agamidae > Intellagama > Intellagama lesueurii. The sequence goes on from JBAJHW010000004.1 coordinate 50,171,707, forward strand.
ATAAGGAGCTCCAAAATAGCATCCAACATTTAGAACACAGCCAATCTAAACAGTACAAAGACAAAACAGCAACATGACACAATTTATCTGAGCAATGTAACACTCTTGCTCAGCAGCTGATCGCAGCTTACGAAGCTTTACACACAGGACACGGGAGCATAGCTGGATAATCAGACAGCCTCAATCTAAATAGAAAAGCTAGCAATCTGCAAAAGAAGATCTTGTTCTGTCCCTTGTAAAAGAAGTCTGAAATGAATCTGCTGAATGGTTCTATACAAGGGGAAACTCCCCCACCCCCAATAATAACATGGAGAAAATGAATGGAATTGTGTGCATTTTTTATTCTCTTTCCACTGACAGAGACAGTTGTCGGAATATGTTGTGGTTTCCAAAAGCTCAAAATTCAGGCAGAAATGATATCAAAGTCCTTGGGGGCAAATTAATTCTGCCGTTGTGAGCTGCAGCTGAGCTCACTATACATGGGGCACTTCTTGCCTTTCCCCCATCACCTTCTGTAGTGTCAACGTGATGTTGTCAGAGAAGCAGCTGTAGGGAAATGTTTCTTTTGCAGTGGACTGGAATCCATCATTAAAAATATTCCTCCATTTGTGTAAGACAGAGGAAATCTAAAGGGAAATGTGAACAAGAACGTAAGACCCCTAACATCAATAATTTGGCTCAGTTTTTATGGTCTTGATTCCAGAGACAAAAAGCTACCCTTGACAGGAAGAGAGGGGACATCCAATCTATTAGTATTTTCTGCTTATTATTTCTAAACAAGAATGCAGGTATACATATTGTGCAACAACACCAATGACAACCATCATTATAGTGTACAGGATACCCTCTTCTGCTCACCACCTGTCACACTTCTTTAAAAATAGCCCTGCTTTTTGCTTGGGTAGGCATCCTTCAGTCTCAAGAGACTATGGTAACGTGCTCTGAATAGAGGTCTTGGAACAGCATCTAGTGTGGCTGAGGAGGCCAATATGAGAGGGACCATCCCTTCCACACACACAAATGGTTAACTGATGAAAAAAGGGGTTGGCTTCTAGGATTTCCCCCTGTGTGGTGTCACTTTGTGAATGGTAATGAGTAGAAGAGGATATCTTGTAGACCAATGTTTCCCAACCTTTTTCAAGTCGCGACCCCTTTTTATAATAGCCAAGTTAACTGTGACCCCCCGCCACATTTGCATAAAAAGGTTTTATAATGAAGTAAAGAAAACATATTAAAATTGATTTCCAGAATATAAATCTAACCTAATTGCGGGCATGGTCAGTCTCTGGCGTTGCAGAGCTGGTGATAGCTGGGTTCCCTGGCACAAACTCCATGGGCTCAACTGCAGAATTTAAACATATGGATGCTTTATTCACAGTTGCACTATAGCTTTGCAGAATCCCTGCAGCCTTAGAAGAAGAGGGTTGAGGGGCATACACCAGTCTTTGGGCACACTCTCCCTCAATGGGATCCTCGGTTATCTTCACTGAAGGTCCCCATCATTCAGGTCCATCAGCACAAGACTGTGTCCGGCTCAGAGAGGGTTTGTATTGTCCTTGATATTCATGCTGGCTGCCCAGTCCTTCCTTTCCCCTTGGTCCTTGTCTGTCTAGGTAAGGAGCCTTTGTTGTCAGTCAGCAGTGGTCCTTTGGCTGGAGTAACATCACATAGCCCTCCCACTCCCTTTGGGTAGCAGCAGATCCTCCTGGGCATCAACCCAAGTTCCTTCTTCTTCTGTTGACCAGCAGCCTCCCAAAGCCTTGTCTGCACTCCTTTTTATCTGGCTCCTGGCTGCCTCAGGCAGGTGTTCCTCATCAGGCTGTTGCACCTTCCCCACGTGTCTTCTCTCCCTCTTTCCCCAAGCCTTAGCCTTTTCCTGTGGCTGAGCTCTGTCAACCATTTTAAAGAGGCATGACAGCTTGCCATGAACATGTTGGCATGCTCACCCTGTCACACTAATATATTTATATCAATGTAATAATACGCAATGGGGGGGCCTGTAAATCTGCCTCTACCAGATTAAACTTGAGAAGGAAAAAAAATGTCAACACACGTTGAATTTAATTTACTTCTTTGAGTGTGGGAGCAACCCTCCCTTCATGTTTCCTCCCCCCAAAAAAACCTCCTCACTGAAGAGCCCCTCCCCCTCCAGCCCAAATAAGCACCTCCTCCATGGGCCCTGCCCATGCCCCACCGCTCCCTGGTCCTTCTCCCTCACCTTTTTGCTCCTCTTGCCTTCCTCCTCCATGACTCAGGCAGGCCCTGGAGGTATCTCCCCGCTCAGATCCCCTCTCTCTTCATTGTGTCATCATTGCCACACCCAGAAGAGCAGGAGACTCAGGTGCAGTGAAAGAGACCACTGCCCCAGTGGCAACTTTTCAATCCTGCTCCCATCTTAGTCATCAGCATTCCCAGCATGCATTGCACGCTTGCCTCATTCAGGCCTCTTTGAGCCAGGCTAACACTTGGGTCTAAAGGGCTGCTGTAAGTCCTCCAAAAGTGGATGTGGAGGAGCAAAGAGAAATGAGTGAGAGCAGCTCTTTGGGAAGGCGCAGGAGTGATGCACATGCATAAAAGGAAAATCCACCCAAAGGGGTACAGAAATACTTCTAGCTTGCCTGCAGTTCCAGGCCATATTAAAAATATCTATCTGCGGGGAAGAGGATTAAAACAAGAAAACATTTTGTGTAACATATTTAATATAATAAATATAAAAATAATTGCAATTAAAAATAATCATGGTGCCCTCCCAGAAAATGCTTTGCGAGCCCCTTGGAGATCCCGACCCCCAGGTTAAGAACCAGTGCTGTAGACCATCTTGACTGCTACCACTAATGTTGTCAATATTCAGGCTGCCCTTTGCTATGTAAAGCCTGGCATCCTTTTTCCTGCTGGCAATGCAGGCATGATATTGTGCAGCAATTTTGGGCTATTTCCTGAGAATTTGAATTGTGGATACAGAAACACTATATCTCATACTCATAAACCAGAAGTTTCTTTACAAATTGAATAAGCAAATGAAGATGATGATCCTAAAGTTCTCACTGAAAAGCTTAATATATGGCATTCTGAATAAATGGAAATACTATTTACTACCCACGCACCCATCTGTAGCATAAAGTTTCAGTTTTCTACAATAGACCAGATGGAGACTATTCATGCCTTTATGACATACAGGCATCTAAAGTTTGCTGGGCAATGGAATTGGCAAGTTGTGTGAAGGGCTATTGTATTCCAGCTTCACTTTCACATACTACCTATGTCTACCTGCAATAGACACAGAGAGCTTGAACACATTACTTTTTTGACCTCCCAGAATCCTGTAGCGAAGCCAGATGCAGAAGGATTAGTTGAAGTCAACCATATTCCTCTGCCCAAGCGGGTGCTTGGAAACTTGACATCTACATAGAACACTGAGCTTCCACCAAAAGTGTCACAGCATCATGAGGCATATTCCTAGCTTCCTTGCCACTTTTAACTCCCTCCTTTTTTACAACTTAGTACCACACACGATGGAGGGAAATCATTTTCTTTCTACATTGTAATACTGAAGAAGGAAGATATTTCACTGTAAATGAAAAGCAAGATATTGCATGATGTGAAAGATCACATTTTCCCCTGGTCAGCCTCAAAAACCCAAATGTAGAACATACCACAGTGTAATTGGCATGGGAGTTTTTGTTTATTAACTGTTGAGGTGACATTTAATAATATAAAATGTTTTCCTAGGAAGAAGACACTTAAGATTGTCAAAACAGAGTAAGACATGCCTGCTAAAAATATGCTGTTGCAGTGTGGGTTCTGAATTGCAAGTAATTAATAGAAAGAGCTGTGTTGTGCCTGTTTCCTCTTCCTCTTTATTATTAGAACTGAGGTTAAGCAGAGTGTAGTTTGTCTTGACTACTGCTTAAGGTTGGCATAGCAGGCTACAGGGTAATAGAATCTGCTTTGTTTTGTACTAGAAGTCTGAGGTCCACAAACCAGAACCAGGTTCAAAAGAATATATGACTTAGGAAATTCTGAGTCTCAGTACCATAAACAAATGTAACTCACAGTCCCTCCATGCAAAAATCCACTCATGATAATTCTGTATCTTTCTTGATTTCAATAGCTCAATATAGGGGCACAGGAGTAATTCATCTCCACCTTCTGGTTCACCCTTGGCAGAGAAGTAAGCCATTTCTAAACCACAATTCTCTCAATGAGAGGTGGAAATCATAGGGTCCATGTACTATACACAGCCTCCTAGGCTCTTTTTAGATGTTGCTAGAATTTCCAATCACCCCAGTTTTGAAGTAAACCTTCTCATGTTGGACTGCAAAGTTTGTTTTAGCATGTTATTTGCAAGTACATTTTATATGCATTAAATTTATTGATCTATAATTTGTACACTGAATGTTTTACAAGCCAATGGTCTAAATTGTATCAAAGAATAACTGCTTTCGTGGTTTTGTGTATAATACACATTCCATTTGGAAAGCAGAAACATTTTCATATTTGCTTTGTTAACAAACATTGTTCTTTTTATTGCTCCTTCTTGATGCATTGTTTTAAGCTGCTTATGCAATCTGTCAATTTATATATGACACTTCAACACAAGTCTATGTGTAAATGCTGTATATTCTGAAATACCTATAAAATGTGTATTCTTTCTCCCCATTTAAATCAGAAAACAACACCTTTTCCACATGAAATGTAGCATCTGTAAAAAATGGTTATATTTAAAATACTGCCAAATAAAATATTTTTTCTGTGATACAATCTCTCCCTGCTGAATGATGTAACAGAAAAAGTTCAAATAAATACTTGAAATCTACAATTATGTCAGACCTCATATACATCATGAATTTTAGTGGGTTTCCTTTGCAATGTCAAGTAATAGCAAAAATAAACCATGTCTTTGAATGCGTACATATACATGGGTGTGTGTGTGAGAGAGAGAGAGAGAGAAAGAGAAAGAGAGAGAAAGAGGATGCAGTCACATTGGCAATAAGAACCACATTTAAGCATTATTTAAATCTATTTAGATTTTATCGTTCACACGATGCAAGGGTGAAATCGATTCCTATAGGCTGAGTTTTTTTCAAGTGACAGGCAAAGGCTTTAAAAATACCTTGCTTCTAAAATTGATTCAATTCAATGCGGCTTTGTGGATGCGAACTCTGCTGTTGTTTTAATTTGTGCCTATGTGGATTTTGGGTGACAGAGACGCCAAAATTTTTCCTGATAAAATTTTTAAAATTCTTTCTTAAAATGTTTATTACTGCATCACTTTATCAATATGTTTGGCATTACAACCACATGCCCCATTCTCTCCATTTTGGCAGATGAAGGAGCCGATGGAGAAGCAGAAGACCAGCGGGTGCAGAGCAGGCACAGAGTGGGTACAACTGGACATGGAGGACAGTCCACAGGCCAGGAGCATTGCCCCACAAAGGAGCTGGAAGCCTTCCCTCCCATATTCATTTTTCATCATTTATCAAATGGGGTCACCTCTCCAGTGTTTCCCCTATGGTTTCTAGCAACTATTACAACATCAGATGGCACCTCCTAGACACTTGATTTATCGATGCATCACTTTTTGGGAATTTTTTTTTAACAACAGCATGTTCCTAAAAAGAAAGAAAATTAAGTCGATTTCAGCAGTGTCGATGCCAAAACCAGTTTAAATCACCAGAAATAAATTTATTTCCATTCACTGCATGTGAATGTAACCACTGGTTTAAATACCACATGACGTGAACCTAATTTTGAAAAGTATGAACAGAAATCAATTGAAATTGCCAGTGTGACTACAGACAGATGGAAATGTAGAGGGAGATTTATTTCTTTGGCTATAATAGATCTATGAAATTCCTATCTAGAGCTTGGGGAATGCAGCACACCTTTTATAAGAATAGGGCTTATATGACCATTAAAGAACTACTGGATAGCTCAGTGGCTTAGGCATCTGATTGGGAGCTCAATTCCTCACTGTACCTCCTTGACAGGGGCTGGACTTGATAATCCATAGGGTCCCTTCCAGCTCTGCAGTTCTAAAACTGCTAAAATTACAATTTGATTTTAATTTTTTGCTTGCATCAAAAAGGTAAGCTATTTCCTGAAATCTTGTTCTGCAACTCCACAGTCATAAATCAGTTGTGAATGTTAACCTTTGAATTGAAGTTTCTTGTCCCCCAGATTCCAAAGCTCCGTAGGGATTGCTTCCAACCTGTGGAAGCCTTTGGAAGCCTCAGGATGGGAAGAGCCTTTAACATCCTAAAAGTTGATCTGTTTGCTGGGGTCAGAACTGCTGGAAGTGACTTGGGATATTAAAGGCTTCTGCCCAGTCCTGAGGCTCCTAAAGGTATCTTCAAGTACCAGGGTGGGAAGAGATAGGAAGCTTTAAATTGAAGATGAACATTGTAACTGATGAAAACATCACCATTTGCTGTGCAGCCATTATATATAATTTTTGTAAATGGAATGTTAAGATTGCAAAATTTCTATATTATGATATAATATAATATATGATCTCCAACAGGCCTATGAGAAGACAGAAACAAGGCACAGGAAAAATTATTTGAGACAGTTAGTCCAGGTTTACTTTAAAGGGTTTAAAAGTCAAGTTCATGCAATAATGGATTATTTCAGTAATGTAAGAATGTGCACTGGCTTTCATTCTTGTACTTTCTTGAGACTTTCAGAAGAAATATCTTCTAAATTAGTAAATCTCTGTTCAGCCTCCTACAACAGCTGTGGCCCACTCACTCCAGGGAGATTTCATGCATCATTATGTCAGCTCATTTTTCTGTATCTTTAGTCACGATTGATAACTCAGGATTGGAAATTATAGGCTGTTTTACAAAGAGAAGAAATTAACTGAATGGCCTTGATGTAGTCATTCAGATTACTCATTTCAATAAGTGTTATCAGCCTCTTAGCTGTGTTGCATTCTGAAGACAAACAATCCTAATAAATTTTAAATTTTAAAAAATGATATTGAATACCATTACCTATTTAAACAGAATATTGCGAATTATGTCTACATTTATGTAAAGCAAATCCTAGAAATGAACACATATGAGCGTTAGGAAAATATGCTACCAACAGAAAGTTGTCATTTCATCTTTGAAAATATTTGTCAGACTATAATTTTTCCAGAGCCTTTCCCTCTCACCTGCAATTACTAAGTATGACTAAGTCCTTCATTGGAATGTCTTTACTATTATTAAGGAAACTGGCATGATAGGAAGCATTTCTTCCAGACAATCCACTAATTTCCAGAAACAAAACTAAACTGCCAAAAGTTTAAATGCCTATCTTTCTTTTCCAAGAAAGGGAGTTAGGAATATAGTACCCATAGCTGTGCCACACAGTTCTATCTCTTCCTATTCCCCTCACTGTTCACTATGAGAAAAAAAAATTGCATTACAACAGATATAGCTCATAATAAAATATTGTTGTCAGCCAATTCCATTCCCTCTCCTAGCAGCACACAGGATTGCGGCCAAGCTCAGAAGAAACAAGGAAGTCTGAGGTTGGTCACAGATGACATCATTGCCCTTGCTAATAAAAACTTCATAGGTCACTTGTGTTGTTTAGTCGTTAAGTCGTGTCCGACACTTCGTGAACCCATGGACCAGAGCATGCCAGGCCCTCCTGTCTTCCACTGCCTCCCAGAGTTGGGTCAAATTCATGTTGGTAGCTTCGATGACACTGTCCAACCATCTCGTCCTCTGTTGTCCCCTTCTCCTCTTGCCTTCACACTTTCCCAACATCAGGGTCTTTTCCAGGGAGTCTTCTCTTCTCATGAGATGGCCAAAGTATTGGAGCCTCAGCTTCAGTATCTGTCCTTCCAGTGAGCACTCAGGGTTGATTTTCTTCAAAATGGATAGGTTTGTTCTCCTTGCAGTCCAGGGGACTCTCAAGAGTCTCCTCCAGCACCACAATTCAAAAGCATCAATCCTTTGGCGGTCAGCCTTCTTTATGGTCCAGCTCTCACTTCCATACATCACTGCTGGAAAAACCATAGCTTTGACTATGCGGATGTTTGTCGGCAAGGTGATGTCTCTGCTTTTAAGGTGCTGTCTAGGTCACTAGGTCACAAGGGACGTGGTGGCGCTGCGGGTTAAACCGCAGAAGCCTCTGTGCTGTAAGATCTATAGATCTGCAGCTGTAAGATCGAATCCACGCGACGGAGTGAGTGCCCGTCGCTTGTCCCAGCTCCCGCCAACCTAGCGGTTCGAAAGCATGCAAATGCAAGTAGATAAATAGGGACCACCTCGGTGGGAAGGTAACAGCGTTCTGTGTCTAAGTCGCACTGGCCATGTGACCACGGAAGATTGTCTTCGGACAAATGCTGGCTCTATGGCTTGGAAACGGGGATGAGCACCGCCCCCTAGAGTCGAACACGACTGGACAAATTGTCAAGGGGAACCTTTACCTTTACCTTTACCTAGGTCACTACCACGCTGAATTAGAGGCACAAGATATAGGAATCATAAAGACTAAATAATGCATTCACCCCTACTCTTTTAAACAATAATTATATCCTGTCATAATATTAACTTACTAGCAACTCCTTTTAAGGTTTTCTGGATATAGAGTACACAGATATATCCTGTCTTCTAGGGGCACTCCAGGATTACGCTTGCCAAAGACCACCACAAGCTGGCTCTTCTTTCAGGAATTACAGTGGAGAAGTGGACTCCTTGCCTTTGGAAGTGCAGCCAGATACCTAACTCATTTACACTGGTAACAAAGCAGTGCTGAATCATATTAGAGTAGCATAACAACAGTGATCCTAAGGCAAGCTGCATGTGTGTCTTGAACTGGACTGCAATTATGCCCTCTGTCCCTTGGACCTAAAAGCAAAAATCTTTTGCCCTTCTTTCTACTGGGAATGCTCTGCATCTTAGCCTGCAGGATTGGGATAATATATTTTTGTCCTTGCATTCTGAACAGTTGTGAGCCTGGACATATAAATAGAGACACTTCTGATCATCAGAGTATAAAATCTAATTATGTCATGGATCCCAAGAAAGACAGGCATATGGAGTGCACAAAGGAGCAAATCACTGATAAGCAAGGTGCTGTTTTTCATTCAGCCTTCTATGCTTTTTTTGGGGGGGGGGATATCCCAGATAATTTCCTCCTTAGGGAAGACGGAAAGTGACCTTGGAAACTACTTGGATTTATTTTCATTTGCAAACCCACAGGAGTTTGATGCACTGAATTAAAAATTAATACTATGTAATTGAAAAAAATAAATATTGTTTTTGTCCAATATTTCATTTCTAGCCAAAATCTGTATGTTTTTGCCTCCTTAATTATTTACTGTATTAAAAACAGAAGTTTCCCACTTAACAATGGAAAGTACTGTTACAATGTAAATCATAGGATGCATACCTGCAACTTGGAGATCAGTGATCTGACAGTGTGTGTGTGTGTTTAAATCTCTTTTTGGCTTGCTTCTTTCTCCTGTGATAAGCAGAATTATTGTTGGGATGTTCTTGCTTTTCCAATTTAACTCACCTTAAAATCTTAACTTTAACATGGCTGTCAAAAGATGCTTCAACAACTAATCTACCTCTCTTTAATTCTGAGTTGTAAAAATATCTGTGACTGAAGGCTGCTTAACATGTTTTACAAATTCCCCACATCAGACAAACATGCCTAATGCAGTGGTCGTAACAAAAACCCAAGAATGGATAGCACTCTCTAATCATGAACTTCGCTTTCTCATTTCTGAAAATGAGAATTTAAGTCAGGATATAAATCTTCATTTGCCTCATAAAGATGAGGAACTGCAAAATTATTTTTCTCACCCCTGAGAGAGCAATGCACCCCTGTTGCTTTCTGGACAAAAAGAAAGAAGGAGAATAGGAGGGATTTTAAGGCAAATTTTTAAAAACATTGTGCAAAATCTCTCTTTAACACAAATAACACTTCAATACAGGTTGCTGCTCTCTTGCATGTACTTTTGAGGAATCATATTAGAAGCGTCAGAGAGAGTGTGTGCTTTGTTTCCCTTCTCAAAAGGAAAATACACTATTTTTATACAGAAAATGTTACATGGATCGTAACAAGACAAAACAGCAGTACTTTTGTCATCCTCACCCAGATGTGAGGAATCTTGCAAGGGTTGAAAATTTCCTCATTGACACATCTCGTCAAGGTGAGACAGCCTAAATCAATGGGAATGAAGAATTTAGTGAATATATTTGTTACATCCCTAAATCCAAACACAATTTCCCTGGATCTAGTAGAAATATGTCCTTCCCTCTACCCTTGAAAGGTCTTTCTTATTTTTTACAATGGGAGGTTTGATTGATGTAAATCTAGTTGCTTATCAAATTTATAAGCTATATATCATCCACTCAATTAGGGATGGTTTGTAGACCAAGCTGCAGAGCTCACCCCTCAACAGATCACAAGTGACCTACTATGAACACAATTAAACCAATATTTTTTTATTAAATAAGGTCAACTCAGACTGACTATAACATGGTAAACTGGTTATGTAATTATTTTAGTACATCCTTGACACACATACAGACTGCTATAACTTTACCATGGATCCAAACCAGACTACAACACCCTGTAAGATGAGCTGAAAGGGTGCCATACTGCATGATGGTGACATCATTTAAGTCTTTTAAAAAGTCATTAATTAATCTTTGCTATCTTATAGCGCCAAAGATTCAGTTCCAATAATTGTTGCAATCTGAAACATTGCAGACAAAAAAGAAGTTTGTGCTATGAACCCTTGCTGCATGTATTTTCACTTTCCCTCCATAGAAAATCTTCAAAGTATTTATATTTGCTAGCACATTCAGTAGAATCTGCACTAATATAATGCTCTACCATTTGGCACCTGTTTATCTCATTTATTCTACATTTTAACATTTATATACATGAGCAGGTATGGTGCAAGGATGGGTTTGTGCAGCCCCCAACATCTCTGAAGGCTACCCACCTCTGATAGATTAAGAGATCATCCTAGTGCTAATCCCGTTCAGACATAATGACAGACAATGGTTATCACAAATAGAAGAGAGAGAAAATTTTTGCACAAAGGGGTAGAGGGAAGGAAAGAAGGAACACAAACATTTAGGGAATGTTCCAGCAAAACCAGAATGCTGAGAACCCAGTAGCATAAGCTATATGTATGAGCTGAAATGGAAAGTCATTCAACAGTTTTTTTTTCTTTAGCCTTGAATTCTTAGAATATGTAGAAGTACTATATTTATTCTTTGTAATGTTGTTGCCATTCTCCATAATATAAGCTAGTGAATACAGTGTAAACCAAAAAAAAAAGGGTCATGCCAACAAGTATGTAGTGAGACAATGGGAAAACAAGAATAACCGGCATAACCCTTAAGTAGTTCGTGTACATTATACTTCAAAATGCTGCTTTAAATTATTTTCACCACAATGATGGTCTGGGACTATCTTTTAAAATTAGCTTTCTCTATAAAACACATTTCACAGCTTCACAACCCCCAATTCACCTCAGGAATCTGCAATTTAGATTAAAACATATAAAGCAATACATTGGACATCTAATAGTATAAATTGTAATACAGGGTGCAAAGCCTGCATTTCTCTGCAAATTCTTTCATGCATGTATCCTAGCAGCTAGCAGCCAAATAATAGGTGAAATCTAATGTTAGGTAGAGCACATCCACTGAAATCAATGGGAGATCAACAGGACCCTAAATTAGTTGTGATTAATCTGGGATTAACAAGCTGTCTGTGAACTCTACTATGTACAGTTTTTCCCCCGTTTTAAACAAAAAGCAAAGCCATCATAAATCTTATTAAAGCTTATACAGTCAGTTTTGCAGTTGATCTTACCTCTCCCATGCAGCTAGCAGTGGTCTTTTAAAGGACCACTGTCTAGTTCTTCTGGAGCTTTCCATGGTACTGATAAAGCCTGCCTGAATATAGCACACATGTACAGAGGAATCTGCTTTATATTCAGGCAGTCCACTAGTCTATCCTGACTGGTAGTAGCTGCCCAGGATTTTAGGCAGAATTTCTTCCTAGCCTCACCTGGAGATCCCTGGGATTCCCTGGAGCAATTTCATCCAAGTACTATACAGAACCACTAAAATTTCTGAAATCTGATGACATCAGATTTATTAAGTATAGCATAGTGGTCTGTCATTAGTTCAAATTAAGCATAACCTAGGTTTTGATATTAACAACATAGGGTAGGGTAAACACACCAAGGATTTTGAGTAGACAGTTTGAATCTCTTATACCAAACGATTAAAACTCAAATTACGCTTCCTACGTTTATGAGATTTTACAGACTTTATTTCCCTAAACTTCATAGTGTGGAAGAGTCAGAACCATGGTAATCACTTTTTTTAAAAAATTTGAATGGCCCACTCTGTCTTTGTCTGTTCTTATTCATTAATGATTCATTGACTTTTGCTTCTTGTCAGCTGGCTTCACTTTCTCCTAGTGTGGCTCTGTCAGACTATCCAATTTATGCACTTCCTGAGCTCACTGTTACTATCTTTTCAGGTGAAAAGCATGACATTCACTAGGGTTTTTGGAGTTCTTTCAATGCCACCTAAATTTCAGGTGACAGAATCTGTCCATATTTTGTTCTAGGAACAGGTTCTATCCAACATTCCTTACATTCTAAAAATCTATGCTATAAAATAATTCACACTACTACGTTATCCGCTAGATACAGTAGATGCAGCAAGAAGCCAATATGATACAATGGTTAGTGTTCTGAATACTAGTATCTCAGGATACTGGAGTTCAAATCGCAACTCAGCCATGAAACTCACAGAGTATCCTTGGGCCAGTCACACTGCCTCAGCTAGGTCTGCTGCACAGGGTTGTTATAAAAACAAAATGGAGAAGGACTGCCAAGTATATCAACTAAAGCAAAATGGAAGAAAGGTGGCATATAACTGTAAATTATACTCCTCTTCCTCCTCATCTGATTATTGTTACCATGCAAGAAGTTTATTTGAAGCTATCTTGCCCATTAAGTGGAGGTAGTAAACATCAATGGAACAAAACTTATTTACCTATGAAACAGCCTTGTGACTGGTACACAGGTCTTTACAAATCACAAGTTTGCATACCTGAAATGTATTTTGCAAGAATTGAAGTTGCTATGTACTTTTTCGGAGCATGCATATGTAGACAAAAGCTTCAATTGGCTCCAATATTTGAGAATATGCATAGCAACAATATTACTACTTATGTGATGTCAATTATAATTTATGGTGACTCTCTCTAGAGTTTTCTAGGTAGAGAGTACTCAGAAATGGTTTATCATTCCTTTATAATTCCATTGCTACTCTGGAACTGTGCAGCTTGCCCAACGCCACACAGGCTGTTTTTTCTCTTGGGACAGCAAACTAGGGAATCAACTTCTCAATTCTGGCTCTGCAGCTATATACCTAACTCATTGAGCTATTCAGACATATGTGGTAGAAAAATGGTTAGTCTAGACTGTGTACGTTATTAGGTACAACACAAATACCTTTGACAATGTACTAAATCTGTTAATATGTGAACTGCCAGTACAACCTCTATATAAAAATGTTAATAAACACTTTTTACCTTTGCTGCTGTTGCTGATACTTCTTTCTTCCATTAATACCATGCAAGTACTTACTGAAAACCAAGTTAGAGCAGAAACCAGTTCTGAGCACCTGTCAAAGTGGTTGCAATTTTTCTAATTTAGGAACTGAATATCTTAAGCTTTAAGTCATTTCCTAAATTGGTCTTCCTTTTGAAATGCAAAGGAAGGAAGACATCCCAGTTATCTTTCCAGCATAAGGTCATTCATCAAAGTTCAGGAGACATACTGTAATTTTTTTTTTCAGTATCACTTTCAAAACACTAAAACGTAGCCCATTTTCTGAGAAACCAGGGACTGTAGCTGTCAGGCAACATCAAGCTTCAAACACACTCATGTAAAATATATAAATTTGTTCCCACAAATTGACTGCATATTGCCTTTTTTAAAAAGAAGTTACATCAAAAATAATTTTCTATGGCATGGTTTATTTATTTTTTTCAACCCAATATGAATAATGGATGCTCATTTTTGGTTGTTTGATGTCTCAGAATAGATGTGGGGAAAACTTCATGACGTAGAGAAGCTTCTGTGTGAAGAGCATAAAAGCGGGAAACAGGTGTTATCTCAGCAAACACATGTTTTGACAGTTATATTTGCAAAGGCATTATAAATACAGGAAAGGGGGCCATTTGAAGGCAATGCATCTTAACGTCCCCATCCAAGTTACCCCAGTTTCTGTATTTACATTACATGGGGCTCCTCACCTGGGGACCCTCAATCTGACAATCCTAAACAGCTGCCCCACTATCGTTGTTCTTGTTCTTACTATTAGGGCAACAACAAAGCAGTCCTATGAACTGCTATTATTATTATTGTACTGCTAATTTTCCTCTTCCTGCCTGGCTGATGCTCTACACAAAAGCCCTCCTATGTGGACCATGCTTCATGTACAATGCTATATTAAGTATTTTCTGGTTTGGTATCCCAAATTTATGATGTTACCTTCTTTCATCCATAAAAAGCTATTTGGTTCTTTCAAGCTTGCCAAGTAAGCTTGCCAAAGTTAGTAAATGGGACAGTGCAGAGATGCAACACCCCACTGCACTTGAAATGTACATCTGATTAAACCGTTTAAACCAGCTTGGTTAACATTTTTCAATATCTGCCTAACTTTGGAAAAATGGGCAATGGTAGAAGCATTTTACACTATAATTTATTACACTTTTTTTACATCTTTGTATTCTACCAGTACAAAGGAGACAGTACTACAATGGATGCTCGGTTTCGTCCCTGTTTAGATGTTTTAAGCCATGAGCTATTTATTTTATTTTGTTTATTTATTTAACTTATATGACAAAAACAAACAAGGAAGACAAAAATATTGAGAGCAGCAAATAATTGCTAAAGACCATGTTTCTGGTTTTACAGACTTTCATAAATACATACAGGAATAATCCAGATGAGAGAGCACATTAATCTTAATTAATCTTGAATGCACTATAAACAGAACCAAGCCAAAAGAGGTTATTATTCACATGATAATAGGGCACCCATTATTATTAGCAAATTAAAAAATGTACCTTTCAAAATAAATCAGGCATCATGTTCTTATCCTAACAAAAGATGAAATTTCTCCCAACCCCACCCTGTATTAGTATTAATAGGACCATAAAGCAAAGCAAGTGACAAATGTCCAACTGTTCCAGCAGAACAAACATGATTCTTACATCACAATGTATATTCTGCTCTCTTTGTTTTAGAGCTGCAGAAGACATTGCATTAAATCAAAGCAGCATAAATCTATGCATAGGCTTACGTACAATCATGTGCACACTTATCCAGAGATAAATGACATTGAAATTATTTTCAAATAAACATGGATAGGACTATGATGCAAGTGCCCCACATGGTAGTTAGTAATGTCAGAAAAAAAATCCAACCTGTGCTGGTACTTAAACTTGGAATACCAAGAGAGAATCGTGCCCTTTGGAGTAAACATCAGCACCATTTATTCACCACCTGAATTCAGGTTTTGGGGACCAAGTGCCTAACCCATTGCAGCCAAACACATTGTGCAACTCCAAATCACTACACAGTGTTCTAGTAAACATATTTTTAGAAATCTATATTCAGCTGTAAGTAATCAGTGGATGTAATGATTAAACGCTCAGAAATACTCAAGGCATGGACCCAGGAGTACTGAGTATAGTACACAAAATGTTATTCTCAAGTGACTCAAGATCTGTAGACTAGCAACACCTCCGAACTCTTATTCCACAAAGACTTTTCAAAGGGAGCTTCAGTTCATGAATTGTTAAGGTGGGAGGCTGGTGGATTTCTCTAAATCTTACATTTTGTGACACTTTCAATTCAGGTGAAAAATGGTTTATTGCTCTTGTATGTATACAAATCAGCATGACATTTAGGTATTTCTGATTTACAACCAGAAATGCTTGCTAAAGATTTTTCATGGACAATAGTCAAATAATTCTGCATAGAAATGGAACCTAAAGAATAAAATGACCTATGAAGTCCCTCTTGGCAGAAGAACCATGCTATTTGCATACAGCAACCAAGAGGATTTCAAAAATTGTCTTTAAAAGGAGAAGGAAAACCTTGTTTTCTGTAGCTTCAGGTATTATTAATTAAAAGGTTATCAATATGAAAACTCATAAAACACACCCCTGTTTATTTGGTACTGAGGGGCCAAAAGAGGCAGATCCAGATTTCGATACTTTAATTAATAAAACTAAACAACACACTTTGTTGACTTTTGCTGAAATATAAGCACTAGTATACAATGAAATTTGGCTGAATAGGGTTAGGTATCAGAGCCAGAAGTTGGCAGTTTGATTCCCAACTTTGTCTCCCAGAAGAAGATCCGGCCTCTGAAGCCTTGGGCATGTTGCACCATTCCTAGGCACCTGCAGAAAAATGGTATGGTAAACCACTTCTGAGTATTTTTATAGCTAGAAAATCATGGAAAGGGTATTATTCAGAATTGATTTGTCAGAATTGATTTGACAGCAAGTAATTACAGCATTGAAAAAAGTTTTTCAGAAATCCAACCAACCTTTCTGTCATGTGGCACATTTATAAATAACGTGGATTAGCACAAAGTAATTATGTGGGCCTAAAGCTAGCCTGCTTCTCAATAATTGCAGCTAGCATTCTTCATTTTTTAGCTGTCTAATTTTCTACAGAATGCAGTAAATGCTTTGTATAAAATTTGGCTACTAAGTTCAAAAGATTAATTGGCTGACAGTTTCAGAGAAAGCTTTTATCTCCTTTCTTGTAAAAATGAAGACGCATACTCAAAGTCCAACCATGGAAGGTGGCATCGATTACATCAAAAAGAGCAAACATTTAGAGGTGACTGGCATATGCCAATTTGGTTAATGTCTGACTGGCTCTTGAAAGAGGCTGCCCCATCCTGGGACTATGACGTTTGAAACAGCATGTCATCTGGGGAATTCTGGGAGTTCTAGATTTAGAACACACCAGTAATGGATAACCTTATGCCTGTAATGAGCATCAGAGGGAAGTACCACTACAATGTGTGTAGAAACTCTAGGAAGTCCTTTTCACTAAATAAACAAGCAAACCCTTATTTCCAAAGCTACAGGCAAATTTTTAGATAAATTTCTCCAATAGCAACAAGTAAAGCCTCCATTTGAGAGAGTAACATGGCAGAATTTTTGAACCAGTGTGTGAAGAGAGTTAGAATGTCAAAGAACACAAATAACCTGGAAGACATCACAGAGGTCTACGATGACAAAAAAATTATTGTTTGTTGAGTCTCAGAATGGAGGACTTCCGTTACTTAAAACTTGAACAGCATTACTTCATATTGCGTCACGCTTACAAACTTTGTTAGATCAATGAATACATTCATAAAGACTGCAGGCAGAAAATAGTAAAGAAACTGTTTTTTCACTAGGAACAAGGAAGGGTTATATTAAAAAAAACTAATCAGTGTTTAGCTTACCTCAGGCTATTTAAAACTGCAACATGACTTTAATTCTCCTCTGTGAGAACAATGTATGTAGGGCCAAGAACCATTTGACCATAAACATTTCTACACAAGGAACTCCAAAGTAACCTTTAACTTTAGTGCTCATTCTCCCTCTTGTGCTCAGCACAGAGCAATCTAATATACCTTATCATGTGGTGTGTTGCTATGGCAACAATGAATCCAGCTGCTGCAATACAAAAGACTGACAAAAACTTGTTTTTCCACTTCCGCCCACCTAGTTAGAGTCGGGATGCTTTCCTTATAGCTAAGCAGCATATTGAACTCAAATACATTTCTAATACCCACGAACCTGGATTTAACTATGTAGCAGAATGTTTTTCCTCTTTTCTTTAGTTGTATTAGAATGTTAAGAAGGAAGGAAGGAAGGAAGGAAGGAAGGAAGGAAGGAAGGAAGGAAGGAAGGAAGGAAGGAAAGAAGGAAGGAAACACTCTAAACCTTACACTGGGAATTCAACGGTTTAGTCAACAACACATATCAATGACAGAAAATAGTATAAAATTGTCGCTCATAGCCGAAAATCATATAACGGATGGAGAAAAAAAGACTCTCAAGGGAACAAAAAAAAAAAAAACAATATGGAAATCAGTCTGACATTATGTTCTGCTCACCAATGTAATGAAAGTTGCTTGGATGCAAACACTCTCCTGAAATTCAGAATATTCAAATATATATGGAATGGCTGGGATCCACATGTGCTTAGGCTTAGAATAGATTCATGGAAATAAATAGGAGAACTGTGACTAAGCTAAGCCACAGTGGTTTAAAAGGGCCTGTTCTAAGGCTGAAGCCAACATAGTATGTCTAGGTTTACCATGTTTACCATATCCATGTTTACCTTTTGTAGACACACACAAAATGGCAAACTAAGTGCAATTAAGAAACTAAAGGACTTCCCCAGGTAATGAACTTCCTTCAAATCAGATAAGGAATAAGTTGTGGAAACCAGATGGATGATAAATAAGCTCTAAGGTTGCTTAAATGACTTCCGTCTATCTTGTCATCCATTTATTTCTTCATCCTTTGATGAAGACTGCCAATGGACTTATATGCAGAAACTACAAGTGAAGTGCATTTCCCATGGAAACCATAGTATTAATTTTATTGCCTTTCATGACTACATTTAATGGGGTCAAGAAAACAAAAATGAAAAATTCAAGATGTTTAGAAAGCTTAAGAGGATTTTAAAAGGAGGCCAAGTGTTTCACATACTTCAGTATTTCTTGTATCTTTGCAAAACAAGACATTAAAAAAAACCTCCTGTGTTCTGGAAATATTCTGTGGTCTAGAACAATGCAAAACCTCCCATATTGTGGGAATATTTTGTATAAACTGAGGGGCAGCAATGGCTATTCAAATCATCAACAAATCTGGAAAGGCAACACTGCCTAGCTCTTTATAGATGGTCTGATAAGAGAAAGATGAATAGAGCTACCCATTGAATAATTTATATATATTCCGGCATGCAAGGAATAAAGCCAGACTTGGGTGTCATTCATGGGTAGAATTTGGGCAGTTTCCCCCATTCTGCAGATTTTATTTTAGTAAACAAAAATAGTGAAAACTAGCAATGTAAATAATTCATCCTAGTTCAAGATAGGCCAAAGATTCTTAGGTATTTGTTTTTAAAAAAACATAAAACCTTTCAAAAACATTCACTATCCTGAGAAATATGAAGTTAAAATATATACAGAAACAGTCTTACAGATGATATTTGCTTCTTATGCAGCATGATTTGAAGATTTTGTGATGCAAAATACAGCAATGTTAAGAAAATAATGCTTTGCCTTCTGGCTGTCAGAATGTGATTCAATGAGAATTTTATGCTTAACAAGTTCTTCCTAACTTGAGAGTTTGCATATTCCTCTACCAAAAGATGTTGATGCAACAAATGCTGTTGCCCTCCCATCCCGGAATAATGAGGCCAGACACAGATTGTGGGTAAATGCTGGGCCACACTTTATTAATAAACCATAAATATCACTCTCCACAAAATTAAAAAGGGGGCCTGCTGTAGTGCAGAATGATTTGCAACTGGGGTCTTCCGGGACCCCATCTGATGAACACGGGCAAGTCCCATGCCCTGAGGTCTCGCGGTCCTGAAGCCCGCAGACCCTTGGCCAGCACTAAACTGACCACCCCCGGACCTTGAAGCCCCATCCCATTGGAGACTATTGATCTGGGAGTGGCCTCAGTGCATCCTTCTCCCCCCACACTGTAATCTCATGATCCGCAGTGCTGGGAGGTCGGACGAGCTATTTGCATTCACTGTGTTCACCAGGGGACTCACCAAACCATCTTCATTCCGCACTATCCGCCAGTGTGACCAATCAACAACCCACCCATAACATGCCTACACACCTCTGCCAGTGTGGGATAGTCAAAAAATCCCCGTTACCAATAGCCAATCAGGCAACAGGTCAAAAATTCCTATCTAGCCCCAAAAGGCGACCAGTAAAACTCACACTAGAACCATGGGTGGGCGGGTGAGATGCAAGCCTTGAAAAGAGGCCAAAAAGGGGGCGGAGCACGCTTTAAGAAGGGCGCTTGTTCCCCCTCCCCTCCCGGGTCACATTGCGAGATCCTCATATCTCGCTCAATCCCAGGAGGGAGGGCACAGAAGCTCTGCCTGACAAAGAGCCTCGTTATCGGAGCCGCCAGTTGCTGTAATTTTGAAAGGAAAGATATTTTAAAAGCTGTCTTGAGCCCCAGGTTTGAGAGAAGGGTTGAATATAAAATCAATCAATCAATCAATCAATCAATCAATCAATCAATCAATCAATCAATCAATCAATCAATCAATCAATCAGTTTGTAAGTCAACATTAGCATGTTTGGCTCAAGAAGTCCCATTGTGCCCTCTAGGAAGTGTGAGGGCACTTTTACCAAGAGTGTGGGTGTCTCCCAGCAGCATTTGGGATGCTCAGCTCATAGGGACTCATTATCCAGTATCAGCCTCTACCTAGCAAGGCCATGGGAGCAGTGCAGGAGGAAGCAAGGAGAGGAATGTTCTGGACAGGAGCACAGAGTGAATGTATGGATAGGTGGACATATCGGATGACAATGAGTGCCTTTGAATCTCAGGGAACTAAAAAGTTGTAAACCTAATAAATCTGATTTGTTCATGAAGAAAATGAAGATAAATCTCAGTGATTACCTCAAAATTAGAAAAACCTGAGAAGATTTCTGATGTATACGATCAAAGGCCTATCAGGTAGAGGTGTAAATCTTTGCTTATTTCATAGCAGTTGCTCATTATTTTTTCCAGTGACTCTCTCTCTCTCTCTCTCTCAAGAATGAGAAAATTTGTTTGACTTCCCATCTGGTCAAATATTCTGTCCCCATCAGGGCCACCGAGATGTCCAGGGGAAGTAAACCATCAGTTAAGCTATAAAAGGAGCTTTTTAAAAATTGCTTTTAAAGTTGTTTTAATTTAATTAACCTGTTCTTTTATAGGTTGGATGTAGAAAACCACTGGTATGGAAAAACCTCCACAATGGCAAACATTTTGGAAGTAATGCGGTTTAACAACCTAGAAACCACCTTCTTATGACCCACTGTGATGTCTAAGAGCCATTTAAGTCATTTTGTTCTATTGATCATACACTCAGTGAAGTCTATGTGCTTCAAATGACTCCTGGTTTATTAATTTTATTGTTAGCTACTATGAGAAGCAATTATGGGGGAAAATCTAAGAACACTTGCCTGCTCACATTCCCTAGTATCTGACATTCAAGGGGTGTACTGCCTCTGATACTGGTGACAATACACAACTCTGATGATTAGTAGTGATTGACAGCCTTCAAGAATGTGATTACCTCCCTTGAAAAAACACTTAGACAGGTGGTCATCACTATATCTTGTGAAAACAGTTTTCCACAGCTGACCTGTTTGCAGAAGTACTCTTTTTATATGTTCTATATTTTTATGGCCTGAAATAAAATCCTGTTGTGCAGCTCTGCCTTCATCATAGGAATGACATCATTGGCAGTGGCAGATTGCAGCTGATTGAAGGCTTTCTTTTGCAAGTTCAGGGTATGCGTGACTCACATACAATGCATATACCCCAAAATCACATAAAGAAGGCTTTAGTCAGCAGCAACCTGCTGCTGCTGCAATTCCCCTTGTGCAGGTGGATCCTGCCCAACAGGATTGCGGCCACAGAGTCTTAATTTCTTGGGGCTTGGAGGGCTGTTTTGCTTTTGCAAAGATCTATACTATTTATCTTACTTATTAGAAAATATATTTTATTAATTAGCTTGAGAAATGTTTACAGATTTTCTGCCGCTAAATAGATCCAAACACTATTAATTCTGGTTAACACCTAGGGTAATTTCATCATTTTGTATATACATTTATCAACACCCCCTGTATTTCTCAAGGAAGAAGTACAGTAAGGAAGTAAAGAATCTTATTAATATCTCTGCATATGTTAAAATACATCAGGCACACAATCATCGTCTAAAATGCAAAAGACATGACTTCATTGGGTATGCTTCCCGTACATGATAGTTTTCCATTGCTTATTGGCATACTACAATGTGTATAATGCCAAATTAGATGAATCTTATTTCTGAAGACATTCAATATTTTCCATTAGTTTTATTATGCTTTATATCAGGACCTGCTGGAAGAAAAGAACTAAATTTCTTTTAAGAAAAAAACAAACCCCAACACAACCCTGTATTTTGAAATGATCTCTAATCCTAAAATAAAATACTGGCCTCAAACCAAAATTTTAGCAAAAGTTTTAACATAAATCTGAAGTATCTGTACTTTTCTGTTATTAAAAACACAAAGTTGTAAAGGCTAATGCAGAGTGCAGATATCTGAAGGTGACTCTGAATGTCCAGGTTATGTTCCAGCTCCCTCTGGGAGTGAAACAACTGGCTTGATTAAATGCATACCACACGTGTTACATCCTTTTTCTCTGTTACATTTAGGTAATTGTGCAGGAAGTGATCTAGTCTGGGAACAACCCTTTGAGGTGTTTTTTTTTTAAGCGGGGGAAATGAATCCCCTACCTTTTTAAGCCCTGTTGTAGGTATAGGTATTTGAGAGAGGAAGACTTGTGGCCACACAACAGATCATGCACCTACATGCTTTCCTGGGAGTAAGAAAGTGATTCTAAACTTCATGCTATGTATTTAGCACATTGAATATGGCTCCTAGACTACTACTTGACCCAGTTTTTTCTTGTTATCAAATGAGCATACACAGAATTGCAGTATATTAAAAAAAGAAAACTGTAAAGGCGGGTTGTATTTTCTAAAGAGAGATATCAGGCCACTTGTTTTAAAATGAAATGTGATGCTTGAAGGCAGTTCATTACATTCCCGTCTGCATAAAAGTACTACTTGGAATGTCCTCGCTTTCTTGTTCTCTCTCTCTCTCTTGACAAGAGATGCCACGAAAAGCTCTTCCTCATGTTTAATATTCCTGGCTAGAACAGGAACACTGTTGTTGTTTTTTGCAAATTCCAAACAAGCAGAGAAAGGATATATTAAGAAAATATAACCCATTAATTAACACTTCCAATGTCCCTTACTTTTTTTTTAAAAAAATAGGCTATTGGAGTGCAGTAGATTCCCTACTCATAAATATCTTTTGGAATTACACACATTAAATTATGAAATAAATGTAGAATCTATTTTTGTACAATGCCAAAAGGAGAGACATAATGAAATATATGAGCCACTACTGGTCAATGATTAAATGTGCTCTCATTATTACAGCCCTTTCCTATTAGCATGGGAAATGAGAATAAGATGGTGATGAAGGCATCATGATGAATGTAATAACCTTGCTTGCAAGAAGATTTGTGAAAAACTTAAATCTAAAGACACTCAGAACAGGTGCCATCCAGCTGAAGTTAATAATGCTTGTTCCACCTATGTCAAAGAGAAAGTTAACTATAAGCTTAACCATCTCTTCCATTATTGACATTCAATAGTGCTTTGTTTTAGTTGGTTCATGTCCAGCAACAGCACAAAGTGAAAATCCACGCAACTCTTTAGAGATTTTAACAAAAAACAAATTATCATCTCACATATTCATTTCATTAATTGAAAATTACATTTCCTCCCTGTGTTTATACACAATTGTTATATTGTATAATGCCAAATATAATGAACATTACTAACTATAGAAGAATTTCAGGAAATGTTTACCGTATAGTGATATTTCTGCAGATCTGCCTAAATCTAGATGCAGTTTCATATGGAGAGAGTTCATTTCTGTTTCAGATTTCTGACAAAACAGGATGTCAGTGAACAGAGAACTATCAATACGTCACAAGTGATTTTTGTTATAATTGTTATAGCTTGTATACAAGTATCTGAAAAACAAAAGAGATAGAATTGATACCTGCTTTTCTTTAAAAAGCTCCCTTGAAAGGAATGCCAAAGTTTAATTACCCATATTTCTAGAAGGTTATATCTGGCATTGATCTAATCATTTATACACACAAATTCAACATTGTGTTCATCTAGCTTCAGCTTCCAAGTAAATGTATCTCACAACGCCTTTCTATTTGTGTGAGACAAAATAATTTCTCAATTAATTGTATGCAATTATTACAGCTGCTATGACAGTCAAAACCATAAATTTATCAGAAATGAACATCACACCAGAAATCTATATTGCTCTAAAGTTTTTTTAACCACTGGATTTGATTTAGGCTAGATAGTCATCCTGGTTTGGCCTTAACCTCCCAACGTATGTACCTATAAGAAAACAAAGCCATACAGTTGTGAAGCACAGACAATCAAAACAGTTTAATTTTGACTAGAAAGGGACACAAAAAGAGCTTAGACATTGAGGCACTAATGAAGCATTTCCTTGTCAGAGATGACAGAATCCTGGCATGCCCTGCACATTCTGCTTTTCTTTCCTCTGCAGTGGTCATTAGGAAATCTGCTCCATTTCTGAAAATATGCAGATCAGAAAGCATCACCGTGCCAAACAACCATGACTAACAGGAGTATGACAGATCATTCAACTGTGGTGAAAAGATGCCTAATGAAAGAGATCAAGAACCTTGCCGTTAAAGATGAAGGCACCGCATGAAGTAGTAATGCCTTAAATATGCAATAGATAAAGGAATAGTTTACATAAGACTGAGTGGCAAAGAGGCAGCCCTTCCAAATGCACTCAACATTATAGCAATGCCGCAAATAATACCTTGCAGGCATTATGTCTTCTTATAAATCTGATTATACACACACCTTCAATCATGGCCATTTTAATACCTCCACTATTTGGTCTATAATAATTGCTGTCAAATATTTTCTCTTTTTGTGAAGTTCAAAGACCTTCAGGTACAGTCCAAGGTGCTCAGTTTGACCTATGATGCCTTGATTGTTTAGGCTGCCCTTGCATAGTCACAGATGCAAGGAAAGGCTAGGAATGAATTGGCTGAGTTACATTAAAGTAGCATACAGAAAGGCAATTTGTGTGGCTCAACACAGCTTGACTACCCTATCCATTGTGATACATCACAACAGTATGTGTTGGAGCCCTAGGTCAGGGGCAGGAAACCTATTGGTACATCAGCCTTATCTCATGTGTTCCTTGGTCAAATTAAAAAACAAACAAACAAACCACTACACGATGACCAGTTCAAATCTCTACTAGAGCAATCTTTCAGCCATAACCCACAGGATGCGAAGGAGAAAGAGAGAAGAAGGTATCAAAGAAAGAAAAAGGGTGGGACTTTTCTGGCTTTATTCCCTGCTGAATTCAGCTGCATCCATGATTGGTTTGTGACCCCCAAAAGACTGCTCCCAGGAGAATGCGGCTCTCAACATAGAAAACATTGTTTGTCCTTGCTGTAAATGAAGTAAGGTTTAACACTTAACATTTGCATTATCAGAGCCTGGAAGTATGTTTCACATGTTACATGTGCTCCACAGAGTAACATTTCTAGCTCTACACACTCCTTAAGCAAATAGAAATGGCTTCTTAACGAGTAGCCTGTCAAAATTACTTCTCCAGCTGCTATATAAACATATGCTATGAAGCTGTTTGTAAAAATTAAGAGTGCAAAATACTTTATCCACCACTGTTTTACATTTATACATTTGCTTTACATGGCAGCAGTTTAGCAATATAATTTGCTTACAGAAGGTCTCAGATTCAATCCTTGGCATTCCCAAACAGTGGTGGAAATGGTTCCTATCTGAATCCCTGGAGAGCTGCTACCAGTCAATGCATATAATACTGACCTGGATTGACTAGTGCTCTAATTATATAAATGCAGATTTCTTCTAATTCTGAAGAACAGAGCAAAAGAATTACCGGAATGCTCCAAATCAGTGGTCTGTGGTACAAATGCACACTCTTCTCCCATCCACTTTGTCATCATCTTAAGTAGTCACATAGAAACAGTAATACATGCACAGACAATCCTTGTTAGCAAACCTTCCCATCACAGAAGTATGGAATTATTCTTGAGTGACCCTGGAATACTTTGTGAAATGGCCAAGAACAGAAATTTATTTCATTTGTTTTATTATTTATTTCATCTTAATAAGCCACATTTTGGGCCCAAGCCGACACAAATCCATTCAAAATGAAAGAAACATACACTGAGCAGACCATGTTAAGTTTATGAAAGAAACAGGGTATATAAGAAAACTGATTTAGGTAGGAGGCCAAGAGGAGTAAAACAAGGTAACACTTGTTTCCACTATTAGCCCATTCTCCAGGAATGCAGTATAAAATCTCAGACTATGGGGAAAATAAGTTCTTCACTATTTGCTGCAGACATGTTGGGACTCGCTAGATCTAGAATTTCTGGATCTTTTGGTCTAGAGTCAGGTTTTGATCAAAGACAGATGCTGATATTTAAAATGGTTAGTCTTAATACTCCAAAGCATCATATTTTGATAGTTCAATTGTACAGTGTGTCAGTTTCAGCTCTTAGATTTTTCAGACAGATCATTTTAGACTGGTGTGAATACATCAGTGTAATGTGCATATAATTCCTCCAAGAGTTCAAAATGATGGCATCATTTACAGAGAAACAAGCTGTAATCCTGTACACATTTATGTGTTCTGTGCCATCAAATTGGAACCGACCTGTAACAACCTGAATAGGGTTTTCAAGTTAAGTGAAATATTTAAGAAGTAGTTTTATTAGTTCCAATCCCAAGTGAGTTTCCATGGCTGAGGGGACGACTTGAACTCTGTTCTCCAAAGTCCTACTCTGTGACTCTACCCATTACACCACACTGGGAATCCACACACTTAGCTGGGGCTAAATTCCATGGAACTCCCTGGGACTTCTTTCTCAATAGAAGATTGTGTTGTAAAAGTTATGTTGTTCATGTACATGAGACATGTAAATTGTAGATAACATGACTAAATGAAACCAGAAGGTACATTAATATAGAGTTCTTCATATACTACTGCTATCAACAGCTTTCCTCTAAAGCAATACATAAATAAAGGAGATTACAGAATCACAGTCAGTATTAACAGCTTGGCTTGGGTTTTATTGTTGATCACTGAAACACAAGTAAGCAAAAGTAATATATAGCATCGTCCATCAAACCAGGCTTCTGTTCCTCTTTTTCCAGCCTACTCATTCAGTGGAAGAACTTTCAGACATCTTGTTCCTAGACACAAGGGGGCAAAGGCAGTTATGAAGATACACAGCTAATAGAAATTGGGAAGAAATCTATGGCTTTCGCAGATCCTCATGCAGAGCTGATAAGGGGCACTCTAGTAATTGAGCAATAAATCAGCTGAGCCACAAGGCAGAACTTGCCTTCTTTCTTCATGCACCCTAAATAAAAATGCAAAATAAAATAAAATACAATAAAAATCAAGCCTTGTTATTAATACTGTTTAATCTTCAACCCACTGAAAAATAAAAAGGTAAGTTCTACCCAGCTGCAACAGCTTTATGAAAAGGTGATCAATTCTAGCTCTAGATAAATGGGAGACAAAAGCAGGACACTTATTATCAACATGAGGAGAGTTCAAAGGTACATTTGCCTTGTACACCATGTTAAATAACATAGCCCACTGATGGAATGTAAGGATTTTACAACAGGTGCATTCTGGAACATTGAAAGAATAATAGAATCATGAAGTTGGAAGGGGCCTATAAGGCCATCAAGTCCAACCCCCTGCTCGATGCAGGAATACAAGTCAACTGATATCTGCCAGGTGGTTGTCTAAGTTTCTCTTGAATGCCTCCAGTGCTGGAGCACTCAACACCTGTTGAGGTAATTGTCTTACTGCTCTAACAGTTAGGAAAATTTTCCTGATATTCAATCAAAATCTGGCTTCCTGTAACTTGAGCCCATTGTTGCGTGTCCTGCACTCTGGGATAATTGAGAACAGATTCTGTCCCTCCTCTGTATGACAGCCTTTCAAGTATTTGAAAAGTGTTATCATATCTCCCCTCAGTCTTCTTTTCTCAAGACTAAACACACCTAGTTCTTTCAATCTTTCCTCATAGGGCTTGGTTTCCAGCCCCTGATCATCCATGTTTGTTTGTTTTTTTGTGAAAATTATTATTTTTATTCATACATACCGACATACAGAAGAAAAAACTAAAATCTAACAATAATAACAAGACATCAAAATTAAACATCCATACTACACCTTACTACACCTATAGATCAGAGATTTCGCCATCGTCTGGTCATCTGAATATTATCAAAGGATTCTAGTGAGCACTGATTTGCCATAAACTAATTCTTCCCCTAAATTCCTGTCTTTTCCTGGGCCCAGTTATATATCAGCTTCCAGCGTTCCTTTTACAAAGTGTCTTGGTTGATACCATAGTGCCTCTGAAAGCATATATAGTTCTGCAGTGTCCAATAACTTCTTTTCCATGTTGACCTCTTCTGAACTTGTTTCAATTTGTCAGCATCCTTCTTGAAGTATGGTATCCACAACTGGACACAGTACTCAAGATGAGGCCTAACCAGTGCCAAATACAGGGAAACCAGTACCTTGTGGGATTTGGAGACTATACCTCTGTTAATGCAGCCTAAAATAGCATTTGCCTTTTTTGTAGCCACATCACACTGTTGGCTCATATTCAGCTTGTGATCTACTACAACAATTCCAAGATCCTTCTCGCTCGTAGTATTGCTGAGCCAGCTATCCCCCATCTTGTAACTGTGTGTTTGGTTTCTTTTTTCCATTGTTGTAACTGTTGAGTATCTAAAAATGGATGGGGAAGCTATTCACATATTGCTCCTTGGTTATACCCCTAAGAACATGGCCTGCAAATTACTTCTCCTTATCGAAACTGACAATCTACTATCAATCCTGTCACCAATCCTGATCAGGACATGTGTCTTTCTAACACATTTCTCCATCTACACTCAAATTTCCATGTTTAGGGCATAAGCCATCCTGGAACAGAATTACCAGGTGAATTTTGTTTAGGGAAACTTTTGTTCTTTTCACCTTAATTCTGTCATAAAGGGGTACCGTCAATCTACCCCAAATAGGCATATTTTCAAAATATAAAAGAACAAAATCTAGGTTACCTTGGATCTTTTTACTTAAGGTAGGTCCTTGGGGTGAAATGGCAATTAAGCCAGAGTTTCTTCAGAAAACCAGTTTATATGAAATGACAAAAAAAAAAAAAAAAAAAAAAGAAAAAAAAGCAGTTTATTAGCACTGTAGCTCACCATGTTGGTTGTGGACTCTAGGAGATACAGAGAAAAAAGGGACTTTTCTAAGTACAGACTGTGCAAAAGCTATGTCACTGTTTTCAGATTCCAATATACCAAATCTAATTTTAGATTATATGCATGTCACCATTATGGATAACTTCCAACCAAGTGTCAGATTTCTTATTCTAGAAGGCTAAAAGGTAGCATTACAACTGCAACAAGTGAACACATGAAGCTGCCTAGGCTTATACTATCACATATTAATCTGCTCAGTCCAGTACTCTGCATTCTGACCAGCAGTATTTCCCAAAAGTCTCAGGCCATAAATAATTGTTAAGAGATAGCCTGTGACTGGAAGTGGGAATTCATAACTAATGTAAGCATCTGAGGCCAGAAAATGGCATAAGAGATAGCCTACAACTGGAAGGACGAGATTCTTAATCAATGTGAGTGTCTGAGTGTCATAGCATGAGTTTCCCCATCTCTAGGATTATGCAAATAAGCTTTGCTTTGTTTGGTAATTGGTCTTCAGGACAGGATTCCTTTGAAATCTGATTTAGCAAACATGGAAAGATGGCCACAATCACCACTCCACAAACATTACCATGCTTTCAGCTATAATTATGGAGTATCTCTAAGGTTGGTGTCTGGCCTCATACAAGGATTTTTTTTTTAAGCCCTAGTGCTTGCATACTATGCATGAACTCTATCGTTCAAGAAAGATTTTCCCCCAATTTTTCTACTTTTCCAAATGAACCAATGTTGAGATTTGCAAGTACTTTATCACTTCGGCAGTGACACCAGAGCACTGACTTTAATGAATGACAAGAGTCTCAAAATATTCATTTGTCATCTCTTGTGAACAGCATATTCCATTTAGGGAACTGCTGCACAGAAATTAAGACATCATAAAAATTGTACTTGCACATCTGTTAACCTTCAGTAGCTCCATTAGCTACCTCTCTCATTTCAGATACTAAAATGCCACAACCTGAACTGTTCATAGAAACTTTCAGTAATTCTGAACTGCACATCCCTTTCACAAAATACCAGGGATGGGGACTTGAAACAGAAGGAGAGTTAGAAAATAATGGAATAAACAAGACAGATTTGGGGAAAATATGTCAGTTCAACCCAAGCATTATTCTCCCATTCATATGACATATATGTACACTAAGCTTCTAGCGAAACTTGTGTCTTATTAACATCACAAAACAGGCATTTATACCAGTGCCCATTGTCAGCTCTGACCTCTTTGCCTCTTTCCTAAGAAGTGTTATTGCTAGACAGGAAAAGATATTTGACTTGCAGTGGTGAGGTCATCAAAGCTTTGTTATTCCCTCAGAAGCAGGGAATAATACTTGTTTCCCAGTTGTGTTCAAACATCATTTTTGGAAGTAAATCATTCTACATATTTGACACTGCCATATAAATTTCTGTGTGCACATATTTAGAACTTTAGGGCTCATAAACATCCTAGAAAGAAAATCACATCAGGATAAGGCAGGCATTTTTCCTAAGACAAATGGGTACCAACCCAATGGGTCTTATTTTTCCTTGCCATCTCTTGAGTGTACTGCTCTTAGCAGGCTACCTGAATCATTCAGAACAATTTGCCACAGTGTTGTTGTTGTATTTAACCCCTTATAGGGTGACTAAGATCTGGGGCACGCTGTATTGTGCAGACTGATCCTGAAAATCCAGTGGGTGGTTGTTCTTGTCCTTCATCATATGGTTGGTTTAATTGCTGATGCCCCTTTGTGATTCTATGAAGACCAAGAGAAATGCAGTACAAGTTTGACCATAGTTATAATCTTAAACAATGGGAAACCTGTCACTGATAGATTCAAATTACACTGAAAAAAATCCCACATAAACATTCATATAAAGAATTTTTTTTTAATTTGAAGCAATCTATGCAACATATTAGGGCTCAGCTTCTGCTGTACATTGGAGCCTGACAGACAAGTGTGGCGCTGAAAATTATCCCCCTTCTCTTTGTCTAATGAGGGCTGAAAATAATTGGTATGAATTCTTGCATAAACTGCACACAGACATGAACCATAAATTATTCATACCCTATAATACGATTATTTACTGTCCTTGCGTATAGGAGTAATTCCTACATACAGGAATGCACAGCTCTCCTCACCATAAATTCCAAAATGGAAGAGATGGTTCCTTGGATATTATTTTAACTGCATAACAAGCACAGAGGATCTGTAATTTCCTTATCTAGGTTATTCTAAAATGGTCATCTGGGCTGGAAATATGACAGAGCTGGGCTTGCAGCATCCAGAATTAACCATTCATTATGATCCGGGGGCACAGCTGGAACAAAACATATTTCTTTATTCCCTCATAGCTTGATAACATTGCTCCCATTTTTACCTGAAGGAGATGAGTGTATTCAGAGGCAAAGATATAAAATAAAATCCATCTCATAAATGCATACCGTACCTCTGCAGAATTCAGAGAAGCTGCCAGTTTTGCAATTAGAAAGTAATAGAATATTGCTGCTCCTCCTTCAAAGTGTCATGCATGTAAAGCTCTATTTTGTAGCATGTATCAGCTCTAAGGTATGATGAATAAACATCCTTTAACTTTTTAGGGAGCTCCACTTCTAACTGTGAAGACATCTTACACAGCTTGACTATCAGTCCAAAGATTTGGTCTTAGATTTGACTCCAAGCAGTGGCCAAATGACCTTCAAGATTTAAAATTCTGGTTTAGTTCCCATCATAACTACCTGCAAATGGAAGTCCTTACCTTTATGAACTAGGCTTGGATTCAAGATAACTCCCATGAATGAAAAATGAGAGGGAGGAAAACAACTAAGATAAGGATTACATAATGTAAGAACATAAGAAGAGCCCTGCAGGATCAGGCCAAGGGCCCATCTAGTCCAGCTTCCTGTATCTCACAGTGGCCCCACGGTGCCTCTGGGAGCACCAAAAAAGTAAAAATAAAAATAGATACCTGTCTCCTGATACCACCCCCCCCCCCCCGCATCTGGCATTTTGAAGGACCTTCCTTTTAAGCCTGGAGATTATACATCCCCATCATGGCTTGTCACCTGCGATGGACTTTTCCTCCAGGAATCTGTCCAATCCCCTTTTAAAGGCATCTAGGCCAGATGCCATCCCCATATCCTGTGGCAAGGAGTTCCACAGACTAACAACACGCTGGGTAAAGAAACTGAGAAATGGGAAGTAACAACATTCCTGACACAAGATTAGCAGAGATGATTGACCAAAACTATAAAGATGTGTTAGGCTCAAGTTAAATTTCTTACTGTGCTGTTAGTGTGTTACTTCTGACAACACAACAGAAACCTTAATAGGAAAAAGAGTATGATGAAACTCTAAAAGAACATTGTTAACTCTGGTTTGCTCTACATCATGTGACTAAACTGAAGGAATTGTGAAATAAAGTATATCCATTAAGACAGAAGTAGCTGTAATAATCTGAAATAAAGGACAGCTTCTTAAAATGTAAGGAACATCTTGGCGCTCTCCACAGAAGATAAGCGGGACATATTGGAGTAGTTCTGGTTTGAAGAGCTTTTTCATGATAGCATTTGAAAGGCTTATAGACTTCATCATGGTTTGGAGAACAAACATTATTTGTTTTAGAAAATAGATTTCTACATCTTCTCCCCATTTCCCCCATATTTGATTATGCAAAAGAGGAAGAAGTGTTGATTTTGCAAATGATAAATCAAGACATTTCTTCCCTCTCGGGCCTTGCCTGTTCTTCACATTGTTTGTATAACAATGTATGCTGACACTTCATTGCACATGACCTTTTATGTCCAATATTTTGACTCAACACACTTAACAGATAGGAAAGTAGAGCTGAGAGTTACCACCTTGCGATTCAACACTGATCTCACAGTTTGTTCAATTTTGATAGCCTCTGTTCAGAAAAAAAGTACAAAAAGTTGACTGCTCCTTACATTTGTTTCTCTGCACTGTCCTTTTCTAGTCCTGCGCCCTAAAATAACCTGACAGACTGAAACACAAGTCGCTCTCACAAGCACAATGGTTCATTATGTACATTGTTTTGAAATCAGTTTCCAGAGCGTCAAGCGTGTCTTCAAAAGCATGGGAAAAGAATGTTGGTGGTGTTATAAGGTCAGCTTTTCAGAGACTGTGGGCAGAATTTGCTGGCACACTGCCAAACTGTCACCACAGCAAACATGGCTACTTAACAGGCACTGATTTAGCCACCTTAACAATCTCAAGTCTCCTCCACAGTCTTGAGAGTTCATTACTCATCCTACTTCACAGAAGCCATGTGAAACATTTATTAACAATTTAAAAACATGCAAAAGCATGGGTTAAGTTAAACTAATTGTGAGAGTTAGATCATATTAGCTAGCATCCTGTTGTGTAGTTTTATCTATGCAACAGAGACAATGTCAGCATTAGTAGCAGATTGCTACTGATTAAAGACACACACCCTTTTGGATTTTGGGGTGCAAGTGACTTCATCTTATTGTGTGTGAGTCACATACACCCAGAAATTGGAAATTATTTCATCTGTGGCAATATGCTGCTGATAATGACATCATTCCTGTTGCACAGGTACAGTTACGCAACAGGATCCTGGCAAATATCTATATTTTAATACTAATCTTAAATTCCCACATCCTTATGCTTATATAGTAAAAACAACACACCCTACATATAAGACAGAGATACCAACAGATGTGTTGGAACTAGAGGTCTTGAGATTTGTGGTTTTGGACCACAACTCCCAGAATTTCCCAAGCAGCAGAGTCATACTCAAGAACACAATTCTATTCACTTCTAATGGGAGCCCTGATGTTTGCAGAGGTATAAAAATATATGGTGGGGAAACAACATAGAGGGAGAGAGCTCCCCTCCAAATCAGCACAATAAAGTTTCAGCAGCATGCCTGGTGGCTACATAACGATGAATGATGAAAGTTTGGGAGCGAAAAGGAAAACCATAGGGCTGCAGGCTATGGAATGTCCTGGAGTGGCTGATATCCTAAACAGAAGTAATCTAGACCAAAACATTTTGTTTCAGGTCCCAATGGTTCCTTCTAATAGTAAAACCAAGTCAATGGAGTATCTATCTTTTGGGGAAGAGGTGGCATTGGTCTGTTCAAGGCCAAAATACATTATAGGAGAAGGCATTCAGAAACAGGATTAGAGTTTGGGGTTTTAAAATGTAATTTGCTGAAGTATACAGAGAAATTTCAGGAGGAAGAAAATGAAAAAGTCTACCACTCTTTAGACTCCTTATCTTCTTGATAGTATTTAGATGCTTGAGTTCGAGGCCAGCAGGCCACAAATCTAAGCCTTTTATTACTTAGCCACTTTAATAATACAGTGGTGCCTCGACTTATGACCATAATCCGTTCCAGAAGATGGATGTAACTCGAAATGGTCGTAAATCGAAGCACCATTTCCCATAGGAATGCATGGGAACGCGATTAATCTGTTCCAGCCAAAAAACAAAACAAAACCCCCAAATAAAATAAAACACTGCAAGCCCCATAGGCGCCGCCGAAGGAAGCCGCGTGGCCGGGCGAGCGTCACTGCTGCCCGACAGACTCCTCCGGAATACTTGCAGCTGCTCTCCTCCACCCCCGTCAGCCCCATTGAGGTCAGTACGGCGAGCCCTCGGAAGCCCCCGCCGCCTGTGCCCCGGGGAGCGCTCTGGCGCCCCGGCGTTTCCCCGGGCCGGCCTTCCCTCTCGGCTGCTTTGCTGGATGGCTCCGTCCCGAGCTTCGCCTGCCTTCCATGGTGCGCTTGGGAGAGCCGGCCCCGCCCGGAGCCTTCGCCTCCCCGCGTGGAGGAATCAGGCCCGGTCCCCTTGTCGCTCTGAGTTGCGGCGGCAGCAGCATCCCGGTGCTGGGAGGCTAAGCCTGGCCAGGGTGCTCCGGCCGCTTGCCCCGGCCTTGCCCTCTGGGCAACTGTCCTAGATGCCCCCAGCCTGCAGGGGTCTGGACTGGCTAGGGGACTCCTGCTCTAACCGTTGGGGCGAAAGAGCTACCGTACAAAGAAGCAGCCTCTTCGCCACCAAGAGTTAGCAATTTGAATTTCCTGCCCTTTTCCCCTGCCTTTTTTTGAACGTAAGTGGAAGCTCCGGCCGCAAGTCGAAGCAAAATTTTGCGGCCGGAGCTGGTCGTAAGTCGAAATGGTCGTAAGCAGGGACGTACGTAAGTCAAGGCACCACTGTATTGGGAAATTAAAAGTCCTCTCTTTCTATGTAGAGGGGCAGAAACAATGTTTTTTTAAAAGTCTATTAGGTCAGAGCTAATGCATTGTACCTTTTAGGGAAAAAAATAATAAATTAGAAAGCTTCCTCCCAGAAGGAGGAAGAGACAAGAGGGGGCAAACAAGGTTTTTTCTCTTTCTCTTATTAAGGGAAGAAGGTCAAACAGGGTCACTTGACCTTAAGCGGCCCTATTTAGCCTGATCTAATCTACTGCAGTTGAGCCTTCACTCACTTTTTCATGAAGTTGGTTTAAGTTTGGCTTAGAGAAGATCTTCTCACCTTCTGTCTTTAAATGAAATGCAATAATAAAACAATTACTCATGACCTTGAGATTCAGCTGGATGAATGCCAACTATACTGTTTTAATTTCCCACACAAGGAATTATAAAGTTCTATATATTTTTTTACTCTCAGTTACATTTTTAAATACAGCACAAGCCTTTCTTCTAACTCAGCTTATACAACAGAGACAATCTGAGAAATTAACACCACAGCCACTCGGCAATGCAGAATCCACCCCCGCCTATAAGTACTTTTCTATTATTTTTATCCTCCTGTTCTGACCTTAATTGTAATTTCGGCTGGTAAAATACTTATCCTACTGTTACCCATAATTATTAAATGCTAATGCCTCAAAAGAGCTGTAAGGTCAGATCACAGGGGGCAGAATTTGCAACAAACCGATGTCTCTTGCTATTCAACCAAACATATTTAGAATAGGTCAAAACAAGGTAACCAGGCTGACAGGCAGACTTGCAGACTCTCTTGTTTCAATCAACAGACTGTTTAAAGGCTAATTTCACTTCAGGTTTGAAATTTAGCCTACCAATTTTGTCTTTTGGTTGGCTTCCCTTTCACTGACATTTCCTAAACAATCCTATTGGCAATTAAACTGTTAGTATGCACTGCAGCTTATTTTTCCACTTGTCTGAAAGTTATAGCATCTCAGCCGCACACAACTCTACTGGTCTTGGCTTTCTGAGTTTCACAATTTTGAGGAGCAGTTTTTGGTGTTAGATCAAGACCTTTTGACAAGGTCTGTTCCATATTGTGAAATTCAAACTGCAAAATAACTTCGCTATTAGTTTGCAGAAATTCCCTGTCTTTAACTTTTCAGCTTTATAATGGCAATGACACAATGGAACACTTCCATTGAAAGAGCTGTGTCCATCAGAAAAACACAGAAGAGTGATGTCTACTCCCCACTGCACTACCCTGTGCACCCTGAAAACCTCCTCTAGAGGATG
This sequence comes from Intellagama lesueurii, assembly GCA_037013535.1. NCBI lineage: Eukaryota > Metazoa > Chordata > Lepidosauria > Squamata > Agamidae > Intellagama > Intellagama lesueurii. The sequence continues at coordinate 50,208,429 of JBAJHW010000004.1, forward strand.
CAGAAACCCTCTGCTGCTGTTTTGAGTGTTCTGGCAGTACAAAGGACTGCAGGGCACAGGAGAGGGGAAGGGAAGGAAGTGCCACTGTATTAGCAGTCAAACACCACCAGTGCTTTGGGTTCAGATTAGTGGCTTGGGCTTACTGATTAACTGCTAAGAAGGTAACAGGACTGATTACCTTAACCCCTAATTTTACATTTTCTTTATCTGACGATCTGGAGAACTCAAAAGTTTTGCTTTGTTTGTAACTTTTTGTTGATTCAGTACAGCTTATTCTCCAAACAAGGTAGGATATAGCATTCTAATGCTTTCACTTTTAAGATCCCTTTAGCAGTACAGACACGAGGCAGAATCACATGGTGCCCTTCTGCCAGTAGAAGCTGTTTCTCCTGGTGGAAGAAGGAAGCAGGCAACCTTCATTTTGAAAACCTGCCCTGAAGACCTGGGAAACCCTCATAGAGTCTTTTTAATGCTATGGAGGGAAACCACAAACAGAATTAATCTAGAATGTAACATTTTGTTTCAGGTCCCAACTGTTCTTTCTAACAGCAAAACCAAAATAATCAAATGTCTATATGTTGGGGGAAGGGAGGTGCGGAATAAATGCCCAACACTATTGCTTCTACTGTGCTGGATTCTGCCCATGATCTAATTTAGAGGTAGGAATTGTGTGACCCACATAATTTATCTGGCCTTCCATTGTGATCCTTGAAGACCCCTCCACACCAGTTGACCACCTGTCAACCACATGAACACAAGTAATAAGACATTTGTTATTTTACTACAGTCACTCCTGAGATGGTTGGTAATACATCAGTCTTCCATTTGGATTTCCAGAACATGATAAACATAACAATATAATTGATCAAGCTACAGGCAGGAACTATTACTTGTAGTAGTGATATAGAAATATATACAACAGCTGATCCTGTTCAGATGTGTTGATTACAATTCCCATTTTCTTCAGGCATCACAGCTAATGGTTTTTATCAATCAATATGGACAGCAGCAAGCAGGTGGCACTTTTCCTCCACCATGATTTTGGGACTGAAGACTGGAAAGAAGCAATTCTCTTGTTACCCATTTCAAATACTTTCATTAAATTATATTCTTTGATGTATCTCCTTCTTCCCTCTACTCTATTTTCAAACTGTGTTTCTGTGTTTCCTTTCTACTAGAAGTCTGACAAAAGTCTTAGGCTTTTCACAAGACATTTAGGTACTTTTGGAATAAGATACACGGTTGCAGAGACCAATACATTTTTTCACAATAGAACTATAGTGATTTGCTGAGTAAGAGCAGGGAATTAGTAGGAATTTGAAAACAAAATTCCTAGAGAACAAAAAGATATATAAGCCAAAAAGGATTACTGAATGATCCAGGAAGTGGTAGAGAAGTACCACTACATTCCTGAATAAACTCTGTAATGGATATTTTAACATTCTGCTTTATACACTTGTCTTACAAACAATGTAAAGTGTATAATTTTGAGCCAGAGCTGCTGCAAAACCATTATTGTCACAATAACAAAAACCTGAAACATAGACTCTTTAAAGGAAGATACAGAAATCTGAACATAACCATGCTGTTTTGATCTATGGTGGATTTACTGCTCAGCAAGATCAACAAGCATGGATTTGCTCTGCTATCACCCTTTGAAGTATGGAATAATATATTTTTTGCTAGTAAACAAACCACAAGATATTTGATCCTCACTCAGACAGCTTCAAATTTTAGAGGACCCCATAACTTTAACTGTCACATGACAGGATGTCAGTCATTCAGGAGACATAGTTTTTCTCATTGTGGCATTCACACCCCCATGAAAAGCTACACCTTCTGAATATCTGCATGCATGTTTTGCCTCTTTTGAAACTCTGCCTATCTTGTGACTAATAAAAGCAAATGCCTCTGTTGGAAAAAGAGGTGGTGCCCCCCAAAACAAATCAATAATCTAAGCTATTGGTTAGTTAATCTAGTGTATGTTTAACTTTGTATATAGAATAACTGAGACACCATGTAATGGAATCCTGCCTAACTTCAATCAATCAGCATACACTGAAGAGTGAGAAGAGATCCATCTTTCACAACATGGAATACAAGAGAAGTTAACACTTAGTTATTCTGTGTTAGCTGGTTTTGCTTGCTACGCTCAGCACCTGGGTTTCACTTTGTCCTGGGAAATACATTTATAAACAAGTTGAGTGTACCTTCCAAAAAGAAATACAGAAATATTTCCTCAAGGGGTCAAGGAAAGACTATTGAAGCTGCCATCCTCTGCTCATCTACCTGCTGCAGCTAAAACTCACTGAACTCAATGGGGTTACTTTGGAAAATTGCAGAGTGAACTGATTGTTCATTTACTTTGGAAGATGCAACTCATTCAATGTTTTGAATTTTGAACAATTGACCTTTTCTGCCCATTCCCCAGGGAAACAAAGGAGAACTCAGCTGGAGTCTCAGCAAAACTATTACTTCTGCATCATCACCTATAGGCCAAACTACAGTGATCCTTTTAAAACGTGCAGGGCCCCAAAAGCATCTGGAGAAGGGTATGTACAGTATGTATACACACATGCACATGTCTATATCTGTGACAACTACAGAAATCACAGCAGACGTCCTTTCCTCCTTTCTAGTGGCCCAGAAATCCCTCTTCTGTAGCTGGTATTTGCTTTGGGGGAGAAATCTCCATTCCTGCTTTAAGGGAACCACTATGGGAGATTTCAGTTTAAAGAAATACCAGCAAACACCAGGATCACAGTAAGGGAGAAAAAGGTTAAATTTGCCCCTCTCCTCTGACCCCGTTATTATCAGCTCTTGTGATCTTCCCTAAAAATATGAGTAGATGTTAGATATAATGGTGCAGTAAAGATGATATGGCCCTAAAACTCTTGCTGAATTCAGAACCATAGTTGCAGCAAGTGCCAGGTTTTGAAGCTGGCTAGGCAGAAAGGACAACTTGATGTCTTTGGAATACATTGTGAAAAAGGCAAACAGCAATTTACACCCTGCATTTTTGCCTCTCAGCTCAGGATCATTTGTTTAGATTTTTGTGAAACTGATGCAATCTGTACTATAAAAAATGTTGAAGCCATAAGAGACCCAGAAAATAAACTAGCCTGTTAAGATCACAACATACTTTTGTATTTACTGCTTAAAGTGAATGTAACATAGAATAGTCCAAAGTAAAATTTTGGCAGACTAGTACTATGAAGTGTCGAGGGTAGATACATTTTATACCCATATTAGGTTATGGAACAAGTTTAGAGCTGGATTCAACAGTTCCTCTGCTTGTAACTTTGAAACAGTGAGTGATAGCATCTTAACAGTTCAGGCACAATTCACAGGGGGTCCTGGCCTTTCATTAGGATGGAATCAGAATGCAGATCCAAATCTCTGAAGTGGATGGAGACATTAACAAACTTGTCAGAAAGCTTTAAACTGTAACACATGAACACACACACACTCCTTAGAAAACTTATAATCAAACAGAGTATGCTGAAACATATTATTTAAGAAACAACACACCCCTATTAAGGGAATATTAGTGTGATATTACTTTCCTGGGAATAACAGATAGAGCAACCCTGCTCCGCAGCAGACATCTAAATGGAATTATAAAATGAATTTTATGATTTAAACAGGATTACAATACCTTTCACCTGAGCTGGGGAAACAGTGACCCTCTATGCCTGCTGAGTCTGCTGTACAGATACTCCCAACCATGCATAGACATCCTCAGTGTCCCTGATCTGCCTCTTTAGGGTGCTTTTTCTTTTAAAACACACTTGCAACAGTAGCCATTTGAACAGAGGACATCTTCAAGACGATGACTGGCAGTCCTTCAAACACAGGACTGTCGTTTGTAATGGAGGACACAAGGCCACACTCTACAACAATACTACACAAAGGAACTAAAGAGTAAATTCTGCTGTAGCCTGTAAAACATGGAAAGGATCAGGTTGTGCAGCTGATTAAACTCTGATTAACAATTTTAAGTTTGATTTCTGATTCAACTGAAGTGCGAAACAATGTTCATTTCATCTCTTAAGATACTGACTGTTGACAGCCTTGTGCATCTCTAACTGCATATCTTGAGAATTCACCAACATGGAACATGTGCTGTTCATCTGAAAATGCTCTTATTTCACTATGTATATGATCTTTTCCATTACAGCATTCAAAAATGCTTCTGTTATCCAAACCCTTGGGCTGCCAGACCTATCAACTACGGTAAATACTCAGCAAATTCTCAGATCAAAAACATTCAATAAACAGCCAGAAAAGGAAAACTGATCCAAGAAAGCACAAGAACATGTGTTTAAATCCAGGAATACACTATATGCTTAGGTTTCTTCCTGAATGAAGATTCTTTACCGATTAAGGCTTACTGAAGCCATCCTGCAGTTCTCCTGCCTGCGGGTTTTCTTGTACAGATAATTCCAGAGAGAATTTGCCACATTACCAAATTTACTGAATCATTGAGAATCCCTCTCACACTAAGAGTTATTTCAGCATACATCACACTCTTTTGGGAAAGGGAGATTAGATGTTGCAGTCTGAAATATATCAGCAGAAAGTAACATGTAAGTCCAAAGTAAAGTAAATATGTACATTCAAATTAGTGCTCCTGGACTGGGAAGGTAAAACATCTACTATATCAGCTAAACAGTTGTTTTTATGCTAGAGGCTGTGGTGAAATTCAAAATAAGTTTTGCATTTCATTTTTTCCTTATGTTTTCCATCTAGTCCTGGAAGGGATTTGGATCCCCTGTGCAAATTTAGTACATAAATGTATATGAACTGTGTACACCTCCATCCACAAACTCTAGGGTCAGATTCAGGAAGCAGATGTATACGCCCTGTCACAGCAAGCTCCAGGTTGAGTTATTTGGCAGATTTATTAGCTATCTTTCAGCATAAGACAGTCCAGCAGAGACTGAAAACAATCAATACAATAAATACAACATGAAATTCAAACATAAAATCAATAGAAGTTCCAAAAACATCAGCCATTTGTGGAAGAAATTTTAAAAATAAGCTTTAGGCTGGGACCAGAAGCATACAAAGGCTGGTGCCAGGAGGCTTCTCCGGGGAGGATGTTCTAAAAATATAACTAAGAAAATGTTTCCCTCCAGTCCCTACCCACCCAACTTTAGTTAAATAGGGGAGCTGAGAAGAGAGATTCTTCATTTGATGACTGTGAAAACCAGTCAGAATCCTGTGGCTTTCAAACAGCCAGATCCCTAGTGATCTAAAGCTGTGCAAGTAATATAAATCACTGTTAATTGTGCTTAGAAATGGATCTACAGCTAGTGTAGCTGTTTTAAGTACTAGTGAGATATGTTCCCTGAAATTAATCTTGATTAGTAATCCAGCCCCCTTCACGGGCTAAGGGGCTTGAGTAATTCAGAGAAGCTATGGGCTATGCCGTGCAGGGACACCCAAGACGGACAGGTCATAGTGGAGAGTTCTGACTAAACGCGATCCACCTGGAGCAGGAATTGGCAAGCCACTCCAGTATCTTTGCCAAGAAAACTCCATGAACAGAAACAAAAGGCTAAAAGATATGACGCTGGAAGATGAGCCCCTCAGGTCGGAAGGCGTCCAACATACTACTGAGGAAGAGCGGAGGACAAGTACAAGTAGCTCCAGAGCTAATGAAGTGGTTGGGCCAAAGCCGAAAGGACGCTCAGCTGCGGACGTGCGTGGAAGTGAAAAGAAAGTCCAATGCTGCAATGAAAAATACTGCATAGGAACCTGGAATGTAAGATCTATGAACCTTGGTAAGCTGGATGTGGTCAAACAGGAGATGGCAAGAATAAACATTGGCATCCTGGGCGTCAGTGAACTAAAATGGATGGGAATGGGCGAATTCAATTCAGACGATTACCATATCTACTATTGTGGGCAAGAATCCCGTAGAAGAAATGGAGTAGCCCTCACAGTCAACAAAAGAGTGGGAAAAGCTCTACTGGGATACAATCTCAAAAATGATAGAATGATTTCAATACGAATCCAAGGCAGACCTTTCAACATCACAGTAATCCAAGTTTATGCACCAACCACCCATGCTGAAGAGGCTGAAATTGACCAATTCTATGAAAACTTACAACACCTTCTAGAACTGACACCAAAGAAAGATGTTCTTCTCATTATAGGGGATTGGAATGCTAAAGTAGGGAGTCAAGAGATAAAAGGAACAACAGGTAGGTTTGGCCTTGGAGTTCAAAACGAAGCAGGGCAAAGGCTAATAGAGTTTTGTCAAGAGAACAAGCTGGTCATCACAAACACTTTTTTCCAATAACACAAGAGGCGACTCTACACATGGACATCACCAGATGGGCAATACCAAAATCAGATTGATTATATTCTCTGCAGCCAAAGATGGAGAAGCTCTATACAATCAGCAAAAACAAGACCTGGAGCTGATTGTGGCTCTGATTATCACCTTCTTATAGTGAAATTCAAGCTTAAACTGAAGAAAGTAGGAAAAACCACTGGGCTAGTCAGGTATAATCTAAACCAAATCCCTTATGAATGAACTCCCTTATGGAAGTGAAGAACAGATTTAAGGAACTAGATTTGGTGGACAGAGTGCCTGAAGAACTATGGATGGAGGCTCGTAACACTGTACAGGAGGCAGCAACAAAAACCATCCCAAAGAAAAGGAAATGCAAGAAAGCAAAGTGGCTATCCAACGAGGCCTTACAAATAGCAGAGAAGAGAAGGGAAACAAAATGCAAGGGAGATAGGGAAAGGTACAGAAAATTGAATGCGGACTTCCAAAGAATAGCAAGGAGAGACAAGAGGGCCTTCTTAAATGAAGAGTGCAAAGATATAGAGGAAAATAATAGAAAGGGAAAAACCAGAGATCTGTTCAAGAAAACTGGAGATATTAAAGGAACATTTTGTGCAAAGATGGACACGATAAAGGACAAAAATGGTAGGCACCATACAGAAGCAGAAGACATCAAGAAGAGGTGGCAAGAATACATAGAGGAATTAAACCAGAAAGATCTGGATGTCCCGGACAACCCAGATAGTGTGGTTGCTGACCTTGAGCCAGACATTCTGGAGAGTGAAGTCAAGTGGGCCTTAGAAAGCATGGCTAACAACAAGGCCAGTGGAGGTGATGGCATTCCAGTGGAACTACAGTGGTGCCTCGCTAGACGATGTTAATCCGTTCCGCGAAGATCGCTGTCTAGCGAAAACATCGTCTAGCGAAGCACGTTTTCCCATTGGAATGCATTGAAATCTCTTCAATGCGTTCCAAGGGAAAACGCAGTCGTCTAGCGAAAATCTCCCATAGGGAAACATCGTCTAGCGAGTGCGGGTCCCCGTCGGAATGCACTGACAGCTGCACTGACAGCTTTTTACCACTAGTCGGCGCATTCCTATGGGGAAACCTCATCGTCTAGCGAAAATTCCCCATAGGAGACCATCGTTTTGCGAAGCGCAGTAGCGATCGCAAAAAGGCATCGTCTAGCGAGGCACCACTGTATTTAAAATCTTAAAAGATGAAGCTGTTAAGGTGCTACACTCAATATGCCAGCAAGTTTGGAAAACTCAGCAGTGGCCAGAGGATTGGAAAAGATCAGTCTACATCCCAATCCCAAAGAAGGGCTGTGCCAAAGAATGCTCCAACTACCGTACAATTGCACTCATTTCACACGCTAGCAAGGTTATGCTCAAAATCCTACAAGGTAGGCTTCAGCAGTATGTGGACTGAGAATTCCCAGAAGTACAAGCTGGATTTCGAAGGGGCAGAGGAACTAAAGACCAAATTGCTAACATGCACTGGATTATGGAGAAAGCCAGAGAGTTCCATAAAAACATCTACTTCTGCTTCATTGACTACGCAAAAGCCTTTGACTGTGTGGACCACAGCAAACTATGGCAAGTTCTTAAAGAAACGGGAGTGCCTGACCACCTTATCTACCTCCTGAGAAATCTATATGTGGGACAGGAAGCAACAGTTAGAACTGGATGTGGAACAACTGATTGGTTCAAAATTGGGAAAGGAGTATGACAAGGCTGCATATTGTCTCCCTGCTTATTTAACTTCTATGCAGAATACATCATGCGAAAGGCTGGACTGGATGAATCCCAAGCCGGAATTAAGATTGCCGGAAGAAATATCAACAACCTCAGATATGCAGATGATACCACTCTGATGGCAGAAAGTGAGGAGGAATTAAAGAACCTCTTCATGAGGGTGAAAGAGGAGAGAGCAAAAAATGGTCTGAAGCTCAACATCAAAAAAAACTAAGATCATGGCCACTGGTCCCATCACCTCCTGGCAAATAGAAGGGGACCATATGGAGGCAGTGACAGATTTTACCTTTCTGGGCTCCATGATCACTGCAGATGGTGACAGCAGCCACGAAATTAAAAGACATCTGCTTCTTGGGAGGAAAGTGATGACAAACCTAGACAGCATCTTAAAAAGCAGAGACATCACCTTGCTGACAAAGGTCCGCATAGTCAAAGCTATGGTTTTTCCAGTAGCGATGTATGGAAGTGAGAGCTGGACCATAAAGAAGGCTGACCGCCGAAGAATTGATGCTTTTGAATTGTGGTGCTGGAGGAGACTCTTGAGAGTCCCCTGGACTGCAAGGAGAACAAACCTATCGATTCTGAAGGAAATCAACCCTGAGTGCTCACTGGAAGGACAGATCCTGAAGCTGAGGCACCAATACTTTGGCCATCTCATGAGAAGAGAAGACTCCTTGGAAAAGACCCTGATGTTGGGAAAATGTGAAGGCAAGAGGAGAAGGGGACGACAGAGGACGAGATGGTTGGACAGTGTCATCGAAGCTACCAACATGAATTTGACCCAACTCCGGGAGGCAGTGGAAGACAGGAGGGCCTGGCGTGCTCTGGTCCATGGGGTCACGAAGAGTCGGACACGACTTAACGACTAAACAACAAAGTAATCCAGCAACTGCATTTTTCTGAAGTGAGGTCTCTGAAAGTTGTACAAAAGCGATCCTGTGCACAGCAAATTGTAATGGTCCACTCTAGAAGTTGCTAAAGTATAGAAGAACCATTGCTTGGTGGTAGAGGGCAGGCTTTCTATGCACAAGGCTACAGGTTCAAACTCTGGCATCTTCAGGTAGAGGTGGAAAAAGACCTGCCTCAAATTGACATTGGTGTTGACAACACTGGGCTAGATGGACCAGTTATATGATTCAGTACACAAGGCAGCTTCCTATGTTCCTACTTTAGCTGTGGTCAACCCACCTTGAGCTCAGCTGGGGCATCAACACATCCTAAGGGACTTGAAGGGCTTATTAAATGATTGAAGAACTCCTCCAAGCACATGAAGGAGAACTTGTGTAAGTACAAGTCGGCAAAACGCCAAAGTATGCTTTGAGAGCTTACTAACAGCTGAAGAACTCAGCGCTCGTTTAAGAAGAGGGTAAGGTGTGCTCAAATACCCTTGAACATAAGAATCAAGGACTTCTGAGATCTGAACACTTACTCTATAGCAAACAATAGCAGGATCTGTCCACTAAGAGCCCTTTGTAATTACTCACACAGCAGGAAGGCTCACAAACTGAAAAGTCATCAGGAAAAGCCCATTAAGTAAGTTAACAGTAAAACCACACATTGCAAGTGAAGACCTGGCTTTGGCTAAAGAGGATAACACAATGTAATATTTTTTAAAAATAGGTTGTTTTGGAATAAGCAATTGTTGTAAATCAGAACTTCAGAGAAGCCAGGACTGCAAGTCAGAAGGAATTCACTTTGGGTTTCTAACCACAGGGAACATGGCAGTGAGACACAAAGCCTTGTGAAAACATGTACCATAATCTGGAAACAATTGAGGCTTCAATCATCCACAGCGGAATGCTTGCAATCATGTAAGACAAAAGACAGAAAATGCTTTGCATTCAGCGACAGGATTTCACGGTGAATAATTGCATGGATTTAAGAAGCAAATCTGTAATGGATTCTGAAAATCCTGCTGCCAGCAAGGTTCTTTCTGGAATGTGATCAAGCTGTGATATGGCATTTTCTTGCTAAAAGCTTTCTGCAGGTTCTTAAAACAGCCAAAGAAAAATATTAGTCTGTCATAATACAAAAGATGTGGGAAGATTACAGATCCTAGAATCTGGAATCAGTTATTGAGCTTGTATTCAAAAGGAATGGTTCTTTTCCATCCTGCCACATAAGGCTATGGTCATAGAGATGGACACAAACCACTGGTTTTGTGATTTGTACTGGTTTGTCTATCAGCCCAATACATGTTCTGCAGTTCTGAGCCCCACCCCTCCAGCTGGCACCCACTCAGGGGCAGTGCCTGGAGGAGGTGGGACAGAGAAGCCAGGGCACTGCCTCTGAGTGGAAGCCTGATGGAGGAGGCAGGGCTCGGAACCACAGAACATCTGTTGTATGATGGACAAACTGGCATGAACCACCAAACCAGTGGTTCGTGCCCATCTCTACTCATGGCCCTGATCTAGCTATAGCTGGAGACAAGTCATGCTTAACAAATGATCATGGATATGGATATTCAGCCTTCCTCGCTCACATCACAATGAATTAATTAATTCAGTAAGATTCCAGCAAGCATTGTAATCCAGACAGGGATGGGCATCTGATATAGACTCCCTTCAGCAACGCATGGGAAGGTTCTTCTGCTAGATTAGGAAAATATTTGCTTCAAAACTCCACTGATGTTAGCAAGGTTCCATCTGGAGCATGATCAAGTAAAAATGTAGTCTCATTCATTGGGCTGGATCCAGATTTGGTCACATTCAGAGCTTTGAATACTGAGGTTGAAAATCAATTCATTAATGATACTATTAGATTTCAGCCAGTGAAATTAACCATCAGTCACCAGTTTCAGAATCACTGATTTTAATATGCGAGGGCCTTCTCTAACGCTGCTCACAGAGTCTAGAATTCCTTCCCACAGAAGGACAAGCTGGCACCATCTTTGTCGTCCTTCTGTCAGCAAACAAATACCTTTCTCTTCAGGCAAGCTTTCCCTTAGTGACGGCCTGCCTGAGTGAGGTTTTTAAATGGATTGTTGTGCCTTACTGCTTTGAATATGTTTTTGGTGTTGCTTTTGTTCATCATTTTTAGTGTGGTATTTGTTTGATCCTTTTTAGTATGTGTATATTTACTGTTTTTAGCTTTAAACATTGTCTTTTAATGATGTAAACTGCCTTTTTAAGAAGAAAGGTGGGGTGAAAATATTTATATATATATTTGGTATTGCTACGTTGGGCTTAAACTTTTAACTTTTTGGTTCAACCGCTAAAGATTGTTTGCAGAAAGAACATGACAAACAAACAAAAAACCCTATAAGGAGGCTGACAACAAGCTCATCTTTTGGCCTAACATCTGTGTAGAAAGGAAAGTAGTAGAACTACTTTGATTGTCTCTTGAAATTACTAAAAAAAAATAAAACATCTATTTTTTTAAACATCTCTAGCGTACCACAACATCTAAACTGTCTCTGTCTTCTCTACCATGAAATTCATAATTTTCTATATTACTTAAATCATGCAAACTGAGATTGTCAACAAAAGCCTTATCAATTCCATTACTAACCCAATTAAAAGCTTTTCTTTGTGAGAAGCTGATAATCCATTCTATTAGGTGTGAGAGCTGAGATTTATTTACATAATAACTTACTATACAAAAAGAGCATCACCTCGACACAACCTTAAGTCTTCCTCTAGGATTTAAAAAAAAATTATGAAACATTATTTACAAAATATATGTTGCCAAATCACACTTTTTTTAAAAAGAGTGACAACATTTTACTTTGTTTCTTTACATTTTTCTAACAGTTCCATTGTAGACATGTGTACCACTAGGATGTCCCATTAAATTCAATGGAACTTACTTCTTGTTGAGGGAGTAAGGACTGCAGTTTTACTCTGAGAAATAAGAATGAGGAAAATAGGTGGGATAAATCCTACAAACTCAGCGTTACAGTCTTGAATGGATAACTTAAGGACTCTACTACCAGCACAAAATGTGAGACTGACATAAAGAGGAGACACAAAACAAACCATGTCAGTTTCTCGCTATGCTTGCTGGGTGGTTTCAACCACACTCAAGAGTCAAAAATAAGCCCATTCTTCTTTCTTCTTCTTTTTTTAAAAAAAGCCTCCTTCTGACATGGATCTAGGGAAGCTTATTTTCATATTGTATGAAATGCCCTCACCCCACATGCCTGAAAAACAGTGTAAGAATTTATTAATCTCAAATCTATAACTGACTCCCAACACCCAGATTACAGTTTATTCCTGGACAGGAAAGAGTAAAAGAGAACATCTCGTTCCTGTTAAGCTTTGCTCAAACAGCACTATCTTAGCTGCTGACCAGAATCCTGGTCCTTTTTTGGGTTTTTTTTTAAAAAGAAATAGATAAATGTGTATAGATTAGAGCAGGGGTTTCCAAACTACAGCCCATGGGCTACATCCGGCCCGCATTGCTGTTTTTGTCTGGCCCATTGCCTTCGACCCATGAGTGCCTGCATGTGGGTGGGTGGGCGGGGGGGTGCGTGTGTGCATGCAGGAGGTGGGAGGTGCATGTGTGCGTCTGTGCAGGTGGGTGGGGGGCTGGCAGGTGTGCGTATGTGCGTGCGGGTGGGAGTGCATCCGTCCGTGCGGGTGGGAGTGCATGCACATTCCTTCAGTCCTCGAAAATATCACAAATATATTATGTGTGAAAAGTTTGGAGACCTCTGGATTAGATCCAATGACTATATTTGTCAGGATCACTACATATCATTTTTGCAGATCTGTTGCTAGGGAGAACAAGACACATCTACTACCAATAAGCTTCCCAAGGGCATTTGATTGGCCCCTGTGTGAACGCTGTGTTGGACTAGGTAGACCTTTGATCTGATCCAGCTGGCTCTTCTTACATTCCTCCATTCTAACTGTGTCTTGTGGTTTCTTTCAAAGGCATAAAGTAAAGAGAGGGACATGTCTTGACAACTATAAATTTTTGTGTGGGTAAAGAGCCAGCCAAAATTCATGGATAGTTGCTCTCTCTCTTTCTCTCTCTGTATTATCTGTCACCCAGCCCATCTACCCTATGGCTGCCTTTGAAAATGGAATCCCTGTGATGTTACAGAGATCTCATTTTCTAGTATATCCCTAGGGTAAAAGCTGTATGAATTTGGTGACAGTTGAAAGAGGTCAGTTCAACCCTATCTAACTATCAAGCACAACTGCTTATCTACTCAGGTACCTTCAACAAATATGACATGCCTCTAAGAATGTTCTTAGTAATGGTAGTTACTGAAACTCGTACAAAGAACTCATTTTCACTACTTACAACCCTCCTGCATCATAGTCATTACTTCCAAATGGAAAGCTAGATTATTCTAATTAATTCATTACCAGGAGATTTTAGAGCCTGGTCAGCTAGCATATATCTGCAACTTGTGAATCCTTATTTAAAATGACAGACATTTATAATCCTGAAAGCTCTCTATCAGTTAGTCCTTGTGATCTAAATAAAAGTATCCTTCTGTTGTAAAGTAGCAAAAATGCTACTCCTGTCTCAGAACTTGCATCATCCACCACTTGATTTTTTTTAACCTAGAAATCATAGCATGTAACATATAGAAGGCAAAGAGCACTATACTCAGCAAAAAATAAATCACATTTCATCCCCAAAGTGGTTGCAAGTCAGTGGAATTAGATGAACCAGTTATATCTCTTACCTACCTCACAAGGGTATTGTAAAACATATCTAAATAAATTATGTAAAGCTCTTTGAAATCTTTGGGTGCGACCTGCTCTGGATGAAAGGCATATTAAATCATCATTATCCAGCTGTCCTTCTTGTATGACAGAATATGAAGATTAACAGGCTGGTTACCAGTACTCTATTCAGTTAACTTGGTACAACTATGTTGATGTATTCTTTCAAGAGTCTCTAAAGAAGTCAGTTCAGGAGATATTAAAAAAAAATTTAGATATGGGCTCAATAAGAGTAGAACCACAGCCGAAGTATTAAAGAAGGATATATATGAGCAATTATACTTGATTCAGTTTACTTCTTCAAAAATACTTTTGGTATATAACTCAGTGTACCAGCTTCTATATTCTCTCGAGATCAAACGCATGAAGGCTTCACAGTTTAGTCACTTTGGCACACTGACTGAAGAGATAATCTTAGCTGGACAACACAAGAGTAACAGGAAAGGCAATTTGAGACGGATGATTAAATTAGGCCCATGAAAGAAGATACTTTTAAACAGGCTCATGCTCTTCTATTTCTAAGCAGAAAGGGAGGCAGGTTACTTACAAACAATCATTTGGAGCAGAGAGGGAAACAATTGCTGTCGATACAGACAGAAAACATGACTTTCCCAGTCTGAGTGGACCAACCTTTGCTATTCAAGCTGTGTTTGGAGCTGCTTCAGTGTTTGTATTTGTCAGTGTGTATGAACAGAGAGACAGTTACTGCTCTCCCCCAGTTTGCAGTGCATTCTCATTTGGGGGATACATTTGAGACTCTTTATGTGTGAATTGGCAAGGCATGGCAGTCTTAGCCAAGCCCAGTTGGGCCCATGTAGCTTCTCATAATCCAGGATAGGACATCTAAAGACAGGTTTTAGCTATCTTTACTAATGACTACTGATGGACTTAACTTCCATACACTTGTCTGCTCTTTGTTTAATGCCTCTCTAGTGACCATGACCACATCATTTGGATGACATCTGTAAGATGATTATTGTCTTTTGCTGAGTAAAGGACAACTTCATTCCATTACCATTTTCCTTTTATCAGTCCTGAATCCACTGTCAATCAATGTTTAGAGGAATACATTCTTTTCTTGCCAGCAGAGGAAATGAAAGCTATTCAGTGTTTATAGACAATAATGCTGATCTTTAATAAGCATAGTTATTTGGGCAGCTGCTGCTGACATTCGTATATGAGTTTTGGGAGTTTTTATCTTTATTAGCACATGTTCCCATATCTTTGTGCCTTGTTAGACTAATACAAAGTGACACCTCCTTGCCAAGGGCTCAAATTTTGTTTGACCTTTCATTTTGTCATACACAAATATATGAATATAACTATCAACAGATGGATTCTAAGATTTTAAGCAAAGATTTTAGTTTTAAAAGTGTATTAGGTTTCTTTGATGTTGACCATATGGATCAAAAAGCAGAATCAGCATGGTTCTTTTTATGTTCTTATGTTAAGGGGACATAGAATATATAAGTCTATAATATAGCTGGCTGCGTCTTCTGAGAGCTGAAACTGAAAATATCTGGAGGGCCAAAGGTTCTCCATCTCTGAAGCAGGCCAATATAATATACAGTACTGGAGTAGACTCTGGGACAGTAACTCACAAGAAAAGAAACCTTTTTCCCCTCCATGCAAGCTGAATTTGAGATCAGATGCTCAAAGCTCTTTTATCCTTCTGGATGCCTGTCATCTTCATCCATGATGTTCCTTGACTTGAAAACTATGCTGGCACATTTGGAAGACAGTGCTCAACAGCACATGGCCTCGTGTCCATCTGTCACTTTACAGATACAACTAAGTGAGAAATTCTGTACCATTTGGCACCAGAAATGGCAGTAGTATTATTTTGGCCATTGCTCTTGCAAACCAAAGTCTGCTTCTCTCTCTCTCTGATTTTCCAATATTTGTCTTTTGCAAAGAAAAAAAAATCAGGGTTCTCCTCACTACTACTTTAAAGCCCTGCATGGCACAAAGTAATCTACAGGGCCCATCTTGTGTGCCTGATTTACATCTGCAATATGCCCATATGGAAGGACACTAATTAACCTCTTACAAGCACTGACCTGGATCTTTGCAGCTGCCACACAACAATGTCTTATCATTTTTGATGCTGCAACAAACTCAAACGAGAAGTGTCTAATAATCATGAGGCATTCTGGAAAAAGCCCTTTTGGTACTGCAAAGAATTGTAGGGACAATGAGGAAGAGAAGACATGCTTGGAACAGGGCCATTCAGCAACTGTACAGTGCTAATTAATATTTAGGGTTTTGAACATAAATCAGACATGTTTTGAAGCATAAGACAGCCATTTAATAGGCATTGCCAGAAGCATGTTTGGCCACTGTACAGCTCTAATGTTGGCATGTGCATTGAAGAGAACTGAAGGGCATTGTTATTATTCCTGGAATATATGTTTTCTTCCACTCACACGTCCACACACACAATACTCTGGTCATTTAGTTACTTCAGAATGCAGCAAGTAGGGATAATGTAAGAACAAATAAAATGGATTTGTTATGCCCGACAAGGACAACAGGTAGCCATACTGGGAAAGGCCCCCTTTTAAGACCTAAGAGTGTCATTGCCAGTCATAGTGGACAATATTGGGCCTCACAGATTATTATGGTATCCCTGTTGCTTCCACAAGAGAAGAATATGTTGCCACTGGAGAAGAGGAAGAGAGTCTGGAGGAAAGGCAGAGGAACTAGACAAGCTGGGAGGAACTGTGATGTGAAAGTCTTCAGTATTTACACAACAGTAACAACCACAAAGCACCACTGAGTACCTATTGATTTGTGTAGGAGTTAAGCAGGCAATCATATTTTCTGCCTCTGGTATCATCACATCAGTGTGCACTCAGTCTAACTTGAATTCCTGTAATTATACTGTACAAGAAATCATATGAAGCAATGAATCCCAGAGGGATCTACTGGTCCTTGAATCTACCCTCTCTTAGTCCTTCTTGGCCATAGCACTTAAGATCCAATATGTAATTCTTCACTGCCACCACTGCATCTGTACAGAGTCATCTAGTGGAGCTCTTCCAAGTGGTCAAGGGCCTCTTACCTCATGGCCCACAGGAAGATACCGTAGAACACCTGGTAGCTTGCTGTGAAAAATCTACACAGCACTTTGCAGGCAAAATTTCTTGGATCCACTCTGACTTGGTTGCTGTAGTTAATACAGGTCCTGTAGATGTAATTATGGCTCCTGCTTGTCCGGTGTTGATGGCTAAGTTTCAGTTTTTGCAGCCTGATGATGTGGATAGGACCCTTGGAGAGGTGAAGGCTACCACTTGGCTCCTGGATCCTTGCCCTTCCTGGCTTATAAAAGATGCCAGAAAGGGGCTGGCTGAGTGGGTCCAAGGGGTAGTGAATGCCTCTTTGCAGCAGGGTAGCATCTGTTTTGTCCCCTATGCTATTTAACATCTACATGAAACTGCTGGGAGAGATTGTCCAGAGTCTGGGAATTTGGTGTCACTAGTAGGCTGATGACACCCAACTCTCTCTCTCCTTTCCATCTAAATCCAAGGAAGCTGTCTCGGTTCTAAATCAGGGTCTGGTGTCAGTCATGGACTGGATGAGGGTGAATAAACTGAAACTTAATCCAGATAATACCAAGGTGCTCCTGGTCATTCAAAAAGCAGATCAAGGAATAGGGCCACAGACTGTGCTGGATGAGGTTACACTCCTTCTAAAAACACAAGTGCGCAGCTTGGGGGTGCTCCTGGATTCATCTCTAAGCCTGGATGCCCAGGTTTCGGTGATAGCCCAAGTGCCTTTACACAGTTAAAACTAGTGCATCAGCTGCACCTGTTTCTTGAGAGGCCTCTGGTCATGGTGGCACATGCCTTAGTTACATCTCGGCTGGATTACTGTAACACGCTCTATGTGAGGCTGCATTTGGAAAATGTTTGGAAACTCCAGAGGGTCCAAAATGCAGCAGCCAGATTGTTGACTGGGGCTGGTTACAGGGACCATGTGACTCCCTTGTTACAGCAGCTCCACTGGCTGCCAATCTGTTTCCATGCACAATTCAAAGTGTTGGGTTTAACCTCTAAAACCCTAAACGGCTTGGGCCCAAGCTATCTAAAAGACATCTCCCTTTACGAGCCTGCCCAGGCTTTAAAATAGTCAGGGGAGATCTTTCTCTGGGTCCCACCACCCTCACAGGTGTGTCTGGTGAGGACACAGGAGAGGGCCTTCTGTGTTGCTGCTCCTAGGCTCTGGAACTCCCTCCCACAGGCTGGCCCCATCTTTGTTGTCCTTCCACAAGCAGGCCAAGACCTTTCTCTTCAGGCAGGCTTTCTCTTAGTAACTGGTGGTCTGAGAGGTTTTTTTAAAATGGATTGTTGTGCTCTGTTGCTTTAAATGTGTTTCAGTATTACTGTTTTTAATATATAGTGGTGCCTCGACTTACGAATGTCCCGACTTACGACCATTTCGAGTTACGACCAGCTCCGGCCGCAAAATTTTGCTTCGACTTGCGGCCGGAGCTTTGAGTTACAACCAAAAAAAGGCAGGGAAAAAAGGCGGGGAATTCAAATTGCTAACCGTTGGTAGGCGAAGAGGCTGCTTCTTTGTAGCTCTTTCGCTCCAACGGTTAGAGTGAGTGCGATCTGAGGAGGCTTCGGACTTCCTGGTAAGGTAAGGTGCTGCTTTCTGCTTTTTAAAAACTGTTCTGGGTGGGTTTTGCAGCGTGGTTTTGGGCTGGGTGGTGGGATTATGTTTCTGTGCTGTGATGGGTCTTGGGGGGTTTTCCCCCCCATTTCCGATGGGTCTTGGGGGGTTTGTTTCCTTTTTGGGTTTTTCCCCCCATTTCTGATGGGTCTTGGGGGGTTTGCTTGCTTTTTGGGTTTTTTCCCCCATTTCCGATGGGTCTTGCGGGGTTTGGTTGCTTTTTGGGTTTTTTTTCCCCATTTCCGATGGGTCTTGTGGGGTTTGGTTGCTTTTTGCTTTGCTTTTTTTTGCATTTCTGATGGGTCTTGCACGCTTTGCTTGCTTTCTGCTTTGCTTTTTTTGCATTTCCGATGGGTCTTGCACGCTTTGCTTGCTTTCTGCTTTGCTTTTTTTGCATTTCCGAAGGGTCTTGCACGCTTTGCTTGCTTTCTGCTTTGCTTTTTTTGCATTTCCGGTGGGTCTTGCACGCTTTGCTTGCTTTCTGCTTTGCTTTTTTTGCATTTCCAATGGGTCTTGCACACTTTGCTTGCTTTTTGCTTTGCTTTTTTTGCATTTCCAATGGGTCTTGCACGCTTTGCTTGCTTTTCTTTTTTCTTTTCCCCTTCGGCCGGAACGGATTAATCGCGTTTCCGATGGGTCTTGCAGTGTTTTTTGTCTTTTTTTTGGTGATTTTTTTCTTCGGCCGGAACGGATTAATTGCATTTCAATGCATTCCTATGGGAAATGGTGGTTCGACTTACGACCATTTCGAGTTACGACCGGAGTTCCGGAACCAATTAAGTTCGTAAATCGAGGCACCACTGTAATGCTTGTTTAATTCTTTTTAAATATTTGTATACCTACTGTTTTTAGCTTCTAAATATTGTCTTTTTAATTATGTAAGCCACCTTGGGTTAAGGAGAAAGGTGGAATAAAAATATTTTAAATAAATAGTCAAATCGGATAAAGGCTCATGGGGGTATGGAGTAAATGCATTTCCAGACTTTCTAAATGTAATCAATTATTTAGATCAGGGGGTCTCCAAACTTTTCAGTATGAGGGCCACATCATATATTTTACACATTTTCGAGGGCTGAAGGGGAAAAATAGTTTTATAATGAATGAATAAGTTGTATTTGGATCAACAAACTTGTACATGTATACATTAATGGGAATTATGGAACTGCTTGTTTAATTTCAAAATATTGCTGAACTGAGGTTTCAAGCTTCAGGAGCCAATTATTAAAGAGCAAAACAAAGCATGCTGCTTATATACCACCCCATAGCACTTAAAGCACTCTCTGGGCGGTTTACAATTAATTATGCTGGCTACACATTGCTGGGTACTCATTTTACCAACCTCAGAAGAATAGAAGGCTGAGTCAACCTTGAGCTGGCTATCCGGGATAGAACTGAACTGAAATGCCAGGGAGGAACCGTTGTGCCATTGTTCATGTTAGATTTGTTTCCCCATATTCCCTGCATGCTGGCTTTCAATTACTATACAATAGGACCACCGTATCCACATGATCAGTACCCACAGTTTCACTTATTCACTGCCTGAAAATATTAACACCCCCCCCCAACACACGGAGGAGCCATGGAGGTGCTTTGGCTTGTCCAAACATGACATGCAGGGAGGCGGGAAGACGGACCCACGCAAAGGAAGCCAAACTCCACCTGGGAGGGAGAGACCTCGCACCTGCCCCAGCCACTGCCCCGGCCCTGAGAGCCATGCCTCTCGAGAGGCTGCCTGTCACTCGCTCGCCCTCCCTCCAAGCCACCACCGCCTCTGGCTTCCCTACTCACCGACCAAGTCACAGCAGCAGGAACCACCGCCATTGTCAGCCTCACCATTACCAGTCCCCTTTCACTCGCTCTGCCCCTTTCTATGGTATTTGCCCCCTTGCCAGAACTTGGCCCCCTTGCTGCCGCCTCCCCCTCCACCAGAGACGGAAGAGGTGGTAGGCTCAGTAAACGCCGAAGTACCATACAGAGATAAGTAGTTGGTTTTAGAAGGGTTGCCCCACGCAGGACCGGGCCGGATAAAAATGCAAGGTGGGCCAGATGTGGCCCACGGGCCGTAGTTTGAAGACCCCTGATTTAGATCCCTTTCAACCTATCTTCCATCCTGCTCTTAGCCCTGAAACAGTCTTGGGTTTTGATGGATGTCCTATAGTAGAAGGACAAGAGTCCAACTCACTTCTCTTAAACCTCTTAGCATCTCTCAGTACTGTTAGTCAAGGTGTCCTTTTGAATTGACTGTCTGAGATTGGATTCAGGGGCATTGAGATTCTGCTGTTATACTGGTGATTGTTCCCAGAAGCTGATACTGGAAAAAGTATTCCTCAGCACTTTGATGTTCCACAGGGAAGCTTGTTCTCCAAATTTCTTAACATCTATAGAGAACTGTTAAATGATATCTGCCATAGATTTGGAGGAAGATGTCACAGATACATAGTTAACTTTCACTAAATTAGACCATTAATACTTATAGCCCTGTATTGTTGATACTGCCTGGCAGCGAATCTCTAGAATTTCACAATTTTTACCAGCACAACCTTAAAAAGGCAGGTTGAATGCAAAGCCTTTCTACAAGGCTGTGCTCTACAACTCTCTCCATTTCTCACGTTCATCTAAACCTGCCATTCTCAAAATTTTTTGGCCACAGTCATTTTCAGAGCTGTTCTCAGGTTCCAGGCTCCTTGTCAAACAAGGATACAGCACACACAGATATCTTTCAGAAACCTCTCACATTTTTCAATCTGTAACCCCCTTCAAATGTGCCAGGTGGCCCCAGGGGGCCGTATGCCCCCCCCCCCGTTAAGAATGATTGCTCTAAACAAAATTCGAAGCACTGAACTGCTGTCTGGGTAGTTTAGGTATCTGGCTGTGGAGCCAGAGGTTGGGAGTTCAATTCCCCACTGTGCCTCCTATGTATAGAGCCAGCCTGTGTGGCCTTGAGCAAGTTGCACAGTCTTAGGGCATCGCCAGAAGAAAATTGTGAACCACTTCTGTGTATTTTCTACCTAGAAAACCCTGAAAAGGATTGACATAAGTCAGAATTGACCTAACGACACATCAAGGGACAGAGGCTGATAAACTCAATCAAGAAAAGTCTGATTCTGATGGCAGATGGTTTGGCTTATTCTGGATGGAACCGCACTTCTTTTTTACATTTCAGAGCCTATAAGATCAAGTTTGGTGGTGCTGTTAGAATTGGTCATGCCTTTGGATACCCATCATATTAAACTGGAGTACCTGTCATAAGCCTTCTTTGACAAAAACAGCCTGGTCATCACTGTTATTCATTCTCCAGTAAATTCTATATTACATTACTGAATGCTTTGTATAGACAGACAGCTTTGGACATTTATTGGAAGCTTCAGCTGCTATAGAACTTTGCTCTGAGTGCTGACCAGGAAGAATGGAAGTTAATCATACATTACAGAATTATGATACAGGCTGCCAATCTATTTCCCAACACGATCCAAAGAACCAGTTTTGACCATTATATTCCTATTTAGCAAGGAATGGCCTACTCCTGCTTGATCCTACTGTATTTTGGGACTGTAACTGGAAACCCTTCGTCTGTGTCCTTCTTTCTGACCTTACAGGTTAACCAGAGAAAGAGACTGGTTAGTTCATGAAAGTTTCTTCCCCTGTACCTGATGAGAGACATACTTGCTACTATTAGTGCATAGTTCAGCATTCATATCAGTGTTTACAACAGACTTGCTTAGGCTACCAATAGCTTAAATAATGAACAAAGTGATTAGAATTAGTGGTGAATGACAATGTTTTCCTTCCCAGACACACACTTTCCCTGGAATTTTTTGCAAAGCCAACCTCCTTGAGAGCAGTTGCATTATAAGTGCTGAACAAATCCATTTTACTGTTATGGGAAAGGGCACTTTTTTCTTCAGCACTGTAAGTAGGTCAATGCAAATATATTCTAGCGAGGATTAAACTGTTTCCCCCTCATCCTCTTCCCAGTAGTGGTAACTTCAAATCATCATGATTTAATTATGCTTCTCATGTCAATAGTAATGCAATTATATGGATATTAACAGCTAATACTCTGGTGGTCCCACTTTATGCCTTCTGACATCTGAGGTCTGTAGCCTCAAGAATGCATAGGGCCCATGGAGCCTATAGGGCTATAAAGTTAGAAATACTATGGAAAAGTCTACTATTTCTTTGTTGAAGGTTTCTAAACACCTTCATTTGCAAGGGATCCCAGGGTTGTATACACCCAATATAAAGATGGGTGTCATGTTCTAACAATAGAAATCAAATGAGTACAGTAAAATTAAGTGGCATTAGCTATTGAACTAGCAAAGTAAACAATCGACTTAAAAGGGCTAGACATTTGCCCAAGACTTGGAGCCACCTCTGTCAATATATATCCAACTAATACCCAAAATCCTTATGGGAGAGAGCCTGCTCAGGGTGCCCTCACATGCTTAGGTCCAGTGGCAGCTATTCAGAAGCAGATCTTGTTTGCAGTATGAAAAATAGTTATGAAAAATAGGATCATTCCTAGGGTTTCAAAGTAAAAGCTGAAAATCTCCTGGGACTGACATATTTTTCAGGATCTCAAAAGCAAGCAGCACTGGGGGAAGAAGAAAGTTTGGCGTTTATGTGTAAAGTGACTTTAAAGCCTGGGCACCTATCTCTACCCTACCTTGGGGCTCACTGTTTTAGCAGGAAGGTGGTTGTTGTTTAGTCGTTTTCTCCACTAGCTCTCTCTTCGGCCATCTCACCTCGCTTTGGGCTGTTTAGCATGCCAGTGTTGGGCTCATTCTGCCATTTGGCATGATTTGTTGGCCTTCTTGTCACACAAGTCCTAGCAGCAGAAGAAGAAAGCTTGGTATCCCACCCCGACTGTTAGGTACTCTGCCTATGTGACATCATACAGGAAGGCTTGAGGATTAAACCCTGAAATCCCAGAGAAGGGAATGCTGCCACCTTCCCAAGAGAGAAGAAACCTTCCCAAGATAGGACTTCCTCACATCTAAACAGTTTTCTTTTTGCTGCCACCCAGAGACCTTTAATTCTCTCAGATCTTTTAACCTCCTGCACATTTCTTCACTATGCTGCATTTTTCATTCATTTTATCTCCGTGCTTGTTGCTTTAACCTCTGTTGCTTTGGACTTGATTTATATACATTTTGGATTTTATTTGTATCTTTATTAGAAAAGTAATAAATCCTAGAAATAAATGTATTTATTACACTTTTGCATGGCTCAGTAACCAGAGTTCTCTGGCAGTGTACAGGTGAACTAAAACACAATATGTAGACAATAAACAATTGTGAAAATAATAACAAATAAATCTTTGTGAGTGCCTGTGATGTTGTATATCACCAGAGCAACCACAGATGTCTCATACTCCCTCCTTTAAATGACCATTTCAACTTTTGAACATTTTGAGTTCATATAGAAGGACTCAAACCTGGCAAGCAGGACTAATGGTGTAGACTTATTGGTTGTTATAACAGACTGACAAAACCACTGAACAAGTATATTCAGACAATTCTTTTACAAGAATTGCCCATGAATGAAAAATAATGCCATATTGGGAACGCTAGCAGGTGGAGGCATTTTTTTAAAAAATGATAATTGAATAGCAGAGGCATGTTATTGATAAGATGATCTAGAGAACTTAGTGTATGTATCTGCACAGAACAGAAATGGAGCTTTCAGACTCTTGAAATTGTAAATGTTGCAATCAATCTCTAGAATAAAAAGGAAATGCACAATATCCACAGTTGTACTATGTGGAATCTCAAGTAAGTAAAATTAGTTTAGTTTTATAGTTGTACAACCAGAGGTTCAAACAAAGCATTAACATTTCTAATACATTGTGTAAGAATAACATAGAGATGTTATAAGCTCAATAATTGTCTCTAAGATTGAACTACAGTACATTGAGAAAAAACAAAACAAAACAAAAGTATTGAATATCTTTAAGACTAACAAATTTATTTCATTAGTAGCTATCATGGATGACAATCCACTTCTTCAGAAACATGACATACAAAAAGTGTCTCAATACTTGGCTTTTGTTGTGCTTGAAACAGTCCCCACACAGTTACCCCTCTGAAAACTTAAATAAGATATTGCCAACATAAATATACTCAAATATTTAATAATTTGTTTCACAGTAGAATTTTGTGGTATATGGAATTCCACATCTCAAGTCTATTTAAATAACTAAAATGAAGGTCTCTTCACTGACTCAGACCAAAAGAACTCATGTTTTGAATTACCATGACATTACAAAATTATCTGAATACCAACTAGAGCACAAAATCATATTTTTGTCAACTTTAATACAACAAGAATCAAGAATGTGACAAAACTAAGCATAATAATGCCAATATGATCCATTTCGCGTTTATAAATAATTTTACAAATGTTATCTTCTCACAGAAACATGTTAATTTCCATTTCTCTGGTTTTTTCTTACTGTGTATGTGGCTACAATGAACACAAAGCTTAACTTTACAGTAGAGTACAAAGGAAAAGGGCAGGATTAATGACCTGTGAAATAAATACCGTCAGTGCTGGTTAATCTATGCCTGGCTTAGCCCAAAGCTCTGAGATAAAACATTGGCCAGCTGGCAAACACTCTGTGAGGGAAGCAAAATATATTCTAGGGGAGTGATTCATTTTATACAGAGTGGTGGAAATCTAGTTGTTTTCCTTGCTTTCCCTATTTACCATTGTCCTAGCAAACATCATGTTTCACAGAAAAAGCTGGTAAATTCCCACTCTCCTCCCCATGACATATTATTGAAGGAATTATGCCTGCTTTCTATGCAGTGTCTGCCCACTGCATTCTTAGCATTTTGTAGAAAGGTTGAACTTCAAACCCCTTATTCTCTGCCATAGTTAACAGTTATAGTCATCAGAATACATGAACATTCCCTGTTTGAAAGGACAACAATTCAGAATTAAGAGTGTGCAATTTGCATGCAGAAGATCCCAGCTTTAATTCCTGATTTTTCAAATTCCCATTTGAAAAAAGCAACAAGCTCTAGTAGCAGCTGATGTAGAATACCCAATAGTCCTGATCCCCGGGTCCACCTGCTTTTGTCAGAAGATTGGGAAGGGGGACGTTTCCCCTCTCCCATGCCTCCTTAAAACCTATACTGAGTCCCCCTAATATTTTAGGCCAGTTGGGCAGGGGGAGAAGTGAAAGAGAAAATCCTGTTGCGCTGATGAACATGCACTAATGTGACAGTCGATTTAGGCCTACATCAGTCAGAATGGACAGCACTGCGGTAGAGGGACAATAATCTGACCTGGTGTACAAGAGCTTCCTATTCTAAGTAAATACATACATCAGACTCTTTACGTGCTTGCAATGTTCCTTTTAAAGATACAGTGGACCCTCGACTTATGGAATTAATCCGTATTGGAACGGTGGCCGCAGGTCGAAAAGTCTGTAGGTCGAATATGCATTTCCCATAGGAATGCATTGAAAACCCATTAATCCATAACCGGCCGAAGAAAAAATACCCCCCCACACACCAAAAAAAGAAAATACAGTCACTTACCAGGTACAGTAGACCGAGCCCCGCTCCTCACAGTGCCTTGGTAGCCCCGGAACAGCCGAACTCTGTGTGAGCAGAGCGCCGAACATCTGAGAGTCGGCAACCAGCAGAGAGTCGGCAGCCATTTTGGAGAGGCGGCAGCCATTTTGAGAGGCAGCAGCCATGTGGTTGCCTCTCAAAATGGCTGCCGCCTCAAAAATGGCTGCCGACTCTCTGCTGGTTGCTGACTCTCAGCTGTTCGGTGCTCTGCTCACACAGAGTCCGGCTGTTCCGGGGCTACCAAGGCACTGTGAGGAGCCGGGCTCGGTCTATTGTACCTGGTAAGTGACTGTATTTTCTTTTTTTGGTGTGTGGGGGGGTATTTTTTCTTCGGCCGGTTCGCCGCCTCCCCTTTCCGGTCCGTAGGTCGATTCTCCAGCCGCAAGTCGAAGTGAAATTTTGCAGCCGGAGAAGTCCATAACTCGAAAAGTACGCAAGTGGAGCCATCCGTAAGTCGAGGGTCCACTGTAATGAATACAGATGACATTCTAAAGCTTCTCACAACTAAGGAATGGTAAGATGATGCTCCAGGACCCAGAGAATCCTCCTATCATTGCTCAGTTTTAGATGGCTTCAGCATGCCATTATATCCATCCTTCTTAAAAGTAACTTTCCAATCTCTGCTACACAAACTGAGATTCTACAGGTGAACAAGACCTGTGCAGAAAATATATGCAGTGTACACACTAAACAGTGAGGCCTTCCTGCAGGTAACTTTCCCTGTTCTCAACCACAGGCTATTCAATTACACCAACAAATGCCAGAGGCCATCCTACAACAGTGCAGAGCATCCTGGAAGATATTCTATGATGCAATGGAACCAATTACCTTGTGAGGTGGTGAGCGCTCCAATACTTGAGGCATTTAATAGAAAATTGGACAACCATCTGTCAGATATGTTTTGATTTGGATTCCTGCATTGAGCAGGGGGTTGGACCCAGTGGCTTTATAAGTCCCTTCCAACTCAATTATTTTATGATTCTATGATTCTATCACTCACATTAAGTTCTTGAAACAAGCTGGCCAGCCTGCTTGGATTTATTGTGTTCTAGAATGAACTGAGGTTCACTGTGGGTAATTAATTGGTTTGCAAGGAAATACTGCCATCAATTACCTACATACTGTAGATTTTCTGTTATGTTTCTAAGTAACCCATAATTTCTTCAGTTTGAAAAAATAACCACAACCTATTGTCTTTTTTTTAAAGCAATGGAGGAGAATTTCGTAGAACTAGAAGAGCAGTGGTGCAGGTCAAAATCAATGTTATTCTGTGCACTATTCAACAGTCTTTGCATTTTTAATGACATGGGTAGGTGACAGATCCCAAATGTAATTTCATGAAACATTCATTCATGTTTTGTTTTGCCTTTCAGTACTATTTATGTGGAGTACAGAAACTTTGTCAGAGGAATTTTGAAAGGGAAAGGAAATAGTTATTCTGCTAATGGACAAGTAATTTGAATGGTTACAATTTAGTATAAATTTCCTGATGTTATACGTAAATAAAACAGGAACATTTACTGAATGGCTTTAACAAGGTCACAGAGGCAGGCAATGCCAAGGTGAGGTGCCTGTAATGAGAAATCAGCGAGTTTGCAGGTCCTGACCTTAACAAACATTTCTGCTAAAGTGCTACTGTTTGGCCAATGTTTATTTGAACATTTCTTATTGTATTTTTTATCTTCTACAACAGCCACTTGCAATAATCTGCATCCTTGAACAGAATTTCAATGTGAAATGTCTGGAGAGTGCCATTGACCCAAGCATTATGTTTGGCTTGTAACATAGCATCATTATCTACGACTGTATGGATATTTCCATGTTAATATTTCCTGAAAAACACTGGATTCTGGCATGCATACATTTTATTAACAAAGTATTATCTTAAAATGCTTCATTAGCTTTTGAATAGAACCTGTCAAATTTCCCTAAGGGCTGACAAACTCTAGTTCTCCCAGAGTATAAAGGTATTTTTAGAAACCTGACCCAGTATTTTTAGATATTCTACAGAAAGGCATTATTGTAGCAAAAGCAACCACAAACAGGAAGCACTACCATGATGGGATACTATGCCAATATAGCTATAAATAGAAAGCAGTAGAAACATGATCATGTATATTTAGTATTATTGACAATTATTTATAACCTGCTTTCCTATAGAAACCGTAAGTAGTTCATAATCTGTAAACTAAACCAGCAGCATTACAAATATTACTGGAGAATAAACTATTAAAATAGCATCTGCTGTAAACAAAGTAAAAGAGGAAAATTGCTTTAAAGTAGGGCTTTTGTCACATAATCATTCTGCTTCATTCACAGAATTGGGGGAAGTGGGGGTTCAAGTGTTGCTGGCTTCCATTTGTAACTCTCCCCTGTTTTCTCACTATTTCTATCCTTTTCTTATCCCAGAAAATGTATTAAGTAGAGAAAGACAGAACAGCCGTACAATATCTAACAGCAGGCACAGTGGTAGCTTCAGGAGCTCTCCATCTGGAAGCACTAGTTATATTTAACTAAAAGCATGGCAGAATAAGCCTTCACTACTGTATGCAATGTGCAAAACCATGGGGGCAGACATATTGCTTCAGAGAGGTTGCTCAAAGATGGACATGGAGCAGGACCTCCAAACTATAAGTCAAGTTCATGTGGAAGATGGTTCTAGAGATACCCTAAATGGCAAAGACAGGAAACCCATGGCCCATCAATGGCTGACAGGAAAGATACAATTCCCCACCTAACATGCCAGCTTCTCCACAAGTTTGTGTTCCCAGACTATCTTCTCTTCCAGGCAAGGTAACTCTTACTTTTGTGACCAGACGTAAAATATTTCCTTTTGCTCCTACCCCATCCTATTCTATATTTAAGTGTTACAAAATCCTACACTTATGTCAATGGACACTTTTTTAAAAACTCAATTGGGAGAGAAGCTGGCATACTAAATTGGAAACTATACAGCCATTTTGGACAGGGTCACTGTTGGGTAAAAACGAAAAACATCAACCTAAAAAACCTCTCTATATGTTTACATGAAGGGATGAGGTCCATGCAATAACTGTAGGGGTGACACATATGTCCCAAATGTCTTTGTCTAGAGCCATTTTAGCTCTTGAGTCAGGAAAAGTTCCCATTCAGCTGTATCATATTTCTAACACTTCATTGTTAAAACCTGAGATTCTCTTTAGTAAGTTGTTATACTACTTTACAGGCAAAGTATCAATGGATCTCAACCTTGTATTTTTGGACTCTATTTCTGGGGCAGGGTAGCTATGGATACTGTCAGGATGAACATCTGTACTTCCAAATTTACCTGACCGCTGAATACAATATTTATATGTAGTATTACACAAAGTGCTACAGATTAGAATTTAACCCCGGACTAAGGAGTCAAGAACCCACTAAACTGGTCATAATCCCCATATTCTTCTCTCTGATGGGCTCATTTGTTCTTTTAAGTTGTTTCTACCTCTTCTCAGTCATGATCAATGTGGGGAAAGGCCAGATTTCATAAAAGTAACTTTATTTATGTTACACACACACACACAAATTGTTCGAGCATTGTGACATATGGAATTAGCTAACAATGAGAAGGGACAGCCTGTCAGGTGCAACAGAGTTTCTATCAAAAGACTGAAACAGGTTTCACTTGCAGCTAAGTGTTGTTTTTCATATTTCCAAACTCAACATTGCTTTGTAGCATTAAACAACCCTTCAAAATATGAGCCAGAGAAGCAGGAGTTATGTATCTCAACTTTTAAAAAATCAAAACATTTTCTCTCCCTGCAACTATTAAAAGGCTATTTAAAACAACTTTTTTTTCTTTTTTGCAGGCAGAATTTATGAAAGTTAACTATAAGTAAGAAAGTATGGTGTACTTTTGTACCATACATTAATGTGAGCAAGCTCAGACCGACATTCTGCCAAACTCTAATATAGCAAACCACAGCCTGTACTGTACAATGAAACAAATGTGCCTAGTCTTCTTCTTATTCTGTGATATCATAAAGTATTTTTAATATTTCTATTTGATTCTAGAAAAGCACAGGGTATAAACCTATCATCAGTTTCTTGCAACAGCCCTACCAACATCAATGGTGTACATGCATGAGTAACTAAGTATAAGATTACAGTTCAGATGAGGACCAGAAAACTTTGAAACAAGTAACCAGAAATGCCTGATAAAGGACTGCTTGCCTATTTTTTGCCCAATTAATCAAAAAGATCAAGAACACTCTGTATGTTTTATATTTTAACAATCTTGTTTATACAAATGTTACTATACATTTTTTCATGGCACATAAATGTTTACAACACAGAACAAAACAGTGAAAGATATATATTACCAAGTATGAAAAGTAGAGGGGGCAGGCGGGTGGCCAGCGGGTTGGAAGAGAGACAGAGTAATGGAATGTTTTGTGCACCCAAATTACACATTGCAGAAGAACAAGACGGAAACAGAGCCGACACCAGAATGGAATCAGAAGTGCTAGATTGTAACTAGGATGGCCTGCTACTAAACCATTTAAAAACAAAAAACAAAATTAATAATAATAAAAGTAACTTCATTTCAACTTCAGCCCTGCATAATTGCTTCCCATTCTATGAGTGAAATAGATGTAGCATATTATCAGGGAAAAATAAATCTCACAAGAATGAAACTCCAATTTTAAATGACTTCATTAGGATCACCGAAGGGGGTGGGGGGGAAATCTTAAAACATGCCACAACAAGATGAGGTGTGCAATGCCAGTTTGTGAAGGCATGTGTTCCGAACTACTCAGAAAGGCATGCTTTCCAAACCACTCAGAAAGGGTAAACAACTGTAAGTACGCCTCCATGTAATGCTTTAGACCAGACGGCACAGAGCACGTACAATAAAGGCAAAGAGAGGAGTTGAAATAAAGATTGCCACTTACCCCGCAGTATGCACCATGGTCTTTTTAAGCTCCGTAGTATCCTAAGAGGTTTCTGATAGTCTGAAGAAGTCTCAGAGTTGTAAAAGACATGCACTCCACTCCAGATTTCTGTGAGAGACTAAACTGAAATCCCTGCCCACAATGTGGTGTACTCTGTGTCTATCTTTAACTTGTAAATGATTTGGTTTCACATTCCACTGAAGTCCTGCTGGCAGATGCATTTGCAAAGCTTACCAATCACAAGGCACTCAGATACACTCCCTTTCTCTCCTCTCCTCCACCCCTTGTCACTCCACAACCACCCCCAATTTCCCTCCTTTGGAGAGCCCCACACAGCTGCCTGTTTTTTTCTCCTCCCCCCCCCCCCCTTTACCTGTCTCTGCAAGATGAGAGACTTTTACTGATCCTTGCTTTGTGGGCATAGATGGGAAGGAAAGTCCTCTTTCCCTGTCTTCCATTCGGATATCCTCATGGTTCTGCAGCCAAGAATAAACTAGCTTCCAAAGTTGGCTGCCCAGGAAAGGAATGTTCTGCAAGGGGCATTCCTGAGAGCCTGCAGTAACAGAGCACAGGAGCTCCCTGGCCTTAAGAACACGCACCATCATGCCGTTTTACATCACAGAGCAATGGTGGATCTCACAACTTGAATGAAAAGAATAACACCCACAGAATTCCACAGTGGAATAACCGCATGGCCAAAATATTTTTTTTCCTATCTAGATCCCAAGCCTATTTATAGGGGAACATTACCTTATGAAAACGCTTAACTAAATACTCATGTTTATCCATGTCACAGAATTTAATGAAACCCAATTCAGATGGACAATATAAGCATCTAATAAATATATAAATAATATAAAGTATGTGTATAAATCTAAATTTTAAAATAATTTCTGTAATTTTAATGCAATACATCTCACCATAGAGGGGAAAACCTTGATTTACATAACTGTGGAGTCTACTGTTCAGGTGTTCACTCAGCTAATAAGTCCTTATTCACTCTTTGTATAGTTCTTTATTGTTAATTGGACCTGAACTAAGAGAGGGCACTGCCAAATAAGAGATTATCCTTTGACAGCCCTTCAAACAGAGAGGTGACTTGCCTGTTTAAAATAAGACATGTGGCAAAATATGTGGGGCCTTGGACATCTGCCCCAAAGTCGTACCCTAGACACAAAGAACTGGTCCAAAATTCTGTCTTCTGCAGAGCCCAATCAGATGCCACTGAAAAGCTGAGTGACAGCAGGGCTTTGCCAGAGCTATTCCCTATCATTGTTCACTAAAAAAAAGTAATCAGAAGTGTAATGCTTCCACTTTAGGGTGCTGACATTCAATTCCAGAAATCCTAGTGGCAACACTTTTAGCCAACTAATCAATAGTCGCACAAGTACATTTATTCAGATTGCAAAGCAATACTTTTGAAGAAATAAACCTTTTGTTTTTAATTTGACACATGCACATGCCATAGCACACTGCAGAAAAGGCGTACCTCCTGTGTATATGTGTGAAAGCAAGGGAAATGGCACTTATAAAATACCATCTGCACTTTTCAGAAGTAGAGAGGCTACAGTAGTCTTGTTGAAATATCTAGCTAGACAACTATTAGTTATTTCAGAAGAATGGTCTGAACAGTACTTCCAGAATACTCACTCCTGGGACTGACCTCCCATTTGAACGTCATACAGAATTGACATACCAGGCCATATCCGTACTGCTCTGCATCAGTAGCTATATCAGTGTATGTGTATTTTCTTACAAAATAACACCCCCCAACCCATTTTACTTTAAAAAAAAGAGAGAGGGCTGATCAGATACACATACCAGTCAAAGCCTCTACTTCCCCTGATCGGCCAGGGAGGGGGTGGGTGTATGCTGTCCACTAACATGTCACCAAAATGTAGGACAAGCATCCCCCCAAAAAATGATACATGGCCACCTCCTGTGGTTCAACTACAAGACAAATTATGTTTGGAACCAGTTTGGCTACAGAGAGGTCAAATAACTTCTCTTGCTCTTCAGCTATACATAAGAGGCTTTGAAACAATTTGAACAGCAGTGTGAGGGAGACTTAACTATGTGGGTATTAAAAATTCCAACGTACACACAGTACTTCATAATAACAAGGAAAACAGCTCAATATTTTGCAACTGAATCCATAAAAGAGAGGGCTCACACTTCATAAGTAACTAATAAATGTCACCAATTTGTTGCTAATTCTACTTCTTCACTGTGTTCCAGCTCCTCTGGCAGAAGTGTTTTCTCCTAACAAGGCCTGAAGAGAAACTATCTAATGATTTAAAGATTTGTGTATTGGCAGGGAAGGAAATCCTTCTTTTCTGAGTTAGTGACTCTTCTTTTCCACGTCAGTTCTTATTTCTGCAAAGGCATAGAATGTGCCCTTCTCCATAAGTAATTGTGTGAGAAAAGGCTTCATAAATAAATAAAGAAGACACAAGTACCTCCACTGCTATTTCCCCAGAAGTCTCATACATACTAAGCTTGTAATTTAGAGACTGCCACACTTTATTTGCGTTCCATTCCTTGAAAAGACCTGTAGGGATAGGGAATCATTAAAGGCCTCAACTAGATGGTAACAAGAGCTTTCCTTTCCCTCTGTTCCTTTTATATGTTGTTTAGCCTATAAGGCTTCATAGGCTGCTTGTCTTTACATAGTATACACCATGGACCACAACTGTATGAATAAGAATAACAAAAAATAACAGCAGCAGAAGAATGTTCAAGCACTATTGTTGCCTTCTGTAATTGCTCAATTCAAAATGAACTGGGAAATTAACTTTTCTGTGAATTAAGCTCTCCAACAATCATAAAAAAGATACTTCTGCTAGAGTTATTCAGGAATTATTTGTGTGACATACAGAAGTATATGTATTAGAAGTGGATGAATACCATCTGCTTCAATTCTGTTTGAATAATTCGTGTTACAAATAGCAACCAATTTGCTTCAAGCCAATTTGTAGACCATCCACTTTAATTTGTATATGAATATTTGAAAGAATTTGTACATATCTATATGGGTCCGAATAGTGCAAAAACACAAACATAGGGGAAAATAAATACTTTGACCTGGCATAGGAAAGAAATACAGTGCAAATAACTACTGCGTGGCACCAAGTGTGCAGGCCAAGATCCCACCAGTTTCCTTTCTTCCTCTCTCCTCCCCAATAGGATCCATGTAATTTACTCAAAAATATGTTTGTTGATGGGGAAAGGAGTTTGTAGCTTCACTGCCTCAGTAGATAAGATGCCTGATTGCTGTTACGTATTTGCCACCCCACCCTTTTCGGAACATAAAAAAGAGAAAAAAACAAAGTGCTACAAAAGAGTGAAGTACGTACAAAAAGGAGTAAGAATAATTTAGGGCTGCCACACTTTGGTTCTCCAAACCTAGATAGTCAAATCTACATATTATAAATGTGTGTATTATGGAAATTGTGCAATTGGTTTTTCTAAATTATTACGCTTCCTTGTTTAATAGTTATGCTAGCCCTGTTCAGTAGCTATTGAATCCAACATCATCAACAAAGTTAGAGGAGATTGCCTAGATCTGCCTCCTCCAACGTTCCCTCTAATTTTCTGTCCCACTGCATGGGAGCCTCACTCCATGAGCATGGGGGTGGGTGGAGTTTCATTTTAAACAGAAAGTAAACAAACCAGCTGCCAGCTGCCCATACGCAGCCCCAATGGGGCTCTGGGTGAGGATGCATGTGCATATCTTAAAGAGAATGTTGGCCCCCTGCATTGTCACTTTGTTCACATGAGTAACAAAATGTCTGAAGAGGCAGTCCTGCTCAGATATAAACTCTACACACAAGCACAAAGTCTGAATAACCTAAATTCTTGCTCTAAACACAAGCAGTAACTTCTCTTCAGACTTGCTGCTCGCATGAAGAAAGGGATGGTGGAGGGCAGCAAAACTAGGTGCACCTGACTAAGGTCTATACAGTAATCAAATCACAAAATCCACTTTAATGTCAGCCAAAGGATCTCAAGGGGTTAGCAAAACCTTTGTGAGCTAAAAAAGACAGACTCTGCATTTCAACAACAAATACTCATCTCAAAGTACAGGTTGGTTTTCACTTGGCTTGTGATTTTCACCTGGTTAAGGAGTAGTTATGTATCAGACTCTTTTTCTAACCACTGATTTCCTTTAAGAGGAAGGAAGGAAGGAAGGAAGGAAGGAAGGAAGGAAGGAAGGAAGGAAGGAAGGAAGGAAGGAGCCCATTCCAAAAAGCAAAATGGTCTTAAGAAATTGGGTCCTCCCAACTTTCTGGACTGAAGAAGACCCTCAACAGTTTCAATGGATGCAGATGGAAAAGCAAACAGCTTCCATATTATCTGAATAGCACAAAAGTTGGCCAATTATTATTTTTTCTTGGCTATTGGAGACAAAAAAAAAACTTTCCTTGTGTTTACTTCTGAAAAAGCTACAGTGTACAATGGTCTTACATGTCCCATCTTCTTACTGCAATTAGAATAATATCTCTACAGAGGACACACACCACAGACTGCTTCTGTATTGGAATACATACAGCAAAGATGTCTTCAGTGCAGACTTTACACATTATGGGCTTCTACCATCAGAGGATGTGAATACGCTCCACTCATTCAATGGGCTGAAAACAACCGTAACAATGGGTCCAGGAAACTTGAACAAGTAAGTCTTGGGATCATGTGCTCTCATTCTCGTTCTTTCCTTTTCATATCAGTGAAGCCAGCACAAGCTTTCCCTTCTATTTTTAAATAAGCCAAGCTTTCACATTATATTTGAACCTTGTGCACTAACCAAAATGCTTCCAATCCTGGTTTATTAAAGTTTATTACTGTTTCCACCACTCAAATGCACCAGGAAACTGTAGCTTCATTTTTGTCATCTACTCATCATCATAATTTTAGAACTGCAAAGCTGGAAGGGATCCTGTGAATCACATATGCCATAGTGATGCACACACACCTCCCTTGCCCCTGATCCTGGCCTGGGAGAAGGGAGGGGATGTGCAAATAAAATGTACACTGTAATTTGTTCACAAAGTAGAAATTCATGGTTTCCTGTTTTATATAAACTGGGCTGATTTAGAGTACAAACCTATTATGTGCAAACTGGGCTGGTTTGTTCTTATAGGTTTATATTTTATAATAGAATAGGCGTTTAGATGGAATTGATGTCCATAAACTAAACTGCATTGTATTTGGAACCTTGAAGCAAGAATCTAGAAACCTTAGGTAAAGGTAAAGGTTCCCCTTGACATTTAGTCCAGTCGTGTCCGACTCTAGGGCGCGGTGCTCATCCCCGTTTCCAAGCCATAGAGCCAGCGTTTGTCCGAAGACAGTTTCCGTGGTCACGTGGCCAGCGCGACTAGACACGGAACGCCGTTACCTTCCCACCGAGGTGGTACCTATTTATCTACTCGCATTTTTACATGCTTTCGAACTGCTAGGTTGGCAGGAGCTGGGACAAGCGACGGGAGCTCACTCCGTCGCGTGGATTCGATCTTACGACTGCTGGTCTTCTGACCCTGCAGCACAGAGGCTTCTGTGGTTTAACCCGCAGCGCCACCACGTCCCTTACTGAAACCTTACTGACCAATTAAAACCTTTCATAATCCATATGCTGACACCTCGCAATGGTCCCATGTGATTAAGCTGTGAGGCACTTGTATTGCATTGTCCTGAGAACACTGATGTAAAGCACGGGAAGACAGTGTCAACACCACAGTGGTACAGTCAGTTAGGAATATACCATGGGCTTTCCCTTCTATATTTTCTTACCTTTGTTTATCATGTGAAATAAAGTTTATATGGATTGAACTTGCCTACTAGAATTGCATGATTTTGGGGCAGCCCTTCATCAATCACACAGACCAACTTGAAGGTCCATAATGCTTCCTGCTCCTGAAATCAGTGGTCTTTGGACATGCCCTTTAGGTCAAATTAGAATCATCAACTAATAATGAAAAGTAGATGTTTCTTCCCTAGGTAAGATCTAGGGTTCACAAAACTAACCCTAGGAACTATTTGTCCATGAACTACCAATTCACAACTACTGCAGAAACAAATGGTAGAGAATAAAGTCTGAACAAGTAACTTCATGTAGTTTTATATTAAAGCCTGTCCATCCCTTTTGCTGCCATTTTGGTGCTGAAGTTCACTGCATGAACAACACAATAGAAAATCCTTCCTCATTGTTTAGAAATCTTTACTCTCTCTTTTTTACAACAGGCAGCTTATTAAAGATAATGATCTCATTTCAAAAGAAAGATTATGATTAGCTGCCTTGCTCTGTCTGGTCTTTTTAAAAATGCCCATGAAGCCATCCAAGCACAGTTGCTTACAGCAGTAGACTGACAAGTTATATAATGTACTCAGTAAATACTTCACATTCTGTGGTTTACAGCAGACTTCAGAAGAAGCAAAACCCATGATTCACAGTTACACTGCAATGGATTAAAGAGAATTTCAACAATCCAAGTGTAAGCAAAAAAAGGAAACAATGGCTTACAAAACAGAATTATATATCTAGTGATCTTTACATGCTGTCAATACATATGCCATAGAAATAATGAAGAGCTTAAAAAAAAACACATCAGCCATTAACTACCCACAGCTATTGGAAAATGTTCTGCTTTTTACAGAAAAGATTTTACATGTCAAAACAAAGCAGGACATTCCAGTATCAAATCTACTTCCTGGTTGGATAACACCAACTCTGCTATGAGTTGGTGGTGTTTTTAGAAGTGTCTAGCATACTGTATTTCTAACTGTGTTTGCTTTAAAGACATGGTCAAGACATATATATAGAAAGATAAACACACACAGATATACATTCAGGCAGGCTGCACCAATTTAACACAAGCTACATCCTGACCCAGTTCTATGCATTAGCTCTACAGAGTCTTTTAGATACCCTTACAAAAGCCAAGGTATTGGGAAACTGATCCATCTTATGTGCTCCTCTTGACTGTGGGACTGGGTGCTTTCCAACAGTGTTTGCTAGTACTAGTAAACAAAAGGCATTAAGCAGCTACTGTGTCCAGTGGTAGACCTACATTTTTGGAGTCCTAAAGCTTGAACTGTCATGGGGCCCCTTCACAACCAGCAACAAGGTCTGGGCAACAATTGTTATCTTCTTCAATGTGGCTTTACACAAAAGGTTTTGAAACAGACACAATTACAGTTATTTCTAAACTCTATACCTACATATCTAAGACCAGATCTAGAGAAGATGCTCTCCTTCACTTCTGCTGTGAAAATACCTCATAACACTACAGCTTTGATTTATGACACTTTCTAGCTTTAAATAAGTACCAACGTGAAAAGTATAACTGATTTCTTTTCAGTTTTTTAAAAATCCTGTATGGTTGATCTGAGACAGAAAGATACTGTAAACAGTAATTTATGTCTGCTGCTCTTGCTGCAAAAGTTTCACCTGGCATCTATTGACTGAACACTACATACCTTTGAGTAATAAAATCAGAGCATAGATGCCAGGGGATTCTGAGAATTGTAGTTGTCTCAAAGTTCAGAATAAAATCAAATACCCATGGGACAGGTTTGCTCAAGATCTGGTTTCTTATTGCTAGAACTCTGCCCACATCACCAGATCTCCATGGTGGTGAAGATAACACAAGGCCGCCAGCTACAAATGCCAGAAATGTCCAGTTAATTTTTTAAAAAATATAGAAGAGATGACATGAGATTTTTTTTTTTAAAAAAAACCTTTTGAATTCAGGGAATAGGTTCTACAACCAAAGTTGTAAAAATGCATGTGTTATTATTTTAAAAATTGGTTCCCAGAAGAAAGAAAAAAGATAATTACTTTAAAATAAGAAAATACACAAATCTTGGCACTCCACAGATAATGGCTTTATTCCCTGATGGAATATAAAAATGCATAAGGCTCTCTTGATCAACATTTTTAAAAAATTAGTTTTTTTTCTTTAAAAAATGGTGATTGACCCTAAAAGAATTTGATGCTTAACTAATTTACTTAAAGACATCTGAACACAGATACACAACACACTATTCTCTGTTTTAAAAAATCATCTTGTTTTGTCTGAATGCTCTGGGTGGCAGCCTCTTGCAAGCAAGAGCAGACAGTATATTCTTCCCCTCATGCCGGTAAAAGGTTTGTGGCTGATTATAAAAAGGAGGGCAAGCTGTAGTTTTGTGATTCTGTGCTATCCAGAATAAAAGCATACTTTGATAACTTCCCCTCCAGGAAGAGTAAAAGAGAATTGGGACACAGGATATTTAATCTATCTCCTGGAGCAACAAAACTTCACAGCATTCTCCCTCTCTACAAATGAGGAAATAACAACCTAGACTTAAAAATGTAACACACGTTGTAACTCAGAGCTTTGTTAACCTGACATTTTAAAATAGGCTCCCCCACCTTTTCTGTCACCAGTGAATGTTAATAATACAGGTAAACAATTCATCCATTGTTCTTTAAATCAGCAGATTACTGGAATGGGGAGTTATTTTTTTGGGTTATGATATCATGAATTTAGTGGCCAAAATTCTGTTTTGTAGCTACACTGGCATAACTCAAGGTTGCACAACTAGTTACAAAATTCACATAGTTGCAGAAAACAGAAAATATATCCTGCAAGCAGTTCCATGGGCTGCATTGTGCAACCTCTTGCCACAGTGCACAATTGGTTGCGGAACACAATGGAATGGTGAAACATTTTGAATAACTTGCCTAAGAATATTTGCATGCAAATATTTACACTATGTCAGGGTTCCCAAACGGTGTGCTATGGCTCCAGAGGGTGCTGTGAAACCCAGGTAGGGGCACCACCAGAAAAGGGATGGAACACTGAGATATGAAGGTGGTAGAGGAGCTGTTCATAGCCCTATGAACAGCTCCTCTATAGCTTTCACAGCTCTGTCTAACAGGAACAGGAAGTGGAGGCTATGTGCCTGCCTCTCCTTTCCTTATCTCAATGGTCCCCAGTAGAAATGCTTGCCAGTAGCCTCAGGGGTTTCCTGCATCAGGACCTGGAAAAAGGTGGGCCCTCGGGGGTATTTGGAGGGGGAGGGTCAAGATCCTGCTCCTGATGGGAGACAGAGCCCTGATAGTCCCTCCGAGCGAGGGAAGCCGTGGCCATTGGACAGAAAACTAAGGGAGCGTGAAGCCAAAATGTTTGGGAACCACTGCGCTGTGTTTTCTGTGATACACTGAGGAGGTACTGTTGTTTTTTGTTTTTATTTGTATTTGGGGTTGAAACCCTGACTCACCAAGCCAACACTCCTGAGGCAATCAACACATTTTTCCTGTAGAAGTCTGGAAGATAGTATTCAAATTTTGCAACAATCAAAAAAGCTCCAGTAAAATTTTCAATGGCAATAGCAAGTTGGAGAAATGTCAGATGTATATTCCTAGATTTATAAAAAATAGGTAGCCAGCAGCATTATGTATAAGCCAAAATATATAAATATGCCACAATAAAGGCAAATCAAGAATTGTTGACCACAGATTGTTCAGTTTCATACACTTTCAAAAACGGAACCATAATGTATTTTGGTGAAATATT
Organism: Intellagama lesueurii; assembly: GCA_037013535.1. Lineage (NCBI taxonomy): Eukaryota > Metazoa > Chordata > Lepidosauria > Squamata > Agamidae > Intellagama > Intellagama lesueurii. The sequence goes on from JBAJHW010000004.1 coordinate 50,248,904, forward strand.
AAACAGTGATGAAACCATACATTCTAATTTAGTCAATGAGAGCCAACAGTACTTTAGCCAAAACAATGAAAGCCAAGAGGAAGGTATTGGTGTGCTTGATGAAACCACAGATCTTTATAGGGGAAAACAACAACAAATAGAAAAAAAAACCTGTAAGATTTAAGGGGTCTGTGCGCGCGGTGTTTGAGGTGTGTGATTATGGAATGAAATATCAGCTTAGAAGAAACACAGAGAGAGATAATTAGAGGGGGCCCATCACAGACAGAGCAGTTATTTAGGACACTAGAGAGAGGTCAGGAATAGGATTGAGGAGGAAGGAAGTGACTTAATTCCTAAAAATTCCAGTTTACATCATCAGAAGAGAGGGACATAAAAGATGGGAGCAGAAAATACCAGGTGACCCTTTACTACAACTATCCCCATAGGCACTTACTTTGTGTTAGAGCATTTTTTAAATCTTTGTGCCTGTCCATACTGTGAAATTTGGTGCGATTACACCCATGCTTCAAAAGTCCTTATCTTCAGTGCAATCTATTTAATCTCTCTCTTAAGCTATCCTTCCATCCACACTGGAGCCTTGAAGCACATGAGAAGCTGGCTGTAGTGTTGGAGGCTCAGCACCTCTGCTGCTCCTCTCCACTTCCCAGCTGATCAACAAGGGCGGGAAGCCAGTCCCAATGTTGGAGAGGCTCACCACTTCTTCTTCAGTTGCTCACCACCTCCCAGCAGGTCTTGTCCAATCCACAACTGAGTCAGGAAGCCAGCCGCAGCCCCAGGGCCAGAGGGAATCACAGCCTCACAGCAGCCTGTCAGTTGTTCTTGTCAACTCCCCAGTTAATTGCTGCTGCTGCTATTGCCTCCATCACTTCTGCCACTGCTGCTAAGGTGATATCTGGAGTGGTGCACAGTTACCATGCTGCACTGAGCCAGTGCACAACGCTACCCCTGAGGGAGTAGTTGCTGCAGAGCCTTTGCTGGTCTCGGCTGGACTCTTGGACTGCTCTTCCCCACCTACCCCTTCAGCTTGCTGGGCTCCAGGTCACGCAAAAAAGAATGCATGCCCTAGCACTTTGTGAGAAAGGTGCAGGGCGACTTAAAAGGGAAGAATGGATTAAGCAGAAACTCAAGCAGATGCAATCTTTTTTTTCTGGTCCCTATCGTGCAATCAGCAATCCATATACCATATCTATATGCCAGTATGGACAGGCTCTCTCTTTCCTTCCAAAAATAGGAACAAAACACGGCTTCCAGAATGGTGCACATATATTGGGGAACAAGGAGAATAGACAATGGAAAATTGGATGAGCAAAGTAACCTGGAAAAAAATAAGGCTGACTGGTGAAAAGGAGCACTCCACACTGAAACACTTTGTTCCTAGTCTCCTCGGTAATAAACAGAAATTGAACAGATGGAGATGCAGAAATGAGAAAGCATCATTTGCTTCATAAAATATTGCATTTGTTTTTTTTTTTAAATCTCCAGGCATTTTCCTGAAAAATGTTTTTATATAAACTCTAGCAACAGTCACTGCAAAACAAATTCTGCAGGCCATTTCTCTTCTGAAGCTAGTCTTTTAAATCTCAGAGGAGTTTTGACAACAATCTTGGTTTGGAACATGTACAATTGATACCTGAGGAAAATAGTTGGTGAATCAAGATACTTATATAGAACTGGTTCCAGTGAACTGTATGAAAAGCATCAGTGCAACAACTGGCCTAAATCCAGCAGCTAATTCCAGCAAGAGGCGGAGCCTGGCTACACAGGAAAAAAATGTGGGAAATACTACAGGTTTGGGGTCAGCTAATATTCACATTCCACACCCCCTTGATCACATGCAACAACAGGAAATGTGAATCAGCCTGGAGTTCCACATCCCCAATCCATAATTTTTCCTACACCCTGAGATCCCTCTACTTTTAAAAATATAAAATCCTTTCACTTTGATTGAAAGCATGTGATCAACTGAGTGCATGCACACACATAGAGAGAAAGTGGTACTTTGACGAGGTACCCTCTCCCTCACCTCTTGCCACAAAAGGAAGGATGAAGTGAGTGAGTGTGTGCGTGCACACACACACACAAACAAACACAGAGTGCCAGCACTCACCTCTCTCCACAAAGCCTCTCTCCCAACACACTTCCCCTCCTCCTCCTCCCTCCCCCCAGCTTTTCCTGGGTGGGTAGAGCTCCTGTTTGTTTATTTATTTTTAACAGTTCAACAAGCTTTCCAGTTAGCATGATAAGATGCAGGAATGGGCAATTGAGGAAGGAAAAACTTTCTTAAGGCAGTTCCTTTGAGCCACACCACCTATAGGTGCTAAAATAGAACTGCAATTAGAAGGCTTTTGTTCCTCTACTGCAGAGGTCGTCAACCCCCGGTCCATGGCCCGGTGCCGGTCCGTGGCCTGAGCTGGACTGGGGCAGGGAGACAGACCTCCTGCCCCCCCGCACGCACTCCCCTCCCCACAGCTGCTTTGCGGACACGCGCGCGTGCCAGCGCCGGCATGAGCGCTCCCCCACCCCTTCACGCATGCGCCCACGCAGAGGGGTGGGTGGGCGCGCGGGCAGGCATGTAGGCGCTCCTGCACATGCACAAAGGGGTGGGGAAGCGCTGGTGGGCAGGCGCTCCCCCACCGCTTCGCGCATGTGCCCAAGTGCACGCGCATGCGCCCAAGAGCGAGCAAGCGTGGGCGCGGGTGCCCCACCTTCCTCAGAGGCTCAGCTGGTCCGCGGTCCCAAAAAGGTTGGGGACCACTGCTCTACTGTACTTATGTCTTATATCAGAGAGAACCAAATGCCTGATGCAATTTCACAGTGAAAGAATTTTCTTCAATCAGCTTTTTCAGTTAACCAATTTGTACTTCCCAGATCAACATGTGGATTGGAATGCAGTTATCTTTCAGATCATGCGCATCTCTGTGTTTTGAATTATAGTTCCTTCCTTCCTTCCTTCCTTCCTTCCTTCCTTCCTTCCTTCCTTCCTTCCTTCCTTCCTTCCTTCCTTCCTTCCTTCCTTCCTTCCACCAGGATGTACACAAGCCTCTATATTTTAGGCTCAAAGACATGTTTCACTAAGTGTAGAATTCTCCTTTTTCATGCCATTTTACGTAAATCTTTAGAAATCACAAACTGGTGCAGAAACACAACTGAATGAACACGTGAACAAACCAAAGCGAAAGTAACATGGGCCAAATTAGTGTCCTGTCTACCTCCAGCAACAACATTCTGGACCAGCTGTAGGTCCTGAGATATTTTCACTGGGAAAATGAGGAGAGCATACTGCATGGATGGAAATCCAGTTGTGTAGTTTATGTAGAAACAATTTTCACAAATGTTGGATGTCTCATCCAAACTGACAAAAAATACACTGCTGTCTGCCAGATGAGGATAAAAATGCTGTGCTTTCTTGTTCTTAGGTGCAACAACAATGTAAGTGAGGATTTCCATGCCTAGTTCATGTTAATGTATAAGCAAATCCCTATATGTAAAACACTTAGAGAACATGGAGTAAAAACTAGCCAGAGTTGTGCTAGATTTTAATGTGAAGTTTATGAACTTTTCTTTTAAAGTTGGGAAATGTTTTAAAAAGTGATTGCTTATCTGCATTCCAAAGTGTGAAATCAGACATTCAGCCTTCTTAGAAATCTACCCCATCCTTTGCATGTTTCGCCATGGTCCACATGAGCAATCCTTTCATTTAATTGTCAAATCACACCAGTCCTTTTCTGTTTCTCTTTGATTTTAGGGCATGGAGAATGACTTTTCAGCCAAAATCCAAGTTTATGGAATTCATGTCCCAAGGACTGAGAAAATTGAGCTGAATCAGGGAGGAAATGGGACCTCCCAACTGCTATGATCCTTGAAGAATTCTGTATCATATCTTGATTGGATTTCTGTTTGGTCTGGTTTGGATTTGTATAGCTTTGCAAGAAATTTTTTTTCCTGCTTTCTCCTTCCTTCAGTACTAATTTATGATTGTTAATACACACAATAAACATAAATGGGCGGGGTACAAATTTAATAAATAAATAAATAATCTTATCCAGTTTTTTATGGTGATGTGACTAATTAGTTTATTGAGTTAAACTCACTTGGAAGGAAAATATTCCCGACGTTGTGTGGATTACTGACGCAAGATTTTAGAAAGTGAGTAAACTGCAATCCAGTACTCACTTACCTTGATGTAAGCCCCATTGAGCTCCATGGGGCTTACTACTGAGTAGACAGACTACACATAGAGATTTTGCGATAGCTTCTGTCTCACATCTTCTCGGAGCAATAACTAAATTCCATCATAATGCTGGGAATCAGTTTGTTCCAGCTGCCATTCATATTTTCCAGGCTAAACTGATTAATCGCTTGCTCTATGGTGTCCCAATCTGGATCAATGCCATGAATAATAAAGTCGATCTATTGGCTGCTTCCTTTTTTAGACGAATTTTAGGGATCCCCAACTTAATTAAACTATCTACTATAGCCCTAGAGGTAGGCCTGCACCTTCCCTCAACGACGGCGTGGGCACTCACTTTTAAATTTTGGTTGCGTCTCTTTTTTAAAATAGACCCAGATTCTCTCCTTGCTCACCTTCTTAAGGACCCTTACCAATCCACATGGTTTACACAATGTGAAACCAAGCTTGTGTCTATTGGCATATCTTTAAACTCCCTTCACAATAGTAATTTTAATCAGGCACTTTCCCTTATTAAGGAGAGACTATGGGAATCTGAGTATCTCCAGTTAGTCTCCAATGTGAATCAGACATGTTCCCCAATCCATTTCGGTATTTTTCCCTCCTTTGGTTCTGGACATTCTTATTTCCAGTCCTTGGTGAACCCTTTTACTAGGAGGGCCTTTATGTTAGCCCGGCTGAACATTTTCCCCTCTGAGGTTCTTAAGGGACGATATGCTCGGGTACCCTTTGAGCAAAGAATCTGTAACTTTTGTGGTTTAGAGCCTGACTCAGTGACACACATTCTCTGTTACTGTCCTGAGTTCAAAGATACCCGTGCTTGTATCATAGGTCCAATTATCTCAAGTTTTTCCGGCCCTCCCCAGCTTCTCACAGGTTTTCTCCTTCATGACTTCTCACAGGAAACAACGGCCTTGGTAGGCGAGTTCCTTGCTAAGGTTCTTTCCTCCCAGGTCCCTAAAAATTGACTTGATTGTCTTAAGTATCTCTGGTTGTGTTTTCCGTTACATTTCTAGTTGTGTGACTTTTTTTTTTTTTTTTTTGGTATGCTTTTAATTTTCCTATGCCAATAAAGGTTATTGAATTGAGTAGACAGATAAATCTATATCAAAGAGTCTGTTGCAAACATCAAGTTCATCACCAGTGTCTGACATATCAGATTAGCCTTTTCAAATATCTTGTCATAAAAACAATCTCTTAATTCAAGACCATGCAATGACATTATGAAGTAAAAGTGTGCCAGTAGGGAAAAATATTCTATATTGTAGCAGACTGAAATAATAGTGGTTACTACAGTTGTGAAAACACAAATGCAAAACTAAAGTAGCCAATCAGACAAGAGCACTGAGATACCTAACCTAAACATAACCTAAAACGAATCTGGAAGTCAATGTTACTCATACATCTCAAGAATAAACATGACTAGCCCCCTTTAACTTATAAATACATACATAGCATAGCACCAATTTTGAGATGTATGTACAGTATTCCTATTGCTCATCCAGCTCTTTCACATGTACAGTCTAATAGATATATTTGGTATTTGTGGACCCCCTATGGCAGCAATGGCGAACATATGGCATGTGTACCACAGCTGGCACGTAGAGCCCTCTCTGTGGGCACGCAAGCCATGCCGATACCGCCACGCATGCCAGCCCGGTGTGGGGCGTGGCACCGCTCCCTGCCAGGGCTCAGCTCGAGCTCACACCGCTGCTTCATCCCCCACCTGAAGGGAGCCCGTGAGTGGCACTGGAGGAGGCGATTGGGCAACGGCAGCGGCAGCAGCAGGAGATGAAGGAGGAGCTGCGCTCAGCCGCCCCTCAGAGCACATCACAGCTGCCCATTGACTGCGGGTCCGGCGCCACAGGAGAGTGAGCGAGCGGGGCAGGGAGCAGTGCAGGAAGCCCAGGTGAGGGCCCTGCCTATATTTGGGGAGGGGGGAAAAGGTGCCCCCTGGCCGCCCTCCGGAGGACGCGCCGGCCCGGAGGGTGCCCACTGATTTGGGCACCCAGGCTCAAAAAGGTTCGCCATCACTGCCCTATGCGCAGTCTGCAGACTTTTCCAGGAAATTTAGTTTAACCCATTTTAACAATCAATACTGAAATCTTGCTGCTTAGCATTGTAATCTGCAAGTACAATAGGCCTATTAGATCAATAGAACTTACAGAAGTATGTCTGTGAAGATTCTCAGTTATCCAGGTGAGGTTATCTGGAAGATGAGTCATGGCAACTGGACTTCTTTCTTATTAGATTGAAACGTTCTGCTACTCATCCAAGTAGCTTCTCCAGTCTGAGGAGAGTTGGTAGGAGATCCCTGATATATCCTCCACGTTGGTTTCACTCCCCCCTTGTCTGAATAGGTTCATTAGAAGGACAAAGGACTGGGGGTGAGTGAAACCCCACTTCTGCAGTCCTTCTCCACCAATTGTCATGGATCATTAATGGTCGTTAACAGTGGTATTTCTGGTGTGTGTGGTCCTAATCTTCCAAGGGACGGATGAAAGAGCAGCATGCTAAATAGGAGACAGATTGTATCTAAGGCCTCCACCCAGAAGTGAGGGATTTTCTATATGCACATGTATGGCCTCTCTGATCCCTCTCTCAAACCACCTATCTTCTCAGTCCAAGGCCCTAGTGGTGCCGATATTCATATCTGTATTCCCAGGGATACAAATAGAAATATCCCATATCTATTTATTACACTAAGCAACAGAATTTCAGCCAATAAGCTTTTTTTTAACTAAACACCCTTTTTTTTTGCAACATTTCCCCTTTAATACCTTACTACTCACAACATGAACAGCAACAACCAAGTCACTGTTTGAATCTTACCTGCTTCTATAAGCAGACATTTCAGTGTTGATATTAAGACCTCTATACCAGAGCATCAACTACACATATTCTCAACAGAAAATAAAGATGGTATGTGTGGTTCCTCACCTTGGGTAACCCAGGTGTTCTTGGAATGCAACTTCCAGACATCCTGGTTAGCACAGTTGGTGGTGAAGTCTTCTGGGAATTGCAGTCCAAGAACACCTGGGCTACCCAAGGTGAGGAATCACTGCTATAGATTTATCTCCTTCCTATGATTAAGGAAAACTTACTTTGTTTTGTTGCCTTTCTGGCTAGAGCACATGGAAGCTTCTAGAGAAGATTGTTGGTGGCTGCCTGCCTTAGAAAATGCATTAGCTACCATGTGTTTCCAGGACCAACTAAAGGTACAGATTTGGGCCTTCAAAATCCTGAATTATTTGGAACCAGAAACATACACACATACCCTCCGTATGAGCCCACCTGAGAACTCTGGAGCATATGGATTTGTTGACATTTTAAACATGCTTCCAGACTAGTTCTTGCTAGAGCTGCAATGGATTCCACTGTTGGTTGTACTTGCCAACTCCACTTCTGTTGAAGAATGAGACACAATAGAGAGAATTGCAAGACATGGCTCTGCCCAGATTTGGTAACTGCTCTCAAGATACATGTGTGTGAAACTCAGGAACCAAATTACCATGTCTCATGTAGACATAGTGTGAGAAATGGTTAAAAAGCTGACAGTGTAGAGTTTGGCAGCAGATGCATATGAATAAAACGAACAACTGCCTTGAAATAAACAATAACATCTTAGAAGAGTCTCCCAGGGGAAGTGCTGAAAGCCTCATCATTTTGAATCTTTAAAATCAGGGCAGAGTACAAAAAACCCCATGCTCACATCCAAAGTCTGTACAACACTGAACAATCAATCAACTGCAGTCAGTGCTATGTAGAAAATGTATCATAAAGCCCTTTCCGACTTGAGTTACTATGATTCATGAGCTGCTGTTTTTGGATGTTGTAATCTTGGCACATGGGTGCTCATAGAGATAGACAGAACACCACACTATACAGTCTGACAGAAGAACCTCTTTCCATCAACCATGAGTCATTTATACGCATGAGATTAAATTGTTTACCTCAGCTGTCCATAGATCTCATAGAATAAGTCATTTCAAAGATAAAGAGAGCACAGACTATGTCTGACTTTTGCTCTTGCAATGATGAAACAGTTGCACAGAATTCATATGAGGGGTGGGGAAATGTCTTCCTGCCATTAAGGGGAGGGTCACCCTCTTACTCTGGTTATGAGTCATCTTTAGATATGTGTCTTTTGTCCTGAACAGATAAATCTGGGACTTTAGAATTGGGCTTATTTATATATTTATTTATTTGATTTATGTCCAGCCTCTTCCCCAAAGTTGGTTACAATAATACTAAAAACAGGCACAACCCCCCCTACACAAAAGGTAAAATATTAAAATATATTTAAACAAAAACTAGAACATAATTAAATTTAAAGCCACTTAAAAGCAGACTAAAAAATACAGTGTCTATCTGTTAAAAGCTCTTTCTTAAGCAGCCAATCAATTACCAAAATCCTTGCTAAATAAAAGTCTTTGATGTAAAGCTAAATAGAAAAGTCTAAATATAAGGACAACAGGGGAGGGGAAGTTAGTCTACCCCGCCTTAATTCCACATCTTGATTGCCCTTTCTATCTCCCTCAAATGTCCCTTTGAGGAACAGTTTGTTACTATTGGCTTACACTATCTAAGACCTCTTTGGAAGTTACTTAATTCTTTTCCTTCTGATTTCCTTGTAGTAGGGAGTAAGGGCTTTGTAACAGGGTATTTCATTATTTAGCTTTTTCAACTTAAGCTCTGACATGGAGTCTGGAGAAATAATTAACACAGGTAGTGTCTGAAAAACTTTGTACTTTTCATCTTTTCTCAAAAACAGGAATAGAGATTTATTCCAATAATAACTGGATCATCATCTTTAAGGTGATTGAGAAACATAGACATATCATTACATTAGACTGCACAGGGAAGTCATTGAAATCCACAAACACCAGCAGAGCTTCAACAAAAAAGAAGAAAGTTTAAAACTCAACAAAGCCTGGCTCCCAGCACTGAAAAATACAGCCTGCAAAAGGTCAACGAACTCTACCCAGTCACAAGGACCAGTGATCACTGCACACAAAAGACCAGCTAACGACACCCATCAATCACAGTGACAGATCATCTCTCCCCCTTATCACAACAATACACCCATGTATTACACCATTGTTTTATCATGTTTTAATGAAAATTCTATAATTCTGCCTGATTTTACAAAACTACAATTATATGTATGTATTTTATATTGATTTGGTTTTACTGGTCTTTGACCGTAATAAAGTATTTAAAAATACACCCACAACAAAAACACGCTGATCACCATAATCACCCAATCTCCTGAAAAGGACAAAAGCTGTTCCCACAGCTATAAATACTCAACTATCCAACAAACTGCAACAGAGCACAGACAGAGTTCTGACTCCTGTCCTCTGAAGATGCCGGCCACAGAGACTGATGAAACGTTAGGAAGAAAAACCTTAAGAACACAGCCAAACAGCCCGGAAAACCCACAACAACCATCAAACATAGACATAATTCAGTATAGTAACGAAACAGGTTACATGAGTTAAACAGTTGAAGTGTAGTATTTGGCCAAACTATGGCAACTTCTTAAAGAAATGGAAGTGCTTATCTATCTCCTGAGAAATCTATATGTGGGACAGGAAGCAACAGTTAGAACTAGATATGGAACAACTGATTGGTTCAAAATTTGGAAAGGAGTACGACAAGGCTGCATATTGTCTCCCTGCTTATTTAACTTATATGCAGAATACATCATGCGAAAGGCAGGACTGGATGAATCCCAAACTGGAATTAAGATTGCCAGAATAAATATCAACAACTTCCGATATGCAGATGATACCACTCTGATGGCAGAAAGTGAGGAGGAATTAAAGAACCCCTTAATGAGGGTGAAAGAGGAGAGCTCATTGGAAGTGAGAGCTGGACCATAAAGAAGGCTGACCACCGAAGAATTGATGCTTTTGAATTGTGGTGCTGGAGGAGACTCTTGAGAGTCCCCTGGACTGCAAAGAGAACCTATCAATTCTGAAGGAAATCAACCCTGAGTGCTCACTGGAAGGACAGATCCTGAAGCTGAGGCTCCAATACTTTGGCCATCTCATAAGAAGAGAAGACTCCCTGGAAAAGACCCTGATGTTGGGAAAGTGTGAAGGCAAGAGGAGAAGGGGACGACAGAGGACGAGATGGTTGGACAGTGTCATCGAAGCTACCAACATGAATTTGACCCAACTCCGGGAGGCAGTGGAAGACAGGAGGGCCTAACGTGCTCTGGTCCATGGGGTCACGAAGAGTCGGACACGACTTAATGACTAAACAACAACAACAACATTTGGCCTTTATCTTCAGGGCACCCCTACACAGGGATGTGAATGCAGGCTCTGATTTCTTCTGAAATCTTCCATACTCTGGCTCTGTGGTAGAGTGGGCTTTCACCCTGCATTCTAGTATCTCCTTAGCACACTCCTATCCTCCTTTCCTCTCCCATAAATGATTCACCAGAAAGGTAATTGTGACGATCGCCCCATGTCACTCATGCCACTCATAGTCATGATCTAATTTGCATGAGCCTATAAGAGGATTGGAGGGGCGGAGTCAGCAGATATATGAAGGTTTGGCAGGAGGAGGGGGAGTCAGATAGATAGAGATAGAGACAGAGATAGAAATAGAGTTAGTCAGAGAGAGAGAAGGAATACTGAGAGAGATAAAGCTGGTTAAGAAAATAGGTAGAGAAGGTGGTAATTATATGGCAAGAGAAAAGTATGTAATGAGAGACCTGTTAATGATTTGCTTGTGTACAGTACAAGGTTCATCTGAAGAACATCTGTGATTATTAAATTTGCTTCACTTCAATAAATACGTTCCGTTTGTGTTCACAAAACAAGTGTCCTGACAAGCGTCATTTATATTGTGGATTGAGGTAATCCACTGGTGGCAGTGAGAGGGGAAAACGCGACGGGAGCCTTTGTGAGGGCACAACACGTAGGTGCCACAAGGGTGAACGCCACAATTGGTGTCCAGTGGCGGGATACGAAAGAATCCAGTAAAGCCAGAGTTAAAAGTGATTTTCTTTGGAGTCGTGGGTACCTTTTTAGTCAGAGGTCTGTGGTGAAGAAGTAGGTGACCAGCTAGAGCTTTTGTGGAAAAGCTTAGTGGCGGGGCTTCTGATCCCAGATCTGGGGGGACTAAAGATAGGGAACGACTCTGAAGGAAAAATTCTTTTTGTGGTTACCTCAGGATTTGAAAGACCCAGTGGCTAGCTTAAAATCCAAGGCTCTGAGAGTTAAGGGAGCGCTTGTGGATAAAAAAGTGGAAGCCAGGGTCAGAACAGATCTGAGGTGATAGGAACATAAAAAGCAGAGGCTTGAAAATAGAATTTGTTTTGTGTCTGGAGGCAAGAAGGTTGTCTCAGAGCAAGAAACATCGTGGCTGGTGAGAGGCCAGATAAAGTGTAGCCATCTTTAGCTGCCAAGTGAGAGCTACATAGTACCCCAGAAAAATACTGGAAAAAGAAAACAGCAGTAAAAAAGTGTTTTAAAAAGAGGCCTGACTAACTCAGCAATAGAAACCAGCTCTTATCAAGGAAGTACATACTTATGCCACCCAAAAGAACTAAAAAGCCAGTAATGGAGGAAATTGATCCTCAAGAGGTTGAGGGAAATGGGAATGGAAATGGAGACCCTCAAATACCTGAGGAACCTGAGGAACCCTCAAGGGAAATTATTCAAAGCTCCCTAGATCTAGAGAAATGGAAATTAGAGCAGGAGTATAGACTCAGAGAAAAAGCTCAGGAACTACAGCTCAGGGAAATAGAAATTAGAGAAAAAGCTAGAGCTGAAGAGAAAGCTCAGGAACTCAAAGCTGAGCAAGAGGCCAGACAAATGGCATATGAGCAAGAAAAAAGACAAAAGGAAATAGATTTTGAAATGGAGAAAGAAAGGGCCAGAGAAAAAGCTGAGCAGGAAAAAAGACAAATGGAATTTCAAATAGAGATGAAAAGATTAGAAATTGCTGCTGCTCAAAACAATAATAGTAACAATAACAACAACTCTAGTGAGGGAAATCTCTCAAAGATCGATCTAAAGAAATTTCCCCAATATAGGAAAGGTGATTGCCCAGAATCTTTCCTCATTTCATTTGAGAGAGCATGCTGGGACTTTGAAATTAAGGATGATGAAAGGATGATAGTTTTGAGATCACAAATAAGTGGAGATTTAGCTGAGCTGTATTCTCAGATGCCTCTGGAGCAGGCTAGAGATTTTGAAGCATATAGAAAGATGGTATATGCTAGATTTAGCATCAATGCAGAACACCTGAGGAGAAAATTTCGTTCCCTTACCAAAAAGCCTGAAGAATCTTATTCTCTGTTAGGGGCTAAATTGGTTCAATGTTTGGACAAATGGATGGAATGTGAAAATGTCACTTCTCTAGAGCAGATGAAAAATGTGATTGGGTTAGAACAATTTTATTCTATTTTGCCTGGGGAATTGCGTTACTTAGTTAAAGACAAAAATCCTAGAAATTTAATAGAAGCAGGTGAAAATGCGGATTCCATAAGTGAGATAAGAAACCCCAGGTTCTCTGAGGTAAAAATTGGTAGAAAAGTGTGGGACGACAGGAGGAGAGAGGCCCCACCCAGTAGAGATTACCTCAGAAGTACCCAATCTACTGGAAGCCATTTTAGAGACAAGCCCTCATCCACAGAGCAGAGTCACCTGAAACATAATAGCTCTGAGGGAAAAGTTAATAAGGCCCTTTATTTTGAACCCAAGGCCAGTAAACGATGTTATACGTGTGAGGAGAAAGGTCATTTTTGGGCTCAGTGTGAGACTCAAAAGACTAGGGATTGTAATCAGCATAGGGGTGGAGATTCTAGTCCCCCTAAGAAGGTGTTTTGTGTACAACATAATGGAACAGCTAAGAATGCAGCAGTTGAGGCTGTTGCCGAAGCAACGCAAGTAACAGAAGGGTCAGAGAGCCAGGATCTTCCTGTGGCCAGGGTTGTCCAGTGCTTTCTGATAGAAAGTAATCCGAATCTTTTACAAAGCTCGGGTGATGTTATTTATGTTGATAATAATAAGTATCTAGCACTCAAAGATTCTTGTTCACAAGTTACAGTATGTCACCCTGATATAGTCCCTAAGGAAAATGTGTTAGACCATGAAAATATTTCTATTAAAGGGATTGGTTCTGAAATAGTGGTGTTGCCCATGGCAAAAATACCAGTGAGATATAAGGGATGGTCAGGAGTTTGGAAGGTGGCCATATCTGATCAAATTCCTGCCCCGTGTTTAATAGGCCTGGATTTAGCTGAGCATGTACAGAGTGTTTTAGTGACAACTTGCTCTCAGGGAAGGCAAATTGAAGCCACTGAGGAAAATGATGGAAATCTTCTTGAAATAAGAGAAGAGAGAGAAACAGCTGATCTGGTTACTATGAGAAACCCTAATAATCCATCTTTCATACAAGAAGAACAAAAGGAAGATCCTACCTTAAGTGAATGCTTTGCACACGTTAAGGGAATTCCACTGACCCCTGAAAATCCTGAACGATGTCCCAGTTCAGAGGAAAACCCTGAGATAGCAGAAATGGCTGAGGTGGTCATATTGGAGAATCCTAATAATACTTCCTGTATTGATGAGCAGAAGGAAGATAGTACTTTAAATGATTGTATTACAAAAGCTAATGAGAGTCCCATTCCACTGACACCTGAACACCCAGAGAGGTTTATAGGTGATAAAGACCTGACATATAGAAAGGGTTTAAAGGCACCTCATAGAGGGGGAGGACCCCACCAACAGCTAATTGTCCCTGGGAAACATAGGGAGGAAATACCAGCTGATTTTCTAATCGGTTGGGACTTGATAGAGCATGTTAAGAGTGCTTTTGTACTAACACGCTCACAAGGGGGCCAGAAATCACCCACTGCAGTAGAAATAGATACTGTAGCAGAGGGAAGCCTGGAAGGAGCAAGCTTCTTGGATAGTCAGCTTAATAGCTGTTCAGAAGCTGATCTCATGCTTTTGAAAAACCCAAATAAAAGTAGTTTTGCCCAGGAGCAGAAGGAGGACACTAGCTTGGTGGATTGCGTTGAAGTGACCAGTTCATCTATTTTATTGTCTCCTGAGTGCCCTGAGAGATCTTGCCTGGATAAGGATCTTTTATATAGGGAAAAGGCCTTAGAAGTAACAGAGCCAAGCTTGGGAGGTACTCCTGGAAAGGAGAAAGGCTTGTATGAGGCCCAGCATTCTGTCCTGAGGACAAAGTGGTGAGGCTGAGAACCAAAGAGGGGAGTAAATTGCTTTTGGCAGGGTTAGAACCTATAAATTTGTTGCAGCATCACTGGAGGGCTAGAGAGTCTGGTTGCTCTGCAGACGCAAAAGGCCTTAAAACCTTGCAAGGCAAACCCCTACCTAACATATCTATGAATAAAGAAATAGAATCAGATGAAAAGCTCAATATATCTGACATAAGCCAAGTGTTAGAGATGGCACCTAAAAGAAACTCACCTGAGAATTTGGAGGTGACCCATGATAGTGGTCCCCCACATAGGAAAGACTTTGCAACAAAAGTACCTGTGGGTGAATTTGTTGGTGAGAAGGAAAGCGTAAGCAATAAGCTCTCAAAGAAGGATGCATCCATAGATGTTCTGGAGGAGGAGAAGGAACTGCCTACCCTTTCCCCAGCTGAAAAAGTGAAGCCACGAGCCATAAAGAAAGCAGGCTTCACCCGGAAATGGCAAGTGGACGACATCCAGTGGACTTCAGAGTGCCCGATGACTGCCAGTCAACAGAAGAGAGCTTGGACTTCAAGATCTGCCTTTGTTACGCCGGTCTACAACCGGGAGTTCATCGTATACATTGATGTGTCGAGTGTGAGTCTGGGAGCTGTGCTGTGCCGAGCGGACCACAAAGGGAATCTACACCCAGAGACTCTGATCAACAGGAGATTCCGACCTGGTGAGAGACATTTATCTGCCAACATGAGGGCGTGCCTATCAATTGGTTGGACGCTGAAAAGACTGAAACCCTACGTTAGGGGAAAGAGGTTCATCCTTTGCACCGACCCTTTCCCTCTGGTGTGGATACAAACTGTGAAATCCACTAACGGTAAGCTTGCAAGATGGACACGGAACCTGCAATACTTTGACTTTGTAATCCACAGAGTAAAAGGGACTCAGAGCATGGATGCTGATACCTTGCCTCGAAGGCCAAGTGGATAAAAGAGTGTAATGTTGTATTAAATGTTCTGTTTATGCATAGTTATGAAATGTGATTAAAATGTAAAGTTTGGATGATGATGAACTGAGAAGGGGAGAATGATGGGAAATAATGGTGAGTAATGGTATAAATGTAAAGGTAATGTGATTTGTATTGTGAGTAATGCAAATGTTTATAATTGTATTGATTGTTTTAAATGTTTAAAGTAATAAGTTTGATCTAGTAAATAATAACATAGAGAAAACTAGTATAAGTTATGTATAAGTATATGGTAAATATAATGTGTTATATGGTAAAATATGGTATATGATTTAGAGCATAACTGGTAAGCATATTATTATGATGGTGTTTTGTATGAAATGTTCCCTGTATGTTCCGTTGTTCATAAGGGTAAACTGTAAGGTTTTCCCCATGAAACAAACTTTTCTTAGGGGGGAGGTATGTGATGATCGCCCCATGTCACTCATGCCACTCATAGTCATGATCTAATTTGCATGAGCCTATGAGAGGATTGGAGGGGCGGAGTCAGCAGATATATGAAGGTTTGGCAGGAGGAGGGGGAGTCAGATAGATAGAGATAGAGACAGAAATAGAGTTAGTCAGAGAGAGAGAAGGAACAGATACTGAGAGAGATAAAGCTGGTTAAGAAAATAGGTAGAGAAGGTGGTAATTATATGGCAAGAGAAAAGTATGTAATGAGAGACCTGTTAATGATTTGCTTGTGTACAAGGTTCATCTGAAGAACTTCTGTGATTATTAAATTTGCTTCACTTCAATAAATACGTTCTGTTTGTGTTCACAAAACAAGTGTCCTGACAAACGTCATTTATATTGTGGATTGAGGTAATCCACTGGTGGCAGTGAGAGGGGAAAACGCGACGGGAGCCTTTGTGAGGGCACAACACGTAGGTGCCACAAGGGTGAACGCCACAGTAATATATACTAAGCATGTGCAAAACAGAACTTACATAGTCTACAAAATAAAATAAACCAAATATTTATTTGTTTAAAATCAACAACAATGTGGTATAGATGCTATAGGTAAAGTGTTTCTAAACAAACAGAACTGGAATTGGCCGGATGTAGATTTCCAGTTTCCACTTCATATTTGAGTTTTGGGGCAGCCACAATTTATTTGATATGAAAAGCACAGCTCCTGGAAGTTTGGACTATCCTCAGACCAAAGGAATCAGACTGTGCCTAGATTCAGATTAATCCATTGATAGGGATGTGATAAGCTTCTAGTCAAGACCAGTCATCTGAACATGATGAGACAGCACCATATGGATTCTTCGACCCACTTGAGATATCTCAGCTTTAGTGTGTGAGACTGGGACCCCAAACTGTTCAGGTTTTTGTCATGGCTTCTGAAACTTGTCATGGCTTCTGCACAAAATATGATTTCTGTAAAACACCTATTTCCGTGCAAAACTATTATATTCTTACTGTATGAAGATACACGCGCGCGCACACGCGCGCACGCGCGCGCACACACACACACACACACACACAGAGTGAGGAAACACAACAGGACAAAATGGGACATCACCAAGACGCAAATAAACCATCCAATTCTTCTGTTTACAGGAAGTTGCTTCTTCAGTACTGGGTGAGTAGCGAAATGTTTCAACCTAATAAGAAAGAAGTCCAGTTGCCACGACTCAACTTCCAGATAACCTCTCCTGGATGACTGAAAATCTTCACAGAGCTTCTGTTTACACTATTTCATGCAACAGGGCAAGAGTCATCACGTTTTCCAATACAGCATATTTTACACAAATAAACAAAATCACATGTGAAAATGCACCAACATAGAGAAAAAAGCTGGCTAACAGCAGATTACACTAAGGGGGAAATGGTCAACTAATCCCTTTATGATGTGAGGAGGATCTTCACTTTATTCTTACTTTATTAATAATCTCCATACTTTATTAAGTAGCATCCTTACCTACTGAGCCATTTTCGAAAGTGCACCACAGAAACTACTGACTACAAGAATTCTGGTTATAATGGTGGAACATAGTTCATCTGCCTTAGCATTTACATAAAGCCTCAACCATGGCACTGTAATAATTAATTTTATTCAGTTCAGAATTATGAGGCAGATGCTGAGCGCTAATGTATAGGATCACTCTTCTCTCACCTGGCACCCTACAAATATGCTGAACTACAACTTCCATTACCCTCAGCTGGACTGGGTATCATGGGGTAGTTGATAAGAAGTGTATAAATCACAGGGAGCAAGGACAGAAAAGCTACAGTTTTAAATACCTTCTTGGAGCAGTTTTGCCAGAATTCCCTGTTAATTCTTATTTTAGAATTATACAGTTCTTTTATACTTTTGCTCAGCACAGTTTCCCCAAATCTCTGCAGCCGCTCATAGTCCACAGTTTTGCTACCAGCCAACCCTTTCTACCCAAGAAAAAGTAGTTTGATCCTGCACAATGCAGCAAGTGTGCAGGACAATTTAGGAGAACCAAATAATGGATTCATTTCATCCAAAATACACCATTCCTGTCCTGTAACCTAATATGCCTCCAGGATCTTGTAGGAGTGGCTATGAAAACACCTCTAAGATAATGCTGGCCACTATACTGATTTCCAAGAGAAGATGTTCAAAGACACTGGCACCTTTCTGACCATGTCCCTTAAAGCAGTACAGTGGTGCCTCGACTTACAGACGTGCCGACTAACTAAAATTTCGACTTACGAAAAGCTCTGGCTGCAGAATTTTGCTTCGACTTGCGGCCGGAGCTTCGACCTGCGAACGAAAAAAGGCAGGGGAAGAGGGCGGGAAATTCAAACCGTTGGTGGCGAAGAGGCTGCTTCTTTGTAGCTCTTACGCCCCAACGGTTAGGAAAAGGGAGGCTCAGCCTCCCGGACTTCCGCCGCCGGCGGGAGGCGAGCCGCCGGACCATCCCGGCTGGGCTCAGCCTCCCGGGCTTCCAGCGCCACCCGCGACCGCGGAGGCAGCGGTGACCCAGCATTGGGAGGCTTGAGCTGGCCGTGTTTCTTCGGCCGCTTGCCCCCGGCCGCGGCGGAGGCAGTGGTGACCCAGCGCCGGGATGCTTGAAATGGCTGGGTTTCTTCGGCCGCTCGCCCCGGCTCGCCTCCCGCTCGCTCCTCGCCACCCTCCGCCATTTGAATTTCCCGCCATCGGTCCGCGGAGTGTGGCGAGGAGCAAGCGGGAGGAGAGCTGGGAGGAGAGCGGCCGAAGCACCCCCGCCAGGCTCAAGCCCCCCGCCGGCAGCGGTCGCAGCAGCAGTGGAAGCCCGGGAGGCTGAGGAGGCTTCGGACTGGTAAGGTGCTGCTTTTTCCTTTTAAAAAAGTTGTTCTGGGTGGGTTTTGGAGGGTAGGTTTGGGCTGGGGGTGGTTATGTTTCTGTGTTGTTTTGTTTTTTGGTGTGTGTTTTTTTGCAGTCCCAGTGTGGGACTTGCTCCAATGTTTATTTTTGGATTTGTTTGTTTTTTTGTTTTTTTGCAGTCCCAGCGTGGGACTTGCTCTGTTTATTTTCTTTTTTTCTTTTTCTTTTTGGTATTTTTTTCTTCGGCCAGAACGGATTAATTGGTTTTCAGTGCATTCCTATGGGAAATGGTGCTTCGACTTACAAAAATTTCGAGTTGCGGCCACTGTTCCAATACGGATTAATTCCGTAAGTCGAGGCACCACTGTATCTGTACACAATATTTTACAACAGTCTGCATGAAATACATATGACCAGCAAATTCTTGCAGACACAATTGTCAGTGGGCAAACTGCAGAGGAACATTTGTCTTTCCTTAACTGTGACATATTTCCTTTTCTTCTCATCTACTTTGACATTCCTCAGATTTTCTTCTAAACTATTTCTCATATGTATTGCCATGTAAATACACACACACACACACACACACACACACACACACACACACACACAAAGAGAGAGAGTTAACATCTACAGTTAATCCCTCTCAAAATAATATTTTAACAGTCACCCTTTCATCAATAATTTTTTTAAAGGAAAGCAAAGCAATTAACTTCAAAGTAACATCTAAGCTTATACCATATAATGAGGCTAAACAAGTTCAGATTTCTCTACTTTCCATGGTATGTCCATATTAATTGCATTCTGGCCTCAGTGGCTGATTATAGAGTTTATTTATTTAGAATGAGGATTTTTTTTTGAGTGCTAGATTAACATCCTTTTAAGCATTCTTCAGAATGAAAACCAGTAGCAATTTCTCAAAAGATATTGGTTCAGGCCCTTTAGAGTTCAGCTACACGAGAAGTTAAATATTTTTTTATCTAAGACCTACCTTTTAAAAAAACTCACAGCAAGGAGTGAAAAATAGTGGCACAGAAGCAAGCACAGAGAAGGAATGCTTTTCACGCAAAATCCAAAGAAACAAAACAAAACAAAGATGAAAAATGTGGCATCTTAAAGACTATTATATTTTAATGCAAGCTTTTGTGGACATGTCCACTTTGTCAGACATATGGAAACAGAATGAAATTTTGGATGAAATATCAGTTTCACAAGCAGAACATTCTAAATATTAATTGGCTACATGCAATAATTAGGCCTAGGTTTGTTTTAAGGGTCTGAGCAAAGATGGAGGGGGAGAGAAGAGAGAGAAGGGGTATGTGTGTGGGTTTTTGAAGACTTGGGATTCAGATAAAAGGAGGAAAAGAGTATATAACAGTAAATATGAGTATGAATGAAGACAACAGAGGAATCACGTGTGTTAATGTAGGGAATATTGACAGTTTTTACCTTTGATCCTTGGTAGTTGTGAAGAAAATAACAGTGGCAGAGGATAACAGCAGAAGTATTACATTTGGTAACGACTTCAGAAACCTAGGCTTATATTCAATCAATTTATAAGGGTGTCCATCGTGCATATAAATTTTATCTTAGCTGTTTCCTTCTGTATTCTTGATTTGTAATGATTCTGTTCTAAAATAGTGACTTTTAAATCTTCCACAGAGTGTTCTGGTAGACTGAAATGGTTGGAGACAGGTTCCTGTGTATTGTGCCTCCTTATGTAAGATTGTGGCCTTGGAACCGTTTCTGTATAAATTGTCCTGTTTCTCCTATGTAGAGTGCAGAGGGTCATTGTTGGCAAAAGATGGCATAGATCACATTAGCTGAGAAACAAGTGAACATTCTCTTGATATTGTGTGTGGCTTTGATATGTCCTGTGATTGTGTTGCCAGAATAGATGTGTGGGCAGAGGAATGCTATGGCCCTAACGAAAATCCCTCTCCTGAATTTGCTTTGAGGGAAAATCCCATTAAACACCGTTTACCATCAACCTCCCACCAATTCAATCTACTTTAAAAATAATAATAATAATAACCCTGCACTTTAATTGCAAAAACACAACCAGAGGTGTATTTTGACCTTCAACATTGCAGCCACTGCCTTGGCTATAATCCTAACTATACAAAATGACTGAGGGCCATCTGAGCTAAAATTAAACCAGCCAAAGGTTTAAATTTAAATCAATCCAAACCCTTCCCAGCCAAGAGCTGTTAGAAATTACTTAGGGTTCTCCTCATCTTGGCCTAAGTTTGTGCTGGCATAGCTAGAAGAGATCTGTATATATTATTTTACCTCTCCCCACCCCTTCTCTGTCCGTTTTCCCCCTTTCCTGCTGTATGACCTTAGAAAGCATAACAACAGTGACAGGACATCCTTCTACTGGCAGGTATCTGACAGCAGCCGGTTACAGGGAAGGCTGGAAGCTGCAAGACATTTCTGGTACAGTTCAAAGTGCTGGTTATGATGTATAAAGCTCTATACAACTTGGGTTCAGCCTATCAGAAAAGCTGTATTCTTTTGTACTAGCCTGCCCAGGCTTTATGATCTGGTGGAGACGCCCTTCTCATGGTCCCACCACGTACAGAGGCCCATTTGGTGGGAACTTTGTGGTATATCCCAGGTTCTTTGTGGTCTATCCCATGGTCTATCTTTGCCATGAGACAGTACGTTTGCCCCCTCCTTGCTGTTCATTTGCCAGCTGGCAAAGTTTTTTTTTATTTAGGTAAGCCTTCAGCAATCTAAAGCTGAATTGAACCACTGGATTTTAGCTGGTATGCTAGTTCTCTCTTTTTTATATAAGATAAACCATGGAATGGCTTGTGTGAATGGAATGAAATTACTGTTTTTGCAACATGTGTAAGGATCAAAGTGAAGAATATGAGAATATCAGGAACTTTGCTTTAGCAATATGGTACCAGAGGGTACAACCCACTAGCTGTGGCATTCTTCAATTTGTGGGCCCTAAAGCATGACATTTGCTCCAAACTGACATCATAAAATGTCTGGAAGCTATCATCTTACTGGCAAAAGTATGCCACCTGAACAATGACCTCAGGGTACTATCAAACTTTATAACATCCCTAGGTAGTCTGAGTCTGTGGTGGCCCATCACAATTAACATTGCTTGTTTGTTTAAGCTTTATTCATCTACATTGATTCTAGGCATAAAAATCCAAGAGTTATTGAAAGCATGTTACTGTCTGAAAGGTAACAGACACATTTCAGTTACACAGAAATCAGTGTTACAGCTATGAGAAACTGTAGGTTCAAATGCTTAGAAATATATGAAGACTAAACTTAAGTTGCAGGCAAATACTTAAGTGAAACTTCAATAAAAATGTAGGTGTATAAAATGCAATAAAAATACGAAAAGGAATGTTTTAATTACATTCAGAAAATTTAAAGACTTATAGCCTCAAAAGGGCACAATCAAACAGCTGAATGCATATTTCCTAAAATATCAAAGTCCTTAAAAGTCAAAAGGTATGAAAGTGAAATACATTTCTTAGCCTTTCAGCATTTTCAGACACAAAAAAAAATTATTTAACAATATTCTCACCCAGTCAAGCTAGTCATGTGCCAGTTTGCATCTATGGAGAAAAATCCATTATTTCTTTATCTGTGCGTGTTGCCATATGCTCCATAATTTGGAAATATAATTTAGATCCAGCAAAAGGAGTTTTTATCCCCATTAATGATAGCAATGTCTTAGATCAGAAACCTGTTGGGATGATGGGGAAGGATGCCGCAGGATTACAGGAATAAAACAGAATTACATTAATATTTTCTTCTGATTTGCAGAATGCTTCCAGGTAGGAAGAATGAGAAGCTCAGCAAGAATATTGTACCTAAATATTGGATATAAATTAAAATCCCAACAATCAAGGACTGGGAAAACAGATTCCCCCCCCCCCCCCAATATTCTATCATGAGCAAACAGTAAAAGAGAAACAACAGAAACGTGTGTATTCAAGAAATGTTAGTGTCCTTTCTGTTTATTAGATACTAGTAAGAATGAACTTAGTAACTTGCATGCATTTAGGTTGCTACATTTGTAAGGTATATTTGCTTTTTATTAAAATCTGTTTTAAAAACACAATTCGTGTTCCATGGAGGTAACAAAATTTAGTTATGTGCCATTAATTTGGTTCTGATTCATGAAAACATACATGGTTTACCCTCATCTTGCCCCAGTGATTTTCCATTGCTGAGCAGGGATTTGAATCCATGTCTCCTGTATGTTAGTCTGACACTATCTGCTACACCACAGTTACTCTCAGAAGGAACATACAATTGTATACATTCATGCTGCACTGACGTTTACTATTTGTTGATAACTTGGAGCACATTCCATCCCCCTGTGGCTCTTCAATGTCAATGAAAATACAACAGATGAAATGCTGCTGCCACTATCCCTTTAAAAATCTGCTCTCCACAAAATCACTAATAATCACCACAAGAATGGAATGGAAATGGCAAACAAGAACCCCCCCCCCCCTTTTTTTTTTGCTTCAGCAGCTGTGCCAATCTTGGCAGTTTTTTGGTTCAGCAGTTGTGCCAATGTCTGGTTTCTATTTATTGCAAATCCATTCACAGCCTAAACATTCTTCAAATACTTTGGTTGGATAAGTGTCATTATACCATTGACAGTTTCGACTAGAGATGCTGAAAACATCTTTAAAATCCAGCAACTATAGGAGAGAGGCTTCATAAACATCTAAGAAAAACCCTTCCTTCCTCAGATATGCATACCCATAGAATTGATTATTGGAAGGTGGTTGTGGTATTAATTCTTTGTTCTTCAGAATACCACTTTCATCAAAGAGAATCAATGCTGAATTGATTCAACAGGAGTACTCTATCATCTGAGCTCCCATAATTCTTACAATCTGTACATTTGGTCCTGTTTTCCCACCTCTTGCAGTATTTTCTAAATAAACTGTACTGAAAGCAGACAGCAAGGATACTTAGAATGATATTACTTTAATAAAATGACAGCATATAATTATTTGCTTCTCTCTAGTTCTGTTCTGTAATTTAATCAACATATTCTCATTCTTTACACACCCATGAATATGAATATTTTTGTCCATGAACAGCACACTAGGACATGTCTTGATCCAGAATCCTGAGATACCCAAAGAGCAACTAGCTTTGGCACATTCCTTGTGACAGTGGGATAGCTTCATTACGACTACATGGCACCTTCCTGCTCTATTTGACATGTTTCTGCTGAACTAGAAGAGCCCAACCAGATGTTTGATGCATCTGAGGGATGAGAATTCCAGTTGCTAGCTCAGATTCTTTTCTTCTTTCTCTTCATTCTATTCAATAAGTAGAGGAAATTCAGCTATTTAAATTAAAAGTAATCAGTTTATGTTTACGTGGAAGAGAGACAGGACAAAACAATAAGGGATCCCAGGAAATTACTGGATCTGCCATGGATGTAAAAATGAAACAATAGGAATAAAAAAGGTTAAAGCAGATGTTGGATGCGAGGCATCAGATAAGAAAAGCAGTGCTATAAGGCAGTGGTCCCCAACCTTGGGCCTCCAGATGTTCTTCGACTTCAGCTCCCAGAAATCCTGGCCAGCAGAAGTGGTGGTGAAGGCTTCTGGGAGTTGTAGTCCAAGAACATGTGGAGGCCCAAGGTTGGGGACCACTGCTATAAGGCACTGAAGCAGCACTATAAGGCACTGAAGAAGAAGGGGAGGGAGTGATGTTTTAACATCCCTTCCCATAGCATTGCTTCCCCATCTGACTGAGGGAAGCAGGAGACACATAGCTCTTTTCACCATAAACAAAAAAGAAAAGAAAAGAAACCTACAATCATGGCTGATTGGGTGGAGATACTGACTCTTATAATCTAACACATCTGGAGGATAATGGGTCCTAGAAGTCTACTAATATGTGACATTCCTCTGACATCTGCAGATGTAATATACATCTAATAGCATATGTCTATTCAACACAGAGACATATGCTATTAGATGTACTGTATATCTATCAAATCCTGAAGGAATGTTCTGTCCTCATAGAAACTGAGTTTGTACAGTCCCTTCTAAGATGCTCTCAGTGTGGAAGCATATTTCCCAAGGCTTGATTACATAGTGCCTTATTTCCACCAATGATTGAATATTTCAGTCCAAATTTCATAGCAAGATTGGCTTTCCAGCCAAAGTCTGTGGTAGCAGGAATGATAGGAGGTTTGTAAACAGAGGTTTGATAGTGATATGTCAAGGATGCTTTAGCTATGGATTTTGTTTATTGAGAGGAAGTTGGACTAGATGCTTCATAATTACATTATTTTGTTCTATGATTCTATAAAAAGGTTCACTAAAGCTCCTACATCTTCCCCCTTAGTCTTCTGTTTTTGTTCTCTCTATTTTCAAGTTTTGTTCTGCAGTTGATCAGTTCGAAATATTAAAATATCGTAATCTGAGAACTCTGGGAAAAATATGTACTTTTGCCTGTATTTAGTAAGTTACATAAAATTGACATTTCTACTCATTTAGCTAATTCAAATAATTGACATCTAAGCATGCTTACTTGTGAACAAGTACCTTTGCAACCAGTAGCTTTTACTTCTACATAAAAGTGCAAAGGATCAGGCTGAAAAAAAAAATCTGTGCAACTCCGAGTCTGTTTCAGTTGCTTGTCAAGAATGATGACCAATCACCATATAAGGCCTTCAAATAGCACAGCTAGAAATGTACAAGATATGGACAAAGAGGAAAGGAATTGTGGGAGGCTGTCTCCCCACTCTTGGCAAGCTCATGCTGTTGGCTCAAGATTCAACTTTAGATACATCATATATGGTTAAGCTGTTGCAGAACTAGAACTCCCTTGTTATGCCAACTGTGATTTTTTTCTTCTTCAAGCCATGTTTTAGCCTTTAATTTATCTCTGCAAATTACTGTTGAGGACCATAGGACACCGGGTGTTTCAAAGGCAGATATTCACAGTTATTCTAGCATCCATTTTTCTACACTCAGCAGTGTTCTATTAATTATTTGGAATACAATTTATTGGTTAAAAGACTGTATGCTTTAGTTGTGATTGGCAGTTAAACCCATCAAAAGCCTGCATCTCCCAAGAAATCAAGAACATACTCTGAAGTCAAGCAACAGCTCCCATCAACCTGAAAGGAAATAATAAAGCCTCCAAAACAGCACAGCAAAAAGATCACTTCACCAGTTCTCATCTTAAATTAAATTTGTTTAAATGCAAATGCAAACAGCAATCATGATGTTCACAGCACATCAGAAATTAAGAGAATGTTCTCTTTTACTGAAGCAAACATGTAGCAGTCTGCAGCAATAGATAAGGAGGGATATTTGCAAGAATATTTGTTATATTTAAAACTAATTGATGCAATTCCCGTATAATAGTCACAAAAATTACTGACTACACCTTCGTAAAACAAACATTTCTGTACATAATTATGTTATGTTATGCATTATCAGCTCAGAACTGACTTATACTGGCCCTAATAGGGTTTTCAAGGTAAATGAGGTATTTAAGTCGTAGTTTTACAGTTCTGCCCCACAGTGAGAATTTACAGAAACATCTTGTTAAAGCCCCATTGAAATGATTTAAGATTTTCAATGTTCCACAAACATTTTCCAGCTCCTAGGGCTGCATCACACCATCAACAGCTAAACTGAAGGCCAGCATCGCACCAAATGCCTTGCTGTAATATTTACTATTTATATAACACCTGGGAGTATTCAAAGCATTTCACAGACATGGTTTTGTTACAATTTTCATGTCACAACAATTCTAAGTACCTCACCAAACTAAAAGTCCCATGAATACATTGAATGGAGCTGTGACAGTTAAAGTGGTATTAAACTGCTATATGTATGTAGTACACTCAAGAATGATCAGCATCTCTGTATTATTCCCATCTTGCTTAAAGCCACCCAGTCCTTTCAAGGTAGATGTGAGATCTGAATTTGAGACTTCCTGATTTGCTGCTCTGTGTTTCAGCTACAACAGTACGCTAGCTCTACCAAGCTCAACTGGCTTTCAGACCAGGTGCCTTTTCTCTAGTGACCCTTGTAAGGAGTCACCCAAGGCCGAGACAGGCTCAAAATATTTTGCAGACTGAAGCAAAAGACACAATGGCACTCCCTCCTCATTCCACCTGCAGAAGCCAGTTGGATCTGCAGTGCAATCTTTCCTCAAATTGGAGATGGCAGAGTAACATCCAATATCCCTGAGGTCTAAATAGCTTGGGTGTGCCAGGACATCCCATTTTTTTTCACAACTGATTGCAACTTCTAATTATGCTAATAAGTCACAATCAGATATATGGTTCCTTGCCACAAATAGTGCCATATTGGTTGTTCAAATGTCTCACACGTTTCACTATGATGGCCTGTGGAAGACACATTTCAATGAATAACATTTTTCATGTTGATATCGTACTGTTACATCAAGAGTTAATGGCTAAGAGTTAACGGACTGCAAAACTCCCTTATTCTTTTTCTGCGTTGGCTGTGCATAATAACAAAACCAAGAAGTACAGCAGCCATTTCATGGCAGTGTGCATATCCATAATTCAAAATCTGTCTTGGATCTCATTTTTCAAAGGTCACCCTCTCAGTTCAGGGAGCAGCTTTTTTTGCCTTTAAATGAAAGCTCTCTAGATTATTGATATGCAGACATATATGCCTAACATGACATACATACATGGCCTGTTGGCCGTCTCCACTGAAGTCCTTCTGTTTGGATGGCACCCTGCCAGTAACAAGTTGGCTGAACCATTTTATTGGAGCGGAACTGCCAAAGCATGATGGAGTTTGATGGGCAGCCAACATCCATCCCTCCATCCTGTTCCACACCACAAGACCACACACTGACACATGCTGTGCAGCGAATATTTCAAAGAAAAGGTGTTGATCAGCACATCCAGCTGTGACAAGCCATACTTCATTTCAGGGTGCCCTGAAAAATATTTTACTAGCAACAAAAGATAACAAATTATAACCACAGAACCCTAAAATCGGTAAAGTTCCATTTCCCAAAAGAGAACATCAGATGTCAGAGGAGCCGGGGAAGAAATAAAAGCAAGTAGTTTTCAAATGGAAACATACTGCATTTATAGTTTAGATACAGAATTTTATAGATAAGTCTAGAGAGAGCTTAAATATTCATTGAATGATCTGAGAAGAAGTAATATGTATAACAACACTTAAATAAAGTATATTTTCAAATTTCTCAAACCATGAAAACAAGAAACACGTTTCACTTCTGAAAACTGAGTACTGTAACAACTCTTGAAAAGGGCTGTGGATGTAGCACATGTTCAATCAGAGCTGAACTGAAAGTGTATGACCAAACCTTTTTGGCTTGAAGAGAGCTGAGAGGAGTGAAAAGTGCCTGTCTTCTTTACACACCTCTTCTACAACACTTGGTTGTTGGTTTGTGGTCATGGCAGTAGTAGCTAGCGTCTGCTCTACCATCAGGCAGAGTGATGCAGTTGCCTGGAGTTGCAAATGCTGTGAGATGGTAGAAATACATTGGTGGGGGAGAGAACTGTATGCCACCATGGCATGTCCTGCATCCGTTACAATAAATCTACTGTCCCTCAGGTGTACTGGAAAGCCCTATGCTACCACTACTGAAGAACAATTCAGCTGTCAATCCACTCAGCTTTTATACATGGAATGGAAAGAGGCACCAACTTGTTATTCAACAAAATGTCCTGGTCTGACCTATCTTCACTGCTGCTGAAGGGTATTATCATAGAATCATTGAATAGTGAAGTTGGAAGGGGCCTATAAGGCCATCAAGTCCAACCCCCTGCTCGATGCAGGAATACAAATCCAAGGATATCTGCCAGGTGGTTGTCTAAGTTCCTCTTGAATGCCTCCAGTGTTGGAGCACTCACCACCTCTCGAGGTAATTGATTCCACTATCTTACTGCTCTAACAGCTAGGAAGGCACCTACCCCATCTTGAGTACAGCTTTGAGACCTTACTTGTATGAATCTAAAATGATACCTGTGTTTCCTTGTAGGAGACTCAGTATCAGTATCTGTACAACAGTATCAGTAACCAATACATCCATACAATTTGTGGCTCTCCTTCCTGTTGCCTGGCCACTCTTGTATAACTCTCTAGTATAACTGAGAATGGGGACACATTAACTCACAAGCTTGGGGTGATAGTCTCTGCTCAGATGAATGTGGACCTGTGTGAGGTTGGGAACAGATTTGTGTGTAGGCATTTCAAAAACACCATGTTAATGCTCAAAGTTCCACTTCCCTTTTGGCTCCATCATGTCAGGAACACCCTGTTATGTGACTCTTAAGTTACAGATCATTTTCTAGAAATGGCTGTCACATCACATTTTAATTGCTCTTATTATTTTAGACAACAAAGCAGAGTCAGAATTTGTCACCAGGAAAAGAAATGCAGTGTTATCTGTTTGCTTTAGGTTTGTTTTTAAACCTTGGAAGAGGAGAACACCAAGCCCAAGGCAATATCAAGAAGGAGGGGGGGGGGGAAATCCCACAGTGCTGCTGTGGAATTCCCTCCAGCTTCTACTTCATTAGCATCCTATATGTCCTAAGATTATCTTTTCATTTCACAAGTGTATTTGGAATAGCTTTGGGCAACATTCTAGGAGTGGATTTCACTGAAGTAAGACTCAAATTGGTAAGGAGTTGCTACTGTGATTAAGGCTAATAACACCTTTCCTTTACTGGATGATTTTTGGACCGAGGTCAAGTTTTTCTGCCAACTTGTGGGTTGGGTTTGAACAGTTTCTAAAGAGA
Organism: Intellagama lesueurii; assembly: GCA_037013535.1. Taxonomy (NCBI): domain Eukaryota; kingdom Metazoa; phylum Chordata; class Lepidosauria; order Squamata; family Agamidae; genus Intellagama; species Intellagama lesueurii. Next base: position 50,278,357 of record JBAJHW010000004.1, read on the forward strand.
GGAAAACATATAACTGGTTTCTTTCCCTTCAGATTCCTTCAGAAGACAACTGTTCCCATGAGAGTTGTTCCCTAGAGAGCAGAGATTGGAAAAGCTTTTTTGGACTACCACTCCCACAATTCCCAGCCAGTGGCCATCCTGCCTAGGGGATGTCAGAACTTGGAGTCTAAAACAGGAAACTTTGCCAGAGAGGTGGAAAGAAAGGCAAACATCAGCTTCAGTTCTAGATAGAGGACATGAGGGTGAGGTAGTTAGTTCATGGTTCATACTTGCCATTAATGAACGGAATACTAATGGAACATGATGCAATAATAAACTCAATTTCTCATGGACTAGTGAAGAGTCAACCTGGGTTGTCCACTGACTAGAATTCAACCAGTCTTGTTTGAAGACCTCTAACCCTTTTCCTGCCCCCTCTGCCATACCTATTAACAGCAACTTTGCATTCAGAATTGAAAAATGTGAAACTTGGTCTAGCATGAAGATAAGCAAGATGATGGAGAAGAATCCTCTGCTAAACTTGTGTGTGCAAGCTAGAGCTGCACCTAAGCAATTTTAAATGTCCAGGAGGTTACTTGAGTTGTGAGGTGTGCAACTAGCATTTCTCTTCAACATCTGCTTCTATATTCATGCAAAGAAAAGTTTGCCAACCCTCTGTGTGTGTGTGTGTGTGTGTGTGTGTGTGTGTGTGTTTTCTCTCCTTAAAAGGACCCAAGGCAGCTTACATCAAGGTATAAAATCTTAGAAAAAGAAAAAAGAAAGGATACAATGGTAAAGAACAGGGTCCTGGCATGCCCATCAGCTAATACATGTGGGTCCACATGCCAACACTGGATCTGTTTGCCACTGCTTCTCCAAATACCATTCTCTAGGTGAGCATCTGGAAGGGACTTTGGGCTGCTGGACCCGGACCTCAGTCCTGAGATTATACCAAAAGTTCTTCAGGCACAAGAGTGTGAACCAACAAAATGAGTCAACTAGCAAAGCTTGAGTCATTATAGATACTCCCCTAATGCAGTTACTACTAATAGCTATTATATAGATGGCATAACACCATTAGTAAGAGAGTGTACGTATAATACTCATCTACTGCTTGCACTGTGTTTATGCTTCAGTTTTGGAAATTCCTACACATGAGAGGTGTCATTAGTGCTAATAACTGCATTCCTTTAACTAAAAATTCCTGTCATCCATCAATCTTATCTATCTGTTTGTTTCCTGCTTTGTGGCTCACAATACGTCAAATAGTGGTAAGTAGGACAATTAAAAAAACGTAGTAAAAGAAATAGGTCCATGTTTGAGGCAAACACTGGTGTCTCTTAAGTAGGGATGGGCAAAGTGTGGTCCATGACCCACATGCAGCCCTCTTGGGCTCCCAGTGTAGCATTCTCAGCCCTCCCCCTCACCCCCAGAATCTATATTGTGACTTCCCAAGGCACTTCGAAGTCCTGGGGAAGGCATTCCAGTAACATGGAAGCAGACAACTAGAATGGAATGCAGACTCACATTGCTCTGCCTGTGGTCCTGGGCAGCAATCCTGCCTAGCTGCTACTCTTTTCTTGCTCTTTCTCCTCCAGTGCTTTTAATTATGTGACACACACAAGAGCTTTTTCCTGTCATTGCTCTCCATGTCAGGGAAATGTTCCAGTGTCTAATTTCTTCATGTTTGGCACAGAACCCTGTGCTCCCTACATCAGCCCCTTGCACTATAGTGTGAATATTCTGCAACACAACAACGAAGTCAACAGAACAAGAGGCATGAGATAAAGGCATAGCAGAACATGTCCATTCTCAGCCCCATAATTTCCACTACAACACACTTAAGAAAACTCTTATGTGGAATGCACTCCCTTTTGAATTACTCTATTCATACACTTGATATTTTAGACAAGGTGTTAAAATTCACCATTATAATGGGGCTCTTTAAACGGAACTAGCAGTTTTTTTTTCTTGTTTTAGTCTTTTTATTCATTTTTGTTCGTCTTCCCATTTTACAATAGCATTTCATTTTTACAGTGGCTTGAGTGTCTTTATAGAAATAATAATAATAATAATGTGTCGTGTAGTCAATTCTAACTTATGGTGACTCTTTTCAGGGTTTTCCAGGTAGAGAATACTCAGAAGTAGAAGTATAAATACAAATTACTGTATATACTCGAGTATACTCGAGTATAAGCCGAGTTTTTCAGCACAATTTTTTTTGCTGAAAAAGCACCCCCCCTCGGCTTATACCCGAGTCAGTGTCAAAATTACATGTTCTCCCCTGCAGTGCGGGTGTTCTCCGGACTCCCCCGCTCATCTACGGGCACCTGCAGCCTCTGTGGGTGGTCCGATGACCCGGGTTAAGTACACTGCATTTTTCAGACTCCGCAGGCAGACACTGTGCTGGGAGGATAATAGCAGTCTATGTCCAAATGAAGGAGCTGTAGATGAAAACTTTTTCCCATCAGCGTGTCAGTATTTCAAAGACCACTCTGAACAGAGGGCACAATGAGGGCATCTTTGTTTACAAGCCCAGGGAAGCCCATTCACCCCCCTTCTTCCCTGTCAGCTATGTCTCTTAAAGATCTTTATGGGAGTGTCCGCTTCCAGGACACTCCCATCCTCCTCCATCTACATATTCTATGTACCCACCTTACTCCTCCCACCTTCCTCCTCCATCCTCCGTCTCCCTCCATCTTGTTACGCAGCAGTAGAGCAGTAGATAAGCGCAACATCCGGTATGAGTCCTCCTTCCGCAGGCAGTGAAGTGTGTCTCACAGCTCAGAAGGGCAGTATCTACTGTTGGATCTTTCTGAGCTGTGAGACACAGTGTTAACCCCTCCCGCTCCATGCCCCATCAAACTAGCACCCCTCTAGTATCAATTTTTATTTTTGAAATTTACCAGTAGCTGCTGTATTTTCCACCCTTGGCTTATACTCGAGTCAATAAGTTTTCCCAGTTTTTTGTGGTAAAATTGGGTGCCTCGGCTTATATTCGGGTCGGCTTATATTCGAGTATATACGGTAATAGATAAATATACCAATTATTGTGTAATCATCCGGCCTTGTTCACAAAACTGACAGAGGTGTCATCAATCAATAACTTTTTTTCTACTTTCCTTTTAACTAGGAGGAATAAAAATCTATCAAAGAGGGGAAGAAAGAACAGCTGCATGTTGATTTTTTATAATAATGCTAGAAGCCCAAGGTCTGCAAACTCCCATGGAAAGAAACCCAGTGACAGTTGTGCCTCAAGACTAAGGGCTTTTTAATCAGGTAGGTGTCTGAATCCTCTTTTTATGTCCAATCACGTCACTCCTGATTTATGAAAATCATATGAATGAGTAACCTCCAAACATTCTTATCAGGTCTGGAATCATGTAGATGTTCACAAAGCCAGATGATGATCAGATGCCTGGCAGTAAAGGAAGGAATAAAGTTCAGTTTACCACAGGCAACCAGCACCGAAAAACTGTGGCACAGCCCAGTATGCAAAACGCCTGCAGTGTGTGTGTGTGTACACATACACACACACACAATCAATATGAGGAGAAGCAGCATCTTGAAAAGAAGAGGGTCACATATAGAACAAAGAATGGAAGCTATAATAGGAAGCTCATAGCACGAAGACTATCACAATGGAGAACAGGAAATGAGGATTCAGATCTACCACCTATGCTTGCTGTAACGATTGCCAAAACACACATCTCAACTTTTGGATGCTCCACCAACAATAATGATTTTACATAATTGTTTTAGATGCAAAAAAAGTGGAGTGAAAGTGGATGAGAATTAATGTATTCTCGAAGGCTTTCACGGCCGGGATCCAATGGTTGTTGTAGGTTTTTCAGGCTGTTTGGCCATGTTCTGAAGGTTTTTCTTCCTAACGTTTCGCCAGTCTCTGTGGCTGGCATCTTCGGAGGACAGCAGTTAGAACTCTCTCTGGAGGAGAATTAACTCAGTTCTTCTACTTCATAAAGCCTACATTGCTAATGGAACAGGCACCTTCCAGAGCCCCAAGCTGCATGCAGACCAGATAATACAGAGAAGATGGAGAACCCTTTATATGGAAAGACAGCACTATGGAATTGCATCTACTTCAACTTCTAACTTCTTTCCAAGCTGCAGATCCTCAGTTATGCTGCAGTATAGTATGCAGGAAAACCTCACCCCTCTCCAAGAGAAAGAAGTATCTAATAAATATAAGAAGAACATAGGCATTGCTGAGTTAACACTTTTATTGAACCGCATCAGTGATGGAGGAAGTTCTGAATATCACAAAGCAAAGGGTTGCCAAAGTTTCTATGCATGCTGGGCTTACATGCCTTTGAAAGTTGCAAGATAGACATCAAGGTAATAGGTAAAAACATCTCAATGTCCATGGTGGGTAGACCGTCACCTCTTCCAACGCTGGCTGCCTGACATCCTTCTAAAGCACAGAAGCTCTGGAAAGACAAAAGAGTGAACCTCCGTGGAAGAATAGTTGGATTTCCACTGTTGCTGGTTTTTGTATGGGCCTTATTTTTGGTCTCTGTTACATTTAAAGTAGATACAATTCTTATCTCTGTAGCTCCAAGAGGGCTTCTATGTTTTCTGTGGAAAGACAAAGCGACCATCATAGTCAACAACTGAAACAGTCAGCTTCAGTGCCGAGATACTAGTAAAGGTAACCGAGTAAGAGACAAAGGAGTATGACTTCTTAGGCATTCTTCCAATCCCCACACTAGTGGTTCCCCTGACATTCACAATGGTGATTGATGGTGTAGTCATTAAAACAGATACTCACCTATCCTTATGTAGTTTCACTGGCTTCAGTTATAGTATGGCCTGCTCCTTGTGTTGGATCAAATTCTAAAACAAAAACAGGGTTTATGAGTACCAATACAACTAAAGACTGCAGAGAAGTGAATAAATGACCCACAAATGGCCATTTGGGAACACAGGGCATTGACGCACATCATGCAAGTGCTCTGGGCATCTAACTCAGTATTATCTACAACGATAGGTCTCCAAGGTTTCAGGTAGGGGTCTTTCCAAATCTCCACCCTATTGTGACATGCTAGAAACTGATGCCAGCATAACATGTGTTCTTCAAAATAAACAGAAACAGGTGTGCTGCTCACTGTCTTACCAGCACTCTGGAGTTGAAATATCTCTGCACAGAGCAGGTTTCCTTCACTTGCATGTGAAGCACTGCTCCAGTTTAATGTGAGTGACTGGGTTAGTTGACCACAGCCTGGAAAAGACTGATCACATCACCCCGGTAGTGATGAATTTCAGTCACTAAAGATTTCCTCTGCCTGTCCCACAGCTCCAATGGTTTCCACATGATGAAAATGAGGTATAGGAGCTATGAAACAGAAATAGGATATGTTTAATTTTTGAAAATATCTCCATTTCTGTTGTCATTCACCTTCTGCAGACATAATTTTATTACTAGGATTTAAGCTGTTTTATATTCCTGTTTTAAATGTTGTAAAACACCTTAAGTTCCTTATATAGGAGGGAGGACAGTAAGTAAGTAAGTAAGTAACTTACTTACTTACTTACTTACAATACTCTAAGGCAGAGGTCCCCAACCCCTGGTCCACGGCCCGTGCTGGTCCGTGGCCTGAGCTGGACCGGGCCACGGAGACAGATCTCCCCCCCACCCCCGCATGCACTCCCCCCGCACAGCCCGTTTGCACCTGCGCGCGAGCGTGCCCGCACGAGTGCTGCGCCGCCCTTTGCGCATGCGCACGAGCGTGCCCGCACGAGTGCTGTGCCGCCCTTTGCACATGCGCAAAAGCGTGTGCGCACCCGTATGAGCACCCCCCGCTCCTTTGCGCATGTGCACAAGCGCACCTGTGCCCACGCGAGAGCGTGTGCGCTCCTTCGCACATGTGCATGTGCGCAGGGGGGTGCCCCGCCTTCCCCAGCCGGTCCGCGGAGCTAAAAAAGGTTGGGGACCACTGCTCTAAGGCAATGGTTTTCAATCTTCCATATTTTATGTCCCAGCAATCATTCTGTGAAAGAACCTGGGTCCCAACAGGTCAGAAACAAAACACAGTTCTACCAAGAAAGTAATTCATACTTTTCCAAGCATTCCATTATTATATTTACTATTTATCATGAATTTTAAGGACATTAAATTATAGGAGTGTTGTTGGAAGTAAGCACAAAGGAACAATAATTTGGTTAGTAGCTGAACATTGTTATAACTTTATTGAGTACAATGTTTACTGCTACAATAGCTGTAAATCACTAGATAAAGGGTTACAGATGTATAATCTATAGAAGGTAGGGTTAGTAGAAGATGGCATGTCATAATTATAGAAGATGGGGATTAAAGAAGACAGAATTCTTAGCAATTGGTATTAATATCCTCCGTTCCATACAGAGTATTCTGTGCCCCATTGGTGGCATATGTTTCACTGGTTGAGAACCACTGCTCTAAGCCATAGGTTCTCTTTGCCTTGTGGGCCACCTTTCTTTGCTCACCTGTGTAAGGCCTCTGGTCGCTGCAGTCTCAGTTGTAGAAAATATGTTGTTGAGATTCCTTGTGAGTATATACATCTTGGGTCCTGAGACAGGGTGATGTTCTGAGAAGACAAGTGTTAGCAATATGCTTTTCCTGCTTTGTCGTTATCCTAGGTTGTTTGTGCTAATTGCTCCCTTTTACCAGGGCTTCCATCATCTGAATTTCTACTTCTACATTATACTGTGACTTCTCTACACACGAGAACAGAATTGTACACCCTCTATGTTAAGTCCTGCACTACATGAAGACCAAACTAAAGGTGCTGTGAGGTTAGGGATATAAACTATGATGATTTGTCTTTGAGTGGTAAACACCAATGCTTCCCAAAACCGACTCCCTGAAAGATAGTGAAATTTGTTTTGCCTTCTGATGGTTTTGCAAATAGTATGTGCATTTTTGAATTTTATGCAGTTTTTTGTGCATTTCTGTAAAATGTGCAAAACTGAAAAAATATGTAACCATTATTTTGCTGAATGTACTAGTAAAATTAGTTGCACTGGATGGATTGCTTATGTCTTTGTGATCAATCAGCTGCACTTTTGAGATTATGTTGTGTATATGCTTTTAGCTTCGTAAAGGAAAAAGGCACTAACTTTGTATAGAGACATTTTCTGCAAGTTAAGAACAAACACAACAACAACACAAGTGCTTGGTGGTCTCATGCTAGAGGGAAGATTTCCCATGATGAATGAATCTTCATGGCTAGCAGATCTGCAGCAACCAAAAGGAAGGAAACTGAGATTTCTTCAAATCTCTGCATTAAATAAATGCTTAATTTCATGTGACACATAAGATTTTTTGTTTAAATGTAAATAGTACATTTTACAATTTACATTGTAAACTCAGTAATAATTGAGGGAATAAATTGGCAAGAATGAACATTATCCACATCACAACAGGCACAGAGCTGGGAATTCTTACCCTACTGCTATCTTGCAGAAAATCTCTCCCTTTGGATGAACTACTGCCAATGGGGAATCTTCCACTAAACAAATTCCCAATTGTTTCAGCATCACACCTCCTTTCTCGTTTTTTGAGAAACTCTCATGCCTCCTCACCTCCACCATAATCCAGCCTTCTTGTAACAATAGCAACAACAACAACAAAAATCAATGTATGGTTTAAAATAAAAAATAAACACATCTTAGTAAAATTATATTTTTAAAAGCACACAGTGGTTTTTTTCTCATCACAAAAAGCTAATATATAATATAATTTACCTTAAGAGACAGCAGGGGAAAAAGAACAAGCGTAATGTAAAGGATGATCTCATAGTCTCATACCCTTTTTCTTCATGCTATCAAGGGCCACAGCCTCAGTTTGGGAACCAATGCCTTAAAGTAAACACCAACTTCAAAAGATACTTCAGACCACACATTCCCTGGTATTCTTTCCATTTTTAAAACTCTTCACAATAAAAAGCAAAGGCACATACAATGTCACATTAAATTTATCCCTGAGACGGCTGCTCTCTAGCTGGGACTTCTACACTAATGGTGGTGTGCTTTGACTGGCTGCAAAATTAAGCACTACTCAGATGTTATGCCTGAACTGGGTACATAAAATGTACACAAGGCATTTGGTTGCATACGCTGCCCCTGTCCCCAAGGTGCCTGTGCATGCTGGCCTCTGGCCTCTCAATCCAAGAGCACCCATGTTCAGATGAGAGTTTTGCAGGGTTGGTCTTCCTCTCATGTTCACACTCAGATGCAAATAGAACTCTTTCTGGGATCTAGAACCCTGACTCGATATCTTGGTTTCTCACAATCCTATGATTCTCTGAGAGCATTGTGTCAGGTGTAATATATTTTGGATACAAAGGACTTGAATCAGTGCTCAAGTGCATCAGTTTAATGCCGAAATGGCTTCAATAATGGAAACAGTGGCTCAGGTCCATGATTCTCAGTTAGCAGGCAAAATCATGGCCGTTCATATCGCATCTTGCACAGTTAAGTCACAAGCCTGCTATGATGAATGGTTAAGTCTCATGTCACAACTAATTGCCCTGCAGAATCCCACAAATGCATATTCTTTGCAGAAGTGCTGAGTGGATGGGCATCTACATAATTAATAAAAAGCACAAGCATTCCAAACATAATTATTAGGATTTACCAAGCTATGCTTGGCAGTGGACTTAAGCAACCGATTGTTAATAGAAAAGTGTGTAAGCTATGCTTACAGTACAAAATTAGGAGCACAGAGTTTAATCAGCTGGAATGAGATGTTGTTCCAGAACAAAGTCAGCTATAAGGGTGAAACTGCCTTATTCTCTGGATGAATAGAACTGAAATGAAATTGAGGGAAATGAGAGTCATAGGTTTTATAATATGATAAATTCTAAAGAATTGTGGAGGGCTTGTTAGTTCCTGTGAAAACCACAGTGTAATAAAGTTACTGTTTTGGACTACAATTCCAAGGATCCCCCAGACAGTTCTGGCCTTAATAAGATGCAATAACTAATTTTCTTTTCTTTTCTTTTTTGCTCCACAAATGCACAACAGCACATGGCTCTTCTGCTGTGTATCAATTCTTACCCGAACCTTTTACAGTTATTTTATTCATTCCAATCTGTATTTCCAAAACAACAAATGTGTGCCTGCAGTCACAAGTATCAATGCACAGAAATCTGTCAGAGAACCATGATTAAATACAGCTCCAGTTTCAGGGTTTTCCTAAGACAAACCCATTTTGCCTTTGTAGAATTCATACTTCTTAGATTATAATTTTAGGAATAACTGCACAGATCCTGCAACAGATTACATCTAAATTGCTGTGATTTTTTTGTTTGTTTCTTGTTTTTTTGTTTTGTTTTGTACACCAAACCAACAAATATATTGGTATGAGCTAACTATGTCATTAACTGTGTTATTAACTATGTTATCAATCTGCATTAACCTCTTCGTTGTTTTGTTCCAGGTTGTTTTAATGCTCTATTACCTTTTGGTATAATTCTAGTTTTTACACTTTATTTCTCTTGTGATGTGATTGATATAGTAAGCTCACTTGGATGCTCCTGAAAACACTTGCAGAAAAGTAGAGTTAAAAATAATGCTACTATTAAAAACTATCTCATGAAGGTCCAGCAGGGCTACAATCCCATACATACTCAATGCTACATTGAACACAAAAATGATTCTTTTCTGAGCAGACAGGACATGAATCTGAATCCCTTTGTGAATCTCTTTAATTGATTAAATACATTGGCAAAGTGCCATTAAATTTGATAGATCTACAACAGTGTCAGTGATGAATTAATATTTCCAGATTTAAGTCCCAGAAGTGGGGAAAATACATTCACACAAAGTAACAGATATTGCTTTTCCCACCATGAAATATCTAAAATTCTAGGCACCTGTAGTCAGAAGTGGCAATGAATTCACAGGCCTACCGTGTTTCCCCGAAAATAAGACAGGGTCTTATATTAATTTTTGCTCCAAAAAACACATTAGGGCTTATTTTCAGGGGATTTTTTTTTTCTGTGTACAACAATCTACATTTATTCAGATACAGTCATGTCATCTTCTGGTTGCTGCACAATGGTGGAGGGTGGGGTTTCACTTAACTAGGGCTTATTTTTGGGGTAGGGCTTATATTAAGAGCATCCTGAAAAATTATACTAGGGCTTATTTTCAGATTAGGTCTTATTTTCGGGGAAACGGTAATAACCAGAAATTATTACAGGACTGTAGTGACTTTTCTGCTACTGATTATTACTGGTCCAAATGGGCTAACAGAACATGTTCGGCCAACACAGAGATGGTGAAGTCAAGTAAGCTATTGCTGTTGTTATGTGCTGTCAAGTCACTTCCAACTCTTGGCAACCCTATGAATGAGTGCTCTACAAAATGTCCTGTCCTCAGCCGCCCTTGCAGAGTCAAGCCTGTGGTCTCTTTTAGAGAATCAGTCCATCTCATATTTGGTCTTCCTCTTTTCCTGCTGCCTTTCACCTTTCCCAGCACCACTGTCTTTTCCAGGGAATCCTGTTTTCTCATGATATGCCCAAAGTAGGACAACTTCAATTTCAACATTTTTGCCTCAAGATAGCTTGAGGACCCACTTGTTTGTCTTTCTGGCAATCCAGGGTATCTGCAAAGCTCTCCTCCAGAACCACATTTCAAGTGAATCTATTTTTTCCTGTCAGCTTTCTTAACTGTCCAGTTTTCACACCTATATGTGGTGATTGGAAATATCAGAGTGTGGATGATCTTGGCTTTGGTCTCTTTGATGACACATCCTTACACTTGATGATCTTTTCTAGTTCCTTCATTGCTGCCCTCCCTAGTCCCAAATTTAAACAAACTATTACATAGCACCAAATTGCTACACTCTTATACAGGCACCTCTGCACTACAAATGTCTAACAACTGTAGAGCAAGCAAGCACTCAAAAGCAAGACTTTAGCCAATGCTATACTCACTGTCTATCTTTAACATACAGTAAAAGATTCATTGTATTAATATTTTTCTTGCATTCCCTTTAAACAGAAGAGACAGATTTCTTTATATCTTATTGATACTTGTATCACAAAACAAAGAAGAATAAAGAAACCATATCTAAAATTAGAAGTATGCAGATTTCTGTTTATGGAATACAATTTCTACATTTCCCCAGGCAGCATAGCCTTGGAGAATCTGTATACTTCTAGTATTTAAAAATACCTTATTATTCTTTATTATTGTCTCTAGCTGGAAACTAGATGTCAGCGTGGCCATTTTTACATTAGATACAGCAAATCTAACAATGATGTGTTGCATTTAAGCCAGATTCTCAGTAAGTTCGCCTCCTTGAGTTTCTTTTCCCATTTATTGTATCTTAGAGTGATCACCTGTCACAATCTGCATTTCTCATTAAGTTATTAAAGTATTATAGCTTTCTGCCTTCTCTGTGTTTTATGATTTCTTGGTCTTTATTCATTTGCCTTAATATTTATTTGTTTGTTGCTCTCTCAAGCCAGGAGATTGTTGGAATCCTGTGATAAATTCACATTTCAAATGCTTCTACCTTTGCTAGAGTTGCTTATGTTAAAGTCCATGATTACATTTTTTATAGTACAACCAAGAATTCTTAACACTGCACAGTAGTTGAAATCCTATTGCACAGCTCCATATATGCAACAATGATTATGTCACCAGCGATAGCAAATCACTGTAATCAAAGGCTTCATTTGTTGATTTGGAGGGATGTGACTTTGTCACATTGTGGACAAGTCCTGTGCACCCCAAAATCACCTTTAGTGATTTGCCTTTAGTCATCAGCAATTTATCACTGCTGATGATATCATCACCATAGCTCATGTGGAGCTGGGCAATAGGATTTCTGCCAGTGTGTATTCTCAAAGTCAGTTTAAACTTTTTGTTGCATATTACTTTCTTCATTTCAAAGAAACTGCTCCAGGCAATCTCTGCTCTGACTTTCCTTGCATGGCTATGAACCCGCTGTTCATTCACCCAAGCTGCAAGGTACTTAAATTATAACTTATAAGGTGCTCCACACTTTCACTCCTATTCATGTACGTATTTTTCAGTGCATTTACTGTGAATACTGCATAGATTCAGGAAATCCATCCAAAATTCAGGAATCTTGGATAGATTCAGGAATGTACCCAAGGTTGTGACAGTAGATTGCCACAGTCTTAAGAGATGGTAAAGGGTGGCATTATTGTTAAACTGGAAATATGTCATTTGACACAAATGAAAAGGTTCTGTGCCTAAGAATGTTTAAATTATATTCTGGAACCATTTGTCAATCACACAAAAATTCTAAGGTGCATTTTTTGAATATGAATATTAAATGGTCAGTTTGACACAAGTTTTTGTAAAAATGTCATTGGTGTCTCTTGTAACAGGATATTCAATAATCCAATCAATGGAGTTCTGAAGCAAAAAGCCCATGAACCAATGAATTTTTTATTTGAAGCCATTACTGAACTTAATTAACTGACACAGCTTTTCTAGATGTCTAATGAAGTAGGATTTTACACTGAAATCTTATAGACTTTCAGGCACCACAGGTATCTATATTTTTTTCTGTCCTAATACTGCTGCTTTTCTAGGAGTATAGGTATAAGATCGACACAGCTACTTTCTCTCTCTCAGTATTCATATATCAATCCCTTCTATGCTTATTACTAGTAATAATAATAACAACAACTATGTGCCATCAAGTTAATTCTGACTTGTGGCCACCATTTTCAGCGTTTTGCTTCAAGGGGATAGTGACGATCTGCTGTGGCAAAATCACAAAGTGTCCTGTGGCAACTTAAAGACTAATAGGTTTTGTTTGTTTGTTTGTTTTTTGGCATAAATCCACAAAACCTTATTCCAAATATAGCTTGCTAGTCTTTAAGATGACCAAAAACTATTTTCCACTAAAAAGCTGTCTACTAAGGTTCACAAATGCCTCCACTGGATCTGTCCAACATCCTTAGCAAAGTGGTATGTTCAGACTTTGACTGAAACTTTCAAAACCTAACACTGAATTGCTGTGAAATGAAAGGGCTAAAAGCATAAGACTGCAATCTTATACACAATTGTTACTCCATTGATCACAGTGGTGTCAGTTCCAGATAGGATGCTGACTCCCCCAGGAGTCCTACAGAGGTTTATAGACCTCCTACAGATGTGAGGACTTGCTTCTGAGGAAACACAGATAGGACCGTGCTGCACATGTCTTAGAATTACAGATTGAAAAACAGATTGCAAATATGTTTTTACAAACAAGAAAAACACAATGAGAATAGAGCTTGTTTGAGCTTGTGACTTGATTTCCATTCAAGATCAGATCAATACAGGTCCTGCTTTTTCATAAGTCTTTCAAAATTCCCTTGATCACTGATAGAGTTAAAGATTTATTTGGTGACATCTGTTCTCACAAATATCTTTAAATACTGCACAAAATATCATTAATTCTGGTTAAAGGCTTCTTAATGCATATTTATGAAGTGTGTGAGATCATAGCACCTTTTGATAACATTTAATTTTTAGAAGTACTGTCTGCTGAACAGTTTTAAGGAAGAAGAATTTCTCTATCATTCCTAAGAAAACCTGCACAGCCCAAATACCTGTAACAAGCATCTGAAGTTTGTGAATGGGCAGGTAAGTGAGCAAAGGCTATTGAAAGGCATAAACTACCATCAATTACAATCATTCTTTATACAGCTAATTTCTCTATATAAAGGAAGCTGACACTTCATACCAAGTTACTGCTACAGAATTATTCATATTAAATCAACAGCATATCTTATAAATGCTGATGCAAGTATGAGAGTCCAAACAAAATCACTCCACAATGTCAGGAGCCATACGCTCTTGTCTGCACACCCTGGGTTTATATAAGTCTGAGCTAGAATGTAATATAATTATATCAAAATCATAAAATGCAACATACCGTTAAGTATACTATCTCAAATAAAGCAAGACCTCATTTCATTAGGCTCATATACAATCATAATTATAGTAATGAAAAAGGAACCAACCTCCCAAAGACTGAAGAGCAGCAAAAGTCAAAGAGATGATGTCATCATGGGCCTGTATATATAATTGCTTGAGCTCCTCACGACACACATAGGCACCCCCACCCCACACACACACTGCCTCTCTCACCACATCAGTGCATTCAATGCATACCTTGGCAAGCTTTGTAATGAAATGAAGGATGCCAGTAAGGGTCCCTGATGCTGCTAAAAAAGGAAGCACCCATCGCCAGACTTGCTCATCTCAAGTTATCACTAGTGCAATCTCCCCTTCTTCATTTAGCTGTGCTAGATTTGGTCCCACTTTTTTCATTTTCCTGTGGCAATGGAGAAACTCTGGCTTCTCTCTCTCATACAACACTGGAAACAGGAATCAACAATAATAAAACCAAATAAAGCTAGTTCTTAGCTCCCCTCCTCTCCCCCTCTTCTCTGTCTCTGTCTCTCCCTCTCTCCACACACACACACATTCACACACATACACACAAATCAGGGGACTCTTATATCTCCAGATTGGCAACAGGCTGGATCCCCTCCTCACAGGAAAATGAAAAAACTGCATCCCACCCATCCACCCACCCATCCAAGGCACTTCCACTGATACTGCAGTGCATTGCAATGATTTTGGATGAGAAATATTCATCTCCCTCCTCTCCCCCCCCCCCGTCCCCACTTGCACACAGTAGAAAAGAGCCATCCATAATGGAGACCCCAGCATCCTTGGCCAAGCCTCTGACTGGTGAATGGAGCAAAAGGATTTTTTAAAAGGGTGGGGGACGATGAGGGGCCAGATTGAGCGGAGGAATGAATGAACGAGCGAATGAATGAATTTGCTACCTCCAGAAAAGCTCTGTGGATCGCTGGCTTCTCCTGCTCCTGCTGCTCTTGCTGCTGCTGTCACAGCGGATCAGCTGATATTTACCTGTGAGGTAATGCACACTCTGTAAGGTCACCATGCACCCACTGAAACGCAGGGCAAAGCAGGAGGGGCGCACAGAGACCCAACTGCTCGCTGCTGCTGCTGCTGCTGCTGCTGTTGCTGCTGCTTACCGCTCTGAAGAGAGGAAGATCCGCCGCGCACAGGCGGCCGCCGCCGCCGCCGCTGCCGCTTTTGCTGCCGTTGCAGCTCCTGGCACATGCTGCAGGTGTCATAGCTGAAATTGCCCTGCTTCAGAATGTACCCATTTTGCTTCTGCACATGCCCAGAGCCCCTCGTGCGGCCCGAATGAGCATGTGCCGAGCGCGTACGCATGCCCGGCGAGGCAGTGAAGCCTCTGTGAAGCCGTTGCCCTCACCCAGCCCTTTGCCCTGAGTTTGGCGGGGGTTCCATTCACTTTGCCCAAAAAGCATCTTAGCGATGCGGAGGGAGGGGGGGGGGAGGAGGAGGAATGGCGGGGGGGGGGGCGGAGGACGGCCGAGCAAAAGGATGACGTATTGCGATAGCGGAGGACCACAGCAGGAGGCGGCGGCTGAGCCGAGGGGATTCGCCGACGGGGGCGGCGGGGCGCCCGGGAGTTTGGACGGGAGGCGCGGAGAAGTGGGGGGGGGGGGGAGGCAGGAAAGGAGGACATCGCGTCGTAACGAGTGGGGGAGGGGACGCTGTTGCAAAGCGGTGGGACAGCTCCGGGGGAGGTGTGGGCGGATGGGGGGGGGGGGGAAACAAGCGCGGGGGTAGGAAAAGCTGGGCACCTGAAGTGGGTGGGGGAGGAAGAGGGAGGATTGGGGAGGACTGCAAGAAGGAAGAGGAGAGGTTGGATGAGGACGGGGTTTGGGCTGGGCGGGGAAGCCGATCGACGAGGAGGGGCGAGGGTGATCTCAGGCGAAGCTGAAGCGGAGGGAGGAAGGCGCGGAGAAGCCGGGAATCAGAGAAAGGGCGCAGGATGCCACGGAGCGACCTGTTTCAGATCAGCGGGGGGGGGGGGGGGGAGTGGGATTCGACCAAGTCTGGCCCGGGAAGGAGCGGAGGAGGAGACCTCGAGCCAGCCGATTAATCAATCAATCAATGAATCAAGCAAAGCCAGCCAGCCCCGGCAGCTTGCTTTGTGGGCGAGCCTCGGGACAGCTGCTGGGCGGGGTGGGGGGGGGTGATGAATTGTTGTGGAGGCGGTGATGTCACGCTGTTTCCGCTCGGAGAGGACTCCCGCCTGAGCGATGGGCTTTGTTTTCCCTGCTCTCGGCCCTCCGTTGGCCGAGACGAAGCGGTTCCCGATGTGCGGGGGGGGGGGGGGGGGAGGGAGCTCGCCCTGAACCAGGGGCCGAAGCCATCGCTCAAAGGACGATGGTCATTTCCGAGGGACTAGACTCAGCCTTCAGCTCCTTCTCTTTGCCGGCGTCTCCGTGTTTCGGTTTTGTTTTTCTTGGCTGTCTTTCCTAATTAACGACGATTTGGTTACTAGTAGAAAAAACTGGCCCCCCTCCGTGGAAATCTTAATACTGGACTGCGTGCTTCCCACTCTGTCTGCCGCCCTTTACAATAGCTAATTAACCCGTTCTTTCCCTCGAAGGGATGTTACAGGTTGGAAGGACCTGTGTTTGTGGGCGAAAAACAAAAAGGGAGTGAAAAAAACACGGGTGGGCGGCCTGTACCCTTCTGGGATCTACTTGATTTATGTTCGTTTGCCTGCTTTGCTTTTTTCCTTTTTTAATGACCGCCACCTCCAACGGCTCCTGGTGCAAAAGAGAGACACTTGGAATTAAAGAATTTCAAGCTCAGTGATTTGTTTTGACTCGAGAACTGAAAGCCCTTCATAGGCTTTCAGCTCATTCAATCCGGCATACCCGCAGCTTTCTTCGTTTTACCAGGGTGATTTCGGACAGGCAGGGACCACTTGGTTGCTGCTGTTGGCAGGCAGCTGGGAGCTGGAAATCCTTAAGAATCTCCTCCAAAATGACCCAGAGATCTATCGCTGGGTCCAGATCTCCGCGATGCCCGTCTGCTGCCCACAAATTCCGTTGTGCACTCTTTACATCAGGGGTGGGCAAAACCCAGCCGGCAGGTCACATTGCGGGGACCTTGAGTCCATTTTTAAGCACCTCTGCTATGGCTCCCCTTATAGCCACTGATTCAGGCACTACAGCAAAGCTCGTAAAACATCCTCTTAAAGAGCTTCTGAATAAGGATGGAAACCTATGAGGTGCTCTCCTTGTCTGCCTTGCAGGGCTCAGTGGTGTTCTGGAAAACTTCCTGGGCAAATTCTGTGGGAACTGGGAGCAGTTGCCCTGCCATAGGGAGGGTGTGGCCCCAGAAGGGGTTGCAGGGCTGCCCCCTGTTCATCCCTGTGTTTGCTGTGTACCTTCTCAGTGCTACAGACACGAGGGTCTCACAGATAAAAGATGCTTCAAGGCTTTGGAACATTTTTTTCATAAATGAAATGAAAAGTGGCTCAAGTCTCTTTTATGCCTTCCCTGACTACCTTTGCCAGCTCAGTTTAAGTTGACCATGCTAGTGTGCATGACTGTATGTCAGTAAAATAGGATAGAAAAGGTACTTGGTAACCCATATGGGCTTTCGATTCACAAATGAGGGAATTAAATTAATGCTATCATATGTGAAGCAACTTTAGGACATATTTTATGCAGACAATTAAACCCATTCTTTGCATTGCTTATGTCCATAATTTCAGTGTCAAATCTTTTGGGATTCATCTACATAGGCATTTTTTTTTAGTTCTTTGTAAGCACCCATGGCAAAAGTTTGGAAAAGTTGCCTTTTTGAATTAGATCTCCCAGGAACCATCCAGCATGACCACAGTCTGGTCTATTCTCGGAGTTGTAGCCCACAAAGCAACTTTTCCAAATTCTGCCCCTCCATTGCTGCATTGCACTGCAGGTGGGAGCTACTGTAGAACCCAGTGAATGAAGAGCAGCAAGTATTCTCTCACTAGTCCACAAGTAATGCCTTGCTTTGTGAGGAGGTTTTGGGGTGTGTGTGTGGAGAAAAATCTATCTTGTGTTTCCTATTCAGCACACCCACAAAAATTGTTTGACACAACTGCTATTTTTTGTCCCCTACAGGAGGAGCAGGCGCCCTCCAGAGATGTGGGTGTCACACGTGTCAGTCCCTAGATCTTGGGTATCTGCTCCCATGGCCACCCCCCATAGGGCACACAGTAAATGCAATTGAAGTAACCACATGTTCTTTCCCTGTTTACCTTCACAATTCTTGCCCTCCACTTCCTCTGTTTTTTGCCTTGATGGGAAATGTATATTGTAAACTCCCTGTTGCACTTTGCACTGTAGCTGATATTCTGTTGTGTACCTTATGCCTACGGGAAGACATAGGCAGGAGCAATTTTCAGAAATTAAAAATTTCCCATGGCATTTCTGCTCCCATTTATTTAGTTTGTTTATTTATTTAAAATATTTTTACCCCGCCTTTCTCCTTAAAAAAGACCCAAGATTGCTTCCATCATTAAAGTGCAATATTTAAAGCTAAAAACAGTAAGTATACAAATAATGAGAAGAATCAAACATACCACATTAAAAAAAACAGTAAACAAAAGCACCACCAAAAACATATTCAGAGCAGTAAGGTACAATAATCTATTTAAAAACCTCACTCAGGCAGCCAATCGCTAAGGGAAAGCCTGTCAGAAGAGAATCTTTGCCTGCTTGTGGAAGAACAACAAAGGTTGGACCAGCCTTGCCTCCTATTGGAAGGGAGTTCCCATGTAAGCCCTTTC
The DNA here is from genome assembly GCA_037013535.1 of Intellagama lesueurii. NCBI lineage: Eukaryota > Metazoa > Chordata > Lepidosauria > Squamata > Agamidae > Intellagama > Intellagama lesueurii. The sequence goes on from JBAJHW010000004.1 coordinate 50,297,012, forward strand.
ATTGCCTGGAAGCCATGGAAACCCCAGGATGGAAGGAGGAAGGCTTTAATTACCAAAAATCTCCTCCTCATGGTAACATCATACAATAATAAAGAGAAAGCCCATGCACAAAAGCCTTTATTTACTGTAAACTGAATACAATTAATTTGCCACTCTTATCACCTTTATATTTGCCCTCATTATGCCCCATACTTCAGATGGGTTGGGGATAAGCCCAGTATAAACGTCTTAAACACCTGCATGCAGCATGCAGGGGGTTGCCAGGTCTCAGGACATTAGCTGCAGTCTCAGGGATGGGTGTACTTTCCCCCAATCTTTGAAGGTGGGAAGACAAAGCTCAGAGTGAGTATCGCTAGATGATGAGAATGTTTATGTTGTCTATATGTAGCAGCTTTAAAGCATAGGCACCCATCTGCACCGATTCCCACCTGGTACCAGTGTCCACTGGCTCAACACAAGTGTTTCTGTGTCTGTTGTGCACTTGCATAGAAATCAGCACACTGGAAGACCAGGGACAAAGGTATGCAATTGGGCAAAGAGCCAGTTTAGTCAATATATCATTTATTTTTTAAAACAGGTTGCATTATATTGTTACAGACTCTTTCACCAGAAATGACAAGAAACATGGTCTTCTTCTGTATATTACCTCTGGTGTGAAGAGAGCTACATCTTGTTTGTTTATTCCTCATCTTAAAGGACCCAAGGTGGCTTACATCACTAAAAAGACAATATTTAATGGGATGCAGACAGGATTGTATCATCAGTTTCTGCTTCTGATCTCCACATGTTGGATCAAACGTAGATCCTATTTTGAACAGACCCTTCATTCCTTTGAGTCAACACATGGAGATTAGGAGCAGAACTTGGAAACAGCAATCACAGGAAGCAATATTACCTGTAATGTGTTACTTTTTAGGCTAATAAGGGCAGAGCAACTTTATTTTTATGAACTAATGTAATGACTTGTAGTGTTTTTAAACAAGTATACATGAAGATTCATTTTGGTGGGTCTTTTTTGGATTTTAGGCCATTTTTCTGGTTCTGAGTGTATTTGCTTTAATTATTTTTAGGAAATGAAAAATAGCATGTTAATAACATAGTGTAAAACAACAAACAGTTACTAAGAAGTCATGTGTTAACTAGCAAATATTACATTAGGAACGGCAAGGAAACAGGGCAGAGTGTATAATTCTGCTACATGATATTTGTTCATGATTCATGAATATCTAAGTAAGGCATATTCAGAAATAGATGAAATCAAGTTAAAGTTGAATCAGGGAGAGACAAGGCAATGAAGGTAGCATGCACGTAATAGGGGTAATCTGATCAATGGGAATTTCTAAACAAGTGACTTTTGAACTTAAACTGAACCAGTATTATATTGTCAGCTTCAGCTAGAGAAAACTCACTGCTGTTGAATGATAAGTCAATGTGTATGTAACTCCCATTGAGCCAATGGATCTATCCTAGCTGGGGAATAGCAATAGGACATTTGCTAGTCTGAATTTTTCTATGTATGAAGATATTCATTCTGAGCAGGGATGGTTCATTGAGCAGGTTTCCTTACCTCTCCTTTCCAAATTTCAGGTGTGGGTGCATGACCGTCCGCTCTGTTCACAAGCTGCTTATGATTGTCAAGTATTTGATAAGGTTGAAGTGGACCATACTGACAAATGTGTACTTCTGGTTACTGTTTAACCTCAAAACGAAAGCTGAATGGACTTCAGCCTACCAGAAAGCTATTCTTTCTGACCTGGACATTTTATCCCCTAAGATGTGTGGGCCAAGTGGTGATTTAATGGCGAGAGAAGTGCACTCAAAAGCTCTTCCCTGAGGTCTCAATGGCATCATGTCTTTCACAACTGAGCCACTGAACTCAAAATGTGTTCCACAAGTGAGGCTTAATGAGATCAAGAGCAAATGGGTGGAGGGGAAAGAAAGGGAAAGAACAGAGTAATTATCAGGTTAAGTAATGCTGGCTAAGAGGCGAGTAAGTTCAGATTCCTTAATTTTTATCATCAGTGCCATCTAACTGGCACACTGGGGTGTTTCTAGGCTTGTAGCCAGAAATTCTGTGGTGAGGGCACCCTGGGGGAGGGAAATCACTGCAGAATACATGACACATATACACTGGTAACCTAATAGATTAAAATTTATTTAATTGTGTTAACTACATAACGAAAAATTGCTTAACAAACTCTATATGCTTTCCCTTGTACATCCACATGTAAAGGAGCTAACAGTATTTTTTAAATGAAAGGTGAGCCTTCAAAGGAGGGGTCTGGAGCATCCTTGAGAATCACGTGTTCCTCTAGATTCCCACAATATTTTTTTTTTTAAAAAAATAGTTCTACTGGCATTTTTTGGAGATTATATTTAAATGGCTGAAATCTTGTAGTAAGTCACACTAGAGTAGACCCATTGAATCACTGGGGATCTGGTGAGTCAACTCCCCTGTAAGTTCAAAGGGGCCTACTCTAGTTGTGACTTACTATGTTAAAGTAAGATGCAACTAGAGTAGGCCTATTTCAATCAATGGAACTTACAGAGAAGTTGACTCACCAAATCCCCACTGATTCAATGAGCCCACTCTATTGCAATTTACTACACTAAGCAACAAAACGTCATCCAATGTGTTCTTAGGTATTATTGGAAATATGTTATTCTCACATACAGATAGCATGGGTCATTGTGCATAAAAACACTCAGAGAGATACAGTTGATTTATTTAAAAATGGTACAAGATATTGCACCCCTGTGATAAGCACAAATTTAACAGATGCAGTTTTCCAAGGTATGGGATCATAGGAAAAAATAACATATGTAGAATTTTTCCCTGTTACAAGATTGTACCTCTGCTGGGGAGGGAAGTGCAAATGTTACAGTAAGTTGAAGATCAAACCCATCAGTCCTAAGTGTTTCAGAAGTTTGAAATGGAACATTAGAAATGTTTACTGTCACAATAAAGCAGGCAAGATCTGTTTTGTTGAGAATATTGCCAATTCAGACTTGAATGCAAGACTAGGAGCTAGATCATCACTGAGTATAAGCACATACACTTCCATCAATTTCAATCAAACCACCTCCACCGAGAACTCCTTTCAAAATGCTTCTAGCAATAAGCACATGGAAAACTTCTGTGATGAGAAAATAAGCAGGTTTAAATTCACTCCCTTTTTCGTTATATTGTTTTATGCATCAGTTTATGTAGGAATACTAAATGCTGAAAAATACAAACATTACTTCTTTGTTTGGAGGTGGGGAGATTGGGAGGTTAGCTGCTCGGGTTGCTAATTCTTTACTAACAATTGCCTTTTGTCTTCTATCAGCAAAAATTCAGCAAGGGCTTGTTACTCAAAGGGAATGGCTTGCCGAAAGTCACCATGTGTGTCTTTGAGTAAGTGTACCAGGATTCGATGAGACTCAAACCTGAGAGTCCATAAAATTGCTAGGTTTAAGTTAAAGCACAAACCTTGCAATAGTATCTCCCAAGCTATATTATCAACACAGATGGAGAGTCACTGCTATTGTTATTATCAGCACATGGCTAGAGAGTGAGAGCGTGCTTTCTAAACTCAGGTCTGGTACAATTTTTCACACTGAAATATGACTTTACAGTGATGCTGGAATTTAGGGGTTGCTGCTGGTGACATGATAAATCTTGACTCTCATGAAACACCTTGTTCAAGTTAACATGGTTTACTGCTGTACAGGACCTGAAGACAAAGTAGAGATAGCTAAACAAGTCAAACATTTCTGTTCTGGAGTATGAATCCATTCCATTAATATCACTTAAGAACTGAGTGATTCCTCTCAAAGTTCTTACTTGACTCAGCACCCTCCCTTAGCACCTATGTATAATGTTGCTATGGCAGCATCCTAGACACTGCAGAGACCATGAAACTTTTTTTTTCAGAAACCAAATGTAGACATCAAGAGTCATAGAGATAAGATATCCAAAGGTATTATCAGCCAAACCCCAGACAAAAGGAGGCCTAGGACATGTGGTCTCCAGGGCATCTGCCATCATAACATGGATCTAGTGCCTTGAGAAACTGTATTTTTATATCAGGCTTTCTGATATTTGGAACACCATCACACTAGCATTTTAGGAACCAGAGAGGAGCTTTCACACAGAGGCAGCAAATAGAACTTGCCTATTCGTGTCACAACAACTATTGTCCCATTCCCACTGTAAAAAATATTTGAGAGAAGACACATCAGAATCAGATTTAGTTGTTTGCAAAGTGATATATAGGAATTTCAAGGAGCATGGGAGGCATGCAGACTATGTTGTATATTCAATAACATAACTGGAAATATAATGCATCCCACATCTTCCCAATGGATGGCTCTAAAACAGCCATTCTCAACCTTTTTTGTTTGTTTTTGGCCACACCCTTTTAGGAGTGTTCTCAGGTTTCAGGGCCTCCTGACGAACAAGGAGATGAGACAAACAGATATATTTTAGAAACTTCTCACATGTTTCAGTCTGCGGCTGCCTTCAAATGTGCCAGGGCCCCCCAGGGGACCATATGTTGAAAATGGCTACAACTGGGCATGAGTCATCATTGATTTTATTGCATGTTGTCAATTCAATTCTGACTTAGGATGTTTCTTCCCTGGGTTTTCTAGGCATAAAGTACTGAGAAGTGGATTACCAGACACTTCTTTTGGGAGTGCTCCAGAGCTGTGTAGCTTGCCCAAGGCCACACAAACTGTCTTTACTCCTGGGAGGCACAGAAGGGAACTGAACTTCTAATCCAGTGGTTCCCAACCTTGGGTCCCCAGATACTCCTGGACTAAAACTCCTAGAACCCTTCGCCACTAGCTGTGCTGGCTAAGATTTCTGGGGGTTGTATTCCAAGAACATCTGGGGACCCAAAGTTGAGACTCAGTTGTTTGTCACTAATTTTCAGATACATAGTGTCTCTAAAATGAATGGGACGTCATTGACAACATGACACTAGTCCAACACTAGTGCTTCATAAATCCTATAGATTACATGAAAGATAAACAGAAAACATACAGCTCTGGTATGAGCACAAACATTTGAAGGTGTGTGTTAACATCCTGCTGTCTGAGGAAGTCACACAACATCCTTAGAGACTTTTCCCATCCTGCTCACAACTTTTTTGAACTGTTGCCGTCTGGCAGAAGATACAGAACAATTAAGACTCGGACCACACGTTTTCTGAATAGTTTTTATCCCAGAGCTATAATTGCACTTAATAATGAACTTAAAGACCACCAGCAGTGAACAGTTGGACAGTGTTATTTAGCCTGCGGTGCAGATGTTTGTGTTCTTAGTGGGGGATTTTTAGTGGGTGGGGAGTGTTTGGGGATTTTTTATGTGTGTGCATGTGGGTCTGGTCTCTGGGTGTCTGTGTGAATTTCGTTGTATGTGTATACTATGTATATACTTACAATGATAATAAATTTATTTGATTTGATTTGATTTGATTGATTAAAAGGATCTTGAGGAATCAGATATTGCTTGACAGATACATTGTCCTCCCTCTGCAGGCCTCAAGTGCTTAAATTCTAAAGACCTTGGAGAAGTAATGACAAGAAAAAAAAGGGAAACTTATATTCTGAATTGCTTCCAGGAAGATGTAGTTAAATAACGGAGTAACCAGAAGCAATGTTGCCGTATGATCTTAAAATCAGGCACCACTAAATCTGTATGACAGAATTGCTGGTTGTCATTGTAGTCTTACCCCCTGCATGTGGCACGTCAGCAATTGATAAAGGTTCAGAACCTCTTTGCAACATGAAACTACATCATGAAAATACTCATGGCCCATACAATGAATGGTTCAAAAGGACTAAAGACCTTGCTTTCCTGTGGGACCATTCTATAGGCAAAATAGAGGTGCTGAATTTTCAGATCACGTCACTTGCATGGCTCTTCCCAATAAATTAAAATGTTCGGTGCTATACCACTTTCCCATATAAATTAAAATGTTATGCCACTTGCCAATATTTTTTTTCAGTCCAGCTTTCCCTCACTCTCCCATGGAGGGGGAGACAGGAAGGACAGGGGGAGGGTTTTTTGTTTTTCCAGGGAGGTGCTATGCCACTTATCTGTCTATTTATATATAATCCTCTCTCCCATGGAGCACAAACATGAGGGGGCACGGAGGCAGAGAGAGAGGGGAATGAGCTTCATAGAGCCACTATGAAGTGCAATACAGCTTTTTGCTCTGAAACTACTTGTTGTTTGCATGTTGAGGCAATACCACACCCTGAAGCATCCCTGTTTAGCAGGATCGAGCCTGAGAAAATTTAACTGTCTATTTGGCAGGAAAACAAGCTTACTAGTGCATCTACTACAAGTGTAGTTTCCATGATGGTTAATGCCCCAATTTTCAGATATCTGGTGGCATAATACACTAAAAGCAGCAAATATTTATTTCCTCTCTGGGTGGCTCTAGGCATTGGGTCTGCTATATCAGTTTCCATACTTTGGAAGGGCTCAACAACTAACTCACTCTTGACCAGTAGACATTTTGATTGAAGTTCTAGGTAGTCCTAGTTGCCACCTATGTCCAGTGAAAAAGCTTGGATGGGTCAATCTGAGTAGTCTTATCCTATACTTTTTTGGCATTAAGCTGTTGATGAGTTTTCGAAGCAGCTTTATTTCTCCTTTGGAGGAACTCCCTGTATAACATCTCCTCATGATATATACATCTTGTAGGTTTCTTAATAGTTAAAGCATGAGGTTTTGCTTCCACCAACTCTCTGAATGGTTTCAGACTATCATCTTTTTGCTGTTCATGAATAAATTTTCTTTAACTGACCTTGTTCATTTGCAATAACCCTAACTCATTCAACCTCTCCTCTTCCTACACTAGGAGTTTATTTGATTCTCTGTTTATACAGGCAGCATCCTCTTCTGTCAAAAGGATTCATGGTTTACTCATTCTTACTCCTACAGCAGGTAGTTACAGAGCCTTTGGCAATATGCTTGGCCAGCTCATTGCTGGTGAGCATGAGTGCTGGTATGTCAAACTCAACCGTGTCCCAGAGACACACCCAGTTTTCATATGGAAGGGTCACCTGAGCCACTGGTATTGGGAAAGCTGGATCTCAAAGACTCTTACTAAGGATAATTTTTCTTTTTTGTATTGCTGGCTGATTTATGAACTGTGGCTTGGCTACACAGACCTTTGCTCTTGAATTCCTCCAGGCTGAGGTATTACAAACAGTTACTTCAACTTTTGCACTAAAGTTCAGGTCTATCATTTCTCCTGCAGTCAATAACACACATACTTTTGAGGGTTCTGAGACTAAAGAACCAACTGTTTCTCTCACTCTCTCCATTGCCATAGCAACCTCACTAGGTTCTTTGCTGCCTGGGGCAATGGGATTTAACTGTTTGTCTCCTGACTCTGGTTATACACTCCTCATTGAATTCACCAGATGGGGGACCTGTGGTTCTCTAAATGTTGTTGAACCACAGATGGCATCTTCCTGGCTATTGGTCATGTTAGCTCAGGGCAATAGGAATTGCAGTCCAACAATGCTTGGAGGGCCACATATTCCACCCCAACCTAGGTAATTAACAATGGAGTTAAACCCAAAATTCAAGTTGGTGACCATTTTGTTGTTCTAACACTAATAACATGCAGACTATTTGTCCACATAAGATATTAGGCATAGAGCCAAAGGCTATAATAACTCTTGACAAGTTTTACACTTGTCAAGAAATGGCCAAGACACAACCAGTTAACAGTGTTTCTCTTGCCACAGACTGGTGTCAGACTAAGATAGCAGATTGTGGGGGGTTGTTTGTAGCAGCTAAAAGAAAGGAAGGTGGAGAAGGGCAGAGCATTTGCATTTGGTGTGTGTTTAGGGAGAGAAGCTTTACTCAGATGACTGAATCAGACAAAGAATATCAGTAGAGCTAAACTGCTCTTACTTGAAAACATTGGTGACCTATACTGATATTTTGAAACCTTCTAAGCCAGACGTATACAATAGATTCCACAAACACGGGAAGGGTAAGCCCTCTGCTATTCCCTTGAACTTTTGAATGCATTTGAAGGAGCATGGACAAAAATGTACAGGTATAAAACAAGTGGAAAAGATGAAGTAGGAGAAACATGCTGGGGGCTGGGGATATAAACTATTCTGTCTTTTCCATTTCTCAACAGGAGGGTCAGAAGCCTGGGATACTTGTGGCATTAAAGACCCTAAATGCCATGTTTGGATTTTATTCATATTTAGAACAGGTCTAGACATTTCTGTTTCAATTTTGGATAAACTCCACTGCTTAGGTAACCCCACAATTTAGCACCTTAAGATATGTAAAATCCAAACTTTGAAAGTAGTTCTACTTGATCAACCTGCAAAGAAGAACACCTCCAAAGTGACTCTGAATCACCCAGTACTGTCAAGTATGATTGGCAATGGTTCTCTAAGGTTTCAAACAGGATCCTTTCCTAGTCCTACCTGGAGATCCCTGGTACTCCCTGCCAGTTTCCCATCCAAGTATTAACCAAACCTGACTTGCTTAGCTTCTGAAATCAGATAATATTGGAATGTTCTGGGTGGTATTGCATAACACAGAGACAAATATACACATGAAAAATAGAGGCAGGTAAATCTAGCATGTGTCTCCCTTGTTTTCCTGGTGGTAATGGGGCTGTAGGCTAGAGGGAAGATTCCCTAGCTGGCAATATAGTGCATCTACTGACTGCCCCCTATCCCTAGGATTGAGTCTTAACTTCACATGAAGGAATGTGTATTTTTTAGAAGGAATATGACTGAACTTGTGCAGATAGTTTACAGAGAAAAGGGCAGGAGTAGGGTTGCGGAGAACCAAACTTGCAGAGACATCTCAGGACATTTGAAAAGGAGATGTAGAAAGATTAAGTATAAAACATTGGGGTCTAAGTATCAGATGAAGTGTGAGCAGCATGTTAGCTAGTTCTAAGCTTTGCAGGTTATTTGTATAGATTGAGAAAATTGTTGGAAAATATACTCTGTGTGTGTCTCTGTGTGTAAACAATACTTTAAAATAACATGTGTATGTCTGGACCATTTTCAACTTTGCTTGGGCGTGCAATAGGACATGGCTACTTACAGGAACAGGAACTTCAGTAATAGACCTTAATTGCTTTAAGAGCCTATTCATACATCTTGTTTGTTACTTTTTGAGTGGGGGTTCAGCTTCTCATTGATTCAGATTAGTTTAACAAATCCACATGATGTTACTGGACTTTTAGATCAATCCCTCTTACTTCCCTTCAGTTTCAAGGTTGTTTTGCCTTGCTAGTGACCTTGGTTTTTTTTTAATGCAGCCCATGTTTTTCCAGATCTGTTATCTCCATCTCTTCCTTCCTCTTGAACAAGTATGAGTTCTTGGGGTGTGTGTGTGCACAATTAGAACTCCCCAAAAATCAACTGTGATGTCATCTGCAGGAGTGTTCTCCTCAGCATGGAGCAGGGCTGCCTCTACCTGACTAGCTAAAAGGTGGGGGTAGCGGGGTGGGTGGGTTATCCCCAGCATAGCTCCCTCTGATCCTCTGCCTATGCTTGGCAGGATCAATATAACACTCTATTTTAACAAAAGAAAGAAAAGAAAAAAGAAGAAGGCTTCAAGCTCTCCTTCAAACTCTGCAGATTTTTCTCCATGTTGGAAAGAAACCAATACCCCTTTTTCACAAAATATAAATTTCCACTACCATGTCAGGCAACAGTTAAGAGAGGGAAACATTCAAGAGGTGGTGATAGGGTGGGAAATGGGAAGAGCATAAGAAGGATGGGAAGAGAGGTATGTTATGGTGTGGAAACTTTTTATCTGGAGTACATTAAAGGAAAACTCACTACAGGTATTGAAGTTTGTTGTGAGTAAATCCAGATCAGTGGGGGAAACCACAGTTCCAACCCACATTGATCCAAAACAGCAGCATGTCTGGACCAGCCCTGAGGCAAGTGTAAAATAGTAAAGTGTAAAATAGTGTAAAATAGTAGTGCTATGATGTTAGCTGTCTGACCAGCTGTTGCAACAGGTGCATGCAACAGAGCTGGCTCTGAAAATGCTCTTACCATCAGGCCATGAAGCCAGTGCATACATGCAGAGCTCTGCATTATGCACCCCGTCTGTGTTCAAACCATATACTAGCCTTATGATAAGAGGCTAAAAATAACCTACCATAGTGTAAGTTAATGACTTTTTCACTGCAGTTCTATACAGACCTATCTGGTAGTATATCCTATGGAACTCCGTCAGACTTAATTTTGAGCAGCCATGTGTAAGATTGTGCTGTCAGTGCCATTTTAGCCGACAAGAAATTTTGATTATGGTATATGGCAGAATCTTGACAGGGCTAGTATACCTCGTCAAGCAGACTGCTATTGATGACTTCCTCTTTCCACTTCTCCACTATCTCAGGAAAATCAACTGTATCTGCCTGTGACTGAATGTGTATGTGGGGAAGGGAGGGAAATGTGCCATATCTCACAGTATTGTCAATATTTTTATCTCGTCAAATCCAACTTGATGGCACATAATACAATTTCACATGGGATTTTAGTTTTCTTTCCAGGAAGCAATGAACAAATTGCAAAGGCCTGTATCTCAGGGCTGGCCATTTTGCTGTCCTTGGCAAAAGACAAAATGGCACCCACTGTGCATTTCATGTACAGAAATTTGCCTGGGTGTCTGATTTTGACACTAAAGATGGTACACTGTTTTCCTGAGGGTAAAAGACTGTCTCAAAAGCCATAGTTCAGACCATAAGGTTCTGCTCTCCAACTTGTTCCTGCTGTTCCCCACTTCTCCTGCACTTCTCCAGCATCAACTACTCAATACAGCTACTTCAATCTGTTTAGTGATGGGGCTGGTTCTCTTACGTGCCTTGCAAACATACCAATAGCTTCATAAGCAAGAGATAGGGCCACAGGGTCTGTTTCAGCAATGGGTTGGCATTTTCCTTGAAGATAGATTCATAAAGTGCAAGGTGCATAACATGCAGTTGCTGAAAGAGAAGACTTATTTTCCTCTGTAGAATTACATCCAAATCATATGAGGACAGTCTGAATAGCATAAGTACATGTCCAGAGAGCTACACAATCGAAAGACAGCTGCAGCATGTGTGTGAGACATTATATGATGTATTTATCTTTATCTTGTGAGAGAAGGGACATAAATAGATAGATGTGCCCAGGAGGCTAAGCAGAACTGATGTCTTACAGCAGAGAGAACAAGCAGATAGGTTAAAGTTGTGTGGACAATTACATGGGAACAGCAGATAAAAATAGCAAGGAAAGGATAAGATGCAGCTGCAGCTCCCAACAACAAATTATGCTGGGAAGTGCCAGCTCATGTTATTACCTGAATTAATATGTCCAACTGGTTAATGTAGTGTTTCACTGGTGCAGCATAACTTAATGAGTAGCAGTCTTAACAGCAGATTACAGATTTATATACAGAAACAGAACATTCATTTCTGGCTGAATACACCCCTGCCCTGCCGCATGTCACCCATGTTCCTTAATCGAAAGAAGCTGAATTTAATTGTTCAGATCATGATTATGCTGGGATTGTTTTCTCATTGTTTTGAATAATATTTCAGCATCTTGGTTCACTGTAAATCTGCAGGCTCCATTTTTATGAACTACACTATTTGGTCCCTTTGATGCCTCTTCCTATTTGTCATGCTAAGCAATTACTCTCAATTCTTTTAACACTTTTGCTTCAGGGTTATACAAGATATTAAGGGGATGCTTATTAACCTTCCCCTTCCCCTTTCTAAGTGAGATTTCCTCAAAGATATGTTCATCAACAAACTTGCATATTCTTTCAATGACCAATCACAAAACTAAGCATGCTACATTCAAGATAAATAGGTGGATAAAATCACATGCTATGGCAAACACCTAGCTTTCACCACCTGAATGAGCACATTTCCTATACATGTGCTAAATGTATTGCTCAGTTTGATCCTCAATTTTCTCTAGACTTAAGAATATAAGAAGAGCCATGTAGGATAAGGCTAAAATTCCATCATGTGTTGTATCACTGGTCTACAGCCAAAATGCTTTTGAAATAAATGTAGTCAAACTTTATTAATTCTGGGTCACTGAGAATGAAAATTATACTTAAAATTGTTGATTGGCTCTAGTTTTCAAGGTACACTATTGGGTCAGTATATACAACCCTTGACTTGAGAATGGCAGAGGATAAGTGAGTTATAAAGGGATCTCAATTTAAACCAGAAATGACTAAAATACATCTTTGACTGGATCTATGAATAAATCTATGACTGGGTTTGGACAGTACTTGCTTTTTAGGCAGAACAATTTTAGCCTGCAACAACATTGATGGTGTGATGGCAGCCCTCAACATTGTTCACGATCCAGATGAGTGGAGACTGTTCATCAAAGAAGAGTCTTAAAGCTGTTTTGCTGCATTTTGTCATCAATTGCAGTTGGTCATGCAGTCCATATGAAAGAAACATATGACAACATGAAACAACTTTTGAGGTGCATAAACTATGACCAACCTCAGTGGCAGCTCTGTGGCGATGTGAAGGTTGTTGCTCTCTTGCTTGGTCCGCAGACTGGATGCACAAAGTACTGCTGTTTTCTCTGTAAATGGGATAGTTGTGCAAGAGATTCTCACTACATCAAGATAGATTGACCACTCCAACAGTCATTGGAGCCTAGGGTGAAAAGTGTTGAGCATCCACCACTTGTTGAATCAAGGAAGATTTTGTTACCACTCTCACACATCAAGCTGGGGCTGATGAAGAACTTTGTCAAGGTCATGGACAAAACACAAGCAGCTTTCAAGTACCTCCGTGGAAATTTTCCAAGGTTAAGTAAATCTAAGATAAAGGAAGGTGTATTTGTTGGTCCTCAGATTCATGAACTTATTTGAGATGATGCATTTGACTATGCACTGCATGGCAAGGAAAAGGTGACACGGAAAGCTTTCCAGTTAGTGACTAGAGATAGAGGTATTCGTATCCATATACGAATATCCCCCACAGGTGGAAATAACAAGGGTCTGGGCCCATGGGGCCGGACTGTCCACTCACCATTCCGCCGTGGACGTGCACTTGATGGAGCCTTCCTATCGCACCATTGTCTGCAATGGATTAGCCACTCCTGGCAGGAGGCGGATGACAAGCCTCTCTGCCAGGTCGTAGAGTGGTTAATCCATTGTGGACAATGGCACAATAGGAAGGCTCCATCGAGCGTCCGTCCATAGTGGAATGGTGAGTGGACAGTCCGGCTCCATGGGCCCGGACCCTCGTTATTTCCACCTGTGGGGGGATATTCATATTCGTATACAAATACGAATACCCCCATCTCTATTAGTGACAATAAATTTTCTTGGAAAGAACAAGGCAGACAACTATAGATTATTGGTATGCCTCCTCAAGGCATACAAAAACTTTGGTTGCAATATGTCACTGAAGATACAGGTTTTGCCCTCTCGTCTGGATTTTTTCCCACCAAACTGTGGAGCAGCGAGAGATGAGCACAAGAAGCAGTTTCACCAGGACATTGCAACAATGGAGAAACACTGTCAGGGCAAATGGAGCCCGCCCATGAATGCTTGTAGACTATTATGGGACAGTGACAAGAGATGCTCCATTTAATGAATACAAGAGACAAGACAAGAAGCACCAAGTAGACACAGAATAGGACTATACTATGTACATAATAGTTTTTTGCCTTTTGTTTCATGATACATTTTATTTATATAATCCTTTTGCTGATTTTTAAAGTGTTACATAAACAGGGCTGGTGAAATATTATCATGTAAAGCAACCACAAGCACATGAAAAGACCTAGGTTTACAATTTATGATAAGAACTCTACTATCTACACAATATACATAGATGTAAAAAGTAAAAAACTGAAATATCTTGGAAACAGTAGCCAATCAGTTGTTTTAATTGTCATATTTGAATTCAGCACATCAAAATACATAATAAATAGCACATTTTATCTCAGAAGCAGAAAACTGTTAAATTGTAGACCAGTGTATTCTGTTCACACAGGAGTCAACCAGATGCCTCTTGGAACATAAATACAAAATAGTGATTGCATATTTTGCCTTATTTCTGGCACTGTTCAAGGGTTAGAGAGGTAATGAAACCTTAAATTATGAACCATCTTGAGTCTCTTAGTTGGGAGAAAGGCAGCATAGAAATGTAAATAAATAAATAAATATCCCAAATAGCTGTTCTTGTAATTTTATTTTACTTGTTGCAAAACTGTTTTGGAAAAGTTGTGTTGGTGTGTGTATGTGTGAGGACTGTGTGTGTGTATGCGTGTACAAAATTTAGTCAACAAAGATTCTGTGTTATTTTTATTTTGTTATTACTTTATTTTGCAAATTTGAAAGTGTTAATAGATTCTGTATGAAAATTATACTACACATTCTGTTCACATATCAAAGCTTTTCTGTATCCCCAGAAAGACATTTGAGTATTATGTATCTTATTCAATTTATGTGAAGTAAATTCATAAATTGATTTATAAAGATTTTCTCTGAGATTTGAATTTATGAGTAATCTAGGCATTGTTCTGAAAAGCTATTTCCAATTTGTGGTCTGTACTGAGAGATCATTCCATTTGCTTTGATAGGTTGGCAGATGAGAAATAATTCTAAAACTTTGCAAGAAAAAAGTAAAGGTCATTAACTAACTCTTAATTTGGAACTGAATGTGAAAGAATTGTCTCAAATGATATATGCAGTCTAGGTATACCATATTTATTTATTATTATTTTCCTTGGTGTTTTACATTTGAAGATATTGAAAGAAATGTAGATTTGCTTTATTTAATTTCATAATAGAGTTCATAGTACATTATATGTCCATATATAACCCAGGTTGTAAAACAGAGCATTTCTCTCCAGGTAAAAATATTGTCTCATAAGGCTCTGCTTTGACAAACTTATTCACCAGTAGAGATGTGGTTGCTGAAAAACTTAGAATAATTTTTGAAGAGAGCTTGTTGTAGATCTTTAACACTGTTCTTATAGATGACAGTATACAAGTGTTTGAGATATGACTTCCATATTTGTTCCATGGACAACACCCAAAGTTGTGTTTTATATAATAGTACTATCACACAGTACTATTCATTCCAATCCTCCTTTATTTATTTTTGGGTGGAGATTCCTTTGAGTGGTGCCATGTATTTATTTATTTATTTATTTATTGCATTTATACCCCGCCCATCTAGTCAATTGACTACTCTGGGCGGCTTCCAACATATATAATAACAATATAAAAATATAACAACATTTAGACAGCAATAATAGAGTTAATCAAGATGGAAAGAAAAATAAATAAAAATAAATAAATAAATCAAATAATAGCTGAAGGGAAGGCCTGCCTAAACATCCAAGTTTTCAGTTGGTTTATATGTTATATATATATGTGTAGCTTATAGTGCCAGATAAATCTAAAATTTTTAAAATTCATTTACGTATCTTCATCTGTTTCCAATGGGAGAGTTAATATAAGGAATGAAATCTTTGGTAAAATTACCATTAAAATTATTGAAATCTGACCCAGTTAAAACAGTTGGTATCTCATCTACTTGTTTACTTCTCTGTCACTCTGAGCTGCAGTTACTGTCTCAGTACCTCATAGTTAGGATGTATCCATATGCCTAAATATTTTATGTGAGCATTTATCCAATTTACTTGAAATTATTCTGTGATATTACGTTTTATGGCTTTTTTGTCTCCAGTTAATGGGGTTAAATCCAGATGGACAAATAAGGAATCTTATTTACCTGAATTTTTATCATAATATTTTTATTTCATTTATAACATTTATTTTCCTCCCAACTTAGTGAGATTAGTATTTGGGGTGGTTTACATAACAATAAACTGACAATTATATAAGATCAAATAAGAATAAAATTAAGTTTGCATCATCCCTCCACCAAATCGGTCAGACATTACATAATAAAAAAAGGCAAGTAACCAATGGCACCTGTAATAAAACAAAATCTGAGCCATAAAATAGCACACAAACTAAATATAAAGTATAACAAAAATAACAAAAACCTAATGCAATGAAATAAAATACATCTCCCACAATGTTCTTTCTTTATGTTCAGTACTTCTATATTTGGATTACTTAGCATCATAACCACACCTCCTTTTTTAGTCTTCCTACAAGATGAATAAATTGCTGTAAATACTTCTCTTTGCCTTGTTTAATATGGGTCTCTTGAAGGAAGTATATATCTGGTTTTCCTAACAAGATACTGTGAATGATACTAAAAGCCACTCACAGATTCAGAGCAATGATCGTACTCATCTTGAAGCAGGTCATCTAATGGGTCAAAAAAAAAGAAGTTTCTGACTGAGAAGCCAGATAGGATCAGATGAAAGTAACCAAGACAGTAAGCCCAGGAACTGAGAACTCACAATTCACTTAAATATCTTGCTCAAATAAGACATGTCTGAAACAGAGCACAGATTGGCTGAATGCAGCTCTGTCCTCTTTAGCAGGACCATACTGCAGCTTCTTTTCAAACTATGAGAACTGCCCCCTTCCCTTCCTTTGACCACCAGCTTCAAGACCCTGTGAAGCAGCCTGTTTTGCCATCCTTAATCAGCCACAGGATGAAAATAGCTGTATAAGCTTATGAAGAATGTGTGACCGTACATGTTTGCAGCTACTATGTAATCAAATTACAAGGAGGGGAAAGTAGACTGATTGGGGAGGATGTGGCAATGAGTTAAGAGTTGCACAAATATCTGGAGATATTTGGAACTGGCAGGTAGAGACTTTGTGCATCATTATCATCATCTTAGAACTACAGAGCTGAAAGGGACTCTACCACCACCATCACCCACCACCATCATTCCAGTTCCTAGTACAATAAAATACCATGCATTAAATGCTTACTTATGCCTTATGAAAAGATTGGCAGTGAGCTGGGCTTCACTTAAAATAAAAGTGAATAGTGGCACTGCTGACACACCCAGTGGGAAAATGTCATTGCTGTTTCAGTTCTCCATGATTTCTGCCTTTGCAAGTTTGCAACATTTACCGAAATCTAAATGTACCCAGTTTCCAAATTGCAAACGCATATGTAGTTGCACCAAATTTGGGTGAATTATCTGGATTGCCCATCTCAGTGCTTGTGCCTTCAAAATCTGAGTTTATGTGCCAGAAAACAGTTCACACATTTCTTTAATATTTGTTTCACAAGACACAGTAGTTTTTCAAAATGGCTTTCCCACTTGCTGGCCATAAAAATACACTGATTACTCATTTCGGAACTAACAATTGGACAGTAAAATAATTAATAACAAATTTATTAACAGCGGCAAGACTAATGATAGCAAAGACCTGGAAAGTAAAGCATGATTTTCAATTAAATGATTGGCATCAAGAAGTATGGAAAATAACTATTAATGATAACTTGTGATACTAAGGTAGAAAGAATTTGATAAATAAATGTACTTTTAGTGATATTTGGGGAGTTGTTATTAATTATTTACTAATATAAGGAAATCGTTGTGTACCTTCATAAGATTCAATGCAGTTTTGGAAGGGGAATGGAGCTTCATAAATGAAAAACAAACAAACAAACAAACAAAAAACCCAACTTAACATATCTCCAAATGATCCCGGTGGAAGGGTGCACTGTTTGTGTTGCTTTTGTTTTTATGTTTATTAAGTTTTTTTCTAGGCTTGTATTCTTAGTATTGTTAGGTACTTTGTTTTGCTTTGTATTTTTTTCTCGTTTAAAGAAAGAAAGAAAGAAAACTAACAGTTGCTCTGCAATAATAACTCCAAAAATCACTGCCCTAAGCTAGCAGACTCACTCTGCCCAATTGTAGGGCCCTTCTGTTTGAGGTTATGAAAAGGAAGAGGGGAGGGGAAGTGGGGAAGGGAAACTGAAAATAACTGCCAAATGAAACCCATTTGTTGAATCTTGAAAAACAAAGCAAAACATTTTTTCTTAGGACTTCAGCCTGTCGCAATTCTTTGAAGTTATTTTTAGGAAAAATGTAGCTCAAAATATTAAGATGCAAATTCCTCAGAGTAAGCTGCTATTAAGATATGAGATGAGAAGATACCATAATATGCTCCCCCTTGCCTAGCTCAATTTTATTTTTTCAGTTACTGCAATATTTTCCTCTAGTTCTAATGAGCAGTTTATATCAAATCATTCCCCATATCAGCTTTTCCACAGATGGATCTATAGACTTTGGTCAGGGCAGCAGCAGCGCTGTGACATAAGAAAATGAGGATGAAATAATTTGCATCATCTGATTGGTTGATTCAATAGTTTTCGCATCATTTAGCCTTCTTATATTTGCTACTTCAAGAGTCTTGGGGCAGGGGGGAAGTAAGCTCAAAAGAGTCTAAGAAAAACAAGGCAGCTTTCACAGAGTTTTGACAGA
Source organism: Intellagama lesueurii (assembly GCA_037013535.1). Taxonomy (NCBI): domain Eukaryota; kingdom Metazoa; phylum Chordata; class Lepidosauria; order Squamata; family Agamidae; genus Intellagama; species Intellagama lesueurii. The sequence continues at coordinate 50,315,420 of JBAJHW010000004.1, forward strand.
GTGGGGTCTATTATGGCAAGTCAATTGCCCTTGGAAGTAATCACTGATCTAAACTTGAGATGCAGGCTCCTAAGACGTGTACAAAAGACCTTTTGGAATTGATTGGCAGAAGTAGAGCCACCTCACTAAGCTGCAAAATAATGGGGGACTCTCTTCCTTTTAAATTAAGGAAGAGTGTTCCCAGCAGGCACTTTGGTTATTGCTCAGTATGAGTTACAAATTAGGTAAGAGGGAAGACATGAAATAATAGGCTGTAAAAAAAGTTGTGGTGTAAGCCAGTACTTGTCTGCTTGTTAACTGAGCTTTTTAAAACAAAGATAAAACCCATGTACACCACTTAACCCCTGAGCTGAACACGAGCAAAGACCCCATCTGGGTTTTAACATCAAATAAAGTTTTTAAGTTGTACAAGAAAAAGCATCTGATTCGTCTTAATAGGTTAATTGACTTTCAACATTCCAACATTATATCAAATCAATGGTAAAGACATTCATAAGCACTCATCTGCCCAATATCTTCATACTGCATTTAATATTCATGTAAAATACATTCTTGATGGTCTTTGGGCTCCTCAGAAAGAGCTTGTCAGGACAAATGGCTTTCTTCCTTGATTAGATTAGATTAGGCATCCTTCAGTCTCGAGAGACTATGGTAACGTGCTCTGAATAGAGGACTTGAAACAGCGTCTAGTGTGGCTGAGAAGGCCAATTCGAGAGTGACAATCCCTTCCACACTGAAGATAAATACAATCTGTCCCCTGTCCAGCTCCCTGATTTTGCTGGGTTCGGGACTGCCTCTTTGCCTCGGCCTGCTGGACAAGTGTCTCTTCAAAATGGGAGAGGCCATGATGCACAGCAGAATGGGCAACAACAGCTGTGTCATCGGCGATGAGGAAGTCCCGCATGCATTTCAGCTGGACTTTGGTCTTCACTCTCAATCTAGAGAGATTAAAGAGCTTTCCATCTGATCTAGTCTGGAGATAGATGTTATCCTTCCCAGGTGCCTTGCCGAAGGCGAGGGAATCCAAGGCCGCTTTTATTTCTGCTAAAGTTGGTTCGCTGTCCAACTCTTCCAAGACAGGCAGGCACTCAATGTTATTTAATGCCTCTTCGGTTACTACATTCTATCTGGAATATAGCTCAGAGTAGTGCTGCACCCAGCGTTCCATCTGCTGTGCTCGGTACTGGATGATCACGCCTGTAGCAGACTTCAAAGGAACAGATTTTTTCTGTATTGGACCTAAAGCCTGCTCGATACCGTCATACATTCCCTTAATGTTACCTGTATCCGCTGCTATCTGTATCTGAGAGCAGAGCTGAAGCCAATAATCGCTAGAACATCTCCTGACAGCCTGTTGGACTTTGCTATGAGCAACTTGAAGAACCTGCAAGTTGTACTCACTAGGACAGGCTTTGTATGCTGCTAGAGCTCTCCTCTTTTCCTCGATGGCTGGCATCAACTCCTCCGAATGGGCTTCGAACCAGTCTTTTTGGTCTTCTTGCCAAATGTGGACAAGGCGGTGTTATAAACAGCATTCTTGAAATGTTCCCATCGTTCAGGTGCATTTGCATCAGCCGGGCCTGGAAGGATTTCCTCAAGCGCTTAGGCAAATTCCTCCACTTTTCTTTGATCGCGAGTCTTGCTGATGTCAATACGTGGTCTTCCTTTCTTTTTGTGTGATACAATCTCTTTGTTCGCAGTTTTATTCTACTACACACCAGGGAGTGATCAGTATCGCAATCAGCACTCTGATAACTGTGTGTGATCATGTCAAGAATAATTTCCTAACCTGGCAGAACAAGGTTTGTATTAATGAGCATCCATGATTGTACAGGTGTGCAAGAATGCTGAGTAATGCTGAGTCATGGATGATGCAACATAATGCTGAATCATGGATGATGCAACATCTGCTATGATTGGTCATATGCTAACATGTATAAGTATATATATGTGAAGCTGAACTGATGATGTACCTCCACCACTGATCCATTGCTTGATGTCATGCTGCCAGTTGGAATTGCTGTATATATTGTAAATATACTTTGGTGTCGGGAGAAGCTGCCTGTGTAAGTGTGAGTTATTTGGACTGCCTGGACTGGACAAGACTCTGCGCCAGAGACGTCAGCTTTATGTGCTAACATACTAGGAAGGCTAGAGCGTCTAGTGAGGATCAAATCGAGCTGATGCCAATGCTTCAATCTTGGATGTCTCCAGGAAACTCTGTGTTGAAGCTTCGTAGAACGTGTTGCTGACACAAAGACCATAGTAACAGCAAAACTCCAGCAAGCGTTGGCCATTTTCGTTCATCTTCCCAATGCCAAAACGGCCTAGACAAGTGGGCCAAGAATTGTGATCAGCACCAACTCTAGCAAAGTCTCTTCTTCCTTGACCCCAATAGATAATGCTAGATGACAGTTTTCATCATATCTGCATCCATACATGATAGCAGGCTCCTTGCAGTTCTGAACAGTGTGTTGTAAGATCCTCACTTACACTGGATTTCTTCACCTGTACTTTAAACTTATGTCTCTATCCTCTTTGTACCAAATTTACCAGTACAAAACGACCTTCATTTCATGAAGAAGTTGAGAACAGAGGGATTTCATGGTGAAAGGCTGGTATTAAGCGAAGAATCAGCAAAGAAACCTTTTCTAAAGGCATTACAAATGGAACATATGGAAAACCCCTTTAAAGTGGTAATGTGGCATCCTAGAGCTCTATAAATATTAAATATTTGTGGGGAGAGTGCCAGAAAAAGACTATCAAGTGAGGTGAAAAAGTGCCCTGGACTCTTTTTTGAAAATTCAGAAACTGGAATTGGTAATATGGTCATTGGACCATTAAGTATCATGAACAGGTGAGCTTTCAAATCCAGCAGGACTCTTCATCAGGCTGCACAATGCAAAGAATCCCACAGGATTCAAAAGTCTGCCTGTTTATGATATTTTGTTGTTGTATTTGTGTGCTTCAGACTTATGGCAAGCCTCTGAATTAATGACCTCCCAAAGTTCGTGCTCAGGTATTGCAAACAAAAGCCATGGCTTCCTTTACTGAGTCAAAGCATCTCATGTTCAAGCATCTTCTTTTCCTACTGCCTTCAACTTTCCCCAGCATTATTGTCTTTTCCAGTGAGTTTTCTCTTTTCATTGTATGACCAAAATGTGATTTAGTCACTTTAGCTTCTAGTGAGGGTTCAATAGAACTGGAAATTATTTATTTTGTAGTATGTGGTACCTGGCATTTGTAAAGCTTTCCTCCAGCATTAAAGCCAACTCATTTTCCCCCTGAAAGCTTGCATCGTTGTCTAGCTGTCACTTTTGTACATAATACCTAGGAGTATCATAGTATGGATGATCTCAGCCTTGCTATCTGGTGACACATCCTTACAGTTGAGGATATTTTCTAGTTCCTTCATAGCTACCCTTCCTAGTCTCAATCTTCTTTCTTGGTTTCACTTTCCATTTGGACTTATGACTGAACTGAGGTATAGAAAATATTTTAACATTTTCAATGTCCATTGTCAACATTAAAGTTATTTAACTCATTACTTTTGTTTTCTTAATATTCAACTATAATCCTACTTTTGTACATTCTTTTTTAATTTCCCACAGTAGTTGTTTAAAATCATTGCCATTTTTGTCAATTATAAGGTGTTATCTGCATATTTTAAATAGTTGATATTTCTTCCACCAATTTTCACTCCATTTGAATCTAATCCAACTTTTCACTAATATGTTCTGCTTCATTTTAGGTTATACGTATTCCTTGCTTTCAGAAGTTAAATATCTGTTCTTTGAAGCTTGGCTTTTCTTATTATGTCATCTTTCTGTTATGCTGTATCCCTGTAACAGGGCATCAAACCCAGGTATATTAATAAGGGAACTGCGATTTCCATGAAGACATTAGGCCCTGCTTGTTTGGGAGGGGCTTGTCCACTTCTGCCAGCAGCTTCTTCTGGCCTGAAGCTGACAGGAGCTTTGAGAATGGATATAGAGGGTATAAAGCATTGTTACCTGCTTGACATTGGTATTCTGCTTGGGGTGAGAAGCAACTGCTTTGTCTCAGGGAATCATATTTTGCTAGTTTTTGAAAACCACAATCTTGATAGTGTGTGCTATGCTTCCTAGTTCCTATGTAATGATCATCTACTGCTTCCCTATTATCATTACTATTTACAATAAATTTATATCGCACAAGTGTCTGTGTTCCTTATCAGGCATCTCCAAATGTGTTTAGCCTGGGGTTGTGACCTGTTAAGACAATTTGTTATTCACACTGATGTGCCTAAAGCAAGCATGATTGTCATGTCAAGTATGAAGCTGCTCTGAGTAAGTGCCAAGTTTCATAAAGGGCACTTCTAAATTAGAAAACACAGGGAACATACGTTAACCACAATGGGATGGTCACAAACCCATCTTGAATACACCAATCATCCCATTAATTACACACCATCTTATTCACTTTGACCAAACTCCGGGAGGCAGTGGAAGACAGCAGGGCCTGGTGTGCTCTGGTCCATGGGGTCACGAAGAGTCAGACACGACTTAACGACTAAACAACAATCTTATTCACATTATGCATAATGCTTCTGCAGAAACAAAATAATTCACAGTGCTTTGTTAACTAGTACGTTAGAAGCATGAGGAGGGGTTTATATCCTGAAGTTCATTTGCCTAAAAGCAAAGATAGTAGATTAATTGATTGCAAGGTGGTAAAACATGATCTTAGAAAATGCTGATTCACACCCTAGCTTATATTACATGAAATTACCTTCTAGCTATCTATAACATAAAAATGTACCAAAGCCAAAAGAAACATGGCAATTGTTACATATATATGAGTGGCTGCAAAAGGTTCAGTTCAGATTTGAGCTGTATATTATTAAATATAATGCAAATTAAAAATCACCAAGAATCTGAAATAGAAAGTGTTCCCCGTGACAGCAAAATTCCATTGGGAGATTTTCCAGACCTAATTACTTTATTGGGTACGGTAGAATCTGTGTGTGTGTGTGAGAGTGTGTGTGTCAGTATTCATGTGAATGAATGCAGGGAGCAGGCTGGCCCTACTATTAGGCAAAATTAAAGAGCTGTTTTAAGCTCAATGGCAACAGCTGTGTGTCTGTTCCTCCTCCCTTCCTCCATCATCCGCTTCTCCTGGGAGTCAGAACTGCACATGCCACATGGCCTGTTGTGGGCTCTCTAAACTAGCCTATTGCATCAGGCATAGTGTAGTATTCCAGTGCTACCGCCCCCCCCCCAAAATAAGACCTAACCTGAAAATAAGCCCTAGTATGATTTTTCAGGATGCTCGTAATATAAGCCCTACCCCAAAAATAAGCCCTAGTTAAGTGAAACCCCGCCCTCCACCATTGTGCAGCAACCAGAAGAAGATGACATGACTGTATTTGAATAAATGTAGGTTGTTGTACATGGGGAAAAAAATCCCCTGAAAATAAGCCCTAATGCGTTTTTTGGAGCAAAAATTAATATAAGACCCTGTCTTATTTTTGAGGAAACACGGTATTCAGTTGTCAGCTTAGTCAACCTCTGTACATCGAATGGGGAAGGAATGCCATCTTGTTTCATCCAGGCAGGCAAACATCTTGGGCAGGCCCTAACACTGGGCTGTGATGGTAGTGGTGAATGGAAGTGTATGGATGGTTGTGTGCAGGCAGGGGGAAGTATGTAGATGGTTGTGTGCAGATATATGGAGTGTAGATTTACTCCAGTCAATTTTTGCTTCTGCCTCACCACCCTTTGGTTTTGCTTGTGCCTATCATTGACATGTGGTCCCCAAAAGGTTACCCATGAGACAAAATGACCCACACCATTCTGGAGATTCGGCTTAGCCTTCACATGCAGCCATCGGTTGGCTGCTCTTAACTGGGACAGTTAACTGGACGGTTATACTAGAATCTGAGACATATGCTGAAAGGCTACCTTTGTATTTTATTCTGTGTTGCTCTTCCATTTATGTCTCTACTCCCTTTTCTCCTGGATCACTTTTGTTCATCAGCATAGTTGTTTGTCAGATATCACAATCTACCATCTGTCAGAGCAGTCAGGTTGCCTCTGAGCTGTTTCTACTGCTGGCCCTTTTCTGCAGTGAATCTGGTACAGATCTGCCTGAAGGGGTCATGTGGGAGCTGAAAAATGGTGCCCCATCCAATCCTGGTAAATAATAGTCAGGGTGATTGTGATGGATGCCCCATGTCACGCCTGTCACTCCTAGCTGGAGCTCATTTGCATAGCCTATGAGAGGACAGGAGGGGCGGAGTCATAGAGTCAGTTAGGGCAGTTAGTGAGAGAGAGTGAGGGAGAAGAGAAGGAGAGAGGTTAGCAGAGAGAGATAGTCAGAGAAAGCCTGAGAACTGTAACTAACAAAGAGAAACTGGTTAAAGTGATTAAATAAAACAGGAGGTGATCAAATGTGTGGCAGATATATGATATTTCTATGATTGTGATTCCATGAAATAAACAAAGAACATCTGTGATTCTGAATTGCCCTAATACCCTTTAATAAACAAGTTCTGTTGTTGGCAGCCAGTGTCAGACTAAAGTCATTACAGTGTGGATGAAATAAATCCACTGGTGGCAGCGAAAGTAAGAGAGAACGTCACTAGCGTGAGCCCTGCCTGGGTTTAGCAGAAAAAGAAACAGGGGCATGGGTGAACGTCACAGTGATTAAAGTACAATTAAAAATAATGCTTTGATCATTCTACTTCTATTGTTACTATGTTCACAGTAGTCATAGTGTATAATTTTCAGAAGGTACCAAAAGAGCACAACTTGTAGCTCCTCTCTTCCTCCTTGCAGTTTCTGCTGCAATCATGATTGCTCTTAATGAAATTTTCTGAAACAATCAGAGTTGCTGTCTTGTAAATTTAAGACAATTAATTTTAATCCAGAATATTTGTACAGAATCAGCATTTGCTTACAAAAGTGGTATGATAACAAAAATAAAAAGGAAAGAGCGGTGGCATCTTATGCTAACAGATTTATTTCAACTTCAGCTCTTATGGATTGTTGTTTGTTGTTGTTGTTTAGTCGTTAAGTCGTGTCCGACTCTTCGTGACCCCATGGACCAGAGCACGCCAGGCCCTCCTGTCTTCCACTGCCTCCTGGAGTTGGGTCAAATTCATGTTGGTAGCTTCGATGACACTGTCCAACCATCTCGTCCTCTGTCGTCCCCTTCTCCTCTTGCCTTCACTCTTTCCCAACATCAGGGTCTTTTCCAGGGAGATTTCTCTTCTCATGAGATGGCCAAAGTATTGGAGCCTCAGCTTCAGGATCTGTCCTTCTCATGGATTAGCTGAGGGCAATGTTACTTACCACCTTTTATTATGTCTTTACTGGGGATAGAAACAGATGTTAGAGAAAGCCTGTAATTAGTGCTAAAACCATATAAATTTTGTGTTTGTGAAATCTGATTTAAAGGAATAATCTTTTAAAAATATGATGCTCAATCACCAAACAAAGCAAGATAATTTATATAATCCCAGAGGTGAGAGAAGCTCCTGGTGTAATACTCAGATGCTTACATTAGTTAAGAATGTCTCTCTTCATGGGCTATCTCTAATGTCTGTTTCTGGCTTAGTTTGATGGATGACAGTGGGATCTGTAGGATGCTTCTCACATTGAAACCAAGGGAACAGATATCTTCATTTTAAAATTTGTCATTACTTTTATTCATATTATACACTTTAGTTACTTGTCAGGTATCACAACCCACAATGTGTTAGCTTCCAATCAGAAGAATACACTGAGAAGTATTTGGCCAAAACTCTGTTGCTTAGCGCAGTAAGTTACACTGGAGTAGGCTCATTGAATCAGTGGGGATTTGGTGAGTCAACTCCTACATAACTTCTGCCAATTCAAATGTGTCTACTGTAGTTACAACTTACTTTAGTACAGGAAGTTGCAACTAGAGTAGGCCCAGTTGAATCAACGGAACTTATGGAGGAAGACTAACCAAAATCCCCACGAGTCAACTGGCCTAATGTAGGGCAATTTGCCACCGTAAGGAACAGGATTTCAGCTAATGACTCATATAAGAGAGAAGAGCAGTTCTTTGAGGGATTTTTCCCATCTGCTCTAGCCTTGTGCTGCAGAAATAAAAACAGAACTAGATGTGCTTTGACTGAATCTGCTTTTAAGAAATGCTTCTAGACTAGACTGAAAATATATAAAGCTACTTTTTATTGACATTTTATAGACTACGTTTAGTGGAAAAGATTTCTTTTCTTTTATACAGGAAGTGCAAGTGCCTTTGGGGGTTACTAGAGCCAATTAAATTTCCTAATCCTTATCATTCTCACTTCGGGGACTTTTGGAACTCAAGTTAAAGCAATTAGTGCTACTAACTTTGAAGAAAAAAAATCTAAAGCTGTACTTTTCATTATGAAATTGAGGTAGTTTAGAATGATGCCTTTCACATCCCTAAAGTCTTTTTATAACACAGTGGCCGGCATCCTATTGTAGGACTGTGTGGTACACAACTGTGGTGAATTCATCAGCCAAGCTGGAGAAAATGAAAAGCTTTTCCTTCCCCCAGGTTCTGGGATCCCTAGGGATCCCTTTTATCCCAAGGAAGCATCTGGGAGCTGCAGAATAGGGGGGAGAATGTCTGAAAATCACTGCTGTTGGTCTTTTGTGGAGTTTTGTTTTAAATAACACATTTTGTCAATAAGAGTTAAAAGAAAAAAGAACAACAGAATGGGAGGGCACTATAAACACACGTTTATAGCTCTAATGCCAATGTAGAGATGACCACACCCACCAATAAGTATCTCAAAAGTTGAAGCTGCTGTTGAACAAAGTAAATTTGGAATCTAAAGCCAGAATGGAGCAGGAATCTGGCATTATAGAGTACCTACCACTGTTAGTTGCTGGTACCTTTTGGTTTTGCTGCTCTTTCCTTCTGTTTCTTCTCCAAGCCAGCAAGAAGGAGCAACAGAATCATAAATCCATAGAACTGTAAAGCTGGAAGCAATCCCAAGAGGCACCAAGTCCAACCAACTGATGACAGCGGAAAACCAGAGATAAAGCATCCCTGATAGATGGCCATCCAACCCCTCTTAAAAACCTCCAGTGAAGGAGAGTCCATCTCCCTCTGATGTCATCTATTCCATTACTGAACAGCTCTTACTGTCAAGAAGTTCTTCCAAAATTTTCATCAAAATTTTCTTTTTAATATTTTGAATCTATTGCTGCAGGTCCTACGATCTGGAGATGCAGAAAACAAGTCTGCACCCAACAGTCCTTCAGATATTTAAAGGTGGATATCATAGTGCCAATCAGTCTTCTCTTTTCCAGGCTCAACATACACTGCTCTGTCAGCCATTCTTCATAGGGCTTGATTGCTGTAACTTTTACCATCCTGGTTGCCCTCTTCTGGACACATTCCAGCTCATCTTTCTTAAATTGTGATGCCTGGAACTGGAGAGAGAATCCCAGGTGAGATCTTACCAAAGCAGAACAGAGTGCTACTATTGCTTCCTATGATCTGGACAATTCATTTTTATTTATTTATTCAAAATATTTTTATCCCGCCTTTCTCCTTAAAAAGGACCCAAGGTGGCAATGTATTTCTGTTGATGAAGCCTAGTATTGTATTGGTCATTTATTACTGCCACATCACAGGGGGCAATGAGGGCACAATCTGACTAAAGGTTGTATGTAGGGGGGCCCTGAGGCAACATCCATTTTGGTGGCAGCTGTCTCATTCTACTGCTTCCCAGTGTATGGATACCGGCAGAATGCTACTTGTATTCTGTGTTAGTTGTCAAAGACTGGCAAATGCCATGAAACATGTTGCAGTCAAGAACTGCACAATTAATATGGAAAAAGTTAAGAGGGTTTAATGCATGAAATGCTTACTAAATTATTTCATTTCAGTATGCTTGGATGGTGGCTTTTCATTGCCAGCTGAAATTTTTGTTTTGTTTACTGAGACATTTGGATCTAACATGGATGGATTTTTAAAAACTGGCCCTGGTTTTGTAATCTGATTTGAGTTGTACTCTCAGTTTGTTCTATTTTTTTAATCTGCTATGGTATTTTAGCAAATGTCAATCTTGCTGTTTCATCTGCTGTTTATTGCTTTCAGCTTCTTGCTGTTTTAAGTGATCATTCACTCATTTAGCTGATTATTCACTGCTCTTATTATTGTTGTAAGCTTCTTCCAAATTTTTAGAATAGATAGGACATAAATATATAATTACTTGCTGCACAGTGATGCAAACTTTTAAAACCCTACTTGGGGAAAACCAACTGGGAGAGCAATTTGGAGTGAGGTGTGGAAAACATTTCAAATGTTGAAAGAATTTGGTTATTTCCCTTTTTGATGCAGAGAAAATCAGGGAAAGATCCTCCTACTGCTACCCCCCTTTCTTGAAAATGGAAAAATGACCAGGCTGGATCACCCTTGGTTGAAAGAAGCAGAAAACTTTTGCTTACATTGCATGTTTGTGTTTTTCCCTTTTATATAGTGTGGAACTACTTATCCACATGTCTGTTTTCAAAGAACAGAAAATGGAGGAGAGAGGAAAGCTAGCTAATAGAACAACAGCCAGGATTCTGAGGCATGGAGAAAAACACAACAGTATGTTTTAGTAGCAGGCTTGCTCCTCATCAATATGCAGTATTAAGGGAGAATCATGCAGGGTTGTGTTTTTACAACATCTAATGCTCATCTCTCCTTCTTCCTCTTGTAAAGAGCAATAATGTCCAGGTACAGCCAATTAGAATCCCTAACTGAAACCCTTGTGGCAGCAGAAAAGATGAAAAGAAGAGTGGGAAAACACAGGAGGATTACAAATGGAAGCCAATGTTGTCAGAACCCTTAAAAAAGTTATTTGAAATCTTGTTAGGAAGCATGCCCGGTTTGTTTAGGCCCATTACAGAGTTTTCCTTTTACATAAATAGATGCATTCTGTTATAAGGGAAAATTGTTATAAGTGTTATGCTGATTTCATTGGTGTCATGAACCCAAAGAAAGATGGATTCTCATGTGTTGTTTGCCGAACACTTTAGAATAAGTGATATCATCTTTATTTTTATGTGGTATCTGCTGAGTTTACAACCCACATAATATAAATGGTACCCTATAATTATATTTAACATAGGGTGTGATAAGATAGCAATTCAGATTGCTTTCTGGACCACCTATGGTATAATCTATTTTCTAGGGACCAGTCACATACAGAAGATTGTGAACCAGCCTGAGCCTCCTCCATATCCAATCCAGATGTTTTTGGACTGACAGCAGGGCTAACTTCTTCTTCTTCTTCTTTTGAACTGGGCTGGAGCAGTCAGGACTGGATCATGTGTGCACCGAAGGGTCACTTTAAAGGAGACTGCACCCATTGAAGTGACATTTTCCAGTGCAATCCAGTATTGCTGATTGCACTCTTAGGCTATTAAAGTCTCAATAGGATCCTTATCATATTGATAATTAAATCACCTGAACTTTATTAGCCCTGATTATTTCACTTACGTTTGAGCCAGTACTTCTTACTGAAGTATATCTGGACTGATTTCTTACAAACATGTCCCATAACAACCAGTGGGACACTCAGTACTCAGTACAACATACTCAGAAAATATGTTGAAGGAGTGTTTTCCTACATTTTAGTTTATTCAAATAACGATTTAAAGCAAATGTTAAGCCTGAAGTAGTAACTCTCAAAATACATTCAGACCACAAATCCACCTCCCTGCTCATTCAGAATATAGGCACATTGATGCGACTTCTTGTACCTTATTTATACACTGAAGAATGCTGGGCCCAGGACAGAACCCTGTGACACCCCATTTGTCACTTCTCTCTAGAAATAATTGGTGAGCGGTTTTTTTTGGGTGCAATCTGACTTTGAGGTCTGACATTTGCTTGCATAAATCTCTAAATGTATTTCTAAAAATGGCACACAGCAATGTGTGTATTAGAAGATAATATATGTACAAATATGTATCTTAGTTGCACACAAGTGTCTGAATATTTGTGTGTGTAAGTAATATATACAAAAACATAGTGCACAGTTTCATGGGTTTGCTTTTTTAAAAATATCACAGAATGATGCAGATATTGGATGGGACAGACTTATGATTGAATATACAAGAGAACAACACAGGTTAGATATAGATATAGACAATTCATTCCATTGTAAAGTAAGTGCACCATCCCTTTTTAGGGTTGCACAAAACCAGGAGAAGTAGGAGCATGGCATTGACACCACCATTTTTTATCAGCTGAGAAAAGTCAACAGATATCACCAATCAATGCCTTTGTTGCCCAGAAGGCACATGGATATTAAGAGCATCATTGCCCCAGCTATTGATTCCAATAACTTTCAAGCTTATAGCACTAGATATAAGAGCTGTGCTGGATGTTAGGGCTCTCTCTAGATTTAATAATAGCAGAGCTGTAGTTGTAAACAGCAGCTCAACAGTCAGTTTCAATTAAAGAATAATGTAATGAGAAGTAAAACTCCAGGCTTCCCCTCACTGGTTTTTCAGTGGGAAAAAAGAAAGATATTGAGATAAATCAGATCTATTTGTTCTCTAGTATTTTTTATAATTAATTAGGATGTCCAGGTAAAGAAGAGTAAATCTTTATTAGCTGAAGCAGAAGCTTGACAGTGGCTGGTATTTATTACTCATTGATTAAGCAATATCCACAAATGATCCAGCACCCCCACATGAAGGATATTTTAACAGAGCACCTAGGATATTTGTGTGAATTACTATGGCAGCCAGGTCCATAGATCTACAAAAGTGGAAAGAGAGTGTATGGGAGGCTCTGGAAAGCACAGTTACTTTATTATCAGAGCTTGAAAAAGTTTTATGGGTTAGAACCATGGCCTAAATCCAATGTGGCAGTCATGGTAGTATTGGGACTCTTAGTTCCTCTTCCCTGCTTCTCTCTCCAATGCTGAAAATTTGCCCCGGAGGGTTTTCCAGCCCTCTAGAAAAGGTTTTTGGAATGTTGAGTATGCTGCAGTGGGGAGAAGAAATTACTCCCCCTGTGCTGGATTCCAGTCCTGGTGTGTTGAATGCCCCCTAGAGTCACAACTCAAAAGATTTAAAAATATGAAAATGTGCACAAGTAACAATGAAATAAAAAAAAAATCATGTGAAATTAAACTTACTGTAATATAGCTTAAGTCCTATTCCTAATGTTGATTTACCTGCCCCATTCAAATCCACACAAGAGACATCCACACATCCATTGCACAGCCACACATGTAGCATTCAATCTATTGGCTTCTAAAATGTAATGCAAAATGACATCTGCAGCTGCCTGAAAGAAAAGCAGAAAACATTCTCTAGTGCACACCCACCCTACTGAAAATGAAAGTAATTCAAATAATCTCTAACATATTAACACCCCTCCTTTGCTCTGCCAAGACACAAAATGGTGGCTCATCATGGAATAATTAACTTATCTGGTTGATCTGGGCCCTCCCAGGGGCTCCATGACTGGGCTTTCAGCTTCTTGGTTCTTTTAAAGTATTATGTTCTATTTTCACTGGCACGAAGCTATTTTAAAATTTATTATTATTATACCTTTCAACTTTTCTAATTTTAAAAAACCCAACAGTATTTAGCATTTCAGGGAGCCATGATCTGATACAAGCACCACTTTGGGTTTCCTTGATTGGTTCAGAAACTGATAAATACCCCCAGCTTCTATGAAGCAAAATAATAATTTCCAAACCTGAAGCAATGCCTAAGTTTTGTGCAAGAATGGAATGACTGCCAATCAGTGCTTTCCATATCCAACTCAGAATACCTATGCCAAAGGATAGCATGGTTGATGGCAACAAAAGCTTCAGAGGGGTCTAATAGAATCAGTGTACTATATTCATACTCCTGTCTTTTTCCTATCAAATGTCCTCTGACAGCATGACCAAGGCAGGTGCTGCTCCATAACCCACAAAACAGTTCATCGAAGTATAACTGAAGTTGAGTGGTCATCACTCTCTTGATCATCTGCACAAGAAAGGTAGGCTACCAGTCTGTAGGTGTTAAGTGTCCCAGGTCACGGTTAGATTTCTTTAGCAGTGGTCAAGGAGCAGGTAGAAACTCATGGATGCAGGTAGACTTGCCTTTCTTGCTAGATTTAATAACACACATAAGCTGAACATGCAAGTCCTTGCCCTACACAGAAGGATACAAGAGCGTAAGTATATGGCATGCCTGAATCTGTCAGCTTGGAATTTAGCTTCATGCTGAGCTTGTGACCTGGGAAAACCTGGTTAAGCCCTGAACTGACATATACATCCTCAAGTAATTGGGAAGAATAAAAAGGGATATTCAGAAGAATATTTCACAGGAATGAATGATCCTTTGATGTTCTTATCGCATTTCAAACTTCGCTAAAAATCAGCCAAAAGATGGAAAGTACTTTTGACTGTCCCAAAAACAATTTAAAAGGTGTCTTGTTTTGTTTGTGAACATACAGAAGAAATATACATATATGAACTGGAAAAAGTAGGCATATGGTTGTTTTAAATGATATTCTGCATTAATGTTGTATTCATATATCCATTTATAAGCCAAGGAGACTTATACCTTACTAGACAATGAAACTGCACCTAAAAATCTATATGAGAAAAATACTTTTTTAAAAATTACATACCCTTCCTATACAAACAGGAATTAATACAACATGAAACATGATCATTGCAGTGTTGTGGAAAAATAACTTACACAAATATTCTTTATGCATTTGAAAATGCAGCAAGTTTGGCAATGTAGTTGACAGACAGAGAGCAAATTACTGGCTACACAGTTCTTGCATATCCTTCCCTTTTTTATTTTTAAAATTTTCTTTGTTGATGATGATGGCTTAGAAGTAGCTGTGAGTTTATTAATGGTAGCAGAGGTAGTTATTGTTATTACTAGAAAGAAATCCATTTCATCTTCTTTGTCTGGAATGGTTTATAGAATCTGGGACACTGCTGTTACATTTGATGTAACATTATATACAGGCTTAAGAAGGACATATTATTGACAGTCTTTTCATTCAAGAATCCTTTTGTTCACAATTTTTTTTTCTTCAGAGGCGGTCTACTTTTACAGTATTTTGGAATGGCATACCATGATGATGTTATTTTTTGTTTCATGCTGTCAAGTCACTCCCAACATATGCTGACCTGAAGAATTAATGATCTCTGGTAAACCACTTCTGAAAAATTAATTATCTCTGGTAAACCATTTTCTAGCTGGAAAACCCTGAAAAGAATCACCAAAAATCAGAATTGACTTGATGGCATATTATTATTATTATTATTATTATTATTATTATTATTATTATTATTATTATTATTATTATTATTATTATTATTAAAGGTCCTCTTGTTAATGCCCTGCTCTTGCAAACTCATAGCTTCCTTTCTGGAGTTAACTTATCTCAGGTTCAGTCCTCCTCTCTTCCTGATGCCTTCAAATTTTTCCAGTATTATTGCTTTTTCCTATTGGTCTTGCTTTCTCGTGATATGTCCATAGTATAATAGCCCCAATATAGTCATGCTTGTCTCCATGGATCAGACTTGATCTGATTTAGTATACTCTTAGATGTCCTCTCTTCCAATACCACAATGCAAATTAATATATTTTTTCCTGTCAACTTTCATCACTGCCCAGCCTTCACAGCCATATATAATCCATATATATCAGGAATACCATAGGTGATCCTGATCCTGGTGTGTACCAGCATATCTTTACATTTAAGGATCTTTTCCAGGTTCCTCAAAGATGTCCTTCCAAGTCTCAGTTTTCTTCTGATTTCTTGCCTACATACTCCATCTGTATTGATGATTATATATTACTGATTATTATTGATTCATGATATTTTGCACCAATAGAACATGCTCACTATGTATTACTGAATTATATTTTAAGTCACATATTAAGATTTTTCTTTTATTGACAAGAATGGTTGAAACTATCTTATGATAATATTTGTATATTTACTGTATATATAAAGAGCATCATTTAAAAAGATTTTCAAAATACTTCCATAAAACTAAGGAAAGAATGAAAAACTCTACATTCTGTAATATTTTTTTGTGAAGAAGTGGGAGTAGGAGAAATTAGAAGTTAGGTGTATGCATGTCTACTGAAACAAGAGTTGTGATCAAAATACACTTTAATCACCAGCCTAAGGGCTCTTGGGGAAAAACATATGAAACTGTATTTTACTGAATTAGACTGCTGGTCAATTTATACCAGGAATGTGGAACATTTTGTGGCACCCTTTCACCAGAAAGCCTTTCACCAGAAAGGCTCTTTAATCTCTCTAGATTGAGAGCGAAGACCAAAGTCCAGATGAAATGCATGTGGGACTTCCTCTTTGCCGATGACGCAGCTGTTGTTGCCCATTCTGCTGAAGAGCTCCAACAACTTATGAATCGTTTTAGTAAGGCCTACCAAGACTTTGGATTAACAATCAGCCTGAAGAAAACACAAGTCATGGGCCAGGGCGTGGACTCATCTCCCTCTATTACCATCTCTACACAAGAATTGGAGGTTGTTCATGACTTGGTGTACCTTGGCTCAACAATTTCAGACACTCTCTCCCTAGATGTCAAGCTGGATAAACGCAGCTGGATAAACGCATTGGCAAAGCAGCTACCATGTTCTCTAGACTCACAAAGAGAGTATGGCTTAATAAGAAGCTGACAGCATATATCAAGATTCAGGTCTATAGAGCCTGTGTCCTGAGTACACTCCTGTACTGCAGTGAGTCCTGGACCCTTTGTGCACGGCAAGAGAGGAAGCAGAACATGTTCCATATGCGTTGTCTCCGACACATTTTTGGTATCACCTGGCAGGACAACGTTCCAAATAGAGTAGTCCTAGAATGAGCTGAAATTTTTTGCATGTATACGTTACTGAAACAGCGATGTCTACGTTGGCTCGGGCATGTCGCGAGAATGGCTGACGGTCGGATTTAAAAAGATCTCCTGTATGGAGAATTAGTTTAGTGCAGGGAAAGCACCCCAGAGGGAGACCACAGCTGTGATACAAGGATATCTGCAAGTGGGATCTGAAGGCCTTAGGAATGGACCTCAACAGATGGGAAACTTTGACATCTGAGCGTTCAGCCTGGAGGCAGGCGGTGCATCATGGCCTCTCCCATTTTGAAGAGACCCTTGTCCAGCAGGCCGAGGAAAAGAGGCAGTCCTGAACCCAGCAAAATCAGGGAGCTGGACAGGGGACAGATTGTATTTGTCTTCAGTGTGGAAGGGATTGTCACTCTCGAATTGGCCTTCTCAGCCACACTATACGTTGTTCCAAGTCCTCTATTCAGAGCACGTTACCATAGTCTCTCCAGACTGAAAGATGCCTACTACTTCACCAGAAGTCATGGCAGGGTCCCACCCCAGCAAAGTTTGGTTGAAAATTACAATGTAAAATTTGAGTGGCAACCAGGAAAAAAAGTCAATACAGGAAATCCAGAACATGACCCAACAGCCCGAAAAACCCACAAGAACCATCAATACAGGAAATGTTTGTTCTAAATGTGTTTTTCTGGCTTGCCCTTAAATTTTTGGCAGTGAGCTGTAGAAACATTTTTAACACCAGCAGTATTTATTTTAATGGGTGTTTTTTTTTTTTTTGAGGTGGGGGTTGTAGCAATCTGCCAATCACTTTGGGTAGCATGATTTATTCTCAACCTTTGTCAGGTCTTGTGGATGACCTTGGGAGGCCAAGTGCAAACCAGGTCTATGCGTTACCATCATTGTCTGTGTTGACTGACAGAGGTTGCCTAGAGTTTCAGGGATCCCTGGCTGGAGATTCCAGGGACTGAACTTGGGACCTTTTACATGCAAAACAAGTACTCTGCTTGCTTTCAGTAGAAACATGGCTGGAACAGATACCACACTCATTGACCAGGATCACCCCAAGTGAATTTCATAGAGCGTTATAAACATATGAAGCAGCCAATAACCATCCATTTCAAACAGAACCCTTAAAGTAGTGAGGGTTATGTGGCAGGTGGGCAAGTCAAATACAGCTTTTGTCATCATTGCACCTCCATGCTGGGTAGAGTCATACTGACTGACTGTCTTGTTCTCTTGAGATGAGCTGAAGCTGGTCAAAAGGGAGGCAACTCCACAAGGCAACAAAGACCATTCTGAGGGTTGATGAGAAGCTGTAACATACAGGTTTCTATTCCTCAGTTGGGGGGTGGTCTGATGGCTAACCTCTTTCCCAGGGCCTGTGAGAACCTCATTTGTCCCATGCCCCTCTGATTTGCTCCTTACGTTTTGGCTGCCATCTGATCAATTGCACCATCAAGATACTGTGATGGGTCAGTTTTCACCATTCCACCCCACCTGTTTGAGGCTGGAGGAATGCTTTTTTCAAAACTGGAGACTGACTTCTGGTTTACAAAAAAAATCACTGGGTTTAAAAGTGCTCCACTCGATTTGATGGAAAGACCCTCTGCACCCCCCAGTGGGTGTGATCGATCCCTGGGGAGCAATATTTGGGGAGGGTGAAATGTGTCCTGCATGTGGCCCATATGGCATACTTTGTCCTTTTACCGTTTAGATGCTCAATAGTATATGAACTGGAACAAGTATGTACATGCCTGTTTTAAATGATATTCTGCGTTAATGTTGTATTCCTATACCCATTTATAAACCAATGAGACTTACACCTTACTAGACAATGAGACTGCACCTAAAACACCTTTTACAGTTTAGATACTCAAATGTATATGAACTGAAACAATGATAATATTGCTCACGATGGTAACAGCAGAAACAGGGATTGTTTTGTCCCCACCCTACCCCACAAGAGGTCACTCTTCATTTTCTCTCCCAACACAATGTGCCTTCAGAGTATCATGACTACCTAATTACAGTGTCCTTCTGGAGCATGAAGGGGAGGGACACCCCTTCCCAGTAGCTGCCAGAGTGGACAAGTGTACTTCAGAGCCTGACACTGATCAGCAATAAACCTGCCCTTTGTAACTGTGTACATTTCATCCACTATTTGCAATTCATAAAGGAAATAAATATTAGTGCAAATGGATATTTGAGTTCAAGTTTGTATCTTGCCTGCTATTTGTTATCTATCAAACTTCCTATGTAAACAGTCCTTTTAATTCTTAATAGTTTAGCTAGCTTGGGAGTTTTGGAATTTGTATCAGATTTGAATTGTTTCTGTTTATGAATCTGTGAGCCATCTAGTGGAGTTAATTTTTGTGATCATTGAAAGCTCCTTTACTACAGTTTCCTAGAAAAAAAATAAGCACAAGAACAGTGTTTTAATGGTGTGTTCAGAAAGCACAATGGAGGGAGTGCTTGTCTTTGTTGCCACTTTTTGGATCACAGTGTTCAGTGTTTTACATGTTACATATGTTTAGATGGAATTAAATGTTCTGCTGAGCTCAATCTGTAGTACGTATGTGCAGGATTTCAGCCTAAGCTTCCAACCATAATGAACTTACCTGGGAGTAAGATCCACCAACCACAACTTGGTTTAGCTCTGATTAAATATTAGGGGAGACACAAAATATTTGGCTGCCTGACGGAAATAGGAAGATGGTGCTACTTCCCCATTGCACATATAGACATTGCCCAACTGAATGTTATTTCAATACCGGGAGTTGGACGGCATCTTTCACCACACCTGGAAGCAGTATGCCTCTGCTAATCTCAACATGTGGCACATACAGTTCAGTCCTGCAGCAAAGGGGAATGGTTAGCAGATGCTGGAGCAACAACCAAGGGAATGTACTGCTGCCCTTCACCCACAGCATCTCCACCTGATGTGATTAGATTCCACTTAACAGTATGGCTGGTGCTGGTAGACCTGCACAGGGCTGAACTGTTAGGTAACAAGAAATGAGACTGTTATTCCTAGCAAACATGCAAAAGGAGCTGCAATACACCACTCAGGAGGTTAGATGAACGTTCTGATCAGCCTTCATTATAGAAAGATGTTCATTTTCTCAGAAGTCATTTTTGTATGATGTTCAGATCAGCCTTTAAAAATGGCCTGAATCCTACTCATTATCACACCTAGCACTGGACATCTACCTAAATACCAGGAAAACAAATGTTCATACATGAACACCATTTCTTGTGCTCATTTGTTGCAGGGGGGATTCTGAAAGCTCAACAAGGGACTGCAACAGCAGCTGCTCCAGTTCCTACATGTAAGCCCCACATTCCCCTGCTGGGGTTAGAGTATCTTTGACCATAAGATGCTAATTCAGCACTTCTTCATGGAGATAAGTGAAAATAAATCACACACTATCTTAAGATCAGCTTCCTTCTCATCTTTTAGGGAGTTAGCATTAGGAGAAAAACTGAGGAAATAGCATCTAATACCATGCTGCTTTTAATCACATGCCTTCTCTCACTTCTCATGTCTAGAGATGGGCAGAAACCACCAGTTCAGCAGTTTGTGCTGGTTCATTTAGTGCCCAAAGAGGTGTTCAGCATGTCAAAGCCCTGCCTCCTTCAGTGGGTGCCCACCCAGAGTCAGCAGCCTGGCTTCCCTGCCCCTCCTCTTCCAGGCACTGGCTCTGAGTGGGCGCCTGCTGGAGGAGGCACAGCTTTGAAGTGCCTAACACCTGTTTGGCCACTAAATGAACCGGCATGAACCGCCAAACTGGTGGTTTGTGCCCATCTCTACACATGACATATGTTGCCAAGGATTGCCAGGGCAGCAACCGTTGTTCCCCACATAGTGGAGGGAGGATGTTCATGACTATCACCTTTGAAAACACTTTTCTGGATCCTCCTTTCCACATTTATCATAAGCTGGGAGTTCTCAGGATATGTGATATACTTTGTGTAAGTACAGCAAGGTCTGCTACGTATTTCTGGCCATCCACAGTGTGTAATACTGCAGAAACCTATAGTCCCCCAGTGTTTAGTCCTCCAGTCTCCAAGTTCTCCCATTCTTTATTCTTTCTACAGCCAGATGTTCTTCCCTTGAGATCTGAGCCGACAGGTGAAAAGTTACATGGCCCATGGAAAGGAAGAACAGTAAAAGGGGCTCAGATCTTCAGTGGCAACAGCACCATTCTGCCTTCTGTCATTTAGCATAATTAGGCCCACATTTGCGAGGAGCCCCATTAGAGCCAGGGGATTGGTTCTTGTCAGCAGGTTGGGTTCCATTGAACACACTGTAGCTTTTTAAAGATGTACAATCTGGATGTATCTGTCTGAATTGCACATTTATAACAGTTTGGTAACACTTCAGCTGTCATGGCTAGATACTAAGTATACTTGGATTTGTAGTGTGGTGAAGTAGGGGGGTTCATAGTGCACAGTTGAACACAAAATTTACAGTTGGAAACTGATACTGTAGATGCCTTGCTGTTAGAGCCATCCCATTTCTTCTGAGTGGATCTCTAACAGCTTTCAACTGTATAATATTTTTCCAACTGCACATTTTGCATCCAACTGCATGCTAGAAACCCCCCTGGTAATTAGAATCCTCTGCTGTAATTCAAAAGAGTGAACTAGAGCTTTTTGGCAGAGAAAGTTAAGTACCTAGCCAAATTACAAGTCTCAGGATTCTTTATGATGGAGCCATAAGAGTTAAAGTGATATCAAACTGATATAAATTTGTAGTGCAGATGTACCCTTAGCAGAGACAAAAGGAGCATGTGACAGATAGCAAGGGGATTTCTAATGATGGAAAAACCTCATATGTAGGGAAGAGAATCTGTGTCTAGCTAATTTCACTAATATATATTTTCTCTCTCTTTGAAGCAGTGCATTAGCATTAATATGTTATCCAAAACATTTTATTTAAATGTTTTTTATATAAAATGTATATTTTATGTATTAAATATATCTCCAATGTGGGAAGAAGTGTGTGTGTGTGTGTGTGTGTGTATTACCTTTTAATGTGTGTATATCATTACCTTTCCCACATTGAATATCTATCTATCTATCTATCTATCTATCTATCTATCTATCTATCTATCTATCTATCTATCTATCTATCTATCTATCTATCTATCTATCTATCTATCTATCTATCTATCTATCTATCTATAGATAGATATATATATATATATTCAATGTGGTAAAGGTAATGATATACAGTATATAAAATATCCCCTCTAAATTAATTATGTATTTACAAGTAATGCACTAAAAATGAAGTCATGGTGTGTTCTATTTTAAGTCAATTGCAATATTAGTCAATTACCATATATCACTAGATATAGGGAATGATTTGCCAGGGCTCATTTCCCAGTTCTCACTTCACGTTTGTAATGGGGCTCCAAGCCATTGTTCCAAGGTCATAGCAAAGGGCTGCTTCCCACGTTTGTTTCTCAAGATGTTCCTCCAGCCATCTGTGTCTGTAAGGTGACATATACATTTATGTCCATTAAAAGCAGGCTTTCAAAAATGTCCACAAGAGGCAGATTGGAAGGATGTGGATATTCCTTAAGAATACATAATATCAAGTAAAAGGCCCCCATGTTTAACTTTTTTTAAAAAAAATTTAAGACAAAAAACAAAAACAAATACAACAACAAAAATACAAAAAATACAAATAATAGTGCTTATTACAGACTAAATTCTAACGTGCACCCCATACCCATGGGACCCCATTTAACAATATTTTTATTACAAACTACCTTTCCAAAATTGTATAGAGTATTCTTTAGAGGCTTTCCCCCTTCCTTTCACTAACACAAATTCCACGAATCTCATTTTGCAAAGGGGATGCCAATAAAAGGTAAGAGGCTGGCTACAGACATGGAGAAGGTGTGCCTGGTTCCAGGAGAGATCTCCTCATATGTAGGGGCACCTCAGGAGCAAGCGGTCTTCTTGAGAGTCAGCTCCTGCTCCTGCTCACAGGGTGACCTAGAGTTAGATGACTCTCACTTGAGCCCTGGGTAGACCTCCCAGGAACAGCAGCCTCACCAGTAGCCAATAAAGAGGTGGTTGCCAAATGCTCATTACTGGAAAGAAACTGTTCCACATGGCTGCCATTTGTACCTGCCAGACCTTGTTGCTAGATTCTGATATCATGTCATGTCTTGACTGACTTGGACCATTCATTTGTGTGCCTTATGTTAATCCCTCGCTGGATTCTGGTTTTCTCTGTCAGCTACTGATCTTGGATTATTGATGTCAGTTTGGATGCTTGTTGTTTGCACTGATGCCTTTGGTAAGACTTGCCTGACTGACTGTCCAGGCTGTCTACTATTTTGCTCCTTGTAGTCTTATCACTATTTACATGCTTTTGAGATACCTGTTAGCAGTTAAAAATGGGAAGAAGGACAAGAAGTTCCTAGGCATACTAGAAGCAAGTTTGTTCATGTTTCAGAATAAAGAATCCTAAATCTAGCTGTGAACTCAAACTGTTTTGCTCCTAGGCAAAGATCACAGGCTTCCTTAGTAGTGTATGAGGGAGGGGGGAAGTAACAAAACTGAATATAATTCTGGATGCTTGACTAGATTAAAACAAAACCAACAGAATCATACTGAGTAGCTTTATTGAATGCTTAGAGGTGAGGAACTCCCAGAGAATAGAGTCTTAGCTTCTGGTGGTAAACAATCTTCTTCAAGAATGTAAATGTCATACATGCCACATTATACAAACTTTTTTCCCCTCTGAGAATGTTGTTATTGTTACATGCTGTCACATTTTCTCTGACTTATGGAGACCCTATGAATAAGTGATCTCTTCAACAGCCTTGCTCAGGGTCTTGTAAACTCAAGTCTGTGGCTTTCCTTATGAGGTCAGTCCAACTCATATTTGGTCTTCCTTTTTTCCTGCTGCCTTCAGTTTTTCCAAGCATTATTGTCTTTTCCTGTGCCAGAACAGGACAGCATCAGCTTCAACACTTTTCCCTCCAGATATAGCTCAGTCCTGATCTGATCCAGGACCTACTTGTTTATCTTCCTGTCAGTCCAGGGTATCTGAAAAGCTCTGCTCCAGCATCACATATCAAACACATCAGTTTTTTCCCCGGCCAGCTTTCTTCACTGTATAGCTTTCATACCCATGCATACATAGTTGTTGGGAATACAAGAGTGGGGATGATCTTAGCCTTGGTCTCTACTGACACATCCTTACATTTCATGAATTTTTTAAACTCCTTCATTAATGCCCTTCTGTGTCTCGGTCTTCTGATTTCTTGATTGCAGTTCCCATTTGGAGTCTTGAGAATGGTGTTACTGAAAGGCTGACTCATGATGAGAAAACTGTGGTCACAGTCATCTTGTCAAGTTTACATTTCAACTTGACAAGAGTGTTAACCACTTTGACCAAATATATGTATCACATCAATTTAGTGCAGCTGGGAAATAAGTGGAGAGAACATTTTCTCAAGTACTAGAACCATTGTAAGTACACGCACAGTAGTATATTTAGCCATATTTTGTGGCATGTACATTATAAATTTATAATAGAGCATACTAAAAATTGACTGAACACAAAATTAGCTTTTAATAGGACATAAGTATCTTTTTAAAAACAGCTCAATTTGCTCCTTACTCAGAAGAAAGTATTCATCATCGTTCTGAGGACTCTATTTTACAAACCATTGTTATTTAAATAGTAGAGCAGGCATTTGTAATTTAGAAGCTGGGCACAGAAGAGATGTGTTTCCATTTTTTAAAGACCATGCCCCGATCCAACCCTCACTTTTGATTTGGAAATAGTAATCCTGATATGTTCAAAGCAGAGAGATTGAGAATTGTCTTCATCTCAGCTTCACAATCATTAATTATCCTCCATGTAATTCAAATGAACATAATTCCCTTCATGAATAAAACTACGAGTACTGCACACAATCCTATCCACTCAACGAGAACCTAAAACATTTTTACAGAACCACTCTTCTTAGGAAACAATCTTGGCAACCTTTGGTAGATCACAGCACGACAGGAATGGAATATACTGAGCAAAAGCCATTTTAGAACATAATATACTACTGGTTTCTAAGATCTTGTGAACCACTGATGAATAACAGAGTAAATGCTTTTAGTTTCCAAGGGAAAAAACAAGTTTCAGCACTAGCCCAAAGTATAAGTTCTTTAGGAATGTGGTAGAACGTGTGACATTTTCTGTGCAGAACCATTGTAAGTGCACACAAAGTAGCGTATTCTGTTACAGATTGCAACATATAAATTGGAGATTTATCATTATAAAAGTTCGGTAAACACAGTAGTCCTTAACAGGGCATATGTATCAGATTGACTAGGTGTGTTATGATAACGCAGGTCCCTCCTTTTTCCTCTTCAGACTTTTACATGTTCATATGGAAAAAGCAATGAGCAGACAGGGCTAACCGCTCCTTTCTATCTATGTGGATGACACCATGGTAAGTAATAAGTGAACAGGGCTAAAGCCTATGGCCAATCTGTCTCATCATGATTAATAATGCATAATCACTTTCCACTCTCCCTGCTTTTAGGAAAGATGTGAAGATACATTTTTTAAACATTTGTGATATTGTTTAATTTATTGTGATGATTTTAACTATTTGAAGGCATTTTGATTTTAATGGTTTTTATGCCATTTTGTTTGATTTTCATGATTTTGTGGTTGCATGTCCATTTTATTATATTTTAGGATGTTTCCAAGGCATTTTGATCACTACGTAGTAGTGAAAAGGTGAGGTAGTGAGATGCCAAGGTATGCAGTAACTATAGCACCATTGCTTTAACTTCTCATACAAGCAAAGTGATGGTCTGGGTGTTGCAACAAAGGCTTTTACTTATTATTACTATTAGTTTTATTTATATGCCACATTTCTCCCAACACGGGACCCAAAGTGGCTGGAAATGGAGCGAGAAATGCTTGATGTTCAAGGTGGATTTCGAAAAGGAAGAGGCCATTGAGATCACATTGTAAACATCTGCTGGCTTCTGGATTGTATCAAAGCCTTTGACTGTGTGGACCAAAGCTGAGAATGAGCTGAGGTTAGCTAAGGACACTAAAAGCAATAAAAAAGCATTCTTCATGTACGTGAGTAGCAAAAGACAAATAAAAGACATAGTGGTACAGCTCCGCAATGGAGATGGAAAAATGATAACAGAAGACAAAGAAAAGGCAGAGGTGCTCAATTGCTATTTTAGTTCCATCTTTTCCCATAAGACAGACTATGAACTTCCAAACAAATTGGAAGTGCAAGTGGGGGGGACAGGATTGCAGCTGGAGATTGATAAACAAATAGTCAAGGAATACCTTACCACCTTGAACAAGTTCAAATCTCCAGGGCCAGATAAACTGCATCCGAGACTACTGAAGGAACTCACTGAAGAATTCTCAGAACCGCTATCCATTATTTTATTGAAATCATGGGAAATGAGGGAGGAGTCAGAGGATTGGAGGAGGGCTAATGTTGTCCCTATCTTCAAAAAGGGGGAACTTCAGGCCAGTTAGCCTGACATCAATCCCAAGCAAAATTCTGGAACAGATCGGAAAGCGGTCATTATGCAAGCATCTAGAAAACAATGCAGTAATAACTAGAAGCCAACATGGATTTGTCAAGAACAAATCCTGCCAAACTAATTTGATCTTGTTTTTTGATCAGGTCACCTCCCTGATAGACAGAGAGAATGCTGTAGATGTAGTATATCTTGACTTCAGCAAAACTTTTGACAAAGTGCTCCATGATATCCTGATTAGCAAGCTAACTAGGTGTGGGCTGGATAGATCCAGTGTCAGGTGGATACACAATTGGCTACAGAATTGTACTCAAAGGGTGATGATTAATGGGTCCTTCTCTAACTGGGAAAGGTAACAAGTAGGGTACCCCAAGGCTTAGTCCTGGGCCCGGTGCTCTTCAATATTTTTCTTAATGACTTGGATGAGGGAGTGCAGGGAATGCTTGTCAAATTTATTTATTTATTTATTTACAAGATTTTTTAGCCGCACCATTACCAATGGTCTCTGAGCAGCATACAACAATATTAAAACTTTAAAACATTAAAACCATTAAAAATAGGCAATATTATAATGATACCCTATATTAAAAACAATCATTAAAACATTAATATTAACAAATCCTGCTGCTCATATGGCCAGCTAAAGAATACTATTTAATTAAAATGGTGGCTAAACAGAAAGGTCTTTGCCTGGTGCCGAAAAGCCAAAAGTGTTGGAGCCAGACGGACCTCTATAGGGAGGGTGTTCCAAAGTTGGGGGGCAACAGCCGAGAAGGCCCTGTTTCAGCATGCCATCCCCCTCACCTCTTTCAGGGATGGCACCTTCAGAAGGGCCTCCTGGCCTGATCTTAGAGGACGGGCAGGCTCGTATGGAAGAAGGCGGTCCTTTAGGTAACCAGGTCCTAAGCCGTTTAGGGCTTTATATGTCAAAGTAAGCACTTTGAATTGGGCCCGAGCAGCAACTGGCAGCCAGTGTAAATTTTTCAGAACCGGCATGATATGAGTCCGTGCGGCAGCACCACTTACCAGCCGCACAGCCCGGTTCTGTGCCAGTTGCAGTCGCCGGACTGTCTTCAAAGGCTGCCCCACGTGTAGCGCATTGCAGTAGTCCAGTCTGGTTGTTACCAGTGCATGTGTGACTGTTGCCAGGCTTCGCTCATGCAGGTTAGGGCAAAGTTGATATATTCTCCGCAGCTGTAAGAAGGCACCTCTGGACACCGAGTCCACCTGGGCTTCCAAGGTCAGACCCGGGTCAAGGAGCACCCCCAAGCTGCGGACCCTGTCCTTTAGGGGAAGTGTAACCCCGTCTAGGGCACAGAAGTGGCCCTTTAACCTATCTGGCAGAGCACCTAGCAGCAGCACTTCCGACTTGTCTGGATTGAGCCTCAGTTTATTGACCCTCATCCAGTCCATTATCGAGTCCAGGCACGAGTTAAGAATGGTGACTGCCACACCTGGATTGGTAGAGAATGAGAGGTAGAGCTGGGTGTCGTCAGCATATTGCTGACTCCTCAGCCCAAACCTCCTAACGACCTCCCCCAGCGGTTTCATGTAGATATTGAATAGCATGGGGGACAGTATACAGCCCTGAGGAACCCCATGACACAACCTCCATGGATCAGAGCTACTGTCCCCCAGCACCACCTTCTGGACTTGATCAGCCAGGTAGGAGTGGAACCACTGTAAAACGGTGCCTCCTATTCCCATCCCAGCCAATCTGTCCAGAAGGACACCATGGTCGATGGTGTTGAAAGCCGCTGAGAGGTCCAGGAGAATCAACAGGGATGCATTCCCCCTGTCTTTCTCCTGGCAAAGGTAATCAAACAGGGTGACCAAGGCAGTCTCCGTCCCATAACCCGGCCTGAAACCCGATTGAAATGGATCTAGATAATCTGTTTCATCCAGGAGAGCCTGGAGCTGCTTAGCCACCACACGTTCCAACACCTTGTCCAGAGAAGGGATGTTCGCCACTGTTCGGTAGTTGATCACTAGACCTGGGTCCAGATTAGGCTTTTTTAGGAGTTGGCAAATCACCGCCTCCTTTAATGGGGCGGGGACCACTCCCTCTCTTAACGAGGAGTTGATGACCTCCAGGATTCAGGTGCGAACCCCCCTGGCTGATTCCTTTAGTAGCCATGATGGGCAAGGGTCGAGTTGCGTAGTAGTGGCATGAACCGATCCAAGCATCCTGTCCACATCCTCGGGTCGTAACAACTGAAACTCATCCAATAAATTATGACATAAGTCTGGAGCACTGGACACAACCATAGGGTCTCCATCAACAGTGGAGTCCAACTCTTTGCGAATCTGAGCAATTTTTCCCTCAAAGTGTGTAACAAATTTGTTACAGCGAGATCCCCTCCGTCAGCTCAGGTAGGGAGACTGTTGGTAAGCAGCAGGGTGGGCGGTACACCAACAGAATCCCAAGTCTGTCTCTTGAGCCCAACACACAATACAGGCCCTCTACACCATTTCCCAAGGGGACAGGGAGTCTGGAAAAGTGGAAGGGATTTTCAGATGATACAAAATTGGGCGGAATAGCTAATATCCTAGTAGACAGAAACAAAATTCAAAATGACCTTGATAGGATGGAGCACTGGGCTGAAAGCAACAGAATGAAATTCAACAGGGATAAGTGCAAAGTCCTTCACCTCAGAAAAAGAAACCAATTGTGCAGTTACAAGATGGGGGATACCTGGCTCAGCAAAACTACGAGCGAGAAGGATCCTGGAATTGTTGTAGATCACAAGCTAAATATGAGCCAACAGTGTGATGTGGATACAAAAAAGGCAAATGCTATTTTAGACTGCATTAATAGAAGTATAGTTTCCAAATCCCACGAGGTGCTAGTCCTCCTCTATTCAGCACTGGTTAGGCCTCACCTTGAGTATTGTGTCCAGTTCTGGACACCACACTTCAAGAAGGATGCTAACAAATTGGAACAAGTTCAGAGGAGGGCGACAAGGATGATCAGGGGGCTGGAAACCAAGCCTTATGAGGAACGACTAAAATAATTGGGTGTGTTTAGCCTTGAGAAAAGAAGACTGAGGGGTGATATGATAGCACTTTTCAAATATTTGAAAGGCTGGCATACAGAGAGGGGCAGGATATGTTCTCGGTCATCCCAGAGTTTAGGACACGCAACAATGGGCTCAAGTTAAAGGAAGCCAGATTTCAGTTGAATATCAGGAAAAACTTCCTAACTGTTAGAGCAATACAACAGTGGAACCAGTTACCTCAGGAGTTGGTGAGTGCTCCAACACTGGAGGCATTCAAGAAAAACTTGGATAATCACCTGGCAGATATGCTTTGATTGTATTCCTGCATTGAGCAGGGGGTTGGACTTGATGGCCTTGTAGGCTCCTTCCAACTTCACTTTTCTATGATTCTGTGATTCTATGGGAAACCATGGGTTGTTCTGAAAGAAATGGGTGTGCCTCAGCACTTGATTGTCCTGATGAGGAATTTGTACTGTGGACAAGAAACAGCCATTAAGACAGAATATGGAGAGACGGAGTGGTTTCCTATAGGCAAAGGTGACAGACAAGGGTGCATTTTATCCCCTTATCTGTTCAATCTGTACTCAGATTATATCATACAGAAAGTCAGACTAGATTCAGATGAAGGAGATATAAAAATTGGGGGAAGAAACATCAATAATTTAAGATATGCAGATGGCACCATCTTACTGGCAGGAAGCAGCAATGGCTTGAAAGGACTTTTAGTGAAAGTGAAAGAAGAAAGTGCCAAAGCAGGACTGCAATTAAGGTTAAGAAGACCAAAATCATGGCTACAGAGGAAATACACAACTTTGGCATTGACAATGAAGAAACTGAAGTGCTTAGAGATTTTGTATACCTTGGTTCAATCGTTCATCCTAATGGAGACTGCAGCAGAGAAATCAGAAGTCCGAGATTCGGAAGGGCAGCAATGAAAGAACTAGAAAAGATAATCAAGTATAAGAATGTGCTACTGGAGATGAAAGCCAAGATACTATCATATTTCCAGTCACCATGTATGGGTGTAAAAGCTGAACAGTAAGGAAAGCTGAGAAAAAAAATTGATTTGTTTGAAATGTGGTGCTGAAGGAGAGCTTTCCAGATACCCCAGACTGCCAGAAAAATGAACAAGTGGGTCAAATCAAGTCCAAAATATTTCTGGAGGCAAAAATGTTGAAACTGAGGCTATCCTACAGAATTCTCTGGAAAATACAATAATGCTGGGAAACGCTGAAGGAAGCAAGAAAAGAGGAAGACCAAATATGAAGATGAATTGACTCCCTAAAGGAAGCCATGAGCTTGAGATTGCAAGCCCTGAGCAAGGCTGTTGAGGACAGGATATTTTGTAGATCATTCTTTCATGGGTCACTATAAGTTGGGGGTGACTTGATGGCATATAACAACAAGAACATAATCTTGTTATTGCCTTAAAAACACACTCAACACAAACCTATCCTATATTCACCTGCTGAAATGCTATTTCATAATTCATAGCATCATCATAAGTCGGAAGCATCTTGATGGCACATAACAGCACAACAAAGGTGCTGGACGTTCTTTGTGTAATTTCCAAAACAGAAATGACAACTGTTGAGGATAGCTTCTAGGCTCACCCAGGTATCATGTTTCATGTCCAGCCTGTGGCTACCAGTAAAATAGGTCATCCGATCTCAATTCAACTGATGTCATTAGTTTGCAGTGTGAAAACTATCACATAGTAAGACATTTCCTTTGTAGAGGTAATGTTTCTGACCAAGCAAGCATGAAGGCTGAATTTGTTGAGGGGATGATATAACCAGTTCACAATGAAGGTCATCTATAATGGAAACTTGCATTACATAACTGCCACCTACCCACTCCATCAGAGAACAAATAGAGCTGTTCGTTTTTTAATTATTTCCCCACTCTTAATCTTGATCACACCCAAAATATTTTTAAAGTATTTCTTTGCATTTTCCTCCCAAAGATGGAAGCTGTTCCATTATTTCTTGAGCACCTTCTCCAACTTACACTGCTTTGATAAGTAGACTCCTCAGTTGAACAGCAACTTGCTCATACGATCAGCTGAATCTAGCAATAAGTGTTCTGAACTAATTATAAGAGCCTATTAGATCAGTCCAAAGATTAGACAATATATATTTTCTAACATCTCTCAGAATCCTCAAGCCAGTATGGCCATGCTAGCTTGTGGATTATGAGAATTACAGTTCCTCCAAAAGCAACTTCTCCAAGCTCTGGACCAAAACAAAGTGTCAAAGTTCAGCATCCTATTTCACACACCTGTGAAAAGGCCACCAGCATGCATTATCTGAAAACACCATTCGTGCCACCCTGAACAGCTCAAAAGTCCAATTTTGTCTGGACAAACTGGACTAGGAAATCTAATAAGCTAGTACAAAAAGCACTTGAGGAGCCATTTAGAAAGCCTATTGCAATGGGCAAGGGAGAGCTCACCCCTTGGCTCAGATCCTCCTGAAATGGTTAGTGCTTAAATGCCTTCAATTTCCCAATCAGTACTATAGTCACAAATTAAGAAATGCAAGGTCCCTCCATCTCTCTCTCTCTCTCTCTCTCTCTCTCTCCCCTGAGCATGTATTCACACACTCCAAATTATGGCAGCTGCAGCTATGCAGGAAAAAGGCAGGAATCCATGGGGAGAGGAGGGAGAAGCTGATCCAGAGATCACACATACCCCGACACCTCCCCCCCTTTTCCTTGCACTGCTGTGAAATGTGCTGCCATTACATTCCTATTATTTAGTTCCCGCCTCTTCCTGGGCTCAGTAGCAGGACACTACAAAACACAGGGGTGGGGGGAGGGGGGAGGGAAAGAGAGAGAGGGACGAAGAGAGAATGAGAGAGAGAGAGAGAGAGAGAGAGAGAGAGAGAGAGAGAGAGAGAGAGAGAGAGAGAGAGAGAGTGTTGGATGGGGGAGAAGGAGAATTTTCCAAGCAGCCTGATGAGAGAATTGTAGGATGGCTCCTCTTCTGGGTTTTACTTGACACCTTGCCTGCTTGCACTGACACTGATTGGGATGCAGACAGCTAAGCAGCACCCAAGCCAACCTGATCCAGCAAGCAAGCAAAGCAGACAGGCAGGCAAGCAAGGAGAGGATGAGCCGGCTCTCCCTGCCTTGGATGGAGTGTGAGGCTGGATAAGATTCCTCCCTTAACCAAAGGGGAAAGTGATCTGAACGGTGGGGGAAAATATATCCTAATGACACACAAAGAGAGGGTAGTTTGGAAGGAGGGACCGGTTTGAAGAGACATGAGCCAGCAGCTAGCTGAGGGGATGGAGGGAGTTATCTGACAGAGCTAACAGGGAGTGATCCAGGAGTTTCCTGTTTGCAAAAAAGGGCCTGCGCTTCTACCTCCCTTTGGTGGTATGACTACACCGCTGTTTCCAATATAATCACTCCAGCACTGTAGCTCTATTTGCACACCCATTACTCAAATGAACAGAAAGTGGAAGTTAATTTGTCCACGAAAACTCACATTAAAATATAGCAGTTCATCTTTAAGGGGCCACAACATTTTTGTCTTCTTTATTTTTTATTTTTGTTTTGGCCTGATGTCTCAAATGAACAAGGTATCCCTAACAGATCTCTCCCATAGACAGTTAATAATCTGAATTAAAAGTATAATATGTCATAGTTGTACAGATACAATGGAAAGGAAAAATCCATGTTAATTACCCTGAGTTGCATGGAGGAAGGGTGGGATAAGGATGCACTACACTAAGTGGTTTGTGTGAAAGATTATGTGGATGAACTCATGATGAATCTTAAAACAGAAAACATGTTCCTTAAGATGAAGAATGCAACTTGCAATAAAAACTTTAAAAATGGCATTGAGACTACGCATTGTATGGTACTATGTATTCTTAGTTCTACTGTACAATATGGAGTCTTAGAATTTAACACAGGTTACTATGAAAAAGATAAAACCAATGTGAAACATGGGTTTGTTGCAGAATTCTAGAATTTATTGATTCAAGGAAATGACCCACAAAACAGTAATAAGAAGGACTAAAAACCATCAAATCATAAAACACATAAAGTGAAGTAAGCTAGAATACTTTGGTCATATAATAAGAAGCAAAAACTGCATAAAACAATATTGTAATTTACTTTGTAATTTAAGGTAAAAAACTGACAAAATACATACAGATAGAAGAACCTTTTGATTGGAGAACGTTCAAGACTGGTTTGGATACAACATAACATCATTTTTAAAGAGTTGCCACATCCAACATTGGAGTAGCCATGATGATATTCAAATGCCAGTAGGAGAGGAACAACAAGAAGAATCAGCATTGCTTAAAATATTTTCATGAATTAAAAGTTAGCATGTTGGGAAATGCCCTTTGCATATTAAGATATTTCACCATTTGGGGGAAAAAACCTTATCTTCAGAGTACCTACTTTTGCATTGCATAACATTACCCTGCTTTGTTTCCTCTTGGTACAAGAGTCCACAAAAGAAACACCACATGGTGGCACTCTGGTTGTGTTCCAATTAATGGTCCTTCCTTTCAGAGAAGCACCTCCTTATAGTACAGTCAAAAGCAAAGCCATTGTCCTTCTGGAGCATCTTGTAGACTCTTTGGAAAATGCCCCCCTTCCTTAAGCTTGTTTTGTCTGTCTCCCATCGTGCACCTTCTTCAGCCTTCTCCTTCAGTAAAAGACCTTTATCTTGCTGCCAGCAGTGGCAGCTGCTGGGGTGGAATCATGGCAGTCCTTCCAACAGCAGTGTTTTCCCAGTGTTGAACTACAGGAGATGACTTTAATGAAGCTCAAATCCCCTCCTCTTACATTTTCTGTCTCCCCCCTCATCTACCATGGACAGCAGAAGTCCTTCCTGTTCTGATATTTCCAGCAGACCTGAAGGTTCCTGCTGCTAGATTAGAAACAATAATTAGCTAAAGGGGGCTTAAAAAGGCTGATGATTACTGGAGAGCTGGGATTCAGCTCTCCTGACCTGAAGGTGAGTGACATTTAACAGCTTCCTTTAGAAATAGCCAAATAGCCAGGATGCATGCAGAATACTCTGGACTCACTATAACAGATATTTGAAAATATATCTTTTAGGAGATTATAATCTACATTGTCTGGGGAATTCTGGGAATTGCAGTCCAGAACTCTAACTTTTACAAGCTCTGATATAACCACATTCCTTGATTTGATCTCTTTCAGCTGTACAGAACTAAAGCTACCAGAATCCCCTGGTCTATTCTATTGTCCCATGCTTTGGCTGTACCGATGACAGCAACCCACAAGATTTTAACAACTGTATTTAACACATATATCTTCTGGTGTGCCTTGACACATTTTTTGGTCTGGATAGTGTGCGTCTGGACATAGCTCACCACTCAGAAAATTAAAAGGGGAAAATTTCCTCCATCTTTTAAGATTTGTTGTTCATGTGCTAAATGTCTCTCTGTTACGCAGCTACTAAAGGTCCTAGGGTGAGAAGCACAATACCAGCAACCTTTCATTCACAACTATGTTTAAGAAAACAAGAAAAAGCCATGTGTTAACATTACTGCAACTTGTATGACAGCAGTGAGGTCCCCACCATCCCTTCTCAACCTACAATTGTGGTTTTCTCATACAATAAGTATATTGGGGTGTTTATTGTTCCATGATAGCAGCTTTTTTTTTTAAGCATTGCTCCTCAGGTTTTACCCACTGCAAGACTCCTCAAGTTTTAACTGCAGAAACTGAAGAGGTGCCACTTCTTATGTTACAGAGAATGAAGCACCTCAGCTGTTCAATTTCTGCACACCATGCAACTTTCCTCGTGCAGACTGGGAAGTGATAAATGTTATGCCAGGTAAAAGTATGTTTGATATGTGTTTGCCCATAAGTTGAGTAATTTTGTTGTGGCTTCAGAATACACACAAACATTTCAAAGATTCATTTTACCATATCTGGCAGTGGCGCAAGCTGTTCTGTCTGCTCAGGCAGGAATCAAAGTGTTGCCTCCAATAAGTGCCACCACAGTTGTCCTCCTGCCACTTAAAATTGAAATAAACTACTATGTCAAAGAAAAAGGGACAGCACAAATGCTGACCTGCAACCAAAACATCAAATGTACATAAGTGGCCTTCTGTTTTTGAACACTTCTGATCCAGAGCAACATTTCCATAGATGGAATGGGGAAGATACAACTTCCATAGATTTCCACTTAACCCTCCAGTCCTCTAACCTGCTCTCATTCCCATAATCTGCTCTGGAGGCTTAAGAGGTGCCCGAGAACAGTGTGGGAGACGATCCTGGGGGATGTGGGGTAGAATAATTGGCAAAAATAATCTCTTCCCAGTTTACGTCATCAAGTGGGATTCTGCCGGAAAAGTGCATCCTTTGGAGCAAATACTGATCCAGCCCAGTGTAATGTTTTTCAGCCACCATACAAAGTAACCAAAAAAGCTAACAAAATGAAGTGACATTATTTGCACAGAGATGTGAACTTTTGAAATATTTAGGGAGTTGCCACTGAAGGTTTTTATGTTACAGATATTATTTATATCCTCTGTGACAACTACACTGAACAAAGAGATGATGTACTGCCTCTTTGACATCTGAAAAAGAAAACATACAACTAGTAAAAGCATAAATCAGATAGGAGGGGAATGATATATAGAC
This sequence comes from Intellagama lesueurii, assembly GCA_037013535.1. Lineage (NCBI taxonomy): Eukaryota > Metazoa > Chordata > Lepidosauria > Squamata > Agamidae > Intellagama > Intellagama lesueurii. The sequence goes on from JBAJHW010000004.1 coordinate 50,351,462, forward strand.
AGAAATAGCACCCCTCTCTTCTTTGGAAGCCAGTGACTTCCACTGCAAAAAAAAAAAAAAAATCAGGTTTTATAGAGCTGGAGGCCTGGTATTAAAATTCATTGTAAATATCCCAGAGAGATAGTAGCTATCTTGGTCTATCTCTGGCTGGTTACTGAAAGTAAATGATTGTTCTTGCTTCAGATGACTAGACTGAATACGAGCTGTCAGTCTTACCGATTAACACCATATGTCAGCATGGAAAGTGTCCTAACATACTCAGACAGGGTAAAAGAGTGACAGCAAATGATTGAGGATAAACAGCCTTTTATGAGTGAGCATTAAAGCCTGACACGGGAAAGAATCTGATTTGGGATAAGGAATGAAAAAGTGCTGATTGGGATCAGGATGATTCACTTTAAAAGAGGCTTGGGAGAAGCAACACAGGCACTGATAATACAGGAAAAAAAGGTATAGATACCACACATGAGAAGCATACAGAGGGCTACTTAGGCCTGGATTAATGGTTCTGAAGAACCTATAATGCTGTGGCCCTATATCTCAGATCTCTTAGCAACACCTTCTCCACATCCACAAAGACATACTAGGACCAAAAATAAAAACAAAACACACAGGAAGTCAGTTTTCATTCAGAGTTCGGCTTGAGTCAAGTTTTTGTGAGTATGTCAACATTCTGTCAGGTGATACAGAAACAGTCACTGATTTCTGATTTTTAAAGGTCAGGAGGAACAGGAGAAACACATTCTGTACATTTGGATGTTTCGAAAAGATCACACTACCATAGACACTCCATCAATTTGTTTCACAATAATCATAGAATCATACAATACTGAAGTTGGAAGGGGCCAATATGGCCATCATGACCAACCCACTGCTCAATGCAGGAATACAAGTCGAAGGATATCTGCCAGGTGGCTGTCTAAGTTTCTCTTGAATGCCTCCGGTGTTGGAGCACTCACCACCTGTTGAGATAATTGGTTCCACTGTCTTACTGCTCTAACAGTTAGGATTTTTTTCCTGATATTCAATCAAAATCTGGCTTCCTGTAACTTGAGCCCATTGTTGGGCTCTGGGATGATTGAGAACAGATCATGTCCCTCTCTGTATGCCAGCCTTTCAAGTATTTGAAAAGTGTTATCATATCACCCCTCAGTCTTCTCTTCTCAAGGCTAAACATGCCCAATTCTTTTAGTCTTTCCTCATAAGGCTTGGTTTCCAGCCCCCTGATCATCCTTGTTGCCCTCCTTTGGGTTCCTCTTTTTTGCCCTTTTTGAAGATAGGGACAGCATTAGCCCTCCTCCAATCCTCTGGCACCTCCCGCGTTTCCCATGATTTCAAGAAAATAATGGATAGCAGTTCTGAGAGTTCTTCAGCCAGTTCCTTCAGTACTCCCGGATGCAGTTCATCTGGCCCTGGAGAGCTGAACTTGTCCATGGTATTCCCCTTGTTTGTTTATCAATCTCCTTCTACAATCCTGTCCCCTGCACTTGCACTTCACTTTTGTCTGGAAGTTCATAGTCTGTCCTATGGGAAAAGATGGAACTAAAATAGCAATTGATCACCTCTGCCTTTTCTTTCTCATCTGTTATCATTTTTCCATTTCCATTGAGTAGTTGTACCACTATTTCTTTTCTTTGTCTTTTGCTTCACACATACCTGAAGAATGCTTTTTAAAATTGTTTTTAGTGTCTCTAGCTAATCTCAGCTCATTCTCAGCTTTTGCTCTCCTAACGCCATCGCTGCATTTCCTTGCTACTTGCCTGTAGTCTTTCTTGGTGACCTGGCCTTCTTTCCACTTCCTATACATGTCATTTTTTGTTTTCAAGTCCTCCCTGAGCTTTATATGAAGCCACACTGGCCTTTTTTTTTGCTGCCTCCCACCTTTTTCTTTCCTTGTTAGAATAGTTTGTAGAATTTATTTTTTAAGAAACTCCTACCCTTCTTGGTTTCTGTCCATGGAGTTTTCTTAGCAAATATACTGGAGTGGCTTGCCAGTTCCTGCTCCAGGTGGATCGCGTTTAGTCAGAACTCTCCACTATGCAGATGATACCACTCTGATGACAGAAAGTGAGGAGGAATTAAAGAACCTCTTAATGAGGGTGAAAGAGGAGAGCGCAAAAAATGGTCTGAAGCTCAACATCAAAAAAACTAAGATCATGGCCACTGGTCCCATCACCTCCTGGCAAATAGAAGGGGAAGATATGGAGGCAGTGACAGATTTTACCTTCTTGGGCTCCATGATCACTGCAGATGGTGACAGCAGCCACGAAATTAAAAGACATCTGCTTCTTGGGAGGAAAGCGATGACAAACCTAGACAGCATCTTAAAAAGCAGAGACATCACCTTGCCGACAAAGGTCCGCATAGTCAAAGCTATGGTTTTTCCAGTAGCGATGTATGGAAGTGAGAGCTGGACCATAAAGAAGGCTGACCGCCGAAGAATTGATGCTTTTGAATTGTGGTGCTGGAGGAGACTCTTGAGAGTCCCCTGGACTGCAAAGAGAACAAACCTATCCATTCTGAAGGAAATCAACCCTGAGTGCTCACTGGAAGGACAGATCCTGAAGCTGAGGCTCCAATACTTTGGCCATCTCATGAGAAGAGAAGACTCCCTGGAAAAGACCCTGATGTTGGGAAAGGGTGAATGCAAGAGGAGAAGGGGACGACAGAGGACGAGATGGTTGGACAGTGTCACTGAAGCTACCAACATGAATTTGACCCAACTCCGGGAGGCAGTGGAAGACAGGAGGGCCTGGCGTGCTCTGGTCCATGGGGTCATGAAGAGTCGGACACGACTTAACGACTAAACAACAAAACCCTTCTTGGCCTCCTTTTCTTGTCTGGATCTCCTGCCATGGGACCTTACTCATCTTTGTTCTCAGATTATTAAAATTAGCTTTTTAAAAATTCAGCATATGTGTGTGGCTACAATCTGCTTTGGTTTCCTTTGAAATCAAGAATTCTAGTAGAACATAATCACTCTAGCCCAGAGTTCCACTTACTGCCACTTCTTCCACCAAGTCATCTCTATTGATTAGAATCAAGTCAAGGATCGCTAGTTCTCTAGTTTCTTTCTCCACTTTTTGTAGGAGAAAATTATCAGCCACACATGCCAGGAATTTCTTGGAAGCACTGTACTTTGCAGAATTTGCCTCCCAACATATATCTGGATAACTGAAATCTCCTATCACTACTACATCGTGTCTCTTTGAAATCCTTGCAATTTGTTTTTCAAAAGTAATTATACCTTCCTTTTTAGCATGTTTGTTAATCTGGACTGGACCTTAAGAGGAAAAGGGGTATAAAGTGATTAAATTGCATAAAACAACATTCTGGCATTAGCTCTGAAGAATTAACAATCCTACTAAATCAAAATGTTTTCAGTTTTAAGCTGTTTGGTATATAAAATGTTGTTCGTCATAGGTTACTGGTCTCTAATTGCCATGGCCAATGGTCAGGGATGATGGGAGCCATTGTCTCATCTGGAGCACTAGAGGTTCAACCACACTAAATAAACTAAAAGAGTGGTGTGGAGATAATTTATCTAATGAATTACTCATATTAGGAGGAGCCAAAAAGATTCAGAGGTGTTACAATGGAGGGAGTAAAAGAATGTCACTCCAACCCAAAAGTAGATCCATCACAGAGACAACCATGTTTGTTTACTGTTGTATCTGTCCAGCTGATGTAAGAGGTGGAGTGGTGGTCTAATATTTATATCAAAGGTGAGGCTGCACAAAGAGAGCTGGCTTCTTCTTCTGTTTCTTCACGTCCTTACAGCCCTTTCTATTTGGCCCATTTCACTTAGAGATAAAAAAAATAAAGGATGGCTGCCCCTCACAGCAAGTAGACCTTGCCAGACCAGGCATTCTGCAATCAAGGTATTTTGCTACCTGGAACACAGAATGTGGAAACTTGTTTTTTTATATATAAAGTAACGAGATATGTGTATAATTCCAAGGAGGGAAACTGTAATTGGTGCAGTTTTCAAAAGAGCAACTCTTTACATTCCTGTTTCTCAAAAGTAATTGAAACAGCTGTCTGTTAAACTACATTGAAACGAACATTTGAGTGCTACAGGTCACGGGTCTGTGGTGCAATACGCATTGAATCAACGTAAGACAATATTATAAATAAACATACATGACAGCACAATGCAAAGGCATAAGGAATGATTTGGATGAAAATATGACTTCAGATCAGAGGGTAGGGGGTGGAGGTCTCTGAGTCAAGTTAGTTGTTAGAAGGAAAATTCCCTGGGAAACTCTATGTATATTACCTTGAATTCTATGATGGGGAAAAAATAGTCATGATCTAAATGTAATAAATAATTATTGAAAAAACAAGCATTTTGAGTCTGATTGCCTTCCTACTCAGATCCCAGACGCATAATATTTGCATAGTGTTTGAGAGAAAAGGTTAAATAAGGACGGTCTTCTAAAGGAAGGACATACACTAGTTGAGATAGATCTTCTCTATCATCTTTTTACACTTGGAATTGTGGAAGATTTTGTTTTTGCTTTGCAAAAGCTTTAAATAAACTATGTAATCTATAACTGGAGCCCAATTAACTCTAAGAACTTGATTTTCTGCTGATTTAGTCCAATGAAAGTCTATAAAATTGGCTTAAATCCTTGTATACAAAAGTAACTGCCTTCTGAATCGGTATAATTAAGAATAAGAAATAAGAATCTCTAACTACCTAGTGAACTGTTAACAATTTCCTTTCCTCTTCTTTAAGCTTTGCTACTAATTATTACAACAGACCCTGGGGGAAAAGGATCAATAGCCGATATTAAATATCCAACAAATATACTGAAAGCTTAAAAGATATTTTCAGAAATATAATTATTCTGTTTCTGAAATTACATATGAGTCATTTATTTAAAAACTACAACAAATACATCCTCCACCAAAGGACAAAGTCAAATAACTGTGATGCAAAGTTTTGAAAAAAATCAAACTAAAATGCCAGTAACAATCATTTGAAGAAAATTACAGAAGGGAAGAAAGAAATGGCAAATTAGCTGATATACTGGAATGTATTGACTATGGCCCACAGGCTCACAGTACAATTCTATGAACCTCAGCTGCATTTTGAAAGAGCAAACAAACAATTTACATTTTAAAATATATCCCTGAAGTCCTGAGATTTCTAAATCTTATAGCCACAGGAGTAAAATGTAACACTGTGGGATGTTTTATCTCTACATATCTGTAGGAATGCTGATTTCCTCCACCTTCCCTTTTCTTTCACAAAGGTTTTGTGTTTTAAAAGCTAGGCATGAAACCAACAGCTGACACTTCTTCTAGTTTGATGGCAACTTCCGCAGCAAAGGCTATATCTGCTGAATGTTTTGCTTGTAATGCATATATTAAAGGCACAACAGAACCTTTCTCAAGAGATATATGCCAACCTTGTGTACTACAGACATGGCATCAAAGTAGAAGACTCATGTGAGCAGAAATTTCATGCTGACTTAGATTGTTCCTCATTTCTTAGAAAAGATGACAAGTAATGAAAGTGTTTAAAGAATGAAAAAGGAAGTAATAGAAATTGGTTCTGCAAGTACAGATTTTGGCTTTATTAGACAGTGGAGACAGATGTGCAGATCTACAGTCAGTGCTCTCACTTGCAGCCACTTTGAAGCACAGCAACTTGCTGGTACATATCAGCTCTAGTTCTCCCAAGCAAAATTAATGTGTATTGAGTGATTCTGTTTCAGCCACTATACTTTTAAAGGGTAAAGACATCCTAAGTGCCAAGTTTGTAATCATTCCCATGATGTAATGGCACAATATTTTAAAGACAAATAGGATGGGCAGAGGTCAAAACACAAAAAACTTTAGAATGGTTAAACAGCTCTGAATAATGGACCAGAAACCACTTGAAAAATTGACACTGGCCTAACTCCATCAGTGTAAATTTCAGCTCTGTATTGCTGCTAGTTAAGAATTTTGAAATATGTAGCAACCCACCATGTTATGTACAAAAACCTGACATATTTGTTCTTAGGCAACCAATCAATAGCTCTCTTTCCTTCCTGTCACTAGGGGGCTTAACCGTTTTTACGATGAGGCAGATTTTTCTTCACTTAGTACTGGTTTAACAGATGTAGTTCTCGGTCATGATTTTAACAAATTAAATTCTTCTTCTTCTTTTTGTTAATACTAGTTATTCTGTGTCTTCAAGTCCAGTTTTTGAGAACATAATTTTGAAAGTAAATATTGTTGTTTGTTTTTTCCTTTTTACTGTTGTCTAATATTTTTGCTGGTCTACTTATATAATACTTATATTCTTATATAAGTATTATATAAGTACTTATACTTATATTCTTGGGGAACTTGCTTATAATTGTAAGCTTATAACTGTTTTGCTGTGTAAAACTCAACAAAATACTTTTTCTGCTGCATAGGTAGAGGTTTTTAAGCCATTACATTTCACACTCTGCCAATACAAAGAAGGCAGTGTTGGCATTTGTGGTTGTCCACCAAATCACATAACTGGTGTACAAGAGGATATTCCTATGCAAACATCTTAATTTGTAGCAATTTACAACTAAGATTTATGATGATGGAGTTACACCAGCAGACATAGTAAATAGGATTTTGGCCATGATGTCTAAATTGTGGTATCAGGACTCTGTCACCAAATATCAAGTTAGAAAACAGTGAGGCATGCCATTTAAATTATTATACATACAGTATATCCCAATTACAGTAGGTGCAGTGCTATAACTCTTAACATTCATGTGGTCCTCAATGTCAGATATGACCTTGTCTTTCTAGTGATGTTTTTACCATATTTATTTCTTTACAGAGTCTCTGCAAGCCATCCTGAGGCTCTACTCCTCAAAACACTCTATAATTCCCAAACCATCTGACATTGACTGTTTTAATGATTTACATGCAAGAACCTGCATCCTTTTGGGAAGAAAGGCAGGATAGAAATATTTTAAACAAACAAACAAACAAACTCAGACTCCTAGTTCCATTGGATATCAGTAAATGCTAGAAACCAAAATCGTTTAGTTTTGTGTAGGGTTTGAGGGAGGATTGGTGGTAGTGCACTGTGTACTGAAAAACAAAACACTGTAAAAATTCTATACAAATATCAATTTTATTGTTTGGAAGTCAATTGAACCGCACAGCATTTGGCTTCTATACATTCCTGTAAGAGAAGACCATTGTGTGTGTGAAGATATTTGTGGATTATGATGCCTTTGAGCAGAAGACTTCCAAGGGGTTGCTCTTTAAATAATAAATCATTGTTAAGTGGTCAGCAATGTTCAAAAGCCCACTCAAATCATTGTGTTTAATTTTTAAAAGAGTTATGATGAAATATAATTTCTTTTAAAGAGCTTAGTGAATCATTTTGCTAACACATGATGCAATTAAGAGGGAGAAAGCCCTCTTCAGTTTCTATGTTCATATTAATTGATATTATTCACCCTAGGCAAGGTGAGGAACAAATGGAAGCTTCAGTACTTTGATTTACTTTTGACAGTTTATCTTTGGTGAACTGTATTCTTTCATTGTCATTAGTTCAGTGCTATGATGATGAAGAAACAAACCTCTGAATATATTTCTGGATTATTCTTGTTATTTTCCTGACAGGCTGAAACAGAAAGTGTAAATGACACTGAGGTGAGAGAGAATGAAAATGCACCTGGGGAACTAATCTCAAGGGCACCAAGCTGTCTAGAGTAGCACTTATGCTAATGAGTCTTGAAGGCTGGTTCACAGTCAGCTCAGTCCAGCCATGAACTTGCTGAACAGCCATGGATGTTCTTAGCTCTCATATCAGATCACACCTGTTAAATAGGAATTGCAATACCTCCATCTCACAATAAAATACCCAGTACTTTTGATCTGCCATATAGTAGGTACGTGTGGAAGAAAGACTCGATGAAGTATAGTTCATAGCTGAGGGTTAGATCTTCTGCAGTTTAAGATACATATCTACTCTTCAGGAACTACAACCATATATTACAAACTATCAGTTCAAAAAGCATATACCTTTACTGAAGTTTGAGTGATGATTCTCCCCCACCAAAAGGTATTGCAGCCATCATTGTTCATGGGTCTGTCCTACATATGATGGATCCCAGCCACATATTAGGCCCATCCATGTCAATACATGGCAAATGGTTTCAGTACAAAACTTGCAAAAGTGAAATGGTTAATTTTGCCTTCAGTGTTTGTAATTATACTTTATTTCAACAATATTTCATACTCTTGTTTTCCCATTTAAAAGGGATAAATTAAAACAGTTCTCAAAATATAATATACATAAAATGTAAAATGTAGAGACACAGAGACAAAGAGAACTACTGCACTAACCAGTGCAAAGAAATAGAGGAAGACAGCAAACGGGAAAAACAAGAGATTTCTTCCAGAAGATCCAAGAAATCAAAGGGAAATTGAAGCCTAGATTAGGGATGCTGAACGACCAACAGGAAAATATGCTATCTAACTAGGAGAAAATAAAGAGAAGGTGGAAAGAGTATACTAAAGATCTATGCAGAAGAGACAAAAGTTTGACAGACTCGGTGGAAGAGGAATCCTATGATGAAGAACCTGCATTTCTGGAAAGTAAAGTAAAAGCTGCTCTGAAAGCACTGGGAAGAAAAAAAATCACATGAGGTGGGTGGGATACCAATAGAACTCTTTCAAGCCACAGAGAATGAATCTGTCCTAAAATCTTAACAAGTATATGCCAACAAATATGGAAAAATAAAACAATGGCCCACAGAATGGAAATGCTCAATATACATTCCAGGTGCCAAGAAAGGAGATGCCAAGGCATGCAGTAAGTATATGACCGTTGCTTTAATTTCTCGTGCAAGCAAATTGATGCTCAAGGTGTTGCAACAAAGGCTTTTACCTTATATGGAGTAAGAAGTGACTGATGTTCAAGCTGGATTATGAAAAGGAAGAGGCACTCAAGATCTCATTACAAATATCTGCTGGCTCCTGGAGTGCATCAAATAATTTTAGAAGATTAATCTATGCCTTATAGACTACAGCAAAACCTTTGTGGACCATGGGAAACCATGGGTTGTTCTGAAAGAAATGGGTGTGCCTTAGCACCAGATTGTCCTGATGCATAACTTGTACTGTGGACAAGAAACAACTGTTAGTACAGAATATGGAGAGACCAGATGGTTTCCTATAGGCAAAGGTGTCAGGCAAGGGTGCATTTTATCTCTTATAATATGTTCAATATGTATGCACAACATATCATAGGGAAAGCCAGACTAGACTCAGATGAAGGAGGTATAAAAATCAGGGAAAGAAGCATCAATAATTTAAGATATGCAGATGGCAACATCTTATTGACAGAAAGCAGCAATGACTTGAAAGGACTTTTAGTGAAAGTGAAAGAAGAAAGTGCCAAAGCAAGACTGCAGTTGCACATCAAGAAGACCAAAATCATGGCTACAGAGGAAATATACAACTTTGATGTTGACAACGGAGAAATTGAAGTATTTAAGAGATTTAGTAGACTTTAGTTCAATCATCCATTCTAATGGAGACTCCAGCCAAGAAATCAGAAGACCAAGACTTGGAAGGGCAGCAATGAAGGAACTAGAAAAGATAATCAAGTGTAAGAATGTGTCACTGATGATACGGTTATTAAAGAAATGGAGAAGGTAAAGAAGGGCTATGTTATTCTGGCAGGAGATTTCAATATGGTTATGGATAAGATAAAGGATAAAACCTTTTATGATCAGAATGATGTTCATCAAAGAAATACAATATTGAGCAAGAAGGTAAGAAACAACCAATTGATGGATATTTGGAGGGAAATGAAAGGTGATGAAAGAAGATATACTTATTTTTCAGCAGTACATAATAGTTACTCTAGAATAGATTTTATATTCACATCTCAAGATTCAATTTCTAAGATAGTTAATACTGAAATTAACTCCATAAAAATAACAGATCATGCTTTAATGTCAATGGAGATTGAAATTAAAAAAGATTATAAAGACTCTAAAAGGTGGAGAATGGATACTAATATTTTCCAGTACCCAGAGGTAATAGAAAAGATAAAGAAAGAATGGTTAGAATTATGGACAATTAATGAAGCAGGAGGTACAAAATTAGGCCTGTTGTGGGACACAATGAAAGCAAATGTAAGAGGAATAACAATAAGGGAATCCTGTAAATTGAAAAAAATTAAGGAGAAAAATGTGAAAAAATTGGAAGAAGACTTGAGAAATTTAGAAAGCAAGTTTTTTTTAGAAAGAGATAGAAGGTTATTAGTAGAAATTCAGGCTAAGAGAAAGGAATTAGAAAACTTAGAAATAGAGAAAGTCCAGAGGGATTTGATGTATATAAAGAGGCATTTTTTTGAATTTAGCAACAAACATTCAAAATTATTAGCTAGAATGTGTAAAAATAAAAGATTAAAAAATACAATTGGGGTAATTAAAGATAAAACAGGTAAGAGCTGTAATATAATGAAAGATAAATTGAAGATTTTTCAAGAATTTTATCAGAAATTATATAATGGAAACAATGTACTGAAAAAGAATATAGAAAATTAAATAAATGAGAATTTAAAAATTAAATTATTGGAATGTGATAAAAGAATATTAGAAGAAGAGATTAAAGAAGAAGAAATTGCTGAAGTTATTAATAAACTGAGAAATAGTAAAACACCAGGCACTGATGGATTGGGTCCAGAATATTATAAATATTTTAGTTCCATTTTGATACCTAAGTTAAAAATGTTTTATAATAAAATATTGGAAGGAGAGACAATTCCATCTTCTTGGAAACATTCATTAACGATTCTTATCCCAAAACCCAACAAGGATCTAACAGATCCGGGATCTTGTAGGCCAATATATCTAATAAACCAAGATGCCAAGATTTTTACTGCTATACTAGCAAATAGATTAAACAGATTTATAGCAAATTATATTAAAGAGGATCAATGTGGTTTTATAAAGGGAAGACAAATGGACAATCTAACTAGATGAGTTTTGAATATTATATATGAGATAGAAAAGGAAAAAACAAAGGCAACTGTTTTATCATTAGACATATTTAAGGCCTTTGATTGTGTCGAATGGCCAACATTAAAACTGCTTATAAAGGGTTGGGGATTTGGTAAAAGATTTATAGGGGTTATAGACCAATTATATTCAGATAATACTTCAGAAGTAATAGTTAATGATGGTTTAACAGAGCGGATTTTTCTAGGCCGAGGTACTAGACAAGGCTGTCCACTTTCACCAATATTGTTTTGTATGATTATAGAATTGCTAGCTAATGCAATAAGAAATGATGAATTAATTAAAGGATTAGGAAAAAATGATATAATTAAGATTAATTTATTTGCTGACGACTCATTATTGACTATTAAAAACCCATTAGAAAGTATGGATAAGATTAAAAATCATTTAGAAAAATTCGGGGAAATAACAGGATTAACTATTAATTGGCAAAAACCACAAATACATTGATGATTCGCAAGACGAAAATAATTTGTTCCGCGAGTAGTTTCGTATTGCGAAAATTTCGTCTTGCGAAGCGCGGTTTCCCATAGGAATGCATTGAAATTTAAGTTTAAAAAATGCAAAAAAAAAAATCGTCTTGCGAAGCACGGCCATAGAAAAATTTGTCTTGCGAGTCACCAAAAAAATCGCAAAATGCTTTCGTCTTGCGAGTTTTTCGTTGCGCGAGGCATTCGTCTTGCGAGGCATCACTGTAATGATGTTTAATCATAATAAACATGAACAAAAATGTTTGTAAATAAATATAGTTTTAAATTGTGTAATTATATTAAATATTTAGGTATAAATATAGTTAAAGTGACTCAAAAACAAAGAGCAAAATTTTAATAAATTAAAAAGTGATATTAAAGATAAATTGCAGGAGTATTCTAAATTGAAACTATCGTGGTTTGGGAGAATCGCCATGATCAAAATGAAAATATTACCAAAAATTACTTTTTTATTCAGGATGCTCCCAATACAATTAGAAGAAGAAGATCTTAAGTATTGGCAGAGATTAATTAATGGATTTTGTAATCAAGGTAAAAAAAATCTAGAATAAATAAAAGATATTGGTATAAGGTTCAAAAAATGGAGGTTTAGGTATTCCTAATATAAAAAATTATTATATAGTGAATCAGTTAAGATTTATTGGAGATATTATATATAACAAAGGAAAGTTTATTTGGTGGGATACGGAATCCTCAGAAATAAATGGGAATGTTGAAAATATTTATTTAATGTAGTAAAAAGAAATACAATAAATCAGGTGAACAACCCTTTTTTAAGAAACATGTTAAATGTCTGGAATAGATATAAAAAGAAGTTATGTCCCTTTACTTCACCATTAAAATTAGTGACTGAAATAGAAAACTTCACAACAAACTTGAAGGGTTTAGTTGATTTGTTTAAGGACAAAAAAGTTGCTAGATTGAAGGATTGGATGATTAAAATGAGATCGAAAGATCAGATTATAGTTAAACTTCAAACTAATAGATTGTCATGGTATAACTATATCCAATTAGATAGTTGGACAAATGAATGGCTGAAAATTAATGGCAAATGTAGAGAATACACTAAGTACGAACAATTTCTATCATCACACGAAGATATGCAGAAAGATGCTTTGATGAAGGGAGTAGTAAGTAGAATATATAACCTAATTTTGGAACAAGAGGAAAAAGAGACAGAAACAGAAGGTTTGAAATCAATTTGGGAAAATGATTTAAAGACAGAAATCAAAATAGAGGATTGGATAAAAATTTGGAGGATGAGAGTTTTAAGATTAATGTCGGTAAGAATAAAGGAAAAATTTTTAAAAATCAGTTTAAGGTGGTATATGACTCCGGTGAAAATGAATATAATAAATTCAGATTATTCTAAAGCTTGTTGGAAATGTGATGAAGAAATTGGCACGTATTATCATATGTGGTGGGAGTGTAAATGGATTCAGAAATTTTAGAAACTGATTTTTAAGGAAATATGTGATATATTTGGAAAAGATATTGAATTCAATTCTAAAATTGCTTTGTTGTCAATTTTTGATAAGATAGAACTTGATTATTGTTCGAAGGAATTGATTTCCAATTTTATGACAAGTGCTAGAATATTAATAGCTAGATTTTGTAAAGACAAAAATGACATTAAATTAGAAGATTGGTATAATGAAGTATGGGACATTGCATTAAATGATAAATTAACTACTGAACTTAAGATGAAAAGAGGGGAAATAAGTTCAAATATTTTTTATGCTATTTGGGGTAGATTTGTTGAATTTGTACTAGTGAAAGGAAAGGGGAAAGCCTCTAAACAACAATCAATACAATTTTGGAAAGGAAGATCGTATTAAAAGTATTGTTCTAGGGGTCCCGTGGGTATGGGGTGCACAGTAGTTTAGATTGTGTAGTAGGTTTTTTGCACTTTTGTATTTGTTTTTGTTCTGAAAAAAAAAAGAATGTGTCACTGGAGATAAACACCAAGATTATCCACACTATCATACATCCTATCAAAATGCATGGGTGTGAAAGCTGAAAAGTAAAGAAAGCTGACAAGGAAAAAAATGATTTGTTTGAAATGTGGTGCTGGAAGAGAGCTTTGCAGATACCCTGGACTGCCAGAAAGACAAATAAGTGGATCGAATCAAGCCTGAAAAATGTTGAAACTGGGGCTATCCTACAGGACTCTTTTGAAAAGACAATAATGCTGGGAAAAGTTGAAGGCAGCAGGAAAAGAGGAAGACCAAATATGAAGATGAATTGACACCCTAAAGGAAGCCACAGGCTTGAGTTTACAAAATCTGAACAGGACTGTCAAAGACAGGACATTTTGTAGATCTCTTATTCACAGGTTCAACATAAATTAGAAGTGGCTTCTTGACAGTTTGTCCAGTCGTGTCCGACTCTAGGGGGTGGTGCTCATCTCCGTTTCCAACCCATAGAGCTAGCGTTTGTCCGAAGACAATCTTCCGTGGTCATGTGGCCAGCGCGACTAGACACGGAACGCCATTACCTTCCCACCGTGGTGGTACCTATTTATCTACTTGCATTTGCATGCTTTCGAACAGCTAGGTTGGCGGGAGCTGGGACTAGCGACGGGAGCTGACTCCGTCGCGTGGATTCGATCTTACGACTGCAGGTCTTCTGACCTTGCAGCACAGAGGCTTCTGCGGTTTAACCCGCAGCGCCACCACGTCCCTCTTAATGAACAAATAAGTAAACAAAAAGTTCAGCAACAACAGAAACAAGCTGTTATTTAGAGAAAACTTCTTAATTGATAGGAGAACAAAAGAGAGGAAGAAGTTCTCTAATACCATTGTACAGGGAATTCCACATAGGGGTGTCACTGTAGAGTAAACCTATTGGTTCATTTGCCTTAGAAGGCAAAACTGTGCAAAGGAGAGACAAACAACTGGTCCTAAAGCAGGTGCAAATTCCCATGGAGGGACAGGGTTTTTCAAATAGCCTGGTCCCAACTTTCAGACATAAAAGATAATAATCAGTATCTCAAACATCAGTCACAAACGAAAGGGGAACCAGTGCAGTTAGTCAAGAAAAGGAGCTACATTATCTTTGAACTTTGGCCTAGTCAAATCTGTAGCAACGTTTCTTTTCATGGACTTCTGTTCAATGTCTAAGCATAGCTTCTTTTCCATCCTACCTTCCAGTGGAGGCTAGTCTGGTATGATCAAAAGGGCACTATCCAACCACAGGCTTAGGCCACACCCAGCTAGTCCACTCCTGTCTGCCTTCTCTTCATGGAGTGGATAAGTGAATGCCTGTGTGTGAATATCCACTTTGCCTCCACAGTGGCTGTCACTATTTGTTCCACCTTCCATTTCCTGGTTTGCCTTCTGCTCCACCAAGGGCATCAGCCAACACTTCTGCCTCCTAGTTGGCAGCCTCTTAAAAAAAACACAGATATTTATTTTAATGAACTATCATGTGTACATGAGAAGTTTTGCCAGGTGTCAATCAGGCAGGTAAAACTGGATTGTTCCTTTGAACATTATAGTTCATTCAGATATACATATTTAAAATATGACTGACAGGTGAAAGAAATAAAGAGAAATGGCAAACAAACACAAAGAAAAGTGAGGAGGACATAATCAGCCAAACTACGAATAAGACTAGTGATATAATATCCAGAAACATGGCATGAACATGGCATGAATGTTCTTTTCACCAGAGGTAGTACCCTAATGATTTGAGTTTTATAATTGAGAGGAGGATAGGCCATATATGTAATAAAAAGGTGGAAATGTAGTACATGTACTGGCCCACGTTATATGATATGAGCACACTTGGCTTTGTTTTTTAGCCTTAGTTAAACCCCAGAATCCTAATAATACTTTGCTTTCATTTAGGACCCTCTGTAATCAATTCACATTTCATTCTTGAAACCATATCATGTAAGATTTTCAAGTGCCCCCTGGTGGAAAAATCTTCTTCATAGTATTTCATGCATTGCTTTTAAAATAACAGCATTTGAGTACTATGTAGCTCTGTTTTACTACCTGTTCATTCAGCCACATATTGCCTTTCTCACTGCAAAATACCTGAAATACTGTGCTGTCAATTGTAATAAGTACTGCGACAAGTAGAAAGAATTGTATTTCTCTTAGAATCTGCAGTGAAGAAGTTGTCTGAGTGCTTACCCATCAGCACAGACTGTAGCTCAACACAGACTTTCCTCCACATTTTTTTTAAACTTAGGTTTATAAGGGCATGCTGAGCAGTGTATTCTGTACTCCTTGGTATAAAATGCACAACTCAACCTTGGATTCAAAGATGAGCCAGACTCAGGGCCAGATTACGATATTTAGAGGCCCTAAACGCTGAAAAGATTATGGTGCCCCATACGAACATAACATGTGGCAGGTCCCATGGCTTGGGAAAAAACATATAATGTGCACATTATATGCATGAAAACATGGTAATTTAATTGTATAGCATGTGGCAAAAAAAAAGAACCACGTATTTTATGCAAAATCATGTACAATCAAATTACCAGTTTCCAGCCAATTCTTATGCTTTCACACTTTGATTAATGTAGACAGATTTTGGCAGAATCTGTAAACTGAAAAGCTCAAACAAGAGCTGAAAACCCCTTTGGGGGCATTTTTTAACAGGGGCTGTTATTTCTTTGGCTTGCACTTATAATGCAGAGGCCATAGGTCTAAAAGACCAACAGCTCTTTTTATCCTTATCTCCACCCAAACTCCCAAAATACAGAAGTAAAAATAAATAAATAAAAAGTGATGATGGTGGTGGTGATGATGATAATCGATCATTTCACTCAAAACATGAGTATTCTCACTAGGTGAGTCTTTATACTTTTTAGTTTTTACTGGTTCATACTCAATTACTTTAGGTAAGGAGGTAGTTTTCTTGGGGCTCTTGAGGGCAGAGGAAGAAGGAGATGTGGGGTTTGGATGGATGGATGTGGTTTGTTAAGGAGGGTGCACCATGGTCCCTGGTAAATCCAGTACTGAAAAAACCTCTGCGGTGCCCCCTTCCCTTGTTGATGCCCTAAGCATGTGCTTATTTTGCTTTATGGTTAATCCGGGGCTTTCCACACTCCTTGTGCTACATCATTATTCCTTTGCCTCAGTTCTCTATTGGGAAAAAAGAATAATGTCAAGTGACTTCAATCTTGACCGCTTCCTACAAAGAGAAGATTAGGTAAAGGTAAAGGTTCCCCTTGGCATTTAGTCCAGTCGTGTCCGACTCTAGGGGGCTCATCCCCATTTCCAAGCCGTAGAGCCAGCGTTTGTCCATAGACAGTTTCTGTGGTCACATGGCCAGCGCGACTAGACGCGGAACGCCATTACCTTCCCACTGAGGTGGTACCTATTTATCTACTTGCATTTTTACATGCTTTCAAACTGCTAGGTTGGCAGGAGCTGGGACAAGCGATGGGCGCCCACTCCATCGCATGGATTCGATCTTACGACTGCTGGTCTTCCGACCTTGCAGCACAGAGGCTTCTGCAGTTTAACCCACAGCACCACCACGTCCCACCACAAAGAGAAGATTACCTCTTGCAAATTCTTAGAATTTCACACATAGACAAAAGCCTTCCAACTATCCACTCTACTAAGGCAGGAGATAAATGGTACAGTGAAAGGGGAGGGTGTAGGTTGAGGATACTTGTTATACCTTTAATCTTAATAGTGGAGAATAAATAGATGGTGAACTACCAACAGAGATATTCCTTTTGAGCAAGCATTTTGAAGAAATACACCTAGGCCCAATGATTTACTAGCTTCTTAGAAGTCCTCTAGAAGGCTTTTAAATGATGACCAAAATGCCGCATAATAGCTATTATTTTTCAATGAGTTACTGAAAGAGTAATGGGGGAGAGGCCATTTAAATTTTTTTTTTTACTATTTCTGCTCAGACTATGGCAGTTTTGAACTAAAGTGGCAATACTGGATGGTAGATTCTGAGACCTGTTGTGCTCCAAAGATAACATTTCCAAGCTCTGTTTATGCTTTCCCTTGACTGATTTGATAAGTATATAAGGACAGCTTTCCTGGCAGTGAGTATTGTTCTGAAGCCAGGATTTATTTATTTATTTTAGGAGTAACGTTATTGTGACGATCGCCCCACGTCACCCCTGTCACTCATATCCAGGGGCTCATTTGCATGAGCCTATGAGAGGAGTGGAGGGGCGGAGTCAGCGGATATAAGAAGGTGTGGCAGGGTGAGATAGAGAGTTCAGTCAGAGAGAGCAGAAAGAAGCAGAGAGAGATAGAGAGATAGTCAGAGAGATAGTAAGAAGAAATAATAATAGAGATAAGCTGGTCCAGATAAATAGATAGAGCAGGTGGTGAAGGTGGCAAGATATATGATATTTAAATGATTTGATTGTATGAACTGAATAAAGAACATCTGTGATTCCGATTTAATTTAATACACTTCAATAAATAAGTTCTGTTGGCAGTAAGTGTCTGACTAAAGTCTATTACGAGTCTCGTACATTGTGGATAAAGGAGATCCATTGGTGGCAGTGTGAAAAAGAGGGAATGTCAATTGATATCTGCTGGTGGGATGACATAGCGTGAGCGCCTTGTTTGGTGAAACAAGCAGGGGCCACGTGGTAAACGTCACAGTTATTTATATAAAAATCTATATGCCATCATTTTATAGCTCTGCACCATGAATTGCTCAGAGTGATCAAGCTCTTCAAAGCAATAATAAACTGCATCAAATTTTGTACAGCACAGTAGGGAAATTATGTTGCTCGTGGATTACATACAACCTACAAGCCCTTATTGCATTCCTAGGGCTCATGAAACCCTCATCTTTGAAAAGATCTTTTGGTCCTAAAACAGAGAACTAAACCTCTGGAAACTTCTGGGGCTGCAATCTTCACTTTAAGGCTTTTTTCCTCCCTCCCACTTTACTTTTTTGGGACCCAAAATAGCCTTATGATCAAAACCAGAAGTGACTATTGAGACGTCAATAACTATCATACCACCCTCAACCTGATGCTGGGTCACTACACCGAATAGCCAAAATCTCATTGGTATGATGCAGTGCAAATCAGAAACTACACAGTCTATCTGTTGTAGGGTCAGACATGTTTAGTTCACACAATAGGTTGCACACTTGGTTTCACACTCTGGCACATAAGAGATGGCTAACAAAATGCAAAAAAACCCCAACTTTGTACAATTTTCTTTAGATGTGCAGATTTTTGGTCATTAAGTTCTCATTCTTCATATCCCCTATCAACTACATAAAAATTATAATTTATTAGGTTGTTGTAGGTTTTTCAGGCTGTTTGGCTGTGTTCTGGAGGTTTTTCTTCCTAACGTTTCGCCAGTCTCTGTGGCCGGCATCTTCAGAGGACAGGAGTTAGAACTCTGTCTGTGTTCTGGTGTAGTGTGTAGTATCCCACACACTACACCAGAACACAGACAAGATCCTGGCTGTGAAAGCCTTCGAGAATACATATAATTTATTTGTTTATTTTATTTTTAAAATTTGTATACCACCCCATTAGTGCCATGCACTATTCTGGGTGGTTTGAAGTTCAAAGCATATAATAATGATATATTAAATGAGCAGTTGGAAAAGAACATAAACTTCAAGAGGCATACATTTTAAGAATAAAATACAGAATGCGAGGCAAATGAACAACTATCAGACAGAGAAACAAAAATAGGGAAAAAATGCATCAGGCAAGGTTGCAAACAAACAAACAAACAAACAAACAAAACAAAAAAACCTCTCTGCAGGGCAGTGTTTTTAAGTGCCCTTTTAAATGTGGGGAGGGAGGGATCCAGGCATAGCTCTAGTGGAAGTTGGTTCCAAAGTACTGGTGGGACAGCAAAGAAAGCCCTACTTTTGGTGGATTATTTCCTGGCCTCCTTTGGAGTACCACCCAGAGATGCATGGCCTGGGAGGACTTTGTGGAGCAGGTAGGTGGTCTTGGGGAAAGACATTCTGATAGGTAACGTGGTCCCAAACCATGAAGGGCTTTATAGGTGAGCATCAAGACCTTGAATCTGATCTGGGATACAACAGGTAGCCAGTGCAGTTGGGCCAGTGCTGGGGCGATGTGGTCAAATGTGCTCACAACAACTACCACTCTGGCTGCTGCATTCGGGACCTGCTGCAATCTCTGGATCAGCCTCAAGGGAAGCCCCATGTAGAGAGCATTGCAATAGGCAATCTGGGAAATGACCTGTGCAAGCACTAAGTTCTGGAGGAAATCCTCGTCTAGGAATGGATAGAGTTGGACGACGCGCCTCAGCTGGATAAAGGCGGCTCTGGACACAGAGAAACCAGAGGATTCTTGACTGAAAGACGAAAAGGAGTAGCCAACAACCATTTTCCCCTTCTTTGCTTCACCTGCTCTCCCATTTTCTTACCACCATGTCTCCCTTTACTACATATATTCAACGCGGCATCCAAAAACATTACAAATTAGGTTGTAGGGACACTCCACAATGGCAATTGCCAACAATACCTGAGATTTACCAGTAAATGTCAGAATTTTCTGTTCTTCTGGCATTTGCCATGGGATGCACAAAGTGAAGAATTACTTCTTTCTCATCTTTCTAATATTTTTCATCACATAAATAATTATTTGAATCCTAGTGGTTAGTTCTGCCAGCAAAAGTGCAAAGGCATCACAGTGCTGATTTGCTGCTAGTTAACCGGTTGCCACTTGTATCCTTCATCACACATCAACTCACACAACTGGCATGTTAACTAGCAGCAATTGCCTGCTTGCAACTTACATCACTGTACTTATGCCAGTATAACTCATAAACAGAATACTGTCAAGTATTTAATTCATTTTAGAACCCTTAATTATAGTGTGTACACAGAATTATCAAGTGTATAATTTTATTCCTGGCAAATCCTACTGAGGTGAGGCAAGGGTATCTGTGGCACAGGAAGTGATACATCCAAGCTCAATGGAACTCCCATTTGTCAGGGCAAAATGTGTTGGCAGTGGTTGTAGCAGTGGTAGGCATGACCTCCCTTTTCTTTACATCAGTTCCAGGGCTGACAAAATTTCTATTCCCTTTAATGGGTGTTCAGGAAAAAGCAGGGGCTTTGGGTTCTGTGACTCACTTTGGGTTTTGTTGATCTGCCTACAACATGCCTCTTTATTCTTTTGACTGCACCTAAGCAACAAGGGGGGGGGGGGTTAGTAGCAGGCTTCTTTCTACAATGGTAGATCACTTTTTCCTCAGTCTGCTGAAGGAGACTAAAGATGCAGTCTTGTGGTCCTTGTGATATCCTCCCAAGAATCATAGGATTGCAACCTTAGTCTACTTCTACAGCAACAAAATTATTGCAATGCATGGCTAAACTCATGTACCTGTTGTTCACTTAGCATTGTTAACTCTTAACTATTGAGCAAACAATACCACAACGAAAATTGAAAGTTATTTTAATAATATGGACTAAAATTCTTTGTCAAATTATATTTTAACTATACAAGACAATAGTGATAGTCAAAGGGGAGGGATGAGTGATAACAGTTTTATTCAAGAAAATTTCTTCCTTCCATTACTTCATGTATAATATTGACAACAGTAGTAAAACTTCATTTGTTTCCATCTCTTTGTTCTTGTACCTCTTGAACCTAAGCAATTTACCTAGAAACAAGCCTTTTTGAAGAGAACTCATATTTATTGTTTAAAAAGATGGAAGGAAGGAGATGAAATAACAATAATCATTATTATCCCCAATACTGCAGATAGGAGGTTTTGAAAGTGAAAGAGAGAGGCTTAACTGAAGGCACCCAGTGAGTTCATGGCAGAGGTGACTGGAGACTCCATGACTAAAGACTTCTTAAGCCATAACTGTTTGTTATCCACTATGCCTTACCTGCTTTTATAAATAGAAGAATACGATGTTGAGTAGGGGCAGTGTAGATTATATGACAAAGCTGTTTACTTCATTTACCTCATTTTTATTTGTTATATGACAGACTGGAATGATGTAGAAACCAGCAGCCTTACCACAAAATCAAGAAAAAGACCTTGAACTATTCATTTATCTCCCTTGGAACACAATTCTGCAATTGACAAGCCATTATCAATAACAAGAGGGCAGCTTTATACAGGGTAGGCCACCTGAGGTCTTTGATTCAAAGACAGCATTATTTTCTTCTCACCTGGGAGTATTTTTCTAGAGTTTACTTTTAAGCTTGGATATAATAACCACAAATACAGCACCATCAATGGATATATATTTTTTGTTTTCTGTTTCCCCACTATACTATAACCCCTGGTATCACTGCAAAATGATGACATCATTTAGTAATAGCCCCCAAACCTATTCTGTGACTTTCAACACCACATGTACTTAGTACCTTCTACCGTGGTACTAAGTACAGGAGCTCCCCATGGCTGTGTGCTAAGTCCCTTCCTCTATTCCCTGTACACACATGATTGCACCCCACTGTATAACACCAACGCAATTATTAAATTTGCGGATGATACAACAGTGGTGGGGCTCATAAATAAGAACAATGAGTCTGCTTACAGAAAGGAAGTACAAGGGTTGATACTCTGGTGTAAAGAAAATAATCTTACACTTAACATCAAAAAAACTAAAGAACTCATAATTGATTTTAGGAGGAAGAGAAATGCACATTTACCACTGTACATAAATGGCGAGGAAGTGGAGAGGGTTGGTAGTTTTAAATTTCTGGGCACTTACATCTCAGAGGACCTCTCATGGACTATAAATGCCAACATGCTAGTGAAGAAGGCACAGAAGAGGCTGTATTTCCTGAGAATGCTCGGGAAGTTAAATTTATCTCAGCATTTACTTCTGTCCTACTATCGTAGCACCATTGAGAGTGTCCTAACCTATGGCATTCTTGTATGGTTTGGGAGTAGCTCTGTAGCGGACAAAAAAGCTCTACAGAGAATCATTAAAATTGCCCAGAATATCATCGGGCTCCAGCTATCAACCCTGGATGACATCTTCACGTCCCGCTGTCTGAGGAAGTCACACAACATCCTTAGAGACTTTTCCCATCCTGCTTACAACTTCTTTGAACTGTTGCTGTCTGGCAGAAGATACAGAACAATTAAGACTCGGACCACACGTTTTCTGAATAGTTTTTATCCCAGAGCTATAATTGCACTTAATAATGAGCTTAAAGACCACCAGTAGTGAATAGTTGGACAGTGTTACTTAGCCTGCAGTGTAGATGTTTGTATTTTTAGGGGGGGATTTTTAGTGGGTGGGGAGTGTTTGGGGATTTTTTATGTGTGTGCATGTGGGCCTGGTCTCTGGGTGTCTGTGTGAATTTTGTTGTATGTGTATATTATGTATAGACTTACAATGACAATAAATTTATTTGATTTGATTTGATTTGATGATACTAAATATAATAAATAGTAATTGTGTGCTGTCAGGTCAATTCTGACTTATGGCAACCTTTTCCAGGGTTTTCTAGGTAGTGAGTACTCAGAAATGGTTTACCATTCCCTTCTTCTGGGAGCAACCCGAGGCTCTGCAACTTGCCCAAGGCTGTTCTCTTTGGAGGCACAGTGGGGAATTAACTCCCAACCTCTGGCTCCACAGCCAGATACCTAACTCACTGAGCTATCCAGAGCTATCCAGCCAGCTGATACTAAATATGGTAGAAGTTTATGACAGAGAAATACCTTACACATAAGGCATGACATGATGCATCCTAGAAAACAAAAAAGAATTGACAAAAGTTTCTTATTTCACTGGAAGGTGTTGGAAAGATAGAATAATTGCTTTAGTCACATGAGAGTTGATACAGCTCTTCCAGAGAAATGTACCATTCATGCAAATGATAATTTTAACTTGATTTAATAAATATATTTTATTTTGTTGATTATGTTTGGCTTGTATCGGTAAGATTTTGCTCCTAAATTTAGGTTAAATTCAATTGGTTACTCATTCCACTACAAGAATTACCAAAGTAATTCTGAAGTATGTAGGCCTACTTCACATGTAATAATTCTTCTCTTGTTATGCCTTTAATGTGTCATCAAGTCATAGTCAACTTATAGTGATGCTACCAGGCTTTTAAGATATGTGAAATATTTATGGAGTGGTTTTACCAGTTTCAGCCCTCCATGAATTTTCATGGCTGAGCAGTGATTCAAGCCCAGGTTTCCTGACTCCTAATCCATCATTCTGTCCACTACATGTTGAGTATCCAGCTCTCCCCTTGGATGACTATATTTATATAACAGTGTTACAGTCAGGAGAGGGAAACTGGACACATTTTCAGCAAAGCAATGCATTTTCCAAGATATCTAATTTGGTCCATGGAAAGTTGTGGTGCATCTCTTGTGGGTGTGCATGTTTTCTCAATCTGTAGCTTTAAAAAAGCACCTACTTATTTAGTGTGCGATCACATGGGCATATAGCTTGCATTTTGGACTGCTTGTGACATTGTGTGGTGTGCACTATTTCCCAGTGATCGCACAATGTACAGACAATAGCACTCTAGCCAGACCTCAATCCATGTCCAAACTGGACCTTTTTGGTCTAGCAGTTGGCCTACTTTTGGGGGCTGGGCTGGAGCAATTCCCCAACAGACAGAAGGATTGCTTTGAGACAACTCTCAGCAAAATCACCCTTTCTGGCGCAATGAGACGCAATCCTTTCTCGCCATCTGATTGCATCCTTACTTACTTAAAGAATTTCTGTGCTGTCTTTCTGAATCTCTTCAATTCAGTGTAAAAACATTTTTAAAAGGGCAATTACTTAAAAACATAAAAATAAAAACACTTAGAATTATTGAGACAAAACTAAAAGTCAAGTTCAAAAGATGTATCTTGACCACCTTCTTAAATATAGAGAGAATGGGCGCCCATCACAAGTCCAGAGAGAGTCCATTCTATTTTGAGAGTAATACAGAGTAGGAATGCCATTCCTGCATGCCTGAAAAGTAGGACTGTCTTCAGAAGGGTGTCCTGCTGATCTTATAACTGAACAACAAATGAGACAGCTAGCCCTTCAGATGATCAGACAGTTAGAACTTGGAAGGTTAAAATCAGTATTTTGAACTACGCCTGGAAAAAGAAAATGGCAACCAGTAGAGGTTTTTCAGTACTGATGTGGTAGGATTGCAATACCTTGCATAAATTAGAAGCCTAGATGCCTTTTTTTTTTTTTTTTTTTTTTTGCTTCATTGAAACATCAATGTACTCTTCAAGGACAGCCCCACATTAAAATAACCTGTGTTGTAATCAATGTATAATGTCATGTCAGGCTGACTCAGGAATGGCTACATCTCGTACATTGAACATAGTTGTATAAATGTGCCACTTGAGACCATCACCACCTGAAGATCCAAGATCAAGAAGCTGTGAAAGTGCCTGCATTTGCACAACTCACTACAAGGTGTGTACTACATGGAGCTGCTGATTTGACTGGAGTCTGTCTGGATCCGAGGACACAGAAAGGGTTAAATCAGTGCTTGAAAGGAAATCTCTCTGGTCATTGTGGTGTTCGCCAAGGTCATGAATATTCATATGCTATTTTCATAGACCAATGGGAGTGCTGGAGGGGCGGAGTCACGAGGTATAAGAGACTCAGCACGAGGAGGTGGAGTTGAGATAAGACATAGATAGGGTTCTAGAGATGGAAAATTAGAGTGTTAGTAAGACAGTTTGGTGTAGTTTCAGAGTTTGGGCGGGAGAGTGGTGGTTGAGGGTAGATAAAGAAGAATGTTTGTTTAAGAGTTAACAACATTGCTTGTTCTGTCAACACCTGTATCAATAAACAATTTCTATTTGGTTCTTTTAAAATTACATATGGTCTAGATATCTATTATTAATAATAGGTATTGTTGATGAAATCAACTGGTGAGCTGAGGTGCACGTAGCGTGAGCTCCTAGTCTGGTGAAACAATCAGGGGCCACGTGAAATCGTGACAGTCATCATATGAGCTTCCAGGGAAAATGGCAGGAATTCAGCACTGAAATACCACTTTTAAATGTACACTTCTCCCTTCAACAAGACTGGGTTAGGGGCACCAGATCCCTGTGTAGTTCAAAATCCTTGTATAGCTCTTATGCTCCCCAAAACATAACTACAAAGCATAAATAGGTGATTCATACATGCATACACACACCAGTTCTCTCTACCAGGCATCTTTTCCATACTTTTGACAATCCTTTCCATACAGTACCATATGTAATGAGCCTTAAAAATCCTTAAGACCCCCCTGATCTACAGGCTGAATTAGAGATGTTGTGTTTGGGGGCAAATAGACCACTTTGACACCTTCAGTGTTGAACTCATAGGGTTCTGGGTGGCCAGGGACACAGTATTTATTGAATATTTATTTATTTATTTATTTATTGAAAAAATCAGCATATAACCAAAACCATGCTGTTCAGACGTCCATTTCAAGGGAGAAGTGTAGATGAATATATGAATCTGTTGGAGTTATTTCAACCTTGCATGCTGCCTCTAGTAGGTGTGGTTGTGAGGGACCTTTCTGATTCAAAGAAAATGCCACCTCTTTGCTCTGCCTTTGTCCCTTTCAGTAGTCTGTTGCAAGTAGTTAGTCTGTTGAAGCCTGTTGCTTGAAGCTGTCATGTTCATCAATTTGCTGTGTGATCTGTTCAATTATAAGTAATGAAACGTATTGTTCTTTCTACTGTTAATGTCTCGGAGTGAATTATTGAGACTGCAAGTGCCAGTTAATGGGAAAAGGGGGTGGTCTGCTCTGGGGAACTTGAAACTATTCTGCTTTGTGAATCCCTGCACTTCTGTTGCATAGCCAGAGGAATTCAACCAAAATTCAAAATCAGCAATGTTCGCTAGAAAGAGCTTAGCTTCTCCCAGTTAGGCATCCTGTATCTGACCATTACAAACATGAAAATCAGATTTATACAGGGTCATCAGTTCAGATAGTCCTACTTTTTATTAAATCATGTATTTTGGAATGACTCCTAAGCATTGTCTAGTGAACCTCTTGGTCATTGTTTTATTCTTCTGCTCATTGGCAAACATGCGACCAAACACAGGAAAGGAAAGCTGGGAACAAATTGATTTTTTCCACCTGAAATCCATATAAAATAGGTAATGGACTTCAAGCCCATAGTTCTGAGCTACAGGTCTGCTTGCTGCTTCCACCGCTACAAGAAGCTCTAATTCCTAAGAGGTCCTTTCCTTGCTGAAATCTCGGAGATTTGACCTCATTTTATTTAAGTTGAAACAAATAACCTTGAGGTTTTCCTGAGATTAAACTAATCTGAAATCGCTTTCTTTAAGAACTCCTTAATCTAATATTTTACCTAGGAAATCTCATTGCCTTATTTTTTTCCATAAAGTCTTGGACCTTATGAACAGTGAAACAATGAACAATGAACGGTGCAAAGATATAGAGGAAAATAATAGAAAGGGAAAAAGCAGAGATCTGTTCAAGAAAATTGGAGATATTAAAGGAATATTTTGTGCAAAGATGGACATGATAAAGGACAAAAATGGTAGGGACCTTACAGAAGCAGAAGACATCAAGAAGAGGTGGCAAGAATACACAGAGGAATTATACCAGAAAGATCTGGATGTCCCGGACAACCCAGAGAATGTGGTTGCTGACCTTGAGCCAGACATCCTGGAGAGTGAAGTCAAGTGGGCCTTAGAAAGCATGGCTAACAACAAGGCCAGTGGAGGTGATGGCATTCCAGTTGAACTATTTAAAATCTTAAAAGATGATGCTGTTAAGGTGCTACACTCAATATGCCAGCAAGTTTGGAAAACTCAGCAGTGGACAGAGGATTGGAAAAGATCAGTCTACATCCCAATCCCAAAGAAGGGCAGTGCCAAAGAATACTCCAACTACCGTACAATTGCATTCATTTCACACGCTAGCAAGGTTATGCTCAAAATCCTACAAGGTAGGCTTCAGCAGTATGTGGACCGAGAACTCTCAGAAGTACAAACTGGATTTCGAAGGGGCAGAGGAACTAGAGACCAAATTGCTAACATTCGCTGGATTATGGAGAAAGCCAGAGAGTTCCAGAAAAACATCTACTTCTGCTTCATTGACTACGCAAAAGCCTTTGACTGTGTGGACCACAGCAAACTATGGCAAGTCCTTAAAGAAATGGGAGTGCCTGACCACCTTATCTATCTCCTGAGAAATCTCTATGTGGGACAGGAAGCAACAGTGAGAACTGGATATGGAACAACTGATTGGTTCAAAATTGGGAAAGGAGTACAACAAGGCTGTATATTGTCCCCCTGCTTATTTAACTTATATGCAGAATACATCATGCGAAAGGCTGGACTGGATGAATCCCAAACCGGAATTAAGATTGCCGGAAGAAATATCAACAACCTCCGATATGCAGATGATACCACTCTGATGGCAGAAAGCGAGGAGGAATTAAAGAACCTCTTAATGAGGGTGAAAGAGGAGAGCAAAAAATGGTCTGAAGCTCACCATCAAAAAAACTAAGATCATAGCCACTGGTCCCATCACCTCCTGGCAAATAGAAGGGGAAGATATGGAGGCAGTGACAGATTTTACCTTCTTGGGCTCCATGATCACTGCAGATGGTGACAGCAGCCACGAAATTAAAAGACGCCTGCTTCTTGGGAGGAAAGCGATGACAAACCTAGACAGCATCTTAAAAAGCAGAGACCTCACCTTGCCGACAAAGGTCCGCATAGTCAAAGCTATGGTTTTTCCATTAGTGATGTATGGAAGTGAGAGCTGGACCATAAAGAAGGCTGACCGCCGAAGAATTGATGCTTTTGAATTGTGGTGCTGGAGGAGACTCTTGAGAGTCCCCTGGACTGCAAGAAGAACAAACCTATTGTAGTGTTCACCCTTGTTATGCAATAAGTTATGTATTATTCATGAGTTATATGCTAATATGGTTAAGAGGTGGAGCCGACAGGGATGTTAAAAGGCGGAGCCTGGGGGGGGGAGTCAGTCAGAGTCTGTGTTAGGAATCAGAGAGAGAAGGAGGGGTCTGAGGAGTGATTAGTCTGAGTGAGAACTGTGGTAATTAATATAGAAGATGAAAATTGATGCTTGATGAAACTTAAGGAATGTGCTTAGGAATTGTTCCAGAAACCAACTGTAATCAATAAACCTGTTCTATTAAAAAGTCAGTACTGAATGGACCTTCATCTTTTCTGAGAAAAGTAAGTTGATAAGGAGATCAAATGGTGGCAGCGTGTCAAGAGGTGTTTGGTTAGCCTTTGTGAGCTCTGTGTTTGGATAGACAAACAGGAGCCACGAGGGTGAACGTCACACCTATCCATTCTGAAGGAAATCAACCCTGAGTGCTCACTGGAAGGACAGATCCTGAAGCTGAGGCTCCAATACTTTGGCCATCTCATGAGAAGAGGAGACTCCCTGGAAAAGACCCTGATGTTGGGAAAGTGTGAAGGCAAGAGGAGAAGGGGACGATAGAGGACAAGATGGTTGGACAGTGTAATCGAAGCGACCAACATGAATTTGACTGAACTCCGGGAGGCAGTGGAAGACAGGAGGGCCTGGTGTGCTTTGGTCCATGAGGTCACGAAGAGTCGGACACAACTTAACGATTAAACAACAACAACTTGGACCTGGCCCAGAGGAACTTGGTTAGTTTGTTCTCTGTTAAGCCTTCTGCTCCAGATTTTCTTTCCTTGCATTGCTCCAGTTAGAATTATCATGCTCCTCAGCACCTTTCAGGGAAGTTTAGCAAGACTAAATTAAAACAATCTGGGGGAGTATTTTCTTTGTGCATTAGCCGCTCATCTCTTTTCTCTTCTCCTTCCTTTGGGGTGTGTCTGTGCATGGCTGAGGGAAAGAGTTTTGACTAACTTTGAACCTTGCTTCCTCCTACTCTTCCTAGCAACGTCTGGATCAACCCTCTATAGTTTACCCAGGCCTTAAAATAAATAGCATGACTTTTAGAACTCTGTCATATGCATGTGTTTGCTTCCTTCCATTAATATTTCCATATTCGGAAGCAACTGTGTTTGTTAGCTAGTTATTTGTGCTACCCACGTACAATGTCCCATTTATGACCTGTTACTATACTATTTGCTGTTCCTCGGTACGATCATCATTAATATTTTAATTCTTTGTATTAAAAAAACACTTTTCCTTGTACATTCAAAACATATATGAATTAATATCTGAGTCTCTAGACCAATCTAGTAACAATGAATGAGGTAAGATGGTGGAGCATTCCAAACAATTAAGTGGATTTTTCAAGAATACTCCACCTTTTCTAAAAACACACTGGCCAAAATCCTATTGCGCAACGATGTGTGCGCAGCTCAAGGTTGTGTCTGCAGTAGTTGTGTTAGTGCCAAAGCAGAAGTTCAGTCCTTGGAGCAGTTCTGCCAGCACATTGCGCAATCAGTTGTGCCAGGGATGCATAACTGATTGCACAACTGCATAGTGCAGTTCATTTTTGCCAGGCATTATGCCAGCATCAACATGATTTTGTCTACTGGATCCCAAACTGAGCGAGTGTTTCCACTTACTTAAAGCATACCCTCCCAGGTAGATTTAATCAACTTGTTCACCTTCTTCCAGCCCATTAAGAGTCTTTTAAAGACACTGAGAGGGCTGGAGCACAAGGTTAATTTGATGCCCCTCCCTGCTGCCTTCTTCTAACAGCACAGTCTGTGTGATTTTTCTCTCTCTCTCAGATGGAAAAGAGAAGCAAGCATATACTATTTTCAAAAATAAGTATATTTGGCATCAGAATGTTAAAATTTTACATATAAAATTAAAGAAAATATTTACACAGAATGATAAACTACATGGTAACATTTGGGACAGCTTTGACCTTGGCCTAACTGTACATTATCTTCAAACTACTTCTGTGAAGTTGTTTTAGATCCATCGTATTCCCCTGCAACAGAGGTTTTTGAAATTTTCAGTATTTCCAAGTATTTTGAAAAATACTTAATACATTCCCATCTCTCTTTGACTATCAATGCCAACCTTCAGAAATACGAATTCATAATTTTAAATTAAAAATAAACACAACAATTTAGTTTAAAATTATTTCTGAGAAAGCAAAAACAACTTTCCTTGCCTACAGTTCCCAAGGTAGAATGCAAGGATTTTTCACACAGAAATGGATGAGCTTCTCAAGGCACAAGTGGGATTACAAAAGGCATGTGGTGGGGATTAAAAGGAACATTTTCATAGGAAGTCCAGCAGTTACTACGTCTGTTAAGGCCTGATCTGTACATTCAGGTCCATGGGGAAATACCAAGATACTTTGTTTGTTTGTTTGTTTGTTTGTTTGTTTTAAAAAAGGAGTCAAATTGTAGCAGCAAGCTAATTTTTTTTAGAGGGTGACAGACAGAACTTGTTAGTTTTCCTTCACCTGTTATGCCTTATCACATTTTCCTTCACTTACTGTGTTGCCTATCATACATAAAAACACAAAGGCCATCATGGCTGGGGGTTCTGGAACTTATATTCTTTGCTACTAGTCATGCAGGCTAGACAATTCTTGGACCTAACATGAAAAAAAGGAACTTTAAAAAGTTCTAGGAGTGGTGTAACAGGTGAAGAAGATGAACTGGCAAAGGGACTTCTCTCATAGTATAGTGGAATGGCTTACATGTGCATTGGACAACAACCTTAGCTTTGTCAAACTTCTCCCATCCTCATTTGCTTTTTGGCTGCAACATTGGGAAGGAGGGAGGTCAGTCACAACTACAGTAGGCCCATTGAATCAATGTGGATTCAAATGGGCCCACTCTAGTTGTGACCAAGTACTGATTGCAGCCAATATATAGAAGACAGAGTGGAACCTGGTGAGATAGCATATACCTATGGCCAAGGCATCAAACAGTAATCTCCCCACACCGCCTTCTAAAAATGATGAAAGAAAGGAAGGGAAATACTGCAACTCTGTTTGCCCAAGGCCCCCCAGGTGGCCCAGGATGATCTTATTATCACGTAGAAGACAAGGGTTCCCGCTCTAAATTACATTTATGTGTAAACATTATTTTAAAGATGTTTTTGAGCATTTAAATGTGCACTCAGTTTGGATGAAGATATTGAAGATGAAGCTGCTATATGGAATCAAGAGCTGGATTTAGCCCAGGAGGAGACCTGAAGAGACGATTTAATTAAATTGAGCTTTGCTACAATCTGAGACTAGGGATCCAGATCAACCATAGCTCCACCTCTGACCTTCAGTACTAACACAATACTATATTGGAAGGTTGTTATAAGCGGTTTCTTAGCAGAATTCCCAACCTGCCAAGACTGCTGCTTCCATTGTGACAACTGCCAAATTTCTCTGGCAGCTGCAGTTGTATACTTCATACCCCCCAGCACCATAGAGTTCTGGACACAGGTGTGTTTTCTTTACTTCTGTAAGAGAACGGAAGGAGGAGAAGCGACCTTGTGCAATATTGCCAAATTTTGATAGGATGCTTGTCATGGACAGTGGCAGTATTGCTGCTATTTAAATGGTGATGGTAAGTGGCAGTGGCAGGTGCCACAAAATAGCTGGAAGGTATGTGTTACCCACTCTTGTCCTAAATAAAAAATATTCCTAACTAGAGCCATGATGAAATTTTTATATTTTTCTAATAATATGTTCACACACTCTTCCATCTCCCATCACTTTCTAGAACTTTGACAGATTATTAGCCAAGTAGTTGCTATCCCCTTCTTGTGGCACAATGGCCAAAACAATATTGTGGTATTATGGAGAATGCAAAATGTTGGTGAAAAGCCTGTCAAATGCAGATGTGGAGGGCAGGCATACAAAAGAAGGTAGTGCAACAGCAGGTGATTGCCGCCACCAAAGAAAAGAATTGGAAAAATTCTGTGAAACAGTTTTAAGTGTCCAAAAAAAGATTGAGGTTTTTTAGTAGGTTCTTTGGGCACGTGTCTAACACTAAGAGAAACAGAAGCTCCAAATGCAACTGTTGAGATTAGAGACTCCTCAAGATGCAAATAGTTCAGGAGTGGCACCAAAAAGCTCCATTGCATTGGCACCTGCTTGAAATCCAAAGGATAACAGGCATATGGATGTTTGGCCATTATTTCTATGGTGTTATCTGAAATTATCTTCAATCATTCCTGGCCATATTCCATTAGCACACACTTCATATGCATGAACATTTTAGGACTTGGGATACGTGAAAAGGGTGTAATCAATGTGTGGATAGATGCAACTTGACTAGAAATCTACAGAAACCCATTCACGAGCGCTTATTTCCTCAGAAGGAAACTACTGAGCATGTCTTTCAGAAGGATTCTATGAGCATGCAGAAGAAGGATACTAAGAAAATGACGTATTATAGGGATCCATCTGCAATCTCCTTACCAGCAATGAATAAAAGAAGTGAAGAACAGGTTCTTTGAAAGGCTGCTAGGTCCAACATTTGTTACACTAATCTCTTGTGATCACTGTATCAGAAGGTGTCCAAAGCACTTACAATATTTGGGATACAATTATCCCTTTCAGTTCCCTAGCCCAATTTACAGAGCAAAGTCAGAGCTGATTTTGGTTCCATAACTTGAGAAAGAGAAGACAAGAAGAGCGGACAGTATCTGGGTGTGACTTTCTGTTGAAGAACCTTCCACAGAAAGAAATGTAGGGTGCTGTGAGACAGATTTGTGATATATCAATTTGGTTTTTAAAAAAATCTAGTACCAACAATTGCAGATTTGATTCTGTCTAATAATTTGTCCTCAAACAGGAAGAAGCCCAGCTTATTCTAGTTGGCCTTTACCAGCCAGCATGGACAGATTCTACCCTATAACTTGGCAAGTCACATATTGCCAGTGATGATCTGTGCACTTACTGACAGCTTAGTACAAGGCAGCAAAGTCTTTGTGTAGCATAGGGACAGAAAGCCACAGACATTCTTCAGTCAGCTGCACTCTTCTTTTTCACAACCCTATCACATGTCATGGTGAAGAACACCACAAGACTATAAAACTGAAGTGGGGGGTTGGGGTTCATAATAGCAACTTTGAATGTTGATCCTGAAAATGATTCCTCAAGATGATGAGTTCTTAATTGTTCCTTGAAGGCTGAAATTTGTGAACAGAATGTGAACTAAAACTCCTAAATCTTAGCTGAAATCTAGTTGACTGCACTGGTGGAAGGCTGATGACATCATCAGCGGAGGGTCTTTTTCAGCAATTAAAAACTTTCTGCTTCTGTACTGTGACTATTCCAAGTCTGGTGTAATCTGCTTTATCATGTGGAAGCTGTGGGAGCAATGAGATGGAAGGAGGATTTAATTACTGAAAATCTCCCCCTACTGATAATGCTATCTAGCAGTAATGATTCTCAGTAATTAAAGACTTCCTCCTTCTGTCCTGTAGCTCTTATGGCTTCCACATGATGAAAGTGATTATATGGGAATTGGAGAAGCTGTAGGACAGAGGTTTTTCTGCCTCCTGCTGCTGATGACATCATCAGTCTTCCACAGGCTTGTATTATGTAACAAGATTTCAGTCCATATATCTTAAAGATATATGAAGACAAATGATATCAGGAGGCAAGAGTATGCCTCTGACGTATGTAATCTAGTCCTCAAAGCAATTGTGTGTGTGTGTGTTGCCAGTCTCATCTCTAACATAGTTTCCACCTTCACTTTACTGTTTTTAAACTGGAAGATACTATAGATTAGATTAGATTAGGCATCCTTCAGTCTCGAGAGACTATGGTAACGTGCTCTGAATAGAGGACTTGGAACAGTGTCTAGTGTGGCTGAGAAGGCCAATTCGCGAGTGACAATCCCTTCCACACTGAAGACAAACAATCTGTCCCCTGTCCAGCTCCCTGATTTTGCTGGTTTTGAGACTGCCTCTTTTCTCGGCCTGCTGGACAAGTGTCTCTTCAAAATGGGAGAGGCCATGATGCACCGCCTGCCTCCAGGCTGAACGCTCAGATGTCAAGGTTTCCCATCTATTGAGGTCCATTCCTAAGGCCTTCAGATCCCGCTTACAGATATCCTTGTATCGCAGCTGTGGTCTCCCTCTGGGGCGATTTCCCTGCACTAATTCTCCATACAGGAGATCTTTTGGAATCCGACCGTCAGCCATTCTCACGACATGCCCAAGCCAACATAGACATTGCTGTTTCAGTAATGTATACATGCTAAAAATTCCAGCTCGTTCTAGGACTACTCTATTTGGAACTTTGTCCCGCCAGGTGATACCAAAAATGCAACGCATATGGAACGTGTTCAGCTTCCTCTCCTGCCGTGCACAAAGGGTCCAGGACTCACTGCAGTACAGGAGTGTACTCAGGACACAGGCTCTATAGACCTGGATCTTGGTATATGCCGTCAGCTTCTTATTAAGCCA
Source organism: Intellagama lesueurii (assembly GCA_037013535.1). Taxonomy (NCBI): domain Eukaryota; kingdom Metazoa; phylum Chordata; class Lepidosauria; order Squamata; family Agamidae; genus Intellagama; species Intellagama lesueurii. The sequence continues at coordinate 50,386,264 of JBAJHW010000004.1, forward strand.
TACTCTCTTTGTGAGTCTAGAGAACATGGTAGCTGCTTTGCCAATGTGTTTATCCAGCTCGACATCTAGGGAGAAATTGTCAGAGATAATTGACTGAGTCAAGGTACACAAAGTCATGAACAACCTCCAATTCTTGTGTGGAGATGGTAGTAGAGGGAGGTGAGTCCAGGCCCTGGCCCATGACTTGTGTTTTCTTCAGGCTGATTGTTAATCCAAAGTCTTGGCAGGCCTTACTAAAACAGTTCATAAGTTGTTGGAGGTCTTCAGCAGAATGGGCAACAACAGCTGCATCATCGGCGAAGAGGAAGTCCCTCATGCATTTCAGCTGGACTTTGGTCTTCACTCTCAATCTAGAGAGATTAAAGAGCTTTTCACCTGATATAGTCCGGATATAGACACCTTCTGTTGCAGTTCCAAAGGCGTGCTTCAGCATGACAGCAAAAAAGATCCCAAACAGGGTCGGCACGAGGACACAGCCCTGTTTCACTCTGCTTCGGATGTCAAAGGGATCTGATGTTGAGCCATCAAAAACTACAGTGCCCTTCATTTCCTCATGAAAGGACCTGATGATGTTAAGGAGTCGAGGTGGACGTCCATTCTTGGGAAGTATTTTAAAAAGGCTGTCCCTGCTAACCAAATCAGCCTTTGTAAGATCTATGAAGGCCACAAAAAGTGGCTGTCGTTGTTCCCTACATTTCTCTTGCAACTGTCTGAGGGAGAATACCATGTCAGTGGTGGATCTATTAGCTCGAAATCCACACTGTGATTCTGGATAGACTCTGTTTGCAAGCACCTGGAGTCTCTTCAGCACAACATGGGCAAGCAGCTTCCCTACAACACTGGGAAGAGAGATGCCATGGTAGTTATTGCAATTGCCCCTGTCTCCTTTGTTCCTGTACAATGTGACAATGTTTGCATCCTTCATGTCCTGTGGTACTCCACCTTCCCTCCAGCAAAGACAAAAGATTTCATACAGCTCGGTGGTGATGATCTCTTTACAGCACTTCAGCAGGGATGTTATGCTTCCCAGGTGCCTTGCCGGAGGTGAGGGAATAAAAGGCCACTTTTATTTCTGCTAAAGTTGGTTTGCTGTCCAACTCTTCCAAGACAGGCAGGCATAACTCACTATAACTATAACTCACTATTCATTTATTCATTCCTTCCTTATTTATAATTGTATATTTATACCATGCTTTTCAGATCATAAAATGCCCCCCAATGTGACTTACAATAAACATTATATACGTACACACACACACAAACCATAACAAGTAAAAAGTGCAGCTGAAATAGAGACAGGATTGCTAAACTTTAATTCATCTATCAGAAGGAGAAAATTAAATTAACTTTATTGAAAACCTTTATCGAATCCAAGCTTGCACACAAATTTTGAAAAGCCAAATTATTAGCCAAGAACGAAGTTCAATGAAAGGCAGATACAGGGCCCATTCACATTGAACATTTGTAGATTTGTCCTAAAGGTGCAAGGCTGAATCTAGAGTCAACAGTTAAAATGGGACAGAACTCCTTGCCATCTAGGGTCATTTACACAATCACCAGATGGTAGTGTTTTCCTGTTTAGCTTTGCTTGGTTTGCTCCATTGTAGGATCTGTTCATGTAGACCTTAGTACCTCACTGATGTGTGCTGATCCATGTACTTTGTCAATGTCTGTCATTTGATGACATTTCCTTTTCGGTGTTTTTCAGCTGGTAATTCTTCACTGATGACTGCCTTATTTCTGTTCCTGTTTAGTCTTCTTGGGGCATCAGCTTTTCCTGCATTCTGCTTTTTAACTTTTTGAAAAAAATTACAACATATATACCGCAACACAAAGTGAATACTAAATAAAATAAATAAATAAATAAAAAGCAAAAACATGGAAGTCTGAGAATGGTGAGCAGGAAAGAAGGAAGAGAGAGTGGAGTAGGTGGAAAGGGCATAAAAGGTATCAGCTGTTCCTGCATTCTGTATTTGCATTTTTTAAATGTCATCACTTTGGCATAAAAGTGAAAATTAAAATTAGAAGGAAGAATATTGGGGCAAAAATGATGAGTGGGTGAAATGAGAAGAGAAGGGAAGAGATTGGGCAGAGAAAATAGGTAAAAGGGATGATAGTTGGTGCTAGAAGTGAGACATCAGGGAGCAACTTCCCGTGTGAGTGGACAGGTGGTACCAACAGGACCCAGTGCATCTCAGTACAAATACCCTTCCACGTGTGGATGTCAGTGCTGGGATAATCTATCCAAATCTGCAACAACAACAACAACAAACCTGAATGACCCAAAGCAACCCCCGAAAAACTCAAGATGACACCGCAGTGTGGACAAAAGTCATGACGGCACATTTTTCACAAAGAAAATGAGTCATAAGCATATCAATTGAAAATCTGGAAATAATTTTACTAGACATGCTTCACTCACTACTATTTTTAAATCAATGTACAAAGTCTTACAAATATAAAAAGTTAGGATAAAAGGCAGTAAATCTAGCACTGAAACAGAGAATAAATGAATCCGACTTCATGATTAAAATGTGTCCCTAATTTCAATTTTCCAATGTGCCTCCTGCAAATAGAATCAGCCTGTGTGGCCTTGGGCAAGCTGCACAGTCCAAGAATGCCCCCCAAAAGGGGAATGGTAAATCACTTCTGAGTATTCTCTACTTGAAAAACCCTGAAAAAGGTCACTGGAAGTCAGAATTGACCGTAAGTCAGAAATGGCTTAAAATAAATTAATAACTATTATTGTTAAATTAAAATTAAATTAATTAATTTAATAACTAAATTTTATAATTAAATTAATAATTTATTTTAAAAAGGTGGAGCTCTGTTGCAGATAGGCTGAATTTGTGGTGCAGAATCTTAGGCACTACACAGTGGAACAACTGCCCAGCGTGCAAGCTCTGAGGGAGATGGAAACTCCCAGACAGCAACAGAGGAAACTGGAACCACTGAGGTGGGTGATTGTGAGCTAATAGGCTTTGCCCCATGGGAGAGTTCTGCCTTGATGTCCTTCTGGGCCCTGGTGGATTCATGCTGTGAACAAAAGGTGGGCCATGGGTGGAGGCCCCATCCAGGACATCATCCCAAATCCACAACCACTCCAGAGAAGGAATACAGAATTAAATCTGAAAGGCTGGAAAAAGCCAAGGGGAAACTTTTCCCACCCAGAGTGTTATATAAAAGGGGCAACAGTGGCAATATTTGGGAGGGGGAAAGAAGAGGCAGCCCAGTGGAGACACAGAGGAGAGTGATGAAGAAGAGAGCTGGGCAGATGTGTCAGGATGGTAAGGGGCTGAACCCATGGTCTCTATTTCCACAGGCTTGCAAGAGTCTGAGGACAGTCTCTCTCAGGAGAATCTTGCCTTACTCACTCCTTGAAACTTGGCAGAGGAAGCAAGAGCCACTCGAGGATTCAGGAGGTGTCAGGATGGACCAAGGTGTCAGTAAGTGAGAACCTAGAGAGGATCAAGGACCAGAACCCACCCCACCCCAGCTATGTAGCTGGCACAGACAGAGACAGTTTGAGAAGCTGTGTCAGATGGCTGAGGACATTATAGGGGCATGTTGGCTCTGTACAAACTGTTCTGTTGAACTGTGTTGCACACTAGGGTTGGTGAGTTTCACCCGCTTCATCACCCCTTAAATGACCTGCATTTGAGCAATTCCCCTTCTGTTTTTTGTTACAACCAGCCATGACTAGAGAAAAACTACAGCTAAGTCAACTGCTGGACAGCTCAGAGGTTCTAAGCAGCAAAACCTCTGCAATAAAGTGCAAATAGTGTTGTATAAATGATGTTTCTTTATAAGCTGCCTCCAACTTTCCTTGGACAGAATGGATGACAGAAAGGATTGTCCATACTTCCATGGAAGAGATGCATCCCTTTCACAGGCGTGTATGCTTAAGTTAAGTAAGAGAAAGTATAATTCTTAATAAGGTAGTTTCCCCCGTATTTCAGGTGTCAGTATTCAATAATTATTCAGGACCAAAAATTATTATTAGTTATATTTCCATCTCTCCTTTCCTACAATAAACTCAAGGCAGAGTAGATGGCTCACATCAAACTGAAAGGTAGACATGGCTCCAGAGAATGACTGCCTTTTCATTTTTCTTTTCCCACCCTCCTCCATTCCAACTTCTTTACAAGTTGTAAATGTTACTGTGTCGTATATTGAACCAGATCACAATAGGACACAATATCATAATAACCGCAATGGCTATGCCCTATGATTTTCTTCAGACACTCTTCTTCAGGGTCCCCATAAAAGAAACAGGAGATGGTGACTGTGGAAAGGCCTTCCTTGTAGTGTCCTCCCTTTAAGCTCACATGATATTTATCTTGATGTAATTCTGACACCATGAGATGACCTTTTCATTCTTTCAGGCAGGTTAACTGTATATGTATTTCCTGTGGTTACTTTTACACTGATCTCTTATGAGGATTTTATTGATGCTGATATTTTATTACATTTTAATTACAGCTGTAGTTTTACTGTATTTCACTCTCTCTCCCCTATTAAGTGTGTTGGGTGATTTTAAAGAAACAAACATGGAAATCACCATGTAAACTGCCAGTGTCCTGTAGGGAACTATATGTCAGACTAGGACTCAGGACCTGGGTTCAAGCACCTCCTTGGCCATGGAAACTCACTGGGGAAGAGGCATTGGTAAACCACTCCTTGAACATCTCACATACCCTGAAAACCCTTCTAAGAGTTGCTATAAGTCAGGTTATAGGAAGACCACATATTGACATCAGCAAGACTCATGATCAAAGAAAAGTGGAGGAATTTGCCCAAGCGCTTGAGGAAATCCTTCCAGGCCCGGCTGATGCAAATGCACCTGAACGATGGGAACATTTCAAGAATGCTGTTTATAACACCGCCTTGTCCACATTTGGCAAGAAGACCAAAAAGATGGCAGACTGGTTCGAAGCCCATTCGGAGGAGTTGATGCCAGCCATCGAGGATAAGAGGAGAGCTCTAGCAGCATACAAAGCCTGTCCTAGTGAGTACAACTTGCAGGCTCTTCAAGTTGCTCATAGCAAAGTCCAACAGGCTGCCAGGATATGTTCCAACGATTATTGGCTTCAGCTCTGCTCTCAGATACAGATAGCAGCAGACACAGGTAACATCAAGGGAATGTATGACGATATCAAGCAGGCTTTAGGTCCAATACAGAAAAAATCTGCTCCTTTGAAGTCTGCTACAGGCGTGATCATCCAGGACCGAGCACAGCAGATGGAAAGCTGGGTGCAGCACTACTCTGAGCTATATTCCAGAGAGAACGTAATAAGCGAAGAGGCACTAAATAACATCTAGTGCCTGCCTGTCTTGGAAGAGGTGGACAGCGGACCAACTTTAGCAGAAATAAAAGTGGCCTTGGATTCCCTCGCCTCCAACAAGGCACCTGGGAAGGATAACATCCCTGCTGAAGTGCTGTAAAGAGATCATCACCACTGAGCTGTATGAAATCTTTTGTCTTTGCTGGAGGGAAGGTGGAGTACCACAGGACATGAAGGATGCAAACATCGTCACAGTGTATAAGAACAAAGGAGACGGGGGGACTGCAATAACTACCATGGCATCTCTCTTCTCAGTGTTGTAGGGAAGCTGCTTGCCCGTGTTGTGCTGAAGAGACTCCAGGTGCTTGCAAACAGAGTCTATCCAGAATCACAGTGTGGATTTCGAGCTAATAGATCCACCACTGACATGGTATTCTCCCTCAGACAGTTGCAGGAGAAATGTAGGGAACAACAGCCACTCTTTGTGGCCTTCATAGATCTCACAAAGGCCTTTGATTTGGTTAGCAGGGAAGGCCTTTTTAAAATACTTCCCAAGATTGGACGTCCACCTCGACTCCTTAACATCATCAGGTCCTTTCATGAGGAAATGAAGGGCACTGTAGTTTTTGATGGCTCAACATCAGATCCCTTTGACATCCGAAGTGGAGTGAAACAGGGCTGTGTCCTCGTGCCGACCCTGTTTGGGATCTTTTTTGCTGTCATGCTGAAGCACGCCTTTGGAACTGTAACAGAAGGTGTCTATATCCGGACTAGATCAGATGGAAAGCTCTTTAATCTCTCTAGATTGAGAGCAAAGACCAAAGTCCAGCTGAAATGCATGCGGGACTTCCTCTTCACCGATGATGCAGCTGTTGTTGCCCATTCTGCTGAAGACCTCCAACAACTCATTAATCGCTTTAGCAAGGCCTGCCAAGACTTTGGATTAACAATCAGCCTGAAGAAATCACGTCATGGGCCAGGGCCTGGACTCACCTCCCTCTATTACCATCTCCACACAAGAATTGGAGGTTGTTCATGACTTTGTGTATGTTGGCTAAACGATCTCTGACACTCTCTCCCTAGATGTCGAGCTGGATAAACACATTGGCAAAGCAGCTACCATGTTCTCTAGACTCACAAAGAGAGTATGGCTTAATAAGAAGCTGACGGCATATACCAAGATCCAGGTCTATAGAGCCTGTGTCCTGAGTACACTCCTGTACTGCAGTGAGTCCTGGACCCTTTGTGCACGGTAGGAGAGGAAGCTGAACACGTTCCATATGCGTTGCATTTTTGGTATCACCTGGCGGGACAAAGTTCCAAATAGAGTAGTCCTAGAACGAGCTGGAATTTTTAGCATGTATACATTACTGAAACAGCAATGTCTATGTTGGCTTGGGCATGTCGTGAGAATGGCTGACGGTCGGATTCCAAAAGATCTCCTGTATGGAGAATTAGTGCAGGGAAATCGCCCCAGAGGGAGACCACAGCTGCGATACAAGGATATCTGCAAGCGGGATCTGAAGGCCTTAGGAATGGACCTCAACAGATGGGAAACCTTGACATCTGAGCGTTCAGCCTGGAGGCGGGCGGTGCAGCATGGCCTCTCCCATTTTGAAGAGACACTTGTCCAGCAGGCCGAGGCAAAGAGGCAGTCTCAAAACCAGCAAAATCAGGGAGCTGGACAGGGGACAGATTGTATTTGCCTTCAGTGTGGAAGGGATTGTCACTCGCGAATTGGCCTTCTCAGCCACACTAGATGCTGTTCCAAGTCCTCCATACAGAGCACGTTACCATAGTCTCTTGAGACTGAAGGATGCCTAATCTAAGTCAGGTTCTACTTGATGACACATAACCATGTTAATAAAATGCACATAATAAAATGGGTGTGCCAAATTGGTCAATGACTAAATTTTTACTGGCCTAAAACTAAACTAAACCCAAATTGGTACAAAATGCATTTGAATCTGAATTCCCAGTCTCAATTCTCTGATTGAAATAAATTCACATATAAAATAATCTTAAACCATTAAGTTCCAATTTATGGTGACCCTTTCCAGGGTTTTCTAGGTGGAGAGTATTCAGCAGTGGCTTACCATTCCCTTCTTCTGGGGGCATCCTGGTACGGCGCAGCTTGTCCAAGGCCATACAGGCTGGCTTTTCTGGGATGCACAGTTGAAATCCCAGCGTCTGGCTCTGAAGCCATACACTTAAATCACTGAACTATCTAGCCAACTTTAAATTCACATATGCTGAATGATAAATGAATGTCCACCAATACAGAGCTGGTAGTGTGAACCCACCCACAGTGATGAATTTGACCTGGGGCCAAGTTCTGATTTCAGTCATGACCTTATTAGATGTGCTTGGGCAAGTCTTACAAAGTGGGGACAAATTCTTATCTGTAAACTGAGCAAAACATGTAATTCTGTATTTTATCTAACACTTGCAAGTGTTTTGACATCTTTTTCCCCCACCATCATTTTCATAGCTTTGTCTCATCTCCCCTAACAGAAGGTAGTTATGAGTTTAGCTTCTTCTTTGTAAGTTGTTATACTATTGGGTCCTCTTCAGGTGAAAGACGAGGTATAAATCTGTTAAGTAAACATATAAATAAAATATTGTAGCACTTCAAAGATCCAGAGGCAGCGCTTTCCTTTACTACTGGGGGGAGGTCTCTCCAGCCCAGCTTACCAGACGGGCGAAGAACATCCCTACGGGATAAGGAGAACGAAGCCAGTGTCAGAAACCCCGGCTGAAGTGCCACGGAGGGACGGGGCGCCTCACCGGAAAGCGGAGGTCTTCCGCGCGCTCGCTCTGTTTGCGCAAAGGTGGCTGCCAAGCGCCCGAGGCATCGAGCCGTCTTTCACGCCCCCACCCGCGCGGGGCCAAGGAAGCGCCGGGGCTCTGTTTCGGGTCGCTCGCGATGCATTTCCCCTGGTCCTCTCCAAGCGGCGCAACAAGGACAAAAGTGCCCCGGAAAAGGTGGGCGGGGGAGCCGCCACACGGAAGGTGGCGGCGGCTTCGGCCGCCGGGAGCCTTGGAAGTTAACGAGAAATCCACTCGGGACTCTCCGCTCGTCGGACTCGAGGCGGGCGGACCCCGCCCCCTCCCCCGCCCGCGGCCTCCCGCAGCTGGCCCTCGCGCTCATTTGTTGCTCCAATAAGCAATAATTAGGTTCTAAGCAAATGATGTGTCAGCTGATCTGATGGGAGGGTAGAAGAGGAACGGAAGGTGGAGGGCGGTGGGGGGGGGTGTGCGGAGACAGGCTAGGGTAGACGAGGCGAAGTCTCCATGGAAACGCTCCCCTCGCACGCCCCTCCCCCTTCCCCCCACCTGGCTCCGGCTGGGAGAGGATGTGGAGCTGCCTGCCTCCCCTTCCTCCCGCTGCCTCCCCTGCGCCACCTTGCCGCCCGCGGCTCAGGCCAGCCCCCGCCTGCGCGGCGCTCTCTAACCTGCAGCCGCCCGCCTGCAGCATGCGCACTGCCCGGCATCCCTAAATGGGACAATTCTGTCCGTCACGCCGCCGCTCAGCCGTCTCCACAGAAACTTTTGTCCCGCTGGCCAATCAGAGGAGGGCGGGCGAGGAGCAGGGAGGGGGGCCGAGAGAGAGGGAGAGAGAGAGAGGGGTTTAGCGGGGAGCTTTGCTCGCGCTTCAGCTTGCGCTGCCGGCTGTCAGTCCCGGTTCCTGCGCCGCGAGACCTTCCAGTAGAGCCACTGAACAGAGAGAGCGGCTGGCAGGGAAGAAGGCGGGGGAGGGAGGGAGGGAGGCAGGCAGGCAGGCAGAGAGAGAGAGAGGCTGCGAGAGAGGGTGAGGGGAGAAGAGAAGAGAGGAGGAGGAGGAGGCGGGAGAGGCAGGCGGGCGCTGACCATTTTCCAAGTACCTGCCTGGGACAAGACGGAGGCGCGGCGCGCGCAAGGTGCCAGGGCCATTCATTTACCTCACGGCGGCTTTCGGATGGAGGAAGAGACTCCGAGGGGGGGAGGAGGACGGGGAGGGTGGGGGAGGAAAGGGCATCATGTGCCTTCCCCTTATCCCTTATGAGCCATAGGAGGGCCTGGGGAAAAGGAGGGAAAAAAAAAGAGAGAGAGAGAGAGAGAGAAAAGGAGCTGGGATTGGTGTATGGCGGCGACCAGAGAGAAAGGAGCCAGGACTGGACGGGTCCAAGAGCCATGAGAGAGAAGCGACGGAGACAGAGTGGGAGTGTGTCTAGGCTCGCGCGGCGGCGGCGGCGAGGAGGAGGAGGAGGAGGAGGAGGGGAACTCCCTTTCCACGGCTGCGACTAGGTGTCGAATGGAGCAGCTGCCGCCCGCCTTGGCTCGCTTGGTGGGTCGTCGGGAGGCGTTAAACAATTGGGTTCCCGAGGAAGAAGGCGCAAGAAGTCTCGGTGGCGCGGCGTGGCCCGAAGACGTCTGGAATCTCAAGTGGGACCCGGACCGGAGGCAAAAGGGACAGTAATCAAGACAGCAGGGAAGGAGGGGGAGCGGGAAGCGGGTGGCTTTCAAGCATCCGGACGCCAAAGTTCCTCGAATGCCTTGCAGCCGCTGGGAACGCGCAGGGTCCCCCAGGCTGGACCAGCCCGACATAGAGAGGCAAGAGCACCGTCATAATTCTACGCGGAGCCCGACCGACAGCCGCCATCCCTTGGCCAACATCCTCCTGGGACTGAGCTCGCCCTCCTTTGGTCCCAAAGCTGAATTTTAGATATTAAGAAAGGATTGTCTTTTCAAAATTATTCTTTTTCTTGTTATTTAAGAAAAGAAGACCGCTATAGTATGATTTTTCCCCCCTTCCCCACCTCCACAAATTCTGTGAGCCGAATTGAAATGACCTGCCGAGATTTCTCTCCGTGATGAGCCCTGGAATTGTTAGGCAGGAAAGAACTTTCTATCCCACCAAGAGCTTCACACCCAAAGCATGGAGACGTAGGATGGAATAAAGGGGGAAGAGAGGCCAGTTTGCCCTTCAGCGTTTTCCTCCATCCTGCCCACACGCACTCACACACACACAGAGCGAGCCTGCTTCAGGGAGAAGCAGGGTCCTCCAGGACAGACACAGGAAGGCTGCCGAGGGTTGGCTGGCTAGGGTGGAGGGTGGGCTTTTCTCTCTCTCCCCCCCCCCCAACCTGCACCATCCGGGCTGAAGCTGATGCCCAAGAAAGACGAATCCGACTCCATGATATTTTATTTTATCTCGGTCCTTTTTTTTCCTTCGAGAAGCTAAGGGCTCTCTTTTCTTCGATGCCACAGAGGCACGGCTCTCTTGGGGGGGAAGAGGCGCTGCTGCTGTGGGAGACATTGGGATAGTCCTGCTTCGCACCATATTAAAGGGACAGATCACGTACCGTCAAAGGGGAAGGGAAGCCCCGCCAGACCTGATCGCCTGGTTTCGAGGTGGAGATCAAGTTGAAAAATGATCGGGACTGGTGAGTCACTCTTGAACTGATCACCAAGCCCCCCTCATCCACCCTCATTGCTCCACCATCCAAGAAGAAGGCTCAGCAGCAGCAGCAGCAGCAGCAGCGGGGGAAAGCCCACCCCAACAGCCCCTCTCTCTGGGGTGTGATTTGCCGCGGGACCTCTTTCTTCTCACTGGATCTTGGTTGTGGAGGCTTCCGTCTCTTATGTACCCGGGGTGAACAGGTGCCTTGGAGGTGTGGGAGATCCGTTCCCAGATCCGCTTTAGGAACCTTGCCTCTCTCTTTCTCTCTCTCTGTCTCTCTCTGTCTCTCTCAGGGGGATTATGGAGACCGGCGACCGGGACATGTATCGCCAGTTTCAGGACTGGTGTCTCAGGACTTACGGGGACTCGGGTAAAACTAAAACGGTGACCCGTAAAAAATACGAGCGGATTGTCCAGCTCCTGAATGGCTCCGAGACCAGCTCCACGGATAATGCCAAATTCAAATTCTGGGTCAAATCCAAAGGCTTCCAGCTTGGCAATCCGGAGGAGGTCAGCGGTGGTGGAGGTGGTGGTGGTACCACAGCCGCTGCAGGCGGCGGCGGCGGCGGCGGCGGCGGGAAGCAAGTGCTCTACGTGCCAGTCAAGACCACGGTTAGTAGATAAATAGCCTTGTTGTGTAGCCACGTCAGGGGGAAAGAGTGAGGAGCCGCTGCCGCCACATAGCTGCCACTTCCACCCCCTGAGTTGGCTCAGGCGGCGCTCTCGCTCTTTCTCCTCCTCCTCCTCCTCCTTTCAAATCGCGCTCCCCCCACCCACCCATGTTGCATTTGCCTGGCATCTTCTCTACTGCTCAGGGCTTTGTGATGCTTCCCTTTCTCATGCACAAAACACCACCCTCCCTTCTACGAAATCTCTCCTGCTGCTCCCCCCCCCCCCAAACACACCTCTCTTCTTCTTTTCTGTACATATGCCTGTGTTGTGCGGGAGGGTCTCTAATATTATTTTAGCCCCATTTCCCCGGGGCTAAAAAAAGGAAGGGGGGGGGAGGGCTTTTCCTGCAGCTACTCGCTACCCGCACGAGGCAATTTTGGATCGATAGAGCGGAGGGGATCGTTATTGGCACAAAGCCAAGCCGTCTTTGGTTTGGGGGTTTCCCCGAGATGGATGGGCTTCTTTTTCTTCATTGTTAGACCACATCCCTTGTGCAGCGGGGACATGCCTGGCTGGCTGCAGAGAGCGGATGGCAGGGCAAGCAACAAAAGAGCCATAGGCTTGCACATGACCAAATGGGGGAATCGTTCGCGCGCTCTCTCGCACTCACTCGCACTGTCTCACTTGATACCAGCCCAGAAGTCCTGCTTGCGAGCCTTCCAGCGGTTCAGGCTGGAAATCTAGCTGCAGATCATAGAGCAGAAGTGCTATGATGGTGGGTTATGATGGTGATGGTGGTGGTGGCAGGAACGAAGGATTTCCTGGTTCAGAAGATGGGAACTGTTGGTTACAAGTAGGTTTGCCTTTTCCTCTCCTTTAGTATTTCTTGCTTTCTGAGCCTTAACCCTGGCCTTGATTTGTGCAAATGTGTGTAATGAAAACAATCCCTACCTTTGGTGTTTTGGTTTGGTGGAACAAGTTTTTGTTTTCTGTGCAATCTCTTGTTGGGCTAGGGGAAAAAACATAATGTGGGCATGAGATAATAAGATTCTTTTAAAAAGTATTAAAGGTGTGGTGGAGCATATACTGTACAGGGGAATACTTGGATTCTATAACAAATCAAGATATTTTTCTATGCCTATATGTATGGTTAGTTAAAGACCATTTTTGTGTATTGTATATATATCATACTATAACTAGTTTCAAGTGTGAAGTTAGGCTGCAAGAAGAATATTTTAAGTACTGTTGTTGTCTTTGGTTCCAATGATCTGAGAATTTCAGCTATTTGTTGGGGCAAAACATTTTACTTTATAAAACTTTTGTGAGTTTGGAGCAATCCACTTAGGATTCTTTCTGTGCAAATTTCTATCCATCATAGACTACATCTAGTATGAAGCTCTCTGGTCACAATATTTCAAGTAATAATCACCATAAAGTTGAAGTATTTTAAAAATTAAAGAAAAAATTACCTAAACTATTATTTTCTATGTATATTTTTGTATCTTTAGTTATTTTATTAACTTTTCCATTTACTGGAATAGTGACCAGGCTCTATCTATCACAATGACTTTCATGCTATTATACAGTAAGTGCATGTTTTCATTCATTTGGTTCACGCTTATGTCACTTTCTGTGATTGGAACCTCTCTTGATATATTTCCTTACTAAAGGCTTCACTTAACTGTTTGTGTGTTTGAATTGTGGGATTAAAACAACTACAAATACAGTACACACATATTTTAAGGTCTTTAAAAAATCCTACAACTGGGACACCTGTGCATGTTTACCAGATGTCAGTGGGACTCTTTCCCAGGTAGGTGTGCACAGGATTATAGTAATAATCTTGGGAATGAATGTTCATCATATCTTTATGCTCCTTTCAGTGGCCATAATCCAGTGCAGACAGGGATGTGATCATACCTTAGTGTGCATAGATTTATGCCCAATGTGCGCTACTCTGTAGTATTGTCCAAGATTCCTTGAATAACTATGTTTAGTGTTGAGGATTGGATCAAGACTTAGTAATATTCAAAGTTGATGCATTGAAATCTGTGGATTTTAGACATGATGAATTCAAGCTTCATCTGTCCAGTCAAAAAAGTTTAGGACAACTTCAGACATAGTCTGAATATACTTAGTGCTCCAAATTAAAATAAGCAAGTATGTGAGAGAGTCTTTCATATTATCTCAAACTTATTAATATCCATTGGAAAGAAGTGGATGGTTTTAGGTCTACCTGAAAACAAGTGGGAAGGTACTAGGAATACTGCAGTTAATGTGTATCTGTAATTGACTGCAATGGGGGTTTAGATGTCCTCTTGAAATTAAAATGTACGTGAAATCATTCATCTTCATTCATTGACACCAATAACATATAACTTCAGTCTGCTTCTTAGCAAACCACTTCTCATCAATTCCCAGATATAGTATCCATATCAGTGTTCAGTCATGTATGATCACTCCTTGTTAAGCTCTCCTGACTGATTGTTGCTTCCACCATTCCTGGGAGTGTTGTCACAGATATTTCAGCTGCTACAGTGCAAAGACAATAACTTTCCCCTTTGTATAATTAAAAACTTTTTCTACCACTTGAAAAGTTGCTGTAGATAAAAGATATTTCAATGTAAAATCAGCGTTGATAAATTCTGCCCAGTATAGGCACACCCATAGTGTAAGTGTGATACACAAAGTTACAGTTTTAAGCCCAAAGGCATTGGCTTTAAAAAATAAATTATGAATCAAGCCATCTTTACTGTCCAGAATTATTCTCTCTTTGAAGCTCTAAGGCTTGTTGCTCAGCTCTGCTGTCAACCAGAGAGATTTGCTCCTGAAGGTTCTGTAATCCACTGCTGCTGGTAATTAGACATCATTACTGCTGCATTAAAAGGAAAGAGAGAAGGGGAGAGGACAGGCTGGGGCTAATTAACTACTTGATTTTAATGAAAGAAAGAGAGACTGATAGCAGGTGGGAGTTTGCACCAGAACAGACTAGACAAGCAAAACAGATTTCATTGAAGCAAAAATAACTTACAGGCTTACAGTAGCAGTATTCTTGTCTGTTTATAAAATGGCTTGGTCAAATATTCCATCTTGTTTTGTTGTTGAAAGCCTGGTGAACATCTCTAGATTACAGGCCCACATTTGGTTTAAATGGCATGCACAGAAAGAGAATGTTTAACTCACTGAATGTAGATTTAATTTATTTCAGTGTTCAATATTCTGGAGCGCAACAGGAGCAAATCAGTCCTCCAGTGTTCACATCCCTCTGTGGTGCAGGAGATGCACTCTTGGTCACCAGGCAACAACATCCTCCAGTACAGCCATTTTAGATCTACTGTGGGACAACAGACAGAAGAGTATATATTGTATGTGCACAGTTCAATGAACAATATACCTCTGGTGTTCTTAACTGTGTTTCCATTTTTGACATCTGTTCTTTTTCACTGAGCCCAAGATGCACTTTGAATGATATCTTAATAAGAGGTTATACATAAAAGCATTAGAGAGAAATATGCCAAATGCATGGCAATAATTAGTACGAAGTTTTAATGGTTGCTACTCAAAATCACTTAGTGCCACCATAACGTTGTGTTAAGTTTTAATAAACTATACAAATAACTTTGTGAATAGTTACTTGGAGATCTCTTGAGTTCTCAGTGAGGGTTTCTTTTTGTCTCAAAATAAACTTAAAAAGAAGAAACAGTCTGTATTGTTAAGCGGTAATGGTAGAAGAGTTATAAAATGTTGCACCTTATATTCAGAATATGTATAACATATATTACCATTACTATTTAATATTTATTTAATGACAGTGTCTATGAGCTGGATAACTATAATTCTGCAGAAGTTATGGAAAAGAAAACTTCGTTATTATTTAGACAAGTGTTTAATAACAAATGTCACACAGGCTACAAAATTAACTTTATGTAAAGACATTCAGAATGTGATTGGACAAAAACTTTGTAACATCTTCATGGATGCTTTTTCTTCACATAAAAACAAAAACTATCATCTTTGTTCTAAAATGTATCAGCACATACTCATTTTCATATAAGAATTGGAACAAAGTTGGGTCATAAGTTCTCCAAGGCTACAGCCTTGAGCGTACATATTATAATTAATGTATATGTGTAGGATTTATGGGCGGGGGCTTGAGTTAGGGTGCAGGGGCAGGGTGCAGAATGAAGCACAGGTGATCATCAGTCTATGCAAAAGCAGACAGTTCTTTTGGCTCTCATTTGTATACCCCACTAATTTTGGGGTAGAACATGTGTGGGGATTTATACTACTATCTGAGGAAGTGGACCTGTCTATGAAAGCGCACATTAAAATATAGCAGTTAGTCTTTTAGATACCGCAATGTTTTTGTCTTCTTTATTTTTTTCTTATGTTTTTGCCTGATATGGCTAAGAGGTGTGTACTGATAAAAAGACTGATTAATGAATTCTGCATACCAATATTTTGGCTGTCCTCACGAAAATGTTTGAGGAATCACAACTTTAAGTTAATCTTTAGCAAGGAAAACACGTACTACTTTATATGATTAATGGGCCATTCCTGATTTGCTGCATTGTTACATTAGTGTTTAGGACATGAGTGGGCAACGGTGGCTCTCCAGATGTTCTTGAACTACAGCTTCCATCATTTTTTGTCATTGGCTGTGCTGAGTAGGGTTGTTGGGAATTCCAGTTCATAGCACATGCAAGGCCAAAATTAACTACCTCTGATTTGGGATGAGGAGTGTCAGGAGGCAGTGCAACTATGTATCACTTTATGCTAGTGTATCAGTGGTATTGTGATACTCTTTCTTTATTTGTATAACAGTGTTATGGATGCATATGAAATATAGGCAAAATTAAAAACAAATTAAACTGTTAGGATAATTAGGCTATTTTTTGACCAGAAGCAGGCTACTTCAACAGTATTATCTTGGCTATTTGCTAGATCTTCTTTTGTACACATAGTGGGGCATATACTGCATGCACATAAGTGCTGCATTGATTGAATTTCTCCACAGTCACAGAAAATTTGTCCTGTATTCAAGGATCCCCATTTTATTTGATTATTCTTTGATCTTTCTACTTTGCTTTGAAGTCTATTAAGTGGCTCCCAGATGGCCCAGCAAGATTCTAGTCCTGGTGGGAGACACTCTTCAATGTTCATACATTTGGCAAGGTGTACTGTTTTTGTTCTCCATAGGTTTAGACTAGCCTCTTCTGGTTTAACATTGAGAACTTGGGATGTGTGCAGAAAACGTTTTCTTGATTTTAGTCATTGTCTAGTGGGCTGGTGTCCACTAAGTGGATGGGTTTGGTCCTACATCCACTTGTATACCATACAGCACTAGCATATTCTGCTGTGGAGTAGCACAAGAACAAAGCTGTTGTTCT
The DNA here is from genome assembly GCA_037013535.1 of Intellagama lesueurii. NCBI lineage: Eukaryota > Metazoa > Chordata > Lepidosauria > Squamata > Agamidae > Intellagama > Intellagama lesueurii. Next base: position 50,402,994 of record JBAJHW010000004.1, read on the forward strand.
TATTGCTTGTAATTGTGTACCCCAATCTGATCCAGCTTGTTTCCTAAGTAAGTTATTTCTTGCAGCAACTTTCTGTTTGGTGTTCAGATGATGTTTTTTGTAGGTCAGAGTTTGATCCGGAGCGATGCCCAAATGCTTTGGGGTAGGACAATGTTCCTAAATCTTGCAGTTTCCTCTCACTTTTCTTTAAGTGTAAGACACAAACCTGTGTTTTTAAAGAGTTTGGTTTCAGCTGGTTGTTTTTATAATATAAGGAAAGATCTTTCAGTCCAGAGGTTAGCTGGTGCTCCATGGTCTCAAAGGTTTTCCCTGGACTTTCATGGCAAGATCATCAGCACAGATGAAACTCCTGGAGTATGGAAATGTCAGTTGATCATTTGTGTAAATGTTGAAAAGTAATGGTGACAGACACTACCCCGTGGGAGACTGTTCCTTTGATTTCTCCAGCAACTGTTCCTCCCTTGAAATGCAACAAAGAATCTTTGGTTTTGAAGTAGAACAGCGACCATTTCTGTTAGTCTATGATCTTTAGTAAGAAGGTAGAGCTTTTTGAGCAGTAGTTGATGCTGGACAGTATCATATGCCACTGTAAAGTTGACAAATGCTGCTCAGTTATTTTATGTGTTTCAAAACCATCTTCTATATGCTGGGTTAGAAATAGGTTTTGAGTAGACATGGGGACGAATAAAAAAACGAATTGCGATATTTGTGGAAAATCACTGATCTGTTAAATATTTGTCCCTTCATATTTGTGGGTTCCAGAGACCCCCATGAATACAAAGGGATGAATATTTCCCCATTTTATTTGTCCCTTCATAATAATAATAATAAAAAAAACATTCTGCCTAACGGCCGCCGATCAGGTGGTCGGCAGGCCGATAGGCAGCCACTCACCCCCACAACCCCCCACCCCCACAGCCTACTCCCACCCCTTCCTCTCCCTACCTTAGCCCCCCACCCCTGCCAACACCCCCTTACCGTAATTGTCGCCGCCACTGCCGAAGTCTCCATCAGGCCTCCGCAGCCACGGTGTGTAAAAAGGGAAACTGCCCTTTGCAAAGATGGTGGCTGTGGCTTCATTTAGGGTAGGGAAGCTGCAGCTGCCATCTTTGCAAAGGGCAGTCTGGATTCCCTTAAGGCAGGCGACGATTACGGTAAGGGGGTGTCGGCAGGGTGGGGGTGGCAGTGGCAGCGGGGGGGTGGCGGTGGCAGCGGGGTGTTTTTTTAAATAACCCCCCCACGAATCGATTAATATATTCATTATTCATTGCTTCTTGGGGGCAATTTCGTGCTTCGTGAGTCGTCAACTTTTGATGACTCACGAAGCGGGACGACTCGCCAAAATGGTGAATCATCCCCATCTCTAGTTTTGAGCCATACAGCTCTTGCTAGGTCTAAAGCCTGCCTGTTCTGGCATTAGAAGGGGTTCAATTTCAGAGGCTTGCTTACAGGCACTGTAAACTTGCTGAGGAGTATGATGCTGTTGCAGATGCATAACCCCATATCCCATGCACAAATGCGTAGAACTAGGCTACTAAATATTGCTGAATTTCACATAAACAGTTACAAATGTGAAAGCATGTATCTAGACAGATATTTCTCTTTAATTTACAGTCTGCTTTAAATATTACTGAAATTTGTGATGTGCACGTTAGGAAAATTTAAATATACAACATGCTACAAGTGTCTACATGCATGAAGTACGGCAGTATCGTTATGAAGAAATGTTACTGAAGATTTAAAAATATGTATCCTGGGCTTCATTTTTTAAAAATTCTGTGGTAGCTCAGTACATGCTAGAGAACATAGTTCTCATGTAAAAGTTGAAGGTTGAGTTCTTTGCATCTTCTACCAGATTGTGGAGATTTGCTGCTAGATTTGAAATGATGGCATTACTGAGCTTCCTACTTAGCTAAGTCCACATACTGTAAGTAATACTGAGCAAAATAATACCATTCTAACTTGATATAAGGCACCTCCCTAATAATTGCCACTTCCTTTTTCTTAATGACTATTGTAGGTTGGAATATCATGCTTCATGGCCAGAGAAGCTCAGTGTACAAAAAACTGAGAAAGAGGGGATATAGGGTTTCTACACATTCTGTATATAAAATACATTCTTCAAATTGTCCCTCATATTCTGTTTTAATTATATTGTAAGCCATCTTGGGTCTCAGTTGTGGAAAAGAAAATTGAGATTTATATCATAGCAGTCAGTCAGTAACTTCTATGGTGTTATTCCCAAGAAACTCACACTGGCTACATTTCATACCCTGTCTTCACTTCATCTTTGCTTTGTTCTCTAGAACTCTTCAGAACACTGACATAGTTTATCAACTTTTTTTTAAAAAATGTAATTTGTGGATCTCCCTGATCCATTATCAAACTCAATTATATTCACACAATTGTCCTTCACTATACTTCTTTACATGGTTGAAAATTTTGGTAATGGATGCAGCTTTTCAAAAGCATTAGAAAACAAAGGAAAAGTATTGTAAAAATGAAGTGGTTCCTTCTCTAGAACTCTTCAGCAAGTAGTGAAGGTATAACACTCGGGATTATGGCAGTCAGTTCAAAATTTGGGGCAGATGTTCTGTCCATGGCTCACAAAGCCAGAATGCCAACAAGATGGAACTTGGATTCCACATCAGGCAGAGATGACAAAAGCATTCATCTTGTAGTTCTTCTGTATCCTTGCTTTAAATTCCTCTAAAAGAGCATCCCACTCCATTCCCCTGGTTTTCATTGTGTATTTTTTTTCCTGTGTCTAGCTGATATTTAACATTTTTTTAATACTGAGCATGCTCAGCCCTTAATGAATTGGTTTGCTTTTTGCTACTTCTGCATCCTGAGATCCACCTAAGAATCCTCACATCTCCCTCTTGCTTCCAGTAGGCCTGGTTTTATTCCCCTTTTTTTGGGTACCACCCCTCCCCCGAGTTTACTGTTAGAGGGAATGATCATGACTCTGATCATGGAATCACCATTCTTAACAAACTACAGCTAAAGCCAAGGACAGAATTACATTTCATGGAGTGGTATACATTCTGTTAACATCCAGCTATGCAAGTGGCCATGTCAACATTTTGGCAGTGAATTCCACAAATTAGTAGTAGGTGTTGTGTGAAGTACTTCTTTTGTCTCTGTTGACACTACTATTGTCGATAAACGTCACTGTAAGCATTCAAGTTCCAGTGTTTTGAGAGGCAAAGAATAATGTCTATTCTCTCGAGACTATTCATAATGCTGTAAACCACTAATATATCCCACTTTGATTATTTGTTTTCTAAACTGAAAGCCCCAAATTCTTACCTTTTCTTTATCCTAAAGATTTCACCCCTTCTCCTGGTAATTTTGTACCTAATCCTGCTTGACTATGCCTTCTTTATGGAGGAAAACAACAGGAATGTTAAAAAAAATACTTTGATATGGAACTTTGCCAAAAGCTTTTGGAAACCCAAATGTACAAGTATATAACGGCAGAAATCCAGTAGCAGAACTGTTGGCCTGATCTTATTAATGAAAATTAATGGATGACTACATTGTCCCTCTTCTACCAGTCTGGTCATTTTGTGGAGCACAGAGGGTTTCAGCCTCTGCTGTACTGTAAATATTTTAGTCTGTTAGGATCTGCTGGTGAGTTGCTAGCTGTTTTTACTCTTTTCCTGGCCCACACTGTAGTCCTTTCAACTGTTAAAAGGACTCGTTGGGTTTGGGCCTCCCAACTGTGCCTGACTGTGGAGCTTCACATGCCCCCTTACAGGAAATGGCAGTCAGACATCTATAAGAGTATCTTCATGTTTCATGGCCATGTAAATTATTTCATCTTATTATCTTCTCTTCCTCTCAGTTCATGGTTGTGAGAATTGCTTGTCCCTTAAGCTGTGGGAAATCCAGGCTTGAAAGGACTGAGAGAGAGCCTACTTCCAGACTTTCATCTCTTTCCAATCCTGACAGTTCTCTGGGTATCAAAGGGCCTGCCTCTTCCAGCTTCAGAGCCCCACCTCCGCTGCAATCTGTCTGTAGCAAAACTCAGGGATTCATGGAGTTTTATTTACAACCTCACAGGCTGTCTGTAGTTTGAGTGACTAGGAAGGTTTTTTCTAGGTTGGGGTGATTGTCTGTCTATCCGGCACTAATCAATCATTCTTCCAGCTTTTGAAATTCAAAGAGAGCTTCACCTCTCTGCAGAGTGTTTTATTTCTCTTTTTGGTCAGTTGCTGGCAGTTGTTTGTTTGTTGTTGATCTATTTGGTTGGTTGCTAGTATGTGTGCAGTAAAGACAGAAGCATACACAAGTCTGCAATCTCAAGTAGCTGTAAGTAAAGAAATATTTTTTATTCTTTCTCCTACAAATGACTCAGGCAGAGTTATTGAGACTTTAAGTGCCAGTTAACGAAAAAGCAGCAGACTCTGGAGAACTTTGTAGTTATTCTCCAGTGTGGATCTCAATACTAATGTGTACCAAAAAGAGAATTTTACCAGAAATTCAAAACTCTGCAACAGGTTATCGGCCCAGAAATCAGAGAAAAAGACAGATAGTTAACAAGTATTTTTTTTTTACCTTTATTGTTTTTCGAAGTATTTATGCTTTTTTCCCTTCTCCTACCCCTGCCCCTGGTGCTTTTAACCAGAAACATTTCATGACTGGCTGAAAAGAAAGAGTTGTTTTTCCCCCCTGAGATTCCTAACCAAACTTGCTCAGAAAGAGAAAGAGGAAAAATGGATCTTGCTCACAGGAAGGCATTTTTTTTGGTGAACCTCTAGAGTTAACATCTCTGAATTTCTATCAGTGGGAAAAGAGACTGCAGTTTAATCTTAGAGCTTTAAAGGCACATGGTTGTTTACAAAGATGGACACACAGAAGCAAAGGCCAAAAATAAATGGGAAGACAAGGGTTCTATAACGAGGTGCTTTAAAAGTCCACCCAATGCATCCCTTTTGCCTTGTGTCACGTGAGTGGTAGGGAACTGCTGCTGTTCTGCAATGAAGGGCAGAACAACTCTCCTGATGCCTCAGGTGGGAATTGAAAGGCTGCCTCCAACAGATGTTGCTGCTGCTGTACCCACTTTTCTGGAGGGGGAAAAAGAGGAAGCAAGGTGGCAATAGTCATCTCCCCCCCCCCAAAAAAAAGGAGTAAAAGGGCTTCCTGTAGGAGAACACTATGGTGGCAGTAGCAGGTGATGAAAGTAGTGGTGATGATGATGACAGTGACAATTATGGTGATGAAAAAGTGGAGCAGGCAGTCTCAGCAGCTGTCACTTTTCCATCTCCAGAAGTTATCTGTGTCATGTACAGCCATCTCTTTCCACAGTTAATTTAAAGCTGGGTTGTGACAGGTTCTCGAGCCAGGTGGTATGGAGAGGATGGTCTGGAAAATGTCCTGCATAAGTGATTTTATAAGCCACATTTCCCATTGCCTGGCTCAAAGACTTCTCATGGCCTGACATTAAAGAGAATGTAGAAAGAGATGGCTATATACAGTACAGGCTGCCTTTGAAATTAGTCAGTGCAGGGTTATGGTAGTTGTCATCCTTTGGTATCCATTGCTGCTGCTTAATTCTTCTTTGGGAGGGAAATGGTGGTGGCCATGACTGTCAAAGATGAAATCCAGCTCTTGAGAGCTGTGTGGAAAAACAATAGCCCTCCAGAGCAGCATGGATGAATGCTGGTGAACTTGCTGTCCCACGGCCTCAGCACTCAAGGCCACCACTTCAATCAGGCTAATGGGAAGGCAGGCCCTACATGAAGGAATGTGAGGGAAAGGATACCAGAATGTAAGTCTGCAATGTTTTACAGAGGCATATATCCTGCTCAAATGGAGGCTAAAAGTGGGATGAAGGATCCCTCTCTTCGTCCTAAATACTCCTCACCCTAGATGTGGAGCTACAAAGTCTGCAGGGTAGCATCTACCCATGTTCACCAGAATGCATGTAGAAGTCTCCTTGAAGTTTCAATCTGTGTTCAAGCTGAAACATAAGTAGAAGCATCTTGCAATCCCTCCAGTTCACCATGGGTAGGGGAGGAATTTTGGGGGAAGGAATTTTGGAAGTAAGGCTTGTATGCACACTCATGCCCCCTACCCACCTTTAGGCCTCATGCAAATTATATACCAGAAAACTACTTCTGCTTTCTTTTCCTCTTGCTCAGATGTGCCAGGAGGAGGAGTTGGACATATTCCCTGGTCCCATATTATACGTTACAAGCCATCAAGTCTTCTTTTCTCAGCTATGGACACTGATAGTTACCAGCTCACCATAGGATTTCCCTTTACTCTTTCAACAATAAATAAGACAATAGCTGTTCCAGAATCCCACACAGCCAATATTGTTTCTTCCAAAGAAATGTTGTCCAAAGAAGAAATGAAAAGAGATAATATTGGTGAGGAATGAAAAAGTCAGGTTAAATGAAAACATCATTCACACAATTCAACTCACATTATCATCAGAACACATAAGAAAACTTACTGGTATTTGTGCTTCAGTTTCTCTGTGTTCTCTTCCTTCTTTTCTCTGTTCTTCCCATAGTAACTTGCTTCTTAAACATGTTAAAAGTAAGCAGAATATTACAAAGACATTATATAGCCTCCAAGTAGTGCTCCATGGAATAATGTTAGCCTTATAAAGATGGTCCTGAGCCTCTCCTTGCTTAGAGAAAAGGAAGATTGAAACATGGATGTGTCAAGATGGGTACAAACTGCCAGTTCAGCAATGTGTGCCAATTTGTTTGTTGGCCAAACAGGTACTCTGTGCTTTGAATCCCCACTTCCGCCAGCAGGTGCCCACTCAGAGCACCCTGGCTTCCCTGCCCTGCATCCTCTGGGCACTGCCTCCTAGTGGGCACCTGCTGGAGGAGATGGGGCTACAAAGCACTGAACACTTATCTGGCCAATAAACTAACTGGCATGGATCACCAGTTCATGCCTATCTCTAGGTTTGAGCAATGTGGACTTTTTCCCTCTGTGACATTAAACTATGTTCCAGAGCTTGGAAAGTTTCCTTTTAAAAGTAATTCATTACCATTACACAATTGCAGCATTTAGAAAGTGGGCCATTGGCACTACTCATTACAGAGCTGGAAAAGTAATTCATATTATTTGTCACACTGCTTACTTTTCAGTTAGTTTCTTTTACTTTATTTAACACCTTAGGATTGTCAAGAGAATGACAAATTCTGTGAAAATGCTTCGAAAACAGCCTTAATATTTCCTTTAAAAGTAATTTCCAGCTCTTAGAGAACCATGGGAGGGTGCATCTCTCGCCAAACATTCTCTTGCTTGCATTTTCTTTGGCTTTGAAGGAGGATAGTGCTGCTGTTATAGTCAGTTTTGGATCTCAAAGGAGAATATTATAGCCTCTCTTAGATAATGGGCAGATCAGTTGATTTTGACATCAACAACATAAGAAACATGGGTGAGCCCTCTCCCCAAATATTTCCTTGAGTGCATTTTACTTTGCTTTGCTGTTTGGGAGGACAGATTAGCACTGTTACTGACACCTTCCCATCAGTGAAAAGTGTAAAAAAACAAACAAACCCCAACCAGTTGCTCTTCACTTCTACTCCTGGAAATCTCACAGTTGCCTTGGGGGTCCTAAGAAACATCTCATAACCAAGGTAAGCTAGCTTCCTCAACAACCTCTGGGAGCTTCCTGGAGGGTTGAGTTTCCAGCACTAGTCCCCCAGAGAATGTCCTTTCAAAAGTGGCCCCTGTTAAAGTTACAGGGTGCCCAGAGAGTCCTGGTCTCTGAAAGTGAGGGGGGAGGATGAGTCTCAGCCCTGGTCAAAAACTTTTGAAGGACAGTTGGTAGATCTGGGTGGGGGTTATTGGTGCCTGCTCCTCTTGAAGCCTCTTCTATCTCTTGTACTGGTGCTTTCATTCCCAACACTCCAGTTGAGTCAGAGTGGGTACTGTGGCTTCTGTTGAACAATGTAAGCACCAAGGTCATGTCAGAGGTGCAGTAAGTTCCTGGAACCCTGGCTCCAGGTCCTTTGTCCACGGTCCCTTTTCCTACCCAATTGGTGGGGCTCAGGCACTCCAGCCAGGTTTTCCTCTTCCCAGTCACTCTCCACCACAGCAGAAGCACAGAACTGGGGATCCCAAGCCTCCACAGCCTCTCCACACATTTCCTCCAGAGTTTCTGTCTCTTTCTCCATTTCCTTGAAGGAAGCCTGAGTCATCCCGGTCTTCCTCATATACCCTGGCCTCCACCCTGCCGTCTTTCCTTGCAGGTGGCCCTCATCAGTGAGGTCGCTCACCATTTTGATTAAGATATTATATTTTTATGGGAATGAAATGGGTGTAGATTGTGGAGTTTTGTTTGTTTGTACACTACCGAGAGAATTGTGAATTCACTAATTGGGCAGTATAAGAAAGAAAGAAAGAAAGAAAGAAAGAAAGAAAGAAAGAAAGAAAGAAAGAAAGAAAGAAAGAAAGAAAGAAAGGTGGAGACAGCAATATCACAGCGACTGTGAACTGAAAGTCTGTGTGTAGTATATATCTGTGTGCAGTATATGTATGAGAGAGTGGTGTATGAATAAAGTGTATGAATAGTATTTGAGAGAATGTGTGGTGAATGGACCAGGACTCACCTCCAAATATTTAATCCACTCTATGTGTTCAGGTCTCTTGTGCAATTAATAACTTATACATATTTTTTAGACAGCTATAGTGTTAATATCATACTTTGTATGCTGTAAATCCAATGGGCATTCCAAATTAGGGTAGACACATTAAACAAGTACTGAATGGTGACTCAATACTTATGTAAATTCCATTGAGCCAACAGGGCTACTCGAGTTAGAAATACCAACTAGATCCAGACATAAATATTTTCATCTACTTCTCTGTGTTCATTTGTACAAAGTTTTTATTTCATAATATTTTTAATACAAAACAAGGGGTGTAACGTAGATTAACATGACCTAGGGTCTATCTTCCATTAGTGTTAGCTCCATGCTAAAGTTTAGATCTTTGTGTACCGTCGACAACGGTATCCTCCTGGGGAGGCTCTCCGAGTTGGGAATTGGTGGCTTGGCTTTTGCCTGGCTCCGTTCCTTCTTGGAGGACTGTCCCCAGATAGTGCAGATTGGAGAGAGCTTTTCGGCCCCATGGAGCCTCAATTGTGGGGTTCCGCAGGGCTCGATCATCTCTCCAATGCTGTTTAACATCTATATGAGGCCTCTGGGAGGGGTCATCAGGGGATACGGGGCTTTGTGTCATCAGTATGCAGATGATACTCAGCTCTTCATCTCCTTTTTTCCAACAACAGTGGATGCTGTTTTATCCCTTGAGCGCTGCCTGGGGGCCGTTCAGCAATGGATGCAGGAGAATGGACTGAGGCTGAACCCGGGCAAGACGGAGGTCCTTCGGGTGGGTGACCCAGACATCAGTGGTTTGGGAAACTCCCTCTCTTTTGTGGGGGAGTGATTCTTACCACCAAGAGTGAGGTTTGCAGCTTGGGTGTACATCTGGACCCGGCGCTCACCATGGAAACTCAGGTGGCGTCAGTGGTCCGTTCCGCACACTTCCATCTTCGGCGGATTGCCCAGTTGCATCCCTATCTTGATGTGGGGGCACTCACCACTTTGGTCCATGTGCTCGTAGTCTCGAGATTAGACTACTGTAATGCGCTCTACGTGGGGCTGCCTTTGAGACTGATGCGGAAACTCCAGATGGTGCAGAATATGGCGGCAAGACTACCATCATATTTCCCCCACTCTGGCCGCCTTTAATTGGCTGCCCATTCGCTTCCGCGTTGATTTCAAAGTCCAAACGATGACATATAAAGCCCTAAACAGTTTAGGACCTCGATATCTGGCAGAGCACCTCCTCCCACCCAGTTCTGCCAGAGTCACTCGTTCCAGCCAGCCAGGCCCGGTGGCTGAGGAGCCGAACGCCAAGGGAGGTCTGGAAGGAAAGAACGAGGAACCGGTCCTTCTCGGCAGTGGCCTCTTGCCTCTGGAACAACTTGCCCATGGAGATCTGCCTGGCTCCCTGTCTGGGTGTCTTCAGGAGTAAAGTTAAGACCTGGTTATTTGGGCAGGCTTTCCCTCCTGCCATATCTTAAATTCTATATTTTTGCCATCTTGGATTTATGTATATGTTTATTGGTCTAACTGTTTTTAAATGTTTAATGCCGCCCAGAGTAGACCTTTGGTCTAGATGGGCGGGGTAGAAATCTAATAAAATAAATAAATAAATAAAATAAGATGTCATATTATTTTGCAACAAGCAGGATATCTCCATGAGAGGAATATTGGACTTTCTAAATCTGAGATAGTATAAAATGAAAACATTATCATCTGATCCCATGAGGTCCAGTTCACCCACAGCCATCTGTAGCAATATTCATCTTCCTCTATCAAAACTTTAGGTAGCTTAAGAAGACTGAAAGAAAGGAACAATTGTTTTTATTTTCATTTTAATATTGCATGCTGAAGACAGAAAATAATGATGTGGAGTAGCAGGACATTGAAAGAGGCATGATGCAGCCTTTCATTTGTCCAACTGTAATCTTTGATCAAGCAAGGTATTCATATTTTCTAGCATTTCAAATATCTACAAACTTGTGTGACAAATAATGATAGTGAAACAAGAGATATGAGTTTTTATATCACAAACAACAATGGTTGTGTCATACAATTTGTAAATGTCCTAAAAACTTTTGTCTTTAGTTTCCATCTCTTCAAAGGCAAAGAGAGAAACTGCTAAATGAAGAATACCTGCTCCTCCTAAATACCAAAGTTGGTTACCAAATGAAATAAAATTATTTAAATACAAATATAAATCCAGAGATGTGATCTTGTTTAAAAGCCAAGAATTTTTGTAGATGGGAAGAATGTATACACATCAAAGGCAGAGGCAAGTCTACAGGCCTGTACATTTGCTGAAGCAAAGAGTGATGAAAGTGAGGAAAAACTTTGGGGCTCATTGGCTTGGTCTGCATAGAACACTAAACTATCTCCATGGTGTGTGGATGAACCTCTGCTTTCCAATGTGATGGCAAGGAGAAAAGAGGGAACATCAGCTTCTCTTCCATTTTCTGCTAAACCCAGTTTGGCTTTTTGACAGAATCTGAAACTGAACTTAGTCTTAACTATGATTTCTGTAAATACGGCAAATTAAAATTTTTTTAGACAAAGCATAATTTTAATATTCAACATTTAATGCTGGTTTGGATGAAATGACAAAATGCAGTTATTTGAAAATGGGAGTGGATTTCTCTGACCTCCTCCCTATGCCCATGGCAGAAACACAAGAAGCCAGAGTCTAATTCTTGTAGCACTAAATGGGTGGCTCACAGACTAATCAGGAAGGTGCCCCGTCCTCAGATTTATAGTGGGCTTGCTCTGATCATGAGCTGTCTATGGCAGTAAATTATGATTCAGTTTTAATGCCTGAATGTACCTGTTGAACATGAGGATTCAGAGTTGTGTACAGATGGGAAGTAATAAATCGAAGTGATACAGTTGCCTATAACATGTTACTTTTTCAGCAATGAGAACATAACAGAATCATCTTTCAAAAATAATGTAACAAGTGGTAACTACATTTGCTGCTTCACTGTAATGAGTAATGTATTCTAGCCATTTTCAAGTTATTTTAAAAGAGCATTTAAAGACATTTTGAGGCATTTTGATAGTATGCCATTCACTTTTATACAATTCAAGGTATTTGAAGGGTAAGTGAACACCACAAATGTTTCTAGATATAGATGAGGCTAGCAAATGGAGAAGAAATGTGGCAGATCAGTGGAAAAACTTGATCACGCAAGTTGTGATTAAGGAATCTGGACTTTATGATTAGTGTAAATCTAGGAAGTGTCAGGTTGAGGAAGATAAAATTCCCAAGGAGCACTTTTGAAGAGGCCAAGAACAAAATGTGCTACTCTGATTTTAAATGTACTAAAGATAGGAGAAATCTCTTAAGATTTTGATCCAGCTACTACCAAATGTATGTTATATATGATGCAAACCCAGCCTAAATTGATATTGAGCAAACCCCTTACAATAGAACTGTTTAATTTGGATTAATTTGCAGGGCATATGCTGAGTATACCTCATTAAACTGATTTAAACTTGGTTGTGCCCCAGTAGGCACTTTGGGCTACTAGGGCACAACACAAGGAGTAACACAAAGACTGTCCCCAGCCTAGAGTTATCCTTTTCTGAAGGCACACATATAACCCTACCCTCTTTCATTTGTACCAGTCTGATTGGGGTGTATGGAACAACATGGGGAAATTATCTGCTGTGGAGAATGGAAGTAGAAAAGAGCTTTCCTTGTTACATGATTTCCCCCCATTTCTTCTAGAAAAGATTCTTGGTTTGGTTCTTGCCCAAGTCTCCTAGTTACACTCCCACAGAAATGGGAAGGGACTAGACTAAAAGCAGAATGAGGCCAGATTAATAAAGGCTGTGAAAGAGTTGACACAGGCCAGATGGAAATAGGAAGGTTGAAAGATTTGGCTTCCTAACATTGGTTCTATAAGCCTGATTTAAATCAATGCTTAACACTGTACTGTCTACCTTCAGTGACTACACAATCTGTGCACACTTTAACAGAAACAAGATAAAATATGAAGATCCTTCAGAAATTCTGCAATTGTAAAATATGTGTGTTAGAGAGAGGTTGAAATGGTGAGATACAGGTATGTGGCTTGAGTACAGATTTGCTAATCAGATTTTTGTGTTTGTTTCATATACTTCCTATAGCCTTTCATAGTCAGGTGCTGATCATAACTCTTAACAGGTAAACAACAACAATGCTTCTCTGGGCTGGATAAAATATGGCTCTCTCGAACACATTCTTCATATTTCATGTGAGATTTAGCTATAGTTATTGTATCTTAATAAAATCTGTCTCCCTATCGTTGATTCAGCAACTGACCAGCCCCCATTCACCCCCAATCAGCAAGCCATATGGGACAGTAAATAACCCTCACAGTGTATATTCTGTTTCATATATCTGTTTCAAAGTCTGCCAAAAAGCACCATTTTCTGCCCTCTACATCTCACTGTTAAAAATCAGTTGAAATTACCAGTTGAAATCCAGTAGTAAGTTGCAACTAGTGTAGGACCATGAAATCAGTGGGAATCTGGAAGCAGCTTCTCTGTAAGTCCCATTCATTCAGTGGGCCTCCTCTAGTTGTGACTTACTACTGGATTTCAACCATTCTCTCTCTGTGTGGAGGACACAACATGATGAATCAAAGGGCTTACTGCTGGCAGCTTAGAAGGGGGCCATATGCCATGTTTGGCTGCTCTAGTAGTTTCTCTAGGCCAGTCTGACCACTGTAAGCCTCTCAGAGGCTTTCATGAAACAAAGGAAAAAGGATGGCAGAAAAGGGTATAGAATGGGTCTGTAACCTTTGAGGTTTACAGCAATGGGGTAAAATGGGAATGCAAACAGACCTTCCATGGCTGGGGAAACATTGACACAAAACTGGCAGGGCATATAGTTGACTAAAAAACAACCAAAAAAAATTGGTGTCTCTAGTTTTGTGTATTCTCGAAGGCTTTGTTTTGAGAATCCATAATGGATTCTCTAGTTTTGGTTTTGACAACTTTGCTTGCTTGTTCAGGGGAAAGACTTATTAAACAGCACTGGGGAAGGAGGGAGCAGCTGCTGCTGCAGGCAAGCAAACGAGTAAGCAAGCTCACTGGCAGGCACAGAATTAAAAACATAAAGGAGTTAGTATGGGGGTGTTACAGGTCAAAACCTGTTTCCCAATTTTCCCGGCAAGAAATCAGGCACGACGCAACCAGCTGAACCAAAGTCCAATTTTATTGATTGACAGCAAAGTCCTCTGGGACTTCTCTTAAAAGCACAGAAGACCCCAAAAATGCAGTTTACAGATGTTTTATAATAATACAAAGAGCCATAAAGTTCTACAATTCTATTGGTCAACTTTACCCAAAATCAAGATCCTGTCCCTTATTGGATAATGATGCTAAAAGTCACTAAGCTATTGGTCCCCTATAGATATGCATAAGCGATACCATGACTCCCTTTGACCTGCTTCAGGGATGTGCCTCAAAGTCTGGAAGAAAGTGTATCCATCTTCCCTTATATTTTGGTATGCTTGTGTGGCCTTCCTAGACCTTAATGTATGGCCTTCAACCTCTGGCTCCGCTACTGGTTTTATGTTTATATCCAGGTATCAGGGGTTAGGCCAAACCTATCAGCAGGCATAATTAAGCAACCCACCTCAGGAAGTGGGCCATTTCTCCACAGCACTTGGGCCATTTCTCCACAGCTTTCCCCAAGCCATTCCTCTCTGTTGGAAGCTAGAGGTCTGTACCCACCCAGCTTGTCCTGCATCTCTTCCATTAGGCTGTTGCCCTCAAGTGCTGTGAGAGAGACACTCCCTCCAGTGTCTCTAAAGTAAAATTCAACCGCCTTTTCTTGTAGGTAGAATGGCACACATGGTGGGTAACATTGTTCTCCTCAGTCAGCAAAACGTCTTGGGCGGGCCTTATGACGGAGGGCAAAAGCTGCCCAGGCCTCCGGATTCGTATATCTGTGTGATGCCACTATGTGCCTGCCATAAGGGTACATCCGCACCAAACTCCAGTCCTTCTTCCGTGTATCCTATGCTTACGCAGGAGGGCAGGGCCGGCCCTACCAACGGGCAAAGCGAGGCATCCATCTGAGACAGCGGATGCCGAAGGGAGCTGCCCTTTCGCAGAGCCGTCCCTCCGGCCCCCCGCCCAGGAGTCCAGCAGCCACCACAGCTCCAACGCAGGGCCCCTCGCGGCTGAACTGCCGCTTTGCCAGGCGGCCGTCTCCCTCGACTGCCATGCCCCCCTCCCATCCAGAGCGGAAGCACCCAGAGCGGCGGGCGGTGGGGAGGCCGGGCGGGCGGGCGGGGCAGGGACGGGGAGCGGGCGCGCCTCCTCCGGCTCTTCTCTTCCTTCGCTCCCACACCTACTCCGTTCCAGGCCGCTTCCTGGCGTGCTGCCGCGCGTCTGTCTGCTGGGACGCGGGGGTGGGGTGGGGTGTCGGGTCGCCCATCCGTCGTCTGCTTTAGACGAACGCCGGGTTTGCAACCGGGATGGCGTGAGCCAGACTCGGGGTGGGATTGGACGGGGTGGGGTGGCGGGGGCCGCCTCTTCGCCTGCCGGAGCGCGCGACTCAGCCGCTACCTCCGCGCCGAGCTACAGCCGCATCCATCGATTCGCAGCCTGGGCTGGCATTTGACTTAGGGCATAATGGAAGGAGTGGGACGCTGGGGAGGAAGCGCGAAGGGCGAGCGGGCGGGCGGGCGCGAGGCGCGCGCGCGCGAAACTGTGTTCCTCTCCCTTTCCTTCTAGTTCCTATAGTAACCCTGAAATACCTCCAGGACACACATAGCTGGGCTCCGAGGCTCCTCGCCGGATTGGTGGAGGCGCGTGGGGAAGGGAGGGCAGCAAGGACAGCGCGCGCGGAGCGCTGGGGCTGGGGCTGGGGCTGGGGCAGGCTCGGCCGCGGCGGTGGCAGCAGAAGGTAGAGCGCGCCCCCTCCCCTGCACACGAGTTCCCATGGCGACTGGGTCCGCGGGCTGCAGGAGCCAGTTGAGCAGCACCTGTATGGGCAGCGAGCAACCCTGAGCTCGCCCGCCCTGGGGAAGAGAGGCGCTGCCTGGCTGACAGGAAACACGCCCACGCGCCCATCCAGAACGCAGGCAGAAGGGCTGGCACGCTGCCGCCCGAACTCTCTCTCTCTCTCTCTCTGCCGCTCAAACCCACAAGAGAATTTGGTCATGTTGACACACGCCAAAACCCAGAATGGCTCTGAAACTCGACAGACTGACGCAACCAGCGAGGAGACTGGGTAATTCTGGTGCAAACATACCCAGGAGCTGACAGTTATCAGCGCTGGTTCATAATTTATCCTGTCTCCCCTTCCCGGCACCCGCATCTTACATGTAGATAAAAATGTGTTTTTAAAATATGACTTTTGTCACACGTGATGACTGCACATATGTGTAAGCCTTGTATGCACAGCAAAACGTGTGCACCAATCATGACCTGCGTGGTTTCTTGTGCTTCTTTTTTTCTGCACGAAAATACCATCTGTATGGTGAACAGAACTACTAATGGAAATTCCATGTTCAGAGGCTGCATGCCTTTAACTAGTGCTGAGTCCTGGGAAGAAACAGCACACAACCTGCCGCTTGTAATCTTCATGGGCTGCTAGTGAGATTAAGAATCTAGAGTCTAGTTAGAAGCATCTGACTGGGCTGGTTGCTGTTGGAAACAGAGCACTATAGAATATGAGCCTCCCTAAAGTGTTACCTGTATGAAGGGAGCTGAAGGGGCATTAAGGCTACACTGCTAGCAGTGCCTTTGTCAGTCATGTGGCTCCCTAAACCCCCAGGAGACCTAAGCATACAGAGGCTTTTACCCATAGATGCTTCCAAAAAATCTGGAACCCCATGTGATTGCAGTTGCAGATCACAAGGGAGCCTGTTTGCATAGAGCTGTGTGCACATAAGCTTCCATTCATTAAATATTCACATTTAACATGTGGACACTGCAAGGCTGAGAGGCATGCATTCTTGGAAACAGTGCTCATAACACTGCCCTGCTGTGCCTTCTGCATGTGAAATTCTCTTCTAGGATGCTTCTTCACATGGATTAGGGGACTACGGACTATTTGGGCCTGATCTAGAAAATCAGTTATTGAGAGAGAAACAAGTGTAATGTGTGTAATTTCTGTCTTGCTAACACTGACTGATAACTGGTAGAGACAGAAAATAGTGGACTGCAATAGTGCCCACTCTACAAACTGATGTAGAGATATATATTGCTCAAGAGAGAGGGGTCAAAAGGCATGGCAACATTGGCATCATCATGTAACCTGCTTGCTTAGACTGACACTAATACTTTTGTATATACTTGCATACCTTGCATACATAAAGAAAGAGAGATAGAACAGGTGGCTACTTGAGGTTGTATATGATGCCAACAGAATTGGCTTTAGACCAACAGGAAAATTATATATAGTGCACAGAAAGAGAGATCCTGAAGAACATCTAGAAGCTGATGTAATTACATTAATTTACACCAGCACACGATTACACGTTTAAAACATAGGCATGATATGCTATAAGTGCTATCAGTTAATTATTATCCTGGCAATATACATTTACACTGTCACAGGTGAGTACATGAGTATACATACCTCAGGCATTCCGGATACATGCTTGTTATACAGACAAGGGTGTGCATACAAACCTAGATGTGTGCATACAAACCTAGATGTGTAGGGGCAATAGTGTTTAATCAGTAATGAGGGAGTGGCATTTTGCACATGCTGGAAGATGTTACTCTATCTGATTACCTGCTGGAACTAATTCTCAGGTTAAGTTTTGGTGAGTCCTGGCCTAAATTAGCTTCATGGTCAAAGGACAGTTTTAAGCACTACTAGCAAAATTATGAGACTGACCTTTTTACTGGGCGTAGTTGTAAAATACATGGCTGTCATGAAGGCAAGTTCCAAATCTCTGTCTTCATTCAGAACCTTATGCCATGACAGAAAAACTATGCTCAACAAGAGTTTACAAGAAAAAAGGTGACCCTGAACACAGGGCAACAACATTTAGAATAAAGATTAATGTTCGTGTAGTGTCTAGGCTTTCTTTTACCACTTCCGGACAGTATGTCAGAATCTCAGTTTCCATACAACAACCGGGACCTCTCCCTTAATATATCTTTAAAGATATAAACCCTAGCCATTGCAGGTAGAGATGCACTGAAGGATCAGACTTCCTACTAACAACCACACTGATGCAGATTGTTCCTAGCTCTTGGATTTCAGAGTTATAATTGCATTGAAGGAGTCATAAACAACTACAAGAACAAAACTCATTGCTGTAGTTGTAGTCAAGAAAATGCATGTCAGTGTTTGACAATCAGACATATTGAAAAGCCACCCTGTCAGTTGGCTTCAATTATTATATTATTATGTCATCACTGGTCAATTATGATATCACCTATCTGGTCATTTGTTACTGAGCTGTCCACCGTTGATTTACAGTATCTATTTATCAAATCACTTATATGCTAACTTTCAGTACTCAGAAGAACCTTAAGAAGATCTCTTTACAACGTTAAGACAAATATTTATTTAGAAAACAGTAGTAACAACAGAGAAGACTGAAGCATGCCAACAGGAAAAACATATTCACAATAAAGTAAATGTTAAAACAAGTAAAGGGTCTAGTAGACCACCTAAAAATCACCAATGATGGAGGGAGTTCTGCAGTTCATTCCCTGAGTGGAGAAGGACTTTTTCTCAGCCATGACCATCTCTTGGATTGAGCAGAGGGCACCTCTCCCCATTTGGGAAGGGACACACCCTGCCCTGTGATACACCTTTGCTCTCAATGGAAAATATGTCTGTTCTGGCAGAACACTGGACAAAGCAGCTGAAGATTCACACAGGGAAGTCTATGGAGGAAGAAACAGTTCTTTAAACATCCTGGTCTGCAACTATTTAGAAATTTGTAGGTAGAAATTTGAAGACCTTTCTCTTCAGGCAAGCCTTCCCTCAGTAAACCAGCTACCGGTGTGTGATTTTTAGGTAGATTGTTATGCATTACTGGTTTGACTGAATTTTTAGTACTACTGTACTTGTGATTTTCATTTTTGTGTTTTCCATT
Source organism: Intellagama lesueurii (assembly GCA_037013535.1). Classification (NCBI taxonomy): domain Eukaryota; kingdom Metazoa; phylum Chordata; class Lepidosauria; order Squamata; family Agamidae; genus Intellagama; species Intellagama lesueurii. The sequence continues at coordinate 50,421,640 of JBAJHW010000004.1, forward strand.
TCTCAGAAATACATTTTTAAAATTTGTGCATACTTATTGTTCTTTGCCTTAATATTGCATGTTGATGTTGTAAGATGCCTCCTTATTCATTGTTTATAGTTTTAAATATTGTCTTTTAATGATGTTAACCATAACTGTATACTCATTGTTTTCAACTTTAAATATTATTTGGGTCCTTTTCAAGGAGAAAAGTGGGGTAAAAATATTTTAAGCAAGCAAGCAAGCAAACAAATAAACAAATAAACAATACCAAATAGCACCTTAAATCGGGCCCAGATACAAATTGGAAGCCAGTGGAGGTTAAAGTTGCTGGTATTCACTTGTCACTTGATTTCACAATGTCTACAGGGAGTGTCCAGTGTATGATCTAGTCAGGCTTCTTGGGATCAGTTAATATCTTGCAGTCTGATAATGTAGACAAGACAATTTAAATTATCCGTCCCACCACATGTGATCTTGACCATTGCCTGTCTTGGTTGATAAGATCTATCAGAAATAACTTGACTGGCTGAGTCTAGGAAGTGGCAAATGACTCATTATCTCAAGGTGTAGTGCCTGCTCACTTGAAAGACGGTGGCACACCCTGTTCTGAAGAGGACCTCCCTGGACCCAGAAGTATGTGAGAACCTATCACAAATATCCCTTTTTTGGGCAAACTGCTTGAGTATGTGGCAGCAGCTGTGTAGCTTCAGATATTCTTGGAGGAAACAGAATATCTGGATCCATTCCAGCCTAGTTTCAGGCCAGGATTTGTCACTAAAACTGCCTTGGCCACCCTGACTAATGATTTGCTTCAGAGTAAAGATGAGCAATCCGTGAAGATCCCCTTCATGGATTGCTGCCTTGTCGTGGTGAAGGGGCTTGAGTAATTCAGAGAAGCTATGGGCTATGCCATGCAGGGACACCCAAGACGGACAAGTCATAGTGGAGAGTTCTGACTAAATGCGATCCACCTGGAGCAGGAATTGGCAAGCCACTCCAGTATCTTTGCCAAGAAAACCCCATGAAGAGAAACAAAAGGCTAAAAGATATGACGCTGGAAGATGAGCCCCTCAGGTCGGAAGGCGTCCAACGTGCTACTGCGGAAGAGCGGAGGACAAGTACAGTGGAACCTCTACTTACAAACGTCCCTAGCTATGAATGATCCAACTTATGAACAGCTCCGTTCGCTAAATTTTGCCTCTACTTGTGAACAGAGCTCCAACTTACGAACCGAAAAAAACACTTTCCTACCCTTTTTTTAACCTTAGGTCATCTTAGGTTTTTTTAAAAAAATTCTCCCCCTAGTGGTAGAGTATGGATTAACCTGCTTTGCATTAGTTCCTATGGGAACTAATGCCTCTACTTGCGAACGGTGCCTCTAGATAAGAACGAAAAACAGCCGGAATGGATTAAATGGTTTTCAATGCATTCCTATGGGAAATTTTGCCTCTACTTACGAACGTTTCAACTTAAGAACAGCATTCCAATACGGATTAAGTTCGTAAGTAGAGGTTCCACTGTACAAGTAGCTCCAGAGCTAATGAAGTGGTGGGGCCAAAGCCGAAAGGACGCTCAGCTGCGGACGCACCTGGAAGTGAAAGGAAAGTCCGATGCTGCAAAGAAAAATACTGCATAGGAATCTGGAATGTAAGATCTATGAACCTTGGTAAGCTGGATGTGGTCAAACAGGAGATGGCAAGAATCAACATTGACATCCTGGGCGTCAGTGAACTAAAATGGACGGGAATGGGCGAATTCAATTCAGACGATTATCATATCTACTATTGTGGGCAAGAATCCCATAGAAGAAATGGAGTAGCCCTGATAGTCAACAAAAGAGTGGGAAAAGCTGTACTGGGATACAATCTCAAAAATGATAGAATGATTTCAATACGAATCCAAGGCAGACCTTTCAACATCACAGTAATCCATGTTTATGCACCAACCACCGATGTTGAAGAGGCTGAAATTGACCAATTCTATGAAGACTTACAACACCTTCTAGAACTGACACCAAAGAAAGATGTTCTTGTCATTATAGGGGACTGGAATGCTAAAGTAGGGAGTCAAGAGATAAAAGGAACAACAGGAGCTGATTGTGGCTCTGATCATCAGCTTCTTCTAGCGAAATTCAAGCTGAAACTGAAGAAAGTAGGAAAAACCACTGGGCTAGTCAGGTATAATCTAAACCAAATCCCTTATGAATACACAGTGGAAGTGAAGAACAGATTTAAGGAACTAGATTTGGTGGACAGAGTGCCTGAAGAACTCTGGATGGAGGCTTGTAACATTGTACAGGAAGCTGCAACAAAAACCATCCCAAAGAAAAGGAAATGCAAGAAAGCAAAGTGGCTGTCCAACGAGGCCTTACAAATAGCAGAGAAGAGAAGGGAAACAAAATGCAAGAGAGATAGGGAAAGTTACAGAAAATTGAATGCAGACTTCCAAAGAATAGCAAGGAGAGACAAGAGGGCCTTCTTAAATGAACAGTGCAAAGAAATAGAGGAAAATAATAGAAAGGGAAAAAGCAGAGATCTGTTCAAGAAAATTGGAGATATTAAAGGAATATTTTGTTCAAAGATGGACATGATAAAGGACAAGAATGGTAGGGACGTTACAGAAGCAGAAGACATCAAGAAGAGGTGGCAAGAACACACAGAGGAATTATACCAGAAAGATCTGGATGTCCCGGAAAACTCAGATAGTGTGGTTGCTGACCTTGAGCCAGACATCCTGGAGAGCGAAGTCAAGTGGGCCTTAGAAAGCATGGCTAACAACAAGGCCAGTGGAGATGATGGCATTCCAGTTGAACTATTTAAAATCTTAAAAGATGACACTGTTAAGGTGCTACACTCAATATGCCAGCAAGTTTGGAAAACTCAGCAGTGGCCAGAGGATTGGAAAAGATCAGTCTACATCCCAATCCCAAAGAAGGGCAGTGCCAAAGAATGCTCCAACTACCGTACAATTGCACTCATTTCACACGCTAGCAAGGTTATGCTCAAAATCCTCCAAGGTAGGCTTCAGCAGTATGTGGACCGAGAACTCCCAGAAGTACAAGCTGGATTTCGAAGGGGCAGAGGAACTAGAGACCAAATTGCTAACATGCGCTGGATTATGGAGAAAGCCAGAGAGTTCCAGAAAAACATCTAATTCTGCTTCATTGACTATGCAAAAGCCTTTGACTGTGTGGACCACAGCAAACTATAGCAAGTTCTTAAAGAAATGGGAGTGCCTGACCACCTTATCTATCTCCTGAGAAATCTATATGTGGGACAGGAAACAACAGTTAGAACTGGATATGGAACAACTGATTGGTTCAAAATTGGGAAAGGAGTACGACAAGGCTGTATATTGTCTCCCTGCTTATTTATATGCAGAATACATCATGTGAAAGGCTGGACTGGATGAATCCCAAGCCAGAATTAAGATTGCCGGAAGAAATATCAACAACCTCAGATATGCAGATGATACCACTCTGATGGCAGAAAGCGAGGAGGAATTAAAGAACCTCTTAATGAGGATGAAAGAGAGAAGTGCAAAAAATGTTCTGAAGCTCAACATCCAAAAAACTAAGATCATGGCCACTGGTCCCATCACCTCCTGGCAAATAGAAGGGGAAGATATGGAGGCAGTGACAGAGTTTACTTTCTTGGGCTCCATGATCACTGCAGATGGTGACAGCAGCCAATTAAAAGACGCCTGCTTCTTGGGAGGAAAGTGATGACAAACCTAGACACCATCTTAAAAAGCAGAGACATCACCTTGCCGACAAAGGTCCGCATAGTCAAAGCTATGGTTTTTCCAGTAGCGATGTATGGAAGTGAGAGCTGGACCATAAAGAAGGCTGACCGCCAAAGAATTGATGCTTTTGAATTGTGGTGCTGGAGGAGACTCTTGAGAGTCCCCTGGACTGCAAAGAGAACAAAGCTATCCATTCTGAAGGAAATCAACCCTGAGTGCTCACTAGAAGGACAGATCCTGAAGCTGAGGCTCCAATACTTTGGCCATCTCATGAGAAGAGAAGACTCCCTGGAAAAGACCCTGATGTTGGAAAAGTGTGAAGGCAAGAGGAGAAGGGGACGACAGAGGATGAGATGGTTGGACAGTGTCATCGAAGCTACCAACATGAATTTGACCCAACTCCGGGAGGCAGTGGAAGACAGGAGGGCCTGGCATGCTCTGGTCCATGGGGTCACGAAGAGTTGGACACGACTTAACGACTAAACAACAACAACAAAGATGGGGGAGTGCAGCCCTATTGATCCTCCAGGATTTCTCGGCAGCTTTTGATACCGTTGATAATGGATTGGCTCTGTGGAATGGGAATAGGAGGCACTATGTTGTAGTTGCTCTGTTTCTCACTGCAGGACTGGTTCTGGACAGGAACACTGAAGGATTTCTGTTCAGTCCTGATTAAGCTATGGGATGTCATGGGTATGCTGATGACACCCAGCTCTGCTTCTCCTTGTCAATGGAGTTGGCTAATGCTGTACAGGTGATTTGCTGCTTGGAGGCTGTAATGGGCTGGATGATGGCCAGTAAACTGGAACTGAATCCTGACAAGACAGAGGCTTTGTGGCTCAGTTGTTCCCATGTCCTGGAGTTAGGTGGTTAGGTGGTTCACATATTCAGGAGTTAGGTTGCATTCCCTCTTCGTCTTTCAAGGCTCAGGTGAGCATAGTGGTTCAGAGTACCTGAGGCCATCTTCAATTGACCCACCAGCTACAATAATTCCTAAACAGGGAGAACTTGGCTACAGTAGTTCATTCACAGGTAACTTACCAGTTAGCCTACTATAATGCATTTTACATAAAACTGCCCTTGAAGGTGACATCGATGTTGCAGTAACTGGAATACGTATGTTGCAGTAGACTGCTAGTAGGAATACCTTTCACAGACTACATAATACCAGTTTCGAAAGAATTGCACTGGCTACCAATATGCTTCCAGTCTAAGTTCAAGGTGTTGATGAATTACAAAGCCCTAAACAGCTTGGGATCTGGATTCTTGAGAGATGATGTTTTCCTCTATAAACCTGCCCAGTAACAAAGGTCTGCTGGGGGAACCTCCTTAATGTCCCTACAAGGAGGATCCATTATATGTATGGGGGAGGGTTTTCTTGGCTTTACACCTCATTTATGGAATGCTCTCCCCTTAGAGGCTTAACTAGCACTGACAATAACCTCATTTCAGTGCCAAGTGAAAACATGGTTATTCACCAGACCTTCAGGGATTAAGAATCATAACTTTAACAGGCTGTGGAGGCTCTTCTACTGTTGCTGTTTTCATGTTTTTAAAGCCGTATTGCCCAACATTTTTTGAGTTGCGACTCTCTTTTATAATTGCAAAGTAACCTGCAACCCCCTGCCACATTTGCATGAAAAGGTATTTTTAGTGGAGTAAAAAAACACATTAAAATAGATTTTTCAGAATAAAATTCTAACCTAATATATTAATATTAATGTGATAATACATAATTATGGGGAACCCCTGAAAATCTGCCTCTGCCAGATAAAATTTGAAAAAGAAAAAATATCAATACTTTCAGTTTAATTTACTTTTTGGGTGTGGAAACAACAGGTAATAATAGGGCTATCTATAAAGGGAATGGAGAGAGAGAGAGAGAGAGAGAGAGAACCCAGTTCACTTACCATAGAACTTGTAAGCAATATTTGAGTGAACAGACCACTAGGATCATTATATGTTGTAAAGATTATTTTGATTATTCCCTCTTAGTTAGCAGAAACATGGATAGATCAGCTGAGTCTCATCACTACCTCCCCCCCCAGACTAGCACTTTGTTGGTATAAAATCACTCTAGAAACATTTAAAGTAGAAAAGAAGGTATCTTTACTTATAGTTACTGTCTATAGTTACAATCAGAAGGATGAAAAGAAAAAATGAGGAGAGTTGAGTTTCAACCATGTGGGAGACAGATTCTCCATGCTAGCTGCATGGTTAGAGATTAGGAGCGGAGAGATACTAACTAGAGATGGGGGTATTCATATTCGTATATGAATATGAATATCCCTGCACAGGTGGCGTTAACGAGGGTCCAGCCCCATGGGGCCGGACGGTCCACTCACCAATCCGCCGTGGACATGGACCGCGTGATTCTACCAATGGATCCACAGTGCGCAATCTGCTCGCCACTCCTGGCGGGAGGTGGAAGGACAAGCCTTGCTGCAAGGTCGAAGAGTGGTGAGTGGATTGTGCGCTGCGGATCCATTGGTAGAATTGCACAGTCTGCGTCCGCGGTGCATCGGTGAGTGGACCGTCTGGCCCCATGGGGCTGGACCCTTGTTAATGCCACCTGTGCGGGGATATTCATATTTGTATACGAATACTCCCATCTCTAATACTAACAAACTAAAAGGAGTGAGGCAAAGAAACAGGAACAGAGGAGGGGCAAGTCAGAGGCAAGGAAAAAGTAATGTAACAATAGGTTTGTGGGAAAGGAGAAAATCCCTTTAGATCCATCCTAAAAGCCTCCCTCCCACTGATACCCAGTGTTACAAAGCATGCAAGATTGTTACTATCACAACATAATAATCTCAACTTAACAGGAAGATGTTTTCAGTCCAATGTGTGGCATCTATTTCTTCAAGTTCTCCAGGATGAAATCCTTCAGGGGTTTGTTATTATGTTCCTGCCATGTGAAATATATAGCCACAGGGACAATTTGTAGAGATGGTAATATGTCTACCTTTCATTTCTAAAATACATTTTTGAAATCTAGGTGCTTTATAGGCTATCAAGAATTAGTATATCTTTGGTTTAATTAAGTCATCCTGAGAGAGAAGAGCTTTAGGGCAAAAGTAATGAGGTGGCCATTTCATTTCTACTTGATGACATGGGGCTGGGCAGCACCTATTTGTATTTCATTGGTGCCATAGCAGGACTAGGTGGTTCTTAGGTTTATAGACCAGGATACCTATCAACCACTCCATTTGCTCCATGCATATTCATAGAAACATAGAAACATAGAAATCTGCCTTACCATTTGTAGAAATTTAGGAAGCTACTTCCATGCATCGATGAGGGTTTTTGGTAGATTGCAGCATATTTTATGCAGCACATTGCAGATTGCAGTGTTTGCTGCAATCTACAACATCCTGCATAAATACTTTGATAAAGTATTTAAATACATTTAAGCAGCACTTAGGAAAGCATCATGCCTCATCCCCCCCTCCTCTTCACAATCTGTAGATCTTCACAATAATGACAGCAGAACTGAAAGAAATTTCAGTAGAAATGTCCAACTCCCTCTACTGGAGGTTGTCTGTAGGCTGACAGGAAAAAGGTAAAACTGCTGTTATGTACCTTGTAATGAGATCAGTTGAAAAGCATAAAGCAAAAACAGATATTGATGATAAACAGTCATGTGATGAAGCAACACCATGAAGACCTTTCTTGTACGCTGAACTATTTGCATTAGGTGAAAGGTATTTTTCTTACATTTTATTATAATCCCTGCTGCTTGTAAAACCAATAAAACAGGATTTCAGTAAAACATTGTTATTATATTGACTTGTTCACTTTTTCACAGTATATACCACATTTCTGACTATTTAAAGAAGTCAAGGAGGTTGTTAGCAGATACACACAAGGACAAATTAAGTTGTATATTGTAATAACAGCAGTTTATAGGTTAACTGAGAAAACTGTATGATACATACCAACTCTTCCTTTATACAATAACTTGCTTTTGTTTGAATGAATACATATGTATATTTGCTGTAAAGAGCCTTTCTCTAAAGGTAAACCAATCTGGTATAATTTTGTCCTTAATGTTCCCAAGGAACTTTCAAAACTGAAGATGTTTTAATTATTACTTATGACTAAATAGACCAAAAACTGTGGCTGACTTTGTCACAATGACAAAGGTTATTAGCACCTGCTCCATGTCCAAAAATACCGTTTTGGGTGGCAGATGTGACTATGCAGAAAAATGCTGTATTTTAATACTGTGAAAACAATTGTGCTGTGCACGCAAATCATGCCAATAGTTTCAGTGATGTTTTGAATAGGCTGCAAACGGTAGCAATATGGCGTGACCGACAGCAAGCAGAGCAGGGCAGAAAGTCCATTTTAGGTGAAATATAGCCTCTCTCTGGTGTTCTTCCCATGAGAATCACATGCTGTTCCAGTTTCCTCTTGTCCTACCAGGACTACAGGAAGTTGAGAAACTTCTGTTCACACCAGTATTTGTGCAATATTCAGGTTATCTAAATGTCACTTATTAACAGAAGATCATGAGAGAGGGGAAGATATGGCAACACCTGGGTACAGCCACTAAGACCCTCACTTATTTCCTTACAAAATGCTTCTCTGACATTGGTGGGATATGGAGAAAACTATATCAAAAACATTTTGATAGACATGCATGTTCTTATTAGAAGGGGAGGTGCTACAAGTGACCTGGTCCTAAGTCACTTTGTTGTTGTTTAGTCATTTAGTCGTGTCCGACTCTTTGTGACCCCATGGACCAGAGCACGCCAGGCCCTCCTGTCTTCCACTGCCTCCCGGAGTTTGGTCAGATTCATGTTCGTAGCTTCGATGACACTGTCCATCCATCTCGTCCTCTGTCGTCCCCTTCTCCTCTTGCCTTCACACTTTCCCAACATCAGGGTCTTTTCCAGGGAGTCTTCTCTTCTCATGAGATGGCCAAAGTATTAGAGCCTCACTTAGTCTTTACTATTTCTTATTTTGGTAGTGTGCCTAATTACACTATGCAGAAGAGAGGGAAGATTTTAATTGCCTTTTCTTTTTTCAAGAAAGTATACTCAATACTTTCTCTGACCCTGTATTTTTTTTACCATGCCAAGTAGTAAGGTTATATTCAGGATGCACAGTAATTTGTCAACGAGTCCTGCTCATCTCTACTGTCCCATTTAATTTGTAGCAAAGAACAACTTACTGCAACTGATCAATGTTGTACCAATGGCAAAAACAGACCTTGATCATGTTTGGGATCAAAGGTGTACAAAACAGACAAAAGGTCATTTAGAGATTTCCTGTCACTTCAGCCATACTAGGTGCAGAATGGGTGGACCTAATGAACTGCCCTTTGGTTTCCCTGAGATGCCAATTAAAAGTTTGTTATAAAAGCAGTTTTGGGAAAGAAATAACTGTTTATAGGGAACAGCAGGGAAACAACAAACCTGTTTACCACAAGCTACTGTAGAGCTGTTACATCAAGGAATGACAGACGGAAACCACTGGGTCATCTAGTTTTGATAGTACAGGATTACTCCTTCTAGCACAGTCTTAAGTATAAAGTGAGGATCAACTTAAATCTGTAATAAAGAAATTTGGCTACTACTTCCACATTTTGCTTCAAAAAGTTCAAATCATTTATGGTACATTTAGAGCTGGGTCTAAGGAGTCAATCTGACACAGTTAACAGAAATTTGGTGCCAGTGCATTAAGTCATAGAGTGCAGCTGAATGTCAGACAGTGCAATCCAGACTCAAAGATGCACCAGTTGTAGTGGGTTTGGAAAACGTAGAAGCTTCTTGTGATGACAAAACATTTTTATGCCAGCACAATCCCCTTGCACTGGCTGATCTCACATTTGCTAGCACAACTGGATCTCCCAGCATAAATGATGTGCTGATGGCTGAGATTAGCTATCGGGAAGTCCAAAAAAGGAGTGGCAAAGGGGAGAAGCTGAATTATGCCAGATCCAAAACTCCCCTCAACCAAGATGCACAACTACCTATGCTAGCACAAATTTAGGCAAACATCTCATCCTAAGTAACTTCCAACATACTTTGGCTGGGAGGAGTTATGTTTAGGTATGGAATATTTGGATTTTCTTTGACTACAAATCCCATGATTCTCCTTCTGGGAGTTATATCTGATACAGACACCTACAGTCACCTAGCAGTAGTGTAGTTTCCTTTCTGAACCGGAAATTAGGCAGAGCTAGGCTACAAAGCCTTCCAGCTTAGTTCTTTCTCCCAGGTGAACCACATTTAGGTGTCTGTATATTAGGCAGAACTCCTGAAATGGAGAATTATGGGGCTTGTAGTAAAAAAAAATCTATTCTTATTTGTATGGAGCTGGAAGTAGTGTCAGCTCTGTTAGCCCTCAACTATCTTGCCTAGTTAGTTTTGCTGCCTAAGGTAGTAGGCAGAGGACCTGTGGTTCCTCTGTGCTGTCAGGTGTCTACTTGTTACTAGAGACCAGCTCTAGGACACTCTAACAAGGAATGGCTTTCATGCCCTCTCCACTTCTCAAGTTATGTACCAAGTTATGCACCTTGTCGAGAATGACAAACCCAGCAAAGAAAGTTGTGTTCTCTTCATCCACAATAGAGAGTTTAAAACGTTATTTTAAAGAGCCATTCATTCCTGTTACTCACTGAATTTTTTTAAAAAAATTACCCATTATTGTTACTCATTGCAATATTTAGAAAGAAACTTACCACATTCCTTGTTGCAATGCTTGTCACTTTTTCATTGTTTTCCATTGCTTTAAAAGAAGCTTAGAACTGGTATGGGAATGTCTTAATATCTGAAAAATGTCTGTTAAAATGCCTCTAAAAATGTCTTGAAATGCCTGTTAAAAGGGAGGAACATAAGAAGAGCCCTTCTGGATCAGGCCATGAGCCCATCTAGTCCAGCTTCCTGTATCTCACAGTGGCCCCACCAGGGAAGAAATTAAGCAAGCAAACAAACTTTTGAAAATCTTGCTTTTGAAATAACTTTAGACATTTTTGGAAAATGTTGCCCATTATACCAATGTAGTATCATTGTTCCTACTTGCTCTGTGATTGTGGCAATGTGACCGAGGACTTTTCCAATGGACCATTTGTTCTACACACACATATTTCCGTCAAGATGGGATTTAGTAGGGTTTGTATCCAGTTTTTCTTTGAATATCCACTTTATTTCTCTTAAGAGATCAATTTGGGAAATTTTTAGGCAATCCTCTTTTCTGTTTGAGCTTTTGGTTTTTTTTGTTTTGTTTTTGGAGTACTAATTGAGAGATAAGTCCAAAAAAGCTGTGTTTGTTGTGGCCCTCACAAAGGTTCTCTCCCTCTTGGTTTCTCCCCTTGTCACCAGGTATTATTTTCTTAATACCACCTCTGAGTGTTAGACACATATGCTGCCACATGCAAGGCTTATTGAACTACAGAATCAGTTGGTTTGAATAACAGATAACCTTTTATTATTAATCATTTCACAAAGTAAATCACGTAGTCACTGTAACGGGTTGATTAAGTTTGGATAGGACGGGACATACATTCAGGCTTTTATTATATATTTTCAATCACTTAATATCTCTATTATTCTAGGTGTTCTCATTCCTGCTTGTTCACTCTAATAACCTTGTTCTTAATTCACTTTCCTAACTCTCTATTCAGATCACTCTAATTCTTCTCCTCTCTCTAAGCTCCAATTTCTCAACTGTCTCTCTCAGGTTCCAACTGTCTAACTGTCTCCTTGGTTCCGCCCCTCCTGCTCTATCCTTGGCTCCTCCCTCTAGAGCTCCTGTGACTGACAGGCAGGAATGATGTCACCTGTAGGCATTTCGCCACAGAGATCAATTTGGGAAATTTTTAGGCAGTCCTCTTTTCTGTTTGAGCTTTTGTTTTGTTTTTTTGTTTTGTTTTTGGAGTACTAATTGAGAGATAACTGAGAGCTAATTGAAAGACTAGAAGCTGTCCCCATGTGCATCAACTACTGCAAATGGGAAGTGTTAAACAATTACACAGTAGAAAGTAAAACTAAATAAAAAAGCATATTTTCAGGAGGAATGAAAAGGAGTGGAAAATCAAGAGGGAAAGCACCGTGAAAAGTAAGGGGGATGTTGCGTGGATGGTGGGAAATATGCTTGGCACATTACTGCAGAAACTGTTTCTTTAAGGAGAACAAATGCTCCACTTGGAAGAGCCCTTAGTCACATTCTTGTTATCTTCAAGAAGGAGTTATTCATACCTGACTGTGTTACTTGTAACTCATTACTTCCTAGCTCTGAGACTAAATTACACAATGGAAAAGAAATGTACTACAAAACTGATGGAAGTTCATTTTCCTTAGCAACCAATCAGCCTATAGAACTAGAAAAAGAAGAAGTTAATATCCTGTTGCCTAAATGCAGAGTGGAAAGGAAATTGCATAAGCATTCACCCACTCCAGCATATGTCCTACTGTTTGACTACCTGTGTGACCAATCCTCACTGACAATGGGCACATGATAGGGAGCCTGCCAGATTTTTTTGAGGGGGGGTTTACACTTGTATAATTTGCTATCTGCTCCATGTTTAGGTAACAGGATACTAATCTCTGTGGTTTTTGTTAAAACCCTTATTCCGTCTAAGCACTTCACTCAGCTAATACTGAGATTTGAAATCTGATTGTGTATTTCCTTGCGCTTAGTATCCAAGAAGATCACCCAGCTTATCCAAGGATCAGACTTCTTACAAACCTCTGATTACTCTAGAACAAACAGTGAACTATTTGACTGACTCTGGAGTATAAACTATGGCCTAAACCCAATTGCCTAGTCTCAACAAGAGTAAACCCACTGAATCAACTGCTGAATGGGAAGCTAACACTTGCATAAAACGTACTGATTCAGTGGATCTCTTCTAGCTGGGAAGTAGTAACTGTATTTACGACTATGTACAAGCAGAAACCTATTGGAAAAATCACAGTATATTTTGCTCCTATTTCTGTAATTATTAGGTTCTACCCCATTTTCTTTTATTATAAGGTAAACATAATCCCTTGGGCTTTAAATATTGGTTTTAACTTTTATTTATATTGACTATTTTGTACAAAATTTCTTTATGTGTTGAAAATTCCTTTTAAAATTACTCCTTCATTGCTTTCTTTTTCAGTTGTTTGCACTAATAATAGTTATCAAGTCAGTTCTGACTCAGGGTGTCCCTTTCCAAGGTTTTTTTTAGGTGTAGAGTACACAGAAGTAATTTACTATTCCTTTCTTCTAGGGGTATCCTAAGACCGTGCAGCTTGCCCAAGCCCACACTGGCTGGCTCTTCCCCTGGGGTGAACAGTGGGGAATTGAACTCCCAACCTCTAGCTCTGCAGCCAGATACCTACGTTTGCAGAAGTGTCACTTAAAACCTTCCCAACTCCTCACATGATTTATATTTGCCCTTATTTAAGTTCCTAAATCTCTAATCCTATGCTATATTGACTATAATTCTGAATGTAGTAGGGCTAATGTCTGAGTAGTAATATACAGGATTGTGCTGTTTTAATTAGTTTCTGGCTATCAACAGTGTTTTTTCTAGAATGGTCAGTGCATCTGTAGTTTTCTATTTGATAATGTCTGTGAGTTGCTGGTGTTTACATTACAATATTCTCACAATTTGAGAAGCAAATCCTACTAATACGACCATTCTTCTAGTGCCCATATTGTTATTTATGCAGCTGTTTATTCCTTGTGTTTTCATTTCCTCCATGCTAAGAAACTTCCTGAATCATGTCTACTGAAAACAGAATAAGCACCAATCAGTATCATTCTCTCATTCTCCTTGGTAAAAGAAGTAGTAATTATGCACATTCTAACAAAAGATCTTTGACTCATGGTACTTTATTCTTATAAAAAGATCAGAACAGAGAACAGCATATCAGGGATGCTTGGAAAAAAAACATATTTTTTTTTCTAATTCTATCAGATCATCAAACTGAGTTCTGTTTAGAAAGATCTGTGCTTGTATCAGGGATGAAAACAAGTGATGCTTTCTAACTAGAAAACTTCAAGGCTGTAATTTGGATGTGCAGTTTTAGGTTACTTAAATGCCATAGGCTAAGAGGCAGATCATGAGTGGCCAAAGCTCCATTGGTTTCCCTGAGTATTCTGATTTATACCTATGGAAGAGACACCAGTAAGTGCATACGTAGGCTTATCTGCATGCTGCCTTTTGGGGAATTCTATTTAACTAGAATAAAATAGGAAAAACCCAAGATTTATATGTACGAGGTAATTTCAGTTCAGTGGGTCATTACTTTGGAAGATTGTTACCCTCTTGACTGATTCAGCACTTAGAGGAGAAATAAAGCTTGATTATTCACAATTCCTCACTGGATCAAATTTGGTATCATTACTGAGACAGGTGGGAGGAGGAAAAGATTATTTGTTAAATCTTGACTTTTGAAAAAAAAAGTTAGAATGGGTACTGTTTATTTTTTTAAAGTCAGGTTTCTGTTTGGTATAACTATACTCTAAGATTTCAGTCCATCAAAATGCATAGAATTTTAAATTGTACTTTGGTTGGTACTAAATATGGGGTTGTAGATTCAGAAGATCAGAGTAACAAGTCTTGCAGGCCAATGTAATTAAATAAGTTAATCAAATCAATATATTTGAGAAGAGGGGACAGAGGATGTGAATAGACAGATGAACTATCTCGGCATACATCATTCTAGCTTATGCTAAACAGGTTTACTTTAAAGTATTGTATGTCATTTGGGGTGATCCTTGCATCCACATGGACCTCAAATAACCTTGTTTAGCATAATCTAGAACAATCTTCTTTTGCTTTTAAGAGAAAGAAAACAAAGAAACAAAAAACACTCCCTCCTATCTCCTCCTCCATGCTTTGTGTAAGTTGCTTAATGACTGTGAGAAAGGAGAAGCTTCCTTACCAGTCACATGCAAAGAGGAAGGGAAAGGAAGTTTTGCATTTCTATTTATTTGTTGCTAACTGACACAGAGCATCAGTGATGCTTTGAAAGGGCTTTTTTGGTACAACCCTTTTGCAAAACGTTCTCTCCTTTCGCTTCCACAGATGAGTGGCAAGGAAGTGTCTTGTTTCTCAAGATGATTAAGTGGGCTTCAGCAAAGGGACAGCCAGTCACTTTGGTTCAGTCCCAGTGATCATGCATGCTGGAAGTGAATAAAAATGGACTGATCCTACCACACCAAAACACAAAAACAAACAAACAGTAACCCCTTGCAAGGACCAAAAGAAGTTCAATAAGGCATAATCAGAGGTCAGCTCATTCACAATGGTGCATAAATCATGTGGTCAACAGAAAAAGAAAGAAACCAGTCCTTCCCCAGCCCAGATGAAACAGGAGGACAAATGCCCATCCAATTGCACCCAGATGGTTCTAAAAAAGTTTCAGATGTGTATGTTACATATGCATCTATGAATCCATATTCTGAAAGTGTGTGAAGGGAAAACATGCAGAGTTTTCTGCAAGTTCTGTTTAAGTGTTTTATCCGAGAGTGAGTGTATGGTGTGCTATTGTGTGTTCTTTACAACCTCCATACTGACAATTAGGATCCAAAGTTGTTAACAGTGGGAAAAGGTAATCAAATGGTGAAGCACTGAATGTTGTTTAAAATTTCCAGTTTGATAGTTGTTTCTAAGACAATGTTGCATCTTCTGCTACCGAGGAAACATTCTTATTTTATCATGTGAATATTTTTACTGATTAATGAGGATAGTCTTGCTGTACTGTACCAAGTCACCTGATTTTTGTATGTGTTTTATATTATGGGATATTATGGAGCAAAGGAGGATTGAAATGAATAATCCAGTTTTTCTTACATTTTTGTGTTCTAAGACTATCATTTGAAAAGTTATATTTTAAAAGTGATGTGTGTCTGCAAGAAGGGATTTTTTATGGGCCCATTTTCACCACCCAGTGTGTGGTGTAGTGGATAGAGTGACAGACAAGGACTCAGGAGGCCTTGGTTCAAATCCCCACTTGGTTCAAATCCCCATGGAAATGCATTGGTTTGTGTGTGGAACTGGTAGAACCACTTCTTAAAATATCTCACTTACCTTGAAAGTCCTATTAGGGTCGCTATAAGTCAGTTCTGACTTGATGGCACATAACAAACAAAACAAATGTCTGGGACAAAAACATGCATAGAAATCTACAAAGCAAAGTTATATTTTAAAGTATCCTGGATGATAATTCCATTTACCATGTAATAACTCTGCTGGAATATTATAGATTCTGCAGAACTGATGCATGATTTCTTTTTTCAAAACTCAGCTGTCATGCTATTAGCTGCGAGTAAGGAAATTTATTGCCATTCTTCATGTACTGATACATATATATATATATATGTATCAGTACATGAAGAATATATATATATATATATATATATATATATATATATATAAAAGCTATAGAGCTAGCAATTGCAAGTTACAGTCTGGGGGCCTGCAGGTGATCTCCATGAATGCAGTGGGATCTCCCCAGACAGCAGTGTTAGGTGTCTTTTGAGAAGCCGCTTTTTGAAGGGTGTTCCAGGTGTCCTTTGAAAAACAGTGTGCAAAACCCTTCTCATAATTCTCAGGGGACTTGTTAATGAATAATGCTTGAGGAGCTCTTTGGACTATAAGCTTAGCCAAAACTGGCCAAGCACTTGTAGCAGGGGATGGCAAAGTTACTTTTGGGGGGACTATAACTCAAATAATATCCCAGCCAGGAAGGCCAATGGTCATGCTAGCTCATTACTAGTTATATAATATTCATATGAGGTGGGGCATGTACTGTATATTGTATAGGGTGTTGTTGATTTAACTATTTATCTCCTTTGCAAAAGCATCTGAGGACAGAATACAGACATTTGCTCTATGATATGGCAAATAAAACTTAGCAGTATTATTAGGCTTCAGCCAAAACATTGACCCAGATATATAAGAACAGAAGAAAATGAAAAGAACTCTCTTGGGTCGAACCAAAGGACTAACTACCTAATCTGGCATTCTGTTCATACAGTGACATGGAAGATTTAGGCTTTCTATTTCCTAGCACCATTTCAGAGGAAGATGTCTAACCTCCTTGGACCACAAGCCTCTCCTCTACAGTCAAGTGCCTATGGGAACCCACAAGCAGGCCATGGGAACAGTTGGACCGTCTTGCTTGTGTTCTCTAGGCAGACTGACTCTGGTGCTGATCAGTGATATAAATATATACCTTGATGATTAAAAGCTAGAGATAACCTTCAATAGATTTCTCTGATCAGCTTTGAAAGCTGCCCAAGATGGCAGTGAGCACTACATTTTGTAGTAGCAACTTCTACTCTGTATTGTGGGGAAAACTCACTTTCACTCAAAGATGTCAGTCACATCCCCAATTTCATTCTTAAAATCACACTGAGTGTTTTGCAAGGAAGGTCAGTACCATGTCCCAGATACTAAATTGCTTTTGGAGGCATACATTGTCCGAAAGAGTGATTCTGCGAAGGAGTCTGCCCATTGTAAGATTGCTAGATTGTTTTGTACTCTTTGACATAAGAGAAAGGCACCATCCTCAGCACTGACTAGACTCCAGTTAGACATCTGTTGATGTGATGGGCTTACTTCCAGGCAGGTGAATACATAATTGCAGTCTAAGGTCTTCTTGAAATGTATAGGGTGTTCAGTGCAAGTAAATTAAGACCCACTATTTGAAAAAGATTTATGCATAGATGATTAAAGTTGGAATGAGGATAATAGTTTTTGTGTGTGATGTGTTCAAACTGGAGAGTATTCAGAGGAAAGCCACTTTAGAATAATGAAAGATTTACATTTTAATCCTAATCATTCCCTTGCCCTGCGTATTTGTAAAGTTGCTGTGTTATGTTTGTGTTTTTCTGCCGTATGTGTTGTCCTTATAACATCATTTACTACTATATCAAATCTAAAGGTGCATCCAAATGTGTGCTCTTGCTGCAATTCACTTAGCGTTGAAAAAGAAAATGATATGAAAATGATAAAGAGGGCAGGATAATGGCTTGGAAAAAGCAGATTTGTTTTTAAAGTACATTTGTTTGTGTAGAAAGAAACAGGAAATGCATGAATTAGCAGGACATCAGATGAAAAAGCTTAGTGGTTTAGGTATCTGACTGCATAACCAGAGATCAGGAGTTCAGTTCTCCACTGTGAATCCTTGGCAGGGTCTGGACTTGATGATCCATAGCATCCCTTCCAGCTCTGCAGTTCTAAGATGATGATGAAAAACTGTTCATCTCAATGAACTCTCTAAGGCTGATCAACTAGGATCAAACATAACAGAGTATGAAATTGAGGAATACTTTAGAAAGCACATACCTAGAATATTTTCTGAAGAGTTGCTCATTAGAGATACTCAGCTGCATCCATATATGCTAATCAATGCTGTGTATTTTGGACAGACTGTACACAAGGCACTTCTCAACACAAGAAAAATAAGAGAATTCATTTCTGTCTTTGCTTTGTAAGTTAGTTATGATGTGAACATCACTTGCAAGGTTTTGAGATGTAGGTGGCACTGTTAACTATGGAATCTATAAAGTCAAATTCTCTTTCACCATGAAAGGTACCTGCAGATGTGATTTTGGTTTGTTTATAAATGCATTGCTTAGCAGAACTAATTACTCAGTATTTTGTGGAAAAAATGCACTGTAGTATACGATTTTCATAATAGCTCTTTACTTAATGTTATATACACAGTCCATTTTTAATATTCTTTCTGTTAAATGGTTTGTGGAAAATAAATTCACTGTCTGATTATGTTTATATATGCATGCATTGGATTTTTAAGGATGAAGACCTGATTTGTTCTAGGGTTCAGTGGGGCTTAGACCTGGCAATTATTTTCTATGTCAGAGGTCAATAAATGAACATGTCCATGAAAAAAAAATGTAAAGTTGATTTTTCACACCAACAGAGTCACCACTAATTGCAGATGTGAAGAAAGAGCTTTCGGATAATCTAGGTCAGACCACGGTGTTTCTATATAGACACAAATTCCATAATCTCAATTTCAAACCATGGGAATGTTACCTTTTTGGATTATAACTCCTTTAACCAATATTTAGACCACCACTTCGAGAATCTCCATGGCAGTTAGTATTCTGGGAGTAGTCCAAAAATTAACCTTCCAAACTGTTACAAAACTACCCCAGATGAAAGCTTTCACTCCTACTCACTGTGAAAATTGAGTGTCCTTATTCCAGCATATCAAAAATAGCCTTAATATATTTTATTTACAGATTTATGACAAGATATTGTTTTAACCAAAACAACTCCTTTTCACATTATGTGCAAATTAGGTAATTTTGCAAGAAAGGCCATGATTGAATGATATACTTCTGATTGCACAAGTAATTTCAGTGAGTAGGATCAGGAAGGCATGAGAATCACTATGCTGCAGATTTTTGGTGTCACACAGGTCTATGGGAGGCAGAGGGGAGGGTTGCTGAAGAAAGTCCCAAGATTACTTTGAGCACAGCTGTGGATTTAGCCCCTAATTTTAAAAATGCTGTTCCTGCATTAAGGATTTTTTGGAAGTTTTAAAGTGATTTAAATAACATTGAAGTGAACATCAATGTAAAATGTAAAACAGGCCAAATTATATCTTCAGAATCCTTTTCTCAATATTCTATATTTATTGTGTAATAATAAGGTTACTGTCGTTGATTGAGTTGCTAAGTATCATTCTGGATTAGTGATCTTTAGATGTCATTGTCAAGGTCTTTCAACTCTAACATGATGTGTGTTTCTTGGTACTTTAGCTATTCATCTTGTCTCCTTGTCACTTTTTCCTAGGATGGTGTTGGTGTAGATGAGAAGCTGTCTTTAAGACGAGTAGCTGTTGTTGAAGATTTCTTTGACATAATCTACTCCATGCATGTGGAAACAGGGCCCAATGGAGAACAAATCAGAAAGCATGCTGGACAAAAGAGAACGTACAAAGCAGTAAGTAAACCATCTGACATTAACTATAGTGCTACACCTCAACACTGTTATCAGAACTGAACAGAGTTGCGATAATACCTGTTTTGCAGTACTAGTGGCCCATGTATTCTTAATAATTACATAAGTTTCTGTTAAAATAAATGATTCTCCAAAAGATGCACAAGCAATTCAGTGTCTTTACTGAAAAGAGATGCTCCTGTATTTTGGATTTAAACATTTGTACCTACAGCTTTGTTCATAACTGTAAGAATGGTTGTTAAAGTAACATGCCTGTGACTTTTCAAAAAGTCACATGTTTTCAATAACTCTTGGATTATGAGACAAAGAAGCAATGTAGATAAATAAAGCTTGGAAAATTGGACAAGCTGGTATTGCTTAGAATTCATGCAACAATGAAAAGACTGTTACTTTGATACTCAGATAAACTTAAATATGACTGTCTGAGATTGGTTTCATTCTGAAATTAGCTCTTTACTAGGATAAATGTCAGCTGTGATGAACAACATGCTTCTGATCTTTTCTGAGAGGGTCTATATACAGTCAGCTGAAAATGAAAGTACACTCTCTCTGAATTCTATGGTTTTACGTATCAGGACATAATAAAAATCATCTAGTCTTTAGCAGGTCTGTGAATTAGATAAATACAACCTCAGATGAACAGCAACACATGATATGTTACATCATATCATGATATATTTTACAAAAATAAAGCCAAAATGCAGAAGCCATGTATGAAAAACTAAGTACACCCTTACTGTTTCCATAGGAATTAAGAGGCTAAATAGCAGCCAGGTGCTGCTACCCAAATGCCCTTGAGTAATTGATTATCAGCAAGTGTAATCACCTCTATAAAAGCCAAAGTTTTAGTAGTTTGCTGGTCTGGAGCATTCAGGTGCGGGTGTCACGTTCCCGGGGGTTTCAACAGCAAAGTCCGATAAGCCAGTCCAATATCAGAGGTTCAGAGGATGCAGAGCCGATACCAAAATGCCAAAGCCAAATCACAAACCGTAATCCGAGGTCAGGGTCCAAAGCCAAATCACACAACGTAGTCTGGGGTCAGAGTCCAAAGCCAAGGGTCCAGAGAACAAGGTTCAAGGTAGTCAGGAGCGTGGATGCAAGCCAGAGTATTGACTTGTTGCTTCCACGAGCTTCCCAGCTGTCTGGGAGCTGATTATATAGCAAAACAGTCATTGAACTCCTGCAAGCCTTTCATCCTGTTAAATCTCAGGACTAGCTGACCTGATGTTTCTGCGGGCAGCATTCAGGCGATCCTCTGACCTTTGCGTCATAAGTCTTTGCCGAAGTCTAGCCCTCACTCTGGCTACTGGGGGAGGAGAATCTGGTGGTGATTCGGTTGTCTGTGCTTCTAATCGCTCAGCATTCTCCTCAGCTGTAGTTAACCCCTCAGGTTCCGGATCTTTGGCTGAACTCATGACACTGGGTTAACACAATGCCAAGGAGGAAACAAACCAGCAATTATCATAGAGAAGCAATTGTTGCTTCCCATCAATCTGGGAAGGGTTATAAGGCCATTTCCAAGCAATTTAAATTACATCATTCCAAAGTGAAGAAGATTATTAACAAGTGAAAAATATTCAAGACAGTTGCCAATCTTCACAGGAGTGGACATACAAGCAAATTCACCTCAAAGTCAGACTGCAATGCTCAGAGAAATTGCAAAAACCCCAAGAGTTACAACTCAGACTCTACAGGCCTGAGTTAGCATGTTAAATGTTACAGTTCATGACAGTACAATTATAAAAAGACTGAATAAGTGTGGTTTGTTTGGAAGGGTTGCCAGGAGAAAGCCTCTTCTCTCTTAAAAGAACATGGCAGCATGGCTTAAGTTTGTAAAGTTGCATATGAACAAACAATAAGATGTCTGGAACAATGTCCTTTTGACAGATGAGCCCCAAGTGGAGATGTTTGGCCATAATGCACAGCATCACATTTGGCAAAACCCAAACAGAGTATATTAGCACAAACACCTCATACCAACTATCAAGCACGGTAGTGAAGGGGGTGATGATTTGGGCTTTATTTGCAGCTCCAGGACCCGGGCACCTTGCAGTCATTGAGTTGACCATGAACTCTTTTGTATACAAAAGTATTCTAGATTCAAATGTGAGGCCATCTGATCGACAGTTAAAGTTTGGCCGAAATTGAGTTGTGCAACAGGACAATGATCCCAACTATACCAGCAAATCTACAACAGAATGGCTGAAAAAGAAAAGAATCAAGGTGTTGCAATGTCCCAGTCAAAGGCCAGACCCCAACCTGATTGAAATGCTGTGGTGGGACTGAGAACTGTGCATAAACAAATACCCGCAAACCTCAATGAATGAAGCAATGTTGTAAAGAAGAGTGGGCCAAAATTCTTCCACAATGATGTGAGAGACTGATAAAGTCATATAGAAAATAATTACTTCAAGTTATTGCTGGTAAAGACGGTTCTACAAGCTATTGAATCATTAGGTGTACTTAGTTTTTCACATATGGCTTCTCCATTTTGGCTTTATTTTTGTAAAATAAATAATGACACAGTATAATACAGTGGAGTCTCGACTTTCGCACGGCTCCACTTACGGAATTTTCCACTTCCGTACTTCTCCGGCTGCAAAATTTCCCATTGACTTGCGGCCGGAGAATCGACCTACAGACCTGAAGGGGGAGGCGGGGAAAGCGCCAAATTCAAATTTGGCGCTTTCCCCGCCTCCCCCTTCCAGTCCGTAGGCCGCCGATCTGCCTCCGGATGCCTTCCAGGGATTCTCCGTCGCCATGGGAGGCCTCTCGGAGGTGTTCCCCCCCGCCGCTGATCGTGCTTCGGAGGCACTATCGGCAGGGGCAGGGGACCTCCGAGAGGCCTCCCATGGCGGCAGGGAAGGCATCCGGAGGTCCCCCGCCGCCGCCGCTGGGAGCCGAGCTGCGCCGGGCGATCCCGGCCATGCTCGGACTCCTGGACTTACCCCACCACCGCCGCTGGGAGCCGAGCCGCACCGCACCGCGGCTCAGCTCCCAGCGGTGGTGGCGGGGGAAGTCCAGGAGTCAAAACATGGCCGGGATCGCCCGGCGCGGCTCGGCTCCCAGCAGCGGCGGCGGCGGCGGTGGGGGACCTCCGAGAGGCCTCCCATGGCGGCGGGGAAGGCATCCGGAGGTCCCCCGCCGCTGCCGCCGCTGCTGGGAGCCAAGCCATGCCGGGCGATCCTGGCCATGCTCGGACTCCTGGACTTCCCCCGCCGCCGCCCGGCTCCCAGCAGCGGCGGTGGCGGCGGGGGAAGTCTAGGAGTCCGAGCATGGCCGGGATTGCCCGGCGTGGCTCGGCTCCCAGCAGCGGCAGCGGGGGACCTCCGGAGGCCTTCCCCGCCGCCATCTGAGGCCTCTCGGAGGTCCACCCCCACCGCCGATCGTGCTTCGGAGGCACTATCGGCGGCGGCAGGGAACCTCCGAGAGGCCTCCCATGGCGGCGGGGAAGGCCTCTGGGGGTTCCCCCCCCCGCCGACGCAGGCTTTCCCAGGGTGGACCGGGCCTACCAGGGGAGGGCATCCCCCGGTAGGCCCGGTCTACTCCCTGGGAAAGCCTGGGGAGTAGACTGGGCCTACCGGGGAAAGCCCTCCCCTGGTAGGCCTGGTCTACCAGGCTTTCCCGGGCAGTAGACCGGGCCTACCGGGGGAAGCCCTCCCCTGGTAGGCCCGGTCCACCCTGGGAAAGCCTGTGTCGGCGGGGGCGGGGGACCTCCGAGAGGCCTCTGGCAGCGGCGCCGAAGCCCTCAGAGGCCTCGGGCAGCGGCGATGGCGGCGGCGGGGGACCCCCTGGAAGGCTTCAGAAAGGTAAGTTTTAATTTTTTTTACTGTACTGTAATTTATTTTTATTTTGTGTGTGTGTGTGGGGGGGGGGGTTTCTTGGGCCGGAACGGATTAATGGGTTTTCAATGTATTCCTATGGGAAATGCATTTTCGACCTACGGACTTTTCGACCTACGGAAACCGTTCCAATACGGATTAATTCCGTAGGTCGAGGGTCCACTGTATGTCATGTGTTGCTGTTCATCTGGGGTTGTATTTATTTAATTTTCAGTCCTGCTAAGGACTAGATGATTTTTGTTATGCCCTATATGTAAAACCATAGTATTCAAAGAGGGTGTACTTTCTTTTTTCACATGACTATATCTCTATAGAACTCCTTGGGAAGTCAAGCCCCCTATTTAGAGGTCTGGCAGAGTTACACATGTGTATACAATCTAAAATAAAGTTTTGGTTGTTTTACCTTTGCAATTCCTGATTCCTTTATTTTCTGACAAAGGAACAATTTGTTCATAAGGTGGATTTCAAATTTTATTGACCTTTCCTGTCAGTCCACTTGTGATATTCCAGCATTCTTCTTATCATTTAAAATAACTTTGTGTTGTTGTTTCTACTTATATACTGCTCCATAGTGCTGAAGCACTCTCTTGGCAGCTTACAATATAATTATGCAAATAGTACTTTGCCCCCCTGCAATGAGCTGAGTATTCATTTTACCAACCTCAGAAGGATGAAAGGATGAATCAACCTTGATCCAGCTACTTGAATCTGTTAGGATCGAACTCAGATTATGAGCGGAGTCTTGATTGCAGTACTGCAGTTTAATCACTGCACCATGCGGCTTGTCAGCTTCCTTTTTGAACTCTGCCCTCTGTACCTCCATGAGCTCTTGGTACCACTGAATGATGTATTTTTACATCACAATGGAACTTTGTTGCCAAGAGTGAAAAGGCTGCCATTGGCTTAATTTAACAGTCATTGGCTTAATTTAGCAACCCAGGAGCTAGCCACTTTGAAATAAATTAGCGGAATATTTAAGGCATCACTGGATTTGAATTCCAAGGGCCTTGCGCAGTACTTGGTAAGGAATCATTCATCTTTTATAGAATGAAATAGCTAGCAAAGTAGATGAACTTTCTTCCTTGAGAGAGACTGGGACACTGGAGAGAGAAAAGAGAAATACTTTTTTGTATAGTTCTATTTATTTATTTATTTATTTATTAGATTTATACCCTGCACCATCTGGCAGCCAGGCCACTCTGGGCGGCTAACAACATCAAGACAAACAACACAGTATTAAAACACAATAAGAATAAGATAATACAAACATTGAACAGATACAATAACTAGTAGGATAAATCAAAACAGATGGCTATAAAGATGGTAGAAAGGATGATGAAAGGATGGCAAAAAGGATGATAAAAGGGAAGCAGAGATATCAGCAACTTAATGCTCAGGGAAAGCCTGATGGAAAAGCCAAGTTTTCAATGCTTGTTTAAACCTGTCCAACGAGGGTGCCAGGCGTATCTCCATGAGCAGATTGTTCTACGTGTGGGGGGCGACCGCCGAGAAGGCCCGGTTTCTAGTTCTTTCCCTCTGGGCCTCCTTCGGGATCAAGGCCCTCCACCGCCCTGCCTGTGAAGAACGGGTATTACGGACAGATCTGGCTGGGAGCAGGTGTTCTGCTAGGTACCGAGGTCCTAAACCGTTTAGGGCTTTGAATGTTATTATCATAACCTTGAAGTCAATGCGGAAACGAACCAGTAGCCAATGAAGGGTGGCCAGAATGGGGGAGATGTGCTGAAATTTCTTGACCCCAGTTATTAATCTGGCAGCCGAATTCTGAACCAGTTGTAGTCTCTGCATCAACCTATGCAGGTAGCCCAGTAAGACTCAGAACCCCACTCAGATTTACATCTTATTGTAGTGAGTCAGTTTGAATATGTTTCTGAGAGCAATTCTGAGAGCAATTCTGTCATGAGGCTAGACTCTGTTACAAGTATACTAGTAGGGTCATCCAAGGTTGAATGTGATACTAGACTTTGATACATTCATTTGCTTCAAGAATTTATAGTCCAATTGGCAGAAGAGAACGGATGATTCCAATTATGATGTAGGTGGAGAAATTCTTGAAGTATAGTTACTGGGCTGCAGCACTAGTGGAAAGTGAGACAAGCAGAGGATCTTGCATAGACAATGGCAGTGACAATCAGAATCCTAAATGCAACTTTTCTGCAACTTGCATATGGGGTAAACAGAACCATTAAAATAACAATTGCAAAGATGTAGGAGAGAACAACAAAGGATTAAAAACAAGAGATCTCTTCCATAATAGCCAAGAAACAAAAGGGAATTTAAATCAAGGTTAGGGATGCTGAAAGATCAAAAGAGAAATATACCGTATTTTTCCGTGTATACGACGATACTTTTGTCTAAAATCTTTAGATTAAAAATTGAGGGTCGTCTTATACACAGAAGTAAGGAGGGGAGAAGGGATCAAAGCACTTTGATTCCTGCTTTCCCCCTCCACTTTCTTGTGAAGAAAGTGGAGGCGGAAAGAACTTTCTTCGCAAGAAAGTGGAGGGGGAAAGCAGGAATCATCAAAGTGCTTTGATCCCTGCCTTCCCCCTCCACTTGCTAAGTGGGCTTAGCAAGAAAGGGGAAAGCAGGGATCAAAGCTATCCTGCAGCACTTTGATCCCTGCTTCCTCCCTCCACTTGCTAAGCCCTGCTTAGATTTCTTAATTTTGGGTTAGAAAAGTGGGGGGTGTCTTATACATGGGGGCGTCTTATACACAGAAAAATATGGTATTATTTAATCAGGGTAAAATAAAGAAAAGATGGGAGCACTACTCTGAAGAACTATACAGAAGACATTCAAAGACAACAGATTCCATCAAAGGAGTAATTTGAGGAAGAACTCTAACCTTGGGAATCGAAGAAAAAGCTGGTCACAAAGCATTTGAAGAAATAAATCAGCAGAAGAAGTAGATGGCATGCCAACAGAATTATTGTTCTGTCCGCTTTAGGGACCTTATGTATCAAAGTCCTAACCAGAATGTATCAACAAAAACCAAAAACAGAACAATGATCTACACATTGAAAACATTTAATATATATACCAGCCCCAAAGAAAGGAGACACTAAAAAGTATAGTAGCTACAGGGCCTCTTAGACATCATGAGAGAGCTGGGCCACTTCCATTTATTGAAACTCCCAGTGTATTTAAAAAGAAATGAAGAAATAACAAAACAGGGTTGTAAAAACATTTCAATTTGAATGAGAGGCCCAGGCTAAATTTCTCTCCTGCCCCACCTCCAGGGATAAACCCCAAGCAACTATAACATATCCTATTAATTTTCCATTGAAGTAAAGGTGAACCTCAAGATTTTACAACTTTTTTCTGACATCTGGAATGGGAAATGCCAGATGTTCAAGCTAGATACAGAAAAAGAAGAGACACTACAAGTTATACTGCAAATATATGTTGGCAACTGGAGCATGCCAAAAAAAAAAAATTAGAAGAAAATTAGTCTGTGCTTTCTTGGGTTAAAATCTTTGACTGTGTTGTTGAAAAGCTATGGATCTTTCTAAAAGAAATGGATTTGACTGGACTCATGCATAACCTATACTGTGGACAAAAGTCTACTGTGAGTATGGAGGATGGATTATGATAGGACAGAATGTGGAGAAACAGAATGGTTTCCACTTGACAAAAGTGTAAGACAAGTGTGTGTTTTACCTTCTATCTTCTTTTCCCTAACCTTACTTTTTGGGGAGGGTGTCACTTGGAGGAATTTTAAAGGATTTTTTGTAATTTTAAATTATTTTTTTAAAAGTAATTTATAAATGATCTATTAGTAATGCATTTCTAATGAGTAATGCAACATATGTCTTAAAATAGTGAATAATGAGTAATATTAACAAATTACTTTCTTTTAAGTAAAATCTGCACAAAAACTTTTAAAGTAACATTCCAAACTCTACACATTCCTAGTTGTCTAGAAGACACTGGAAAGAAGTAGTTTCTTCACATTTTACAGAGTGCAAAGAAAACTTGAGAAGATTCAGGTGTCTACCATTGTTACTACCTTGAACTACATTTTGGCCCATATGGGATTGGATCCAGCAACCTCTGTGGTAACTAAGATGGTGTGTGATCAGAACATTTTGCAATTTACCAGAAGATTCAGATAGATAGATAGATAGATAGATAGATAGATAGATAGATAGATAGATAGATAGATAGATAGATAGATAGATAGATAGATAGATAGATAGATAGATAGTTTGTGTGTGTGTGTGTGTGTGTGTTTGCATATCAATGTTTCGTAAGCATAGGGGCAGGACAGAATCATGGACTCTCTTTCAATCTTGCCATCTTCTGTTGAGTAAGTGCAGTCCTGCAATATTCAGCTTTGTGTTCATGGCCTGAAAAGGGACAGCTCCATGGTTTTGCAGCTTGACAGTTCATCACCTCTCCAGGAAATTCTTTCTGCTGGGCACAATGCTAGTATTGATATTCTGGCGCCCAAGATTGTGGAGCTGCAGGAAGTAGATGGCCTGTGCTAGTGCTGTTGCTGCATGCTGGATCTGGGACATGACATTGTATTTGTTTATTTATAGGATAATATTAAAACAAATCTATTACATTAAATGTTTATCTTGCCTTCAAAAAGTAGGAAAATCCTTAGGGGAAAAAAGGCACTTCAGTTTTAAGAAAAACTGTGATGGTTGAAGTTCATCCTCCAAAAGCAAGAAAATTCGTACCACACAACAACATTCCCATCCTCACACAGAACATGGGCATACTAATGCCCTGCTTTTGTACCTTAACTTCCACTACAAATAAATACTGTAGCTTAATCTCACTACACATCCATTCACTGTTGTACATTGTTAGTGTTATTGGTGTTTGTGTAAGGGTTGCATAACGGGCAATTGTGGGTAACTTACAAACTGTCAGGACTTGTCTCAGTTTTGTGACTGGGCATATGCCCAACTGTACAACTGAGATGCAGTTGTACAGGCATGCTAAGTTATATGAACCTTATGTAAACACCAATAGCATTTGGGCTGTAATCTTTAAAAGTGTCAGCATTGACAAATAGCAGATTTGCAGTGAATTTCTCTCCACAATTACATATTTTAGTCCATCCCAACTGCTTTACATTTTGGTAATGAAAGTACTGTGTTTAGGGACATTAGTCCTAAATAAACAGAGGCATTTTTTTTCTTTAGAGAAGGAAAAAATGGAGCACCCATTTTGTGCTTACAGGTCCAAAAAGGCTGCATCAGTGTGCCCATATTTTGTCTGAGGGTGGAGAAGAGTTGACCAGTTTTAGGCTTAGAATTATAAGCAAGTTCTCCAAGAATTCTCCTTATATAAGGAGACAAGCAAAAATATCCAGACAATAGGAAAAAGAAGAAGCAATATTTACTTACAAAGAGATGGGATTGTAAATATTAACAAAAAAAGAGAGAATCATTTAGTCTGTAAAAATCATGACTGAGGACAGAACTCTACCTAATGTTAAAACTGGTACTAACGGAAAACAAAACCGTTGCAGAATAAAGACAGTTAAGCCCCCAGTGGCTGGAAGGAAAGAGAGCTATTGATTGGTTGCTGAAGAAGTAAACAAACAAGTTAGGTCTTCATACATAACATGCTGGGTTGCTACGTATTTCAACAGTTTTTGTAGCATATATCCTGCTCAGTGTAATCTGTTCTACTGCAGACAAATTTAATGCCCTGGTCTATCTGATGACTCTAGCACTCTGAGAAATAACAAAGGATCCTGTATCACTTTAAAGACAAATTGATTAAGCAGTCACAAGAAGTTTTTGTTTGTTTGTTTGTTTGTTTGTTTGTTTTGCCACAACAGACAATCATGACTCACTCTCTGGAAATTTTAGCTCTCTGTCTGTCAAGCCAATTTCATCAATATTGACCCACATGCCGCAATCCACATGCAATCGAACAGCTACTATCATTACTCTGTGTTTAAGCAGCATAGGAACAAAAGCTAACTATGCTGCCAAAGGATGCCATAATTATGCATAGCAACAAACCAATAAGGATGGTGATGCAGGAATAAGGCTTTTCTTGGACAAGTACAGAATAACAATCATCTTAGATCAACTATCAGCTGTTTGAGCTCATGATAATCTTGGTTCAGCAATGGAAGGCGAAACAGTACAAATGCATTACACATAAATAATTTTATATTTAAAGAACATATTAGTAATCCAGTCTTATGTGTGTCTGCTTTGCTTTTGATGTGTGTGCCAAGAAGCCAGCTGACAATTCATATATAATGCTAAATCATGTTCTCTAATGGTACAGGATAGTTTGCTTTAAACCAGGAAGTAGGGTTTCTAAGATCGTAAAGAGAGCAGGGAGTGAGTGAGCTGGAAGTTTCTGTATTTCACCCTCTACTGTGGCTTGGCATTCACCATGAAATGGGTCAGTATGCATCCTCTCTCTTAATAAGCATCAGGACTGGAGCTTGGAAAAACTACTTTTTGAGTTTCAATTCCCAGAACTCCCAGCTTGTACTAAATGGGGGATTTGGGGATTGTATAGCTCAGTTGCCTAGAGTATCTGCCTACAGAGCCAGGATTTTGAATTCCTACTGTTTCTTCAGTTGAGATCATCTGGAATATGTCTGGCTGATGAGGTTATGTGTCCTATCACCTGTGAGACCTTGGGGAAGCTGTATGGTTCCAGAATGTCACCAAAAGAAGGGAATGATAAATTACTTCTGAGTATTTTATACTGAGAAATTCTTGGGAGGCTTGCCATAAGTTGGAGTCAACTTTATGGCACCTGATTAAATTAGTCCAAAATTAAATTAGTCCCCCCCCCCATAAAACAATCTCTAAGATCTGGCTAGGAAACAAGTGGGGACTTTTGTATCCATCCCCACATCATACTCTAAACAATCTCCCCAACACAGATATCAGTAGAAGTGCTGGAGAAAGTAACATGTCTTTCATCTGAGCAAGTGAGCACCTTCTGCTGTCATGCTAAGCTAACAGCTATTCTGCAGAGAATAAAATAGGAAAACCACTTGGGAGATGATGTTTACATGAGTTCTAAGAATGCTGTCATGTCAAAGATGCTGTGCCTGCAGTGTAGTTTGTGGTCAAATAGATGACTAGTAATAGATGCTTCATGTGGCAGGTAAACTGAACTGATAGCTGTTGTATGCCAAATATTCTGGCATCTAGCAATTTATCTGCTTTGTCTAACAGCGCAGCTTCCTGGTTCGTGCAGCCTTCTTCCTTTTTCATATCAGTTAAAGTACCTTTCTCCAAATTATATTTGACAGGGTCAGAATTATTTCATACCAAACCAAGTTCTTAAGGGAAAAAAGGGATTCAATGGTGTGGTTACAATCCTTTGTGTCCTCCTCAAATCCTGCAGAGTTCAAACCCCATGCAACCCTAAAACAAAATTGATGCAAAATGCAAAATTAAACGCCATGTAACTTAAACTCACATACTTTTATTATGGTTACTAACTACAGATCTTGAAATCTCAAACATTGCATTTCTGTTATTTATAGCATAACCCTATGCAAGATTGCTCAGAAATAAATCCTACTGTGCTCTATGGGTCTTGCTTGTAGGTATATGCATATAGGCTTGCAGTCATAATTGCTCTTCCCAAGAGCAGCCTGTTCTTTTCAAGGAATCTGTATTATTGCTGTAAGAAGAAATAAAGGACAGTTGTACATTATATGTACTAGGTAAGTGTTTCAGACTACAAATGCATCCACAATAACTTCTTTCTAAATAGGTACAGTTCTCATCCTAGTTTTAGCTTTTTTTTATCTGCTAAGCTACTACATGAAAGCTGCTCTAAATTACTCAAGTTGTGTTGGCTGCTATCACATAGTAGGCAGTTCATGTGAGAGGGTCACTGCCACATCCTAGCACAAATGTTTGAAAATATACTTTTGCTCTTGCATGACAAAAATAACTCCAACTTGATGTTGAGCTGTTTCTCAGGATTGACATGCAATAATAATCACTATATGGAAGGGTTTATGTTTTAGAACCCATTTAAAAAAATACTCCTAGAATTTGGCGGATAGAGTGTGGAACACACTGGCCAAAATTCTGTTGCTTAGTGCAGTAAATTGTACTGTAGTAGGCCCATTGAATCTGAATTATCAGACAAAACTTAGTCTCAATTATGGAGCATCCCACCTTTACAGTCAGTATTTGATTAACATACTGCTTCTAAGTATTCTATTGATGGAATTGCACTCTAATTAAATTAAAGCATATCAATAAAAGATTCAATCCCAAATACTGGAGAGACTGCAGTGTTAGAAGTACATACTTGCACGTGTAGCAAGATTGCCTGAAAGAGTGTATATTCTAGTTATTGATTTTTGGTGAATAGGCACCCTGCCA
The DNA here is from genome assembly GCA_037013535.1 of Intellagama lesueurii. NCBI lineage: Eukaryota > Metazoa > Chordata > Lepidosauria > Squamata > Agamidae > Intellagama > Intellagama lesueurii. The sequence goes on from JBAJHW010000004.1 coordinate 50,453,517, forward strand.
CACCTTCTGAGGGGAGAGGGCCTGGAAAAGCTCCTCTAGCATTGGCTCCATAGACACACCAGAGCAGGGATGCCCTTGAACAGTTTTTATTAATTCAGTCAACTGTCCAGAGTCAGTAGATTGAGGACTTGGAGTCTTCCCAGTGCTGACATCACTGCCTATCCCAGGCAATGGTTTTCCTCAGTGCCTTTCACTAGCCCCAGTCCATACATTGCTTTTCATTGGGTCTGAATTCCTCTCACTAGTCCCAGGTCCACAGCACAGGATGGGGCTGATCGTCCCTCACAGAGGACTGTTTCAGCAGAGGGAGGCCAACTCCAGCACCTGGGCATGCTAAGCTGCAAGAGGCACCATTTCTGGTAGTGGTGGTGGTACCAGCACCTCTGTTGGGTGAGGGTGAGTACAGGTGGGCTAATCTCCCCAGGCTGTCATGGATGGTGATCCAAAGGTTGCAGTGAAGCAAAGTTGGGTATGCTACCCCCACAGCTGCATCACTGGGCCAAGGTCATCCACTAATCAATCCACAGGCTCCAGAGGACATTTGGTTGCACCTCCATCACTGCACAGAATACATGTCGCATCACTTCACACACTGCTGTCCACAACTCTCCTTTGCCCTTCTTGCTTTTTATTCCCAGCTCCAAGCCATTTGACCTACCTGTACATTTCCCCTTGCTACAGGTGTTCCTGGCCCTGAGTCCTACCCAACTGCTCCTTTTCCCTGCCTGCATCTTCTGCTGGCTCTGTTGCTGGGGCCAATGCATGCTCCTCCTGGAGAAATGAAGACAGGACAGATAGCCCACCTGGGACAGCAGGAGCATCCCCCTTACAGTGAAACAGGAAAAATTACACTGGGTTCATCAGCTCTGAGCATCTTGAATTATTTATTAATGGAAGATAATTTTTCTTTCCACAGCAAAGAACTCACAGACTATTTATGTTTATACACCAGACCAAAAGTTGGTACAAACTGGAAGCTGGGAGAGATTTGACTTTCCTCAGATGGAAATATAGAGTTTGGTTCATTGCACATATGTGGAAGCTAACCACATGCATATGAGATGTGAACTATAATAATGAGTCACATAGGTTCTTCAGGACTTAATATTACTTTATTGACTACAGTAATTACAAAAAATTCTCATTGACACTCCCTGTAATGCATGCAGGCGTAGACAGAGACTTCTTAACTGAAAAACAACATGCTGAATTTTCAAACATGAAAAAATGAAATGGCAAATATATTTTGCAGTGATGCCTGTCTGAATAATTTGTATGTATTCATTAATTAATATTACTTGTGTGTTGACAAGTTGATTTCAACTTGCGGCAACCCTTTCCAAGGTTTTCTGGGTAGTGAGTACTCAGAAGTGGTTTACTATTCCCTTTTTCTGGAGCCATCCTGGGACTGTGCAGCTTGCCCAAGGCCACACATGCTGGGGTGCACGGTGGGGAACTGAACTCCCATCCTCTGGCTCCGCAGGCAGTTATGTATTCATTACACAATTGAAAATTATTTAAAGGAAGAACCAGAAGTAATATACAAGCATGTCCTTATATTTTGGATTTGGGTAGAGAATAATAATTCCTTCATCCCATTGTGGTACAACATTATACATGGATGACCTGTTCACAGATTAAGGGCTATATTTTCTTTACTTTCTTTTGTATTAAACCTGCATTAATTATTTTAAGTTTCAGACTTTGTATATTATAGACATACACAATTAAAGCTTGAATAAAATGAGTCTCAAGAATTCTGTAAAGTTATCACATGCGAATACTTGGTCAAGTCTAAACATATATATAGATACTTAATTGGATGGAGCTAAAACAGCCCTTCTCCAAAAGGAAGCCCTTTGGCATATGGATTACGTCTCCATTTTCAAAATGGGATATGGTCTTCTGAAGGCCTGCATGAATGGAAAAGGATGTTTGCTGGTTCTTTGTTTTCCTGTTGCCTCCTGCACCATGCCAGATACTGTTTTCAAGTATCCCTCAACTTTCCAGGAAAATTTGTATGCAAGAGACTGCAGTGGTAAGGAGGAATTCCCCAAAATCACACTCTCCTTGTGTGAACAGAAGCATTTAAAGAGCAGAACTCAGCTTGTGGATCATTGGCTGTATGTAGCCCAGGACATAAAAGGAAAACTTGAACAATGGTAGAAACTCAGTAACAATAAACAAGTAGCTGTTTTCCTTGGGTCAATTGTTAGGAGGTGAAGCCCTGACCTCGAACAAATGTATTTGTTTCACGCTCCCTGTGAATCCAGAAATCTAACAAACTAGCTTGACTATGTTTATTTTATATGCCATTATTATTATTATTATTATTATTATTATTATTATTATTATTATTATTATTATTATTATTATTATTATTATTATAAAAAGTGAAAGGAAAATGCCAATGTGTTTCCTGAGTCATTATGTTAAGTCTAAAAGGTCCTCCAAATTAAGCAATAGCCCATCTTTACGTATGGAATAAAAGGAAAACAAAAAGGAAAACCCTATATATATATAAAAAATTAAAATATGCAATCAGTAAATGCAAAGAAATTTGATGAGTTTTATAACAAGCTTGGGAATCTCTGTCACCAACATGGATAATGAAACTGGAACTGACCTCCCATGATGGCCTCTGGCTTTATCTTGCCCACGGCTGTTAATCTCTAGAGGGTATTTTTTCATGAAAAATAAGTCCTATATTTTAACCAACCCATGATTGTCAGTAGGGAGCTCATTAACTTGCAGCTTGCTGGCAAAAAACTGTCTTCACTGCTGCCAATAAATATATTATAAAATCCCTATACCTGTAGTGAGAAAAAAATATTCAAAATGGTGCATTAAGATCACTATCAGGTCTTTGAGGTAAGAAGTTTAATGGTACCTTAAATGCTAACACAGTTTATTTGGAATAAGCCACAGTCCACTAAAATGTATGCCAAATAAAGCTGGCTAGTCTTTTAAAGTGTTGCTTGATCTTTTTGCAGGTTTTGCAGTGACAGACTAACATCGCTACTCTCTTAGAATTAAACAAGAATTTAAACTCTTATGGCAATGAAGGTAGAAGTCCTACATTTGCTGGAGAGAAGTGAAGATAACAGAGAAAGCAATGTGTTCAAATTGCAGCAGAGCAGCTTGAGATGAGATATCACAGCAACTGTTTGCATTTAAAGTAGCTATTTGACCAGTTTTAATAAGGGCTGAATGGTGAGGCTACTGGCTCCCTGAATTTGTGAGATTTGTTTCCTTCTTAGTTTTACCTGAGCTGGGCCTCCATTCTTGCCAACAGAGGCAAACTTCTACCCCTTTCCTCTCACTTGGTTATAAAGAATCCAAAATTTACAGGCTTTTGTATCTAAGCTTCCCTTTGAAAAGTTAATTCCTTAAAAAAAACAAAAAACCACACAACCACTTCTGCTTTGGAAATATTTAGGGAAACCTTTTAAGAATATTTAAGAAATGGCATTCCCTGCTGCAGCTTTTCTTCTGGGGCATTTTGTTTGTTTTTCTGTGTGCTAAGTGACAGTTTCCGGCCAGTACGCTCTGTCTGTGAACATGAAAACCCATGGGAATCACTATAGCACAAAAACAAAACAAAACAAAAACAAAAACAAAGTGAAAGAAAAACAAGCCATTCTTTCAGAAGATATGAAAAAACATGGAAAATTATGGAATTCACTATGCTGAAAATCACTGTATTAAGTGAGACAATATGGATGGTGAAAAGCTGTCAATATATCAGTGCATAATTTGGTACATTAAGGTGTACAAAAACTCCTTTTGGAAGAGCCCCTTGTTTGCTTTACATCCTGAACAATGATAAATGGAACGGGTTTATGAGAACTATATAAAGTGTAAAGATATTTCATCATCATTTCATTGCTGTGAGCTTATTATTGGGATCAGCTACTGAAGGCCCTAAAAGAATATCAATTAGCCCCATAGCTGTCTCCCTGGAAGGAAGAGATATGTGTGGAGATAGTGATGGCTATGGACTCTTGAGGATTTGCAGCACCCCATTCAGCACATTTATTTTCATTCTTGGTTCCTTCCCAATTTATTTCTACTTTCATCTTATATTTAGAGCTTTGGTAAGATGTATAATACAAAATTCATCAGTTGAAAGTGAAGGTAATTAAAACAGGAAGCTAACAGAAACCCATTTCTAACTTTCTTGCAACCTGTCCTTCAGTTGGTCTCTGCAATCTTGGAGCATAAAGTTTTAGCACTGTTTTTCATGGACTAGAATGGCAATTCTCAATTCTCATCTTGGGGTGTGTGTAGTTTGAAAAGACACATCTGACATTATATTTTTTTAAATTTGGAATATGGGAAAACCCCAATTAAACCCATTGCTTTTTGTGTACTTGGCATACTGTATCATCCTGTGTTGAACAGTAATGTAGCCATTATTTCTCCTTTACCTTTTTACCAGTCTTCAAGTTGGGCAGTAGTACATAACCTGGTTTGTGTTTATAGTACTACTTGGTACAACCCATGAAAGTTGCCACCTACCAAATGTGATATTCCCATAGAATTTAAAACCAACTTTTCATTTTCTTTTTTCTTTTTCTTTTTTACTAGTGATGGGGCTATGTTAAACACAGGGAAAACGGCACTTGTTGACGTCACCCTCTATGTCTCCCAGTTGAAGTCACAATATTTCAAGTTTCAAGTAAATTATTGGGGGAGGCAGTTTGAATGGGGGCATAAGATTTCTGTTTTTTTGTTTGTTTGTTTGTTTATCAGAAGGATGCATGAGTTTAAAGGGCTAAGAAACATTGCACTGAGAAAAACCTTGTTGGAATTATATTAGTGTAGTTTGCAACACAGTCCAAATGAGTCACTTGTAACTATGCAAATCTTTCCCAGTCAAGTGTGAATGCAGGGAAACCTCATACTTTCATAAAGGAAAAGCACAATTTGTCCTTTGAGGTGCTCAATCCAACAAAGTACCAGGGTCTTGTTGGAATGCAGTGGGTTGATTAGAGACAAGAAAGGAGAGACAGCAGACCTGACCTTGTCTTTACTCCCTTTTCCTTCCCACCACTCTCTTTTTGATGAGTCACACTGCTAGCAACACTTATCAAGCGCAGCCTGTGTTCACCTGTTGTACAGCCAAACCTGTTGTGTTGTGTGTGGGTGAAGCCTAAAGAAATGTCACTTTGGCTCTCCTTGTTTTATATCCATGACAGGGGCCAAGTAGAATGATTCTGGGATTTATTAAATTGATTAAAGTGAAACAGATTATAGCTAGATGGTGCAGAAGGGACTCTGCAGTTCTGCTGGCTATTTCTGTAATGAGCTAATATGCCAGGCTACAAGGTGACAAAGTTAGCCAAAGATAGCAGTATGCAGAAATGAACCTCTGGATGTTTAAATCATACTCAGAGAATAGATTGGAAATGTTTTGCCATGTACACAAATTTAATGTGGCTATTGAAAATGTAAAATCAAGTTCCAGTGAATTAGATAAGATATGTACCAATCCAAAGTCTTAGCCTTCTTGTTTCTCAAGACAAGATTGCTATCCTACTTGAATGGTTTAAGACTACAACAGAAATGTTTGGTTAAAATAAACAAAGCATACTTCCCAAAAACAATACAAACACACACACACACACACACACACACACACACAAACAAACAGGATGGTAATGAATGCATAGGGATATACCATTAAGTTCAATACAGCCAAAGTAGAACTATGTAAGAGTGCTGATGAAGAACGCATAGAGATATTTTCAATCTTAATTTTAAAGACCCACTGGTTTAATCTGGCTGGCAATAGCATGATCACTTCCAGTGCAATAGTTCCTAAGTATATACTGAATGTGGCATGGTCAGAGCAGAATTGGGTTAGAGGGGTATCTGTTGGCTGCTTCCCTTTCTATCTTCTGGATGCAACATGTGTCTGAATGGCAATTGCTTAGGAATGGCAACTGCTGTTTCTTTGCTGGAGGGAGGCCAGGCATAAAGGATAGATACATGGCTGAAATCTTTCCCCTTTTTGTCCACACTAGCTTTAGGAATGATGGATGTGAGGTTGTTGGCATTCCTTGGTGAAAGCTAGCCATTTTAGTTTTTGAACTTTCATGGCAAAATACATATTGGGAGAAAATGGAAAGAATTTAAAGTAATATCTCTGCTTCATGAAATAAAGCATACTCCTCTTACTACTGTTACCCCCCTAGCCAATTGCACTACTCTTTAACATGAGTATGCTTTTTGGAGAGCTACAAGAAAAAGAAGAAAAATCAGCAACTATTCCATCTCTTCAATAGTGAAAGATCAGGCAAATGGCTGCTCTAAATGCATCTTATGTAGGAGGGGATAACAGTGACCAGGTTACTAGTATGCCTGCTGAATCTGCAGTCAAGATGCTGCTGAGTGTGGACAGGCAATTTCTTGGTCCTGATCTCACTCCTGATAGTCCTTGATCTTTAAATCAGACTTGAAATAGACAGCCCTTCAAACAGAGCACACTTTCAGAAGCAGAAATGTCCTCTGGCAGCCATTCAGATGAAGGACTGCCCTCCATAAAAGAGGACTTGCGTTCAGCTCATTTGAGGAGCCTGTGGAGAGTACCCTCCAGAGCAAGAGATCAGGCAGGTGGCTGCTTCAGAAAACTTCCATGGTGCTGTCCTGATGTGGCATTTGTGATTGTGGGACAGCAGCACTCTTTGGGGCACTCACCATATTGCTTCACTGTGCTGGCACCAGAGGCCTTCCTACCATGGTGTGGATGTTGCTATTTGTAGTCTCTCCCATTCTACTCCCTGAGGTGGGGGATCCACTCCACCTCATGGAAGGGCTAGCTCTTGTCACACACCCCACCAGAAAGATTAATTTTGGCTTTTCCAAATTGTAAGCCCCAAATCCTTCACTGCTCATTAGGAAATGCTCTGTCCACCTAGAGTGTGCTATATTCATTTTCTGTTCAACAGCTCACCTGACTAGAGAGCAGATGAAGAATTTGCTCAGATCATATTTTAATGCATACTTCAAAGTTGACCTTCCCGCATGAATATGCAACCAGGAATGCAGCTGTTCTTCAGGATTCACATCTATCTTAATTTTGTGATGTGGTTGTCTGAACACAGTTGTGTGCAAAAATATTTGTAGTAGAGGAAAAAATTGTATAATGAAAAACAAATCGACGCAAAAAACAGAACAGAACTTCTGAGTAGGATAATCCAACAAAATTCTCCCATCTCATCACAGTAGAGAACGGATACAACAATCAGCAATAGCCATGTTCCATTACTTGTTTCTAGCAGAAAATCCATACTGTGCAAAGCAACCTGGAAGGGACCTTCCAAGTAGGAGAAGCCAATGAAATTCATATGTCCCATCAAACCTTACATCTCAAAACCTCCCCAAGAACCACATTCTGGAACTATTCAGTCCCAAAAAATCTATTTTGCTCCAGAATTTTCCATGGGAATGGACAAGCCAACTTCATTTGCCAGCCATACAGGGCTCAGTGAGAGTGAATCAGTAAGCCATAAAACATTCAAAAGAACCACATTCCAGTGCTTCTTCTTAGGCAAAATCCCATATTCCATAAAACAATCTGGAATGGCAACTTCCAAAGAAGCAAGCCTACCAAATAGAATGTTGTTGTTGTTATGTGTTGTCAAGTCACCTCCGACTTATGGCAATCCTATAAATGAGCCATCTCCAAAATGTCCTGTCTTCAACTGTCCTGCTCTGCTCCTGTAAACTCAGGTCTGTGACTTACTTTAAAACCAGTGTTTCCCATCCTGGGGGTCACAAAGTGTTTTCTGGGGGAAGCAGGGTCACGAGTCCGCTTATATGTGTTGTAGCCCTTGTTAAATAATTTCTTTCTTTGACTTTTCAGAGTAGGATATTAGTTAGCTTGTAAGATTATGTATGCAAAACAAGCCCTTTAGGGAGAAAGAAGCCTCTATATTCTGAGAGGGGATGACTTTACGCCATTAAAAATGCCTTTTTATGCAAACATGGCAGGAAGGTTGCAGGTTACTTGTCTATTATAAAAGGGGGCTGCAACTTGAAATAGGTTGAGACCACCTTGTATTTGGTCTTCTTTTCCTGCTGCCTTCTACCTATTCCAACATTATTGTCTTTTCTAGAGAATCCAGCCTTCTCATGTTGTGCCTAGCACAAATACTGGCATAATAGAACATAACATATAAAAAACATTTGAACATTTACACATTTTAAACATTTTAAACACATTCACCAATCAAACATGACTGAATGTGATTCTGGGGATGTTTTGAAACTTATTGTGTCAATCCCCTCCAGTCTGATGGGTCTAGTGATTTGCAGGGTGAGGGGGTTGTCTTATGCAAAAATAGTAGTTCTGATCTGTTTTGCACAATATGGATTTTTCACAATATTGATTTTCTGCCTGGAACAGGTACTTGAATGTAGTTCCTGGTGATGTTTTAAAGCTTGTTGTACCAGCCCCCCCCCCCCCCCCCCCGGTCTGATGAGAAGAGGTGCCATTCTGGGCTATTTTGTACAAGATGGGTTTTCTACTTGGAACAGATCATAGAATGCGGTTCTGTGGTTCCTGCAGATGTTTCATGGCTTGCTGCATCTGTCCCCTCTAGTCTTCTAAGATGGGTGAATTTTGCTGTTTATTTATTATTTATTAAAAATATTTATATCCCAACTTTCTTTTCAAGGTGGTCCCCCTCAAAAGTTGCCATTCTGTGCCATTCCATCTGTTCTGGCCTGTTTGGGTGGCATTAAAGTGTTAGTGAAAGATTAATATTTGATGGGTGGATTTCTAAAATAATTCTGATGTGTGTCCAGCACATCTCATTAATTTTGGCATCAGTTTTTGTTATCATTTGCCCATTCTGGCCCACTCTATTACATTCTGGCTTGTATCTAGTCCCACGGAAAACTGCTTGCAAAAATGTGTACATTAATAAAAGTATATAGAAGTGTGAGTATTAGGATCTTTGTGCAGATGTCTCTGTCTAAACTATTTTTTTCAGAGTTAAGAACGGATGCAGACAGGAATTTAAATTGTCAGATTGATTCATTACTATTACAAGTCAAGTTGGTGAGGAGTTCTATGGTTCTAATACCAACTGTACTATTTACTACCCTGTTTCCCCGAAAATAAGACCTACCCTGAAAATAAGCCCTAGTATGATTTTTCAGGATGCTCCTAATATAAGCCCTACTCCAAAAAATAAGCCCCAGTTAAGTGAAACCCTGCCCGCCACCATTGTGCAGCAACCAGAAGATGACATGACTGTATTTGAATAAATGTAGATTGTTGTCCATTAAAAAATAAAACATCCCCTGAAAATAAGCCCTAATGTGTTTTTTGGAGCAAAAATTAATATAAAACCCTGTCTTATTTTCGGGGAAACACGGTAATACCAATTGTAACTGTGGATGCTTGTGTAGCCAACATAAAACTATCCATGAAAAAGAGATGAGTCAGTAGGCTTGGGGAGTACTGAGTTTTGCTTTAAAACAATTTTTTTTTAAAAAAAGATACAAAACTCTTGTACAGTTGAATGCTGAGCATGCTGAGTGGCCACAGAAGAGTGATTTTGTATTCCATAAAACAGCGATGAGCAAAGTACAGCCCAGGGGCATTTTTGTGGATGCATCAAGCTGTCCAACATAGATTCCAAAAGAAGAAATATAAATAAATTTGTTTAGGAGAAAAAGTAACTAAATACTAGAAAATAATAGCACTTGCAAGTAAGGTGGCTATATGAAAAAGAGGTATACAAATACCCCAATCTCTAGTTTCTATAGGTTTGACAGTTGCTTAGAAGATGACATTTCAGCAGAATCAGCTTTAAGTTATAACTGCTGAAATTTCCTCTTCCAAATAACTATTACAGGTACAGGAACTCTGTGCTCCTTTTTTATTTGGTCACTCTGCATATGGAGAAAGAGTTTCTCTTTGAAATACATATTTTAGTACTTCTTAATTTCTGATTTCTTTTCTTATTGAAAAGAAACCCCATCCCTTTAAGAATGGCTGATTTATAAACACTGTTCTTTTATTTGATAAGCAGTCAGATTAAATGGCTTTTTCCATGAAATCTGGTGTACTACTTGATGAATGCTTTCATTTTCCTTCCAGGAATTATGATATCAAGTGTCTTATTCAGAAATATAACAGTTTTGTTAAATCAGGTTCAATCAGCTTATAGAATGATGCCTATATATTGTTATCCATTTCAGATTTCAGAGACCTATGCCTTTCTACCCAGAGAAGCGGTGACACGATTTCTAATGAGCTGCTCAGAGTGCCAGAAAAGAATGCATTTAAATCCAGATGGAGCAGATCATAAAGGTAACTTCAGTGTCAAATAGTGGGATGGAAAGTAATTTTATTCATAATGCCCTTTAAATTTTCCTGGTTTAAGTGAACACTCATAAAAATTTTGCACACTAGAATGGTTTAACAATTCTTATCATTTCATTCAAGTAGGAATATAGTAGGTTTCCTGCATTCCCTGAAATGATTTTATATATGTCTTACCTTGTTTCTACTGAAAAGCTATTTTTACATAAAGGAAACATTCTTTTCTTCTTCTTCTCCCTGTTAAAATAAACCCTCTATTGGTGGCCATTCATGCAAGCTATCTCATCCTTGAAGAGGTTATATATATATGTTTCTGTAAAGAGATGCAAGTGCCTTCTATTAGCATAGCAGGATGTAGCAATTTAAAATGCAAAATCTAACAATTATGGCTAGTTCAACATATGCAGGAGTCCAATGCAGAGTGCAGGCCAAACACATCTTTTAAACACCCTCTGAGGCCAAGAGCAATATTCTCTTCTCTGACTATATGCTTGCAAAAAGCTATAACTGCTGGCAAAAATTGCAGGTTCTTCTTTGGGTGAGCATTAGGCAAATGTTGAATGAATCTGGAAGAGTTTTTATAAATGATCATGTTTCTTAGTACAATTTGCCATTCCCTGATTCATACACAAAGCATTTCTTCCCTCTCCACCCCACTCTGTGCAACCATTGCTAATGCTATTCTCTAGCATACTTAGAATACTATATAAAGCATCTAATAGTGCAATTCTAGCAAAGAATCTGACACAGACTGTTTGAAATTGTGTGTGTACTACCTTGAGGTCAATCATGAAATAAAAGAATATAAATGTAACAAATATTTGATACACCCCACCGAAAATGATGCAAGAGTGGGTGATACCCTTATTAGACCACTAAAAAAATTGAAGAAACAGCTAGCTGTGGATGTTAATCTGTATTCCTCAGGTTGTGCACCAAAATTTTGTGGATAATGCAAGAAAAAAAATGTTATATAGAGTGTTTTCAGAGTATCTTATGGAAGCATTCTTGACGAGTCATTCCCAAAGGCAGGAAGTAGAACATATAACCTTTTTGCAATGGATTTTATTACAGTCTAGTTGTATGTATCTATTTGTATGGACTCAAACCTATCACTTTCAATGCAAACAAAATATACTTCTATTCTTACAGATAATGGAAAAAACCCCACTTTGGTGACTAGCATGATTGATTATAATATGCCAATCACAATGGCCTACATGAAGCACATGAAGCTGCAGCTACTTCATTCCCAGCAAAATGAGGTAAGTATCTAATACTGGTTCACTGCAGAAATGGATGAATTTTTTTGGTCTATTTTAAAGAATATTTTTAATATATTATACTTCATATAATGTTCAACAACTTCATTTACCCTGATGATATGGGAGACAAGGGAAACAATAAAAAGTATGGTTTATCATTTATCATTCTAGGTAGGATATTTCAGACTGGAGAGATGAATGACTGAGGCAATATTGTGTTAGTAGTGCTTGTCCAAATAAAGAGGAAAATGGAGGAAGGTGGTAAAAGAGTTTTCTTCTAGATATTTTTTAGCTTGTTTTAACTAGAAAGAAGAAAAACAAAGCAACAAATAGGTGCCCCCCAATTCTGTTAATCACATCTTGATCTCCTGAAAGTATTCATTTAGTGTATTTCATTCAATGGCAGCCTCTGCTGATCTTTATCAATTTTATACTACTGCAAATAATAGCAAATCTGGTGGTTCACCATGCCCCGGGAACATGGTCACTATCAAGAAGGCAAAGGTCTCTGCAGAGCTTATAATTTACTCTTGAAAAGTAATCAGTTACAGTTCCAAGAAAACAAAAAAGAAGCTAGCTGCCATTATAGTCATTTTTTAAAAAGCCTTATTTTTTACTTTCCATGATCTTCAAAAGAAATTAAAACAGCTAACTTTAAAAATCTGAATGTTATACACTGCTTATCTGTAATACCAAACATTCTCTATACATGCTAGTGATGGTAGCTGTGGAGGGATAATTTAAAAGGGATTAAGGTGGCTCCTTGTCTTAACTAGAAGCAGAGCTTTCCTATAATTTAAAAATCATCCCAGTCAAACAAAGTACTTCAGTCTGGCTTCAAAAGTGAGTCACTGCTTAAATTTATAGCAAAACCCTAGAGTCTAGGTTTATGCAAGTGGTATTTCAAAATATGCTTAAAGGTAAGCATACTTAATAGCTTTTCTGAGTAGGGCTTTTCTGAGTGAGATTAGCAGAATGAAAATAAAGAACAGTCAATCTGGTTATCAGATAGTTAAGGAAAACTTGATCTGTCTCTCCCCTCACCCCCTTTGTTTCTCTATTCAGCATTCTTCCAAACAACAGTGAACTGACATACCATCACAGCCTCTAAAAATTTAGTGATACAGCTAGCAAGAGGCAATACTATTACCCAAAACTTGAACAGGGTCTCCAATATCATGTAACTACAGTTGTTTATCTGTGAAGATTCTCAATCATCCAGATGAGGTTATCTGGAAATTGAGTCATGGCAACTGGACTTCTCTCTTCTTAGGTTGAAACATTTCGCTACTCATCCAAGTAGCTTCTTCAGTCTGAGGAGAGTTGGTAGGAGATCCCTGATATATACTCCACCTTGGTTTCACTTCCCCCTGGTCTGAATAGGCTTGTTCGAAGGACAAAGGACTGGGGCTGATGGACTGCAGAAGTGGGATTATTTCTCATCCCCAATCCTTTGTCCTTTTAACGAGCCTATTCAGACCAGGGGGAAGTGAAACCAATGTGGAGGATATATCAGGGATCTCCTACCAACTCTCCTCAGACTGAAGAAGCTACTTGGATGAGTAGCAAAACATTTCAACCTAACAAGAAAGAAGTCCAGTTGCCATGACTGAACTTTCAGATAACTACAGTTGTTATAGAATCATACTGTATTATATAATGCTTTCTATTCAACTGTAAATGTATTCAAGGTGATTGATGAAAGGCCAGACACTGCTTTGCTGAGAGGCTTAAACTGCAATACCTGCTTATCTGAGACTAAGCCCCATTGAACTCAACCTGTTTTGGAGTAGACATCTATACGATTTCATTGTGAGGAAACAGGTGAAGGAGACTGGCATCCTACAGTATCACAATTATTCCCTTTATTTCTGATAAAGACAGTGATAGCTGTGTTAGCACAAATCAAATTGCAAATTGCATAGTGAAGTGATAGATTTTTAGGCCAAACAAAAAGGCACAAACAGGTGTGCAGAGGCACACAAAAGTGCACAAAGCTTCAATAACTATTTATTTTCATCAGACAAGATTTAAAATAGGAAATTTGAAAGGCAGAATTACAAACAATTCCAACAACAACAATAACAACAACAAAAGACCAATGTGGGTTCACAAAAAGCTCAGAGAGACCCTGAAAATAAAAAGGACACATGTAGGAAGTGGAAGGAAGGCCAGGTTACAAAGGAAGAGTACAGGCAAGTAGCTAAGAATTGTAGGGATGGTAGGAAGGGAAACGCTGAGAATGAGTGGAGGTTAGCAAGAGATGTGAAAAGCAACCAAAAAGGGATGTGTGTAGCAAAAGAGAGATAAATGAAATAGTGGCTCAGCTACTCAATGAGGATGGGAAAATGATGATAATAATAATTTTTTTAAAAAAATGCAGAATGCTCAGTTCCTGCTTCAGTGTGGTCTTTCCCAATGCCAGTCCACATTTACCCTCCAGGCAAATCTGAAGTACAAGTAGACGGGATAGAACTGCAGTTTGAGATTGAGAAATAAATGATCAAGGAATACCATATTACTGTTAACAAGTTTAAATCTCCAGGGCTTGATGAACTACAACCAAGAGTATCGAAGGAACTGGCTGAAGAACTCTCAGAACGACTGTCTATTATTTTATTAAAATCATAAGAGATGGATGAAGTGCCAGATGTTAGGAGGAGGGCTAATGTTGTCCCTGTCTTCAAAAAGGGCAAAAAGGAGGATCCTCGGCACGACAGACCAGTCAGCCTGACATTAGTCCCATGGAAAATTCTGGAGCAGATTATAAAATGGACACTTTGCAAGCACCGTGAAAACAGTGCAGTAATAACTAGAAATGACAGATTTGTCAACAAAATGTCCTGCCAGACTCATCTTACCCCAGTTTTTGATCAGGGTAACCTTCCTGGTAGACAATGGGAGTGCTGTAGATGTAATATATATTGACGTCAGCAACGCCTTTGACAATATGCGCTTTGATATTCTGATTAGCAAACCAACTAGGTGTGGACTGCATAGAACTACTATTGCTTAAAGAATCATCATCAGAGAGTGCTGATCAATGGCTTCTTCTCAAACTGGGAGGAAGTAACAAGTGGGGTACCATAAAGCTCAGTCCTGATCCCGGTGCTCTTCAACGTTTTTATTAATGGCCTAGATGAGCAGGTGCAGAGAATGCTTATTAAATTTGCAGATGACACAAAATTGGATGAAATAGCTAATACCCTGGAAGATAGAAAGAAAATTCAAAACAATCTTGTTAAGTTTGAGCACTGGGCTGAAAATAACAGAATGAAGTTTAACAGGAATAAGTGCAAAGTTCTACACTTAGGGAGAAAATTCAAAGCACATGATAACAAGATAAATAAAATAAAATAAATTAAAAGATGGGGGATACTTGACTTAGTAATATGATGAGCAAGAAAGATCCTGGAATTGTTGTCACAAACTGAATATGAGCCAATATGTGGCTGCAAAAAAGGCCAATGCTATTTTAAGTTGCATTAACAGAAATATAGTCTCCAAATCCTGTGAGGTATTCAGCATTATTCAGCACTTGTTAAGGTATTCACCTCTATTCAGAACTGGTTAAGCCTTGTCTTGAGTACTGTGTCCAGTTTTGGACACCACACTTTAAGAAGGATGACTGCAAAGTGGAACAAGTTGAGAGGAGGGTGACAAGGATGACCAGGGGACTGGAAACCAATCCCTATGAGGAAAGTGTACAAGTACTGGGCATGTTTAGCTTTGAGAAAGGAAGGCTGAGGGGAGATATGATAGCACTTTTGAAATACTTGAAAGATAGTCCTATTGAGGAGAGGCAGGATCTGTTCTCAATCATCCCAGAGTGCAGGACACTTAATAATGGACTCAAGTTACAGGAAGCCAGATTTCAGTTGAATATCAGGAAAACCTCCTAACTGTTAGAGCAATATGACAATGGAACCAATTACTTTGGGAGATGGTGAGCACTCCAACGCTGGAGGCATTCAAGAGAAAATTAGACATATGCCAAATCTACTTTGATTTGGATTTCTGCATCAACCATGGAGTTGATGGCCTCACAGACCCCTTTCAACCCCATTATTCTATGATTCTATATGATGTTTAAAATAAGCTAGAAGGGGGGAATTGGAAGCAGAAGGGGAAGGCTAATCTTAAGTCCTTGTTGTCTATGCATTGTTCTGGCATGTGATGGAGGGGAGATATTGCAGACACAGAAATTAGCCTCAGCAGGTGATACAGTGGTCACAAATTCTACCAAAGGTAGCCTTTAGACTCAATGAGAATTAAAAAGTTAGAAACAAGGTCTTCCATCTTAAACCATGTAACCAGTGTCTGATACACTGAACTCAAAACTGCATCCGGACTGACTGATCACACAGGCTCCTTACTTAGTGGAAAACAGAAAGTCACAGGGTAGACTTCACTTTGTCCATGCCAGAATTAATTTTAACTGATGGGCTAAGTTTTTTAAAAAGCACCCAAATTGTGTAGGTTTGTTTTATTCCTCCTGTGGGTCCAACTGCTAAATGGCTATATTAGGTGTCCAGAAAGTCATGAAAGAAAAATAGGCATCCCCACACCAAAGAAATTCTAAATGTTTCTGCCGTTGAACACTTCTTTAGCATTTTATTTTTGATACTATTTTATTTTATTTATTTAAAATATTTTACCCTGCCTTTCTCCTTAAAAGGAGCCCAGGCGGCTTACAATTAAAAGGCAATATCTAAATGCTATAAACAGTGAGTATATTTTGATAATGCCATTGCTGCTCAGGATGATCCTGAGTATGGCTTTGAATGCCAGTATGGCTGGACCAGAACAATATTTCCCAATGTTGCTGGAGGAGCTAAGAAGAGATTATGTCATCAGCACCAACAGTTCTTGTCACTGCTGGCACTACAGTATATAGGTGTTTATGGTAAAGAGAGATGTAGATATTAGCATTAGGACTGGTATCAGAGCCAGCACAGGCCTTATGATGAGCTGAGTTAAAAGTTAGCAGAGGCTTGAGCTCACCTTATAAATACCATGGAAATTTTAACAGTGAAATTTGTGGTCCAAACTGTCCAGTTACAAATGTAGGGTGCATCACTGCCCACTGCATGTCAGCAACAGCACTCTTCTGCAGAAATCCTTATTTTACATGAGGAGGCAGATCTTCTCTTGGAAGCATTGATATTTGAAAGAGTACAGTGTGCCTTACAGAGGTTTGAGAGAGACCAACCTTTTCAAATGTTCTGTATCAAATACTGGAAGAGTAATAGGACTGTGGATACCGTGGCTCTCTTGAATCATTCTATTTTCTCTTTTTATCAGTAATTATCATAGCAATTTAGCTAGTTATGAAAATTCCAATTGTTTTCACTGAAACTCTCCTCACACTTTCAAAAAATCTAATCCTGAGTCTATTTACACACAACAGCTAAGTTTAAGCATATGTAAGTGGGCACAATAGCCAGTTAATTATTTTCATAAGATCTCTTAGTTAAATTAGAAAGAATCAAAGCATTTGAGGTTGTCTGTCCTCTGCTGAACAGCATCTACTAATTGCTTGGTAAGCTGTAATCCACCGTGAACGCTGCCTGAAAATTATCTTGACGTTTGTTAATATGCTTGTGATATAGAATTTTGCATTTTCAGGATGAAAGCTCCATAGAAAGTGATGAATTTGATCTGAGTGATTCCACCAGGATGTCTGCTGTAAACTCTGACCTCAGTTCAAATCTAGAAGAAAGAATACAGAGTCCACAAAATCTCCAAGGACAGCAAGATGGTAAGCTTAGTGTTCAACAAATGGAGCCGAGTTAAGTTTGTCACTTCCTTTTTCCTTTGTTCATTCTCCAGGGCAGGTAATTTCTATGGTTTAGTTGTCACTTATTTAGTAATCAATGGTTAAACTAATAATTATGAGGACATAGACAGGATATACAAATAGGAACAGAGAATGAAAAAAGGGGGTGAGGGCAGGAGATGAAATTGTTTAAGCTATTATCGGTGGACCAAGTTGCTTCTGACCTGGGGATGCAATATCATTTACTTTGCATGTGAATAACTGCAGGTACTGGTTTTTGTCCAGCTGACTAACTTTGTGCTCTCTTCCAGACACAAAAATATCCAACCTTATCTGTAGTGCATTACTAGCAAAGGTGCCTAGCTTTGGCCGGATTATGAACCCATTAGAGCCATGTCTCCTTCCCAGTACTCTGTCTTCTTACCCCACCCTAACACTTTTCCCCCCACACTGGTCTTTTTACTCTCTCTGCCCCATCCTTCAGCCCAGTACTCACAGGATAGAAATGTAACTTTTGGGATAACATCTCCCAGTCCTGCATGGTAAATCAAGATATGACCCATCCATTAATCTAATTTGGAAAACAGATTATTCATCCAATATGTTGCATCTCTAACTCTCATCATTTCAACAAGAGGACTACAACTCCTAAAATCCCCCAGGTAACTTCTTTGGATTTCAACTCCCAAAGTCCGCCAGCCCATATGCCCAACAGAGATATAACATATGTAGTTATATAAATTGGGAAATGAGTAATATTTGTGCAAAGTATGTTTCCTGCTCTGGCTATTTTAGTAAGAGAACTGCAGCTCCCAGAATCCTACAGCCTGTCAAAATCTAACTGATATAATTATTTAATTTAGGACCTCATTGGTATCCATGCAAATTACACATTTTTATCTTTTATCACTTCAGAGATTTTAAAGATAAACACACATGCAAAGTTACTGCTTGATTTATATGATTTAGGGACAGTTATCTCTACAAATATATTCTATCATATGAGCTAATGGCTACCATACATTTATATGGAAAAGATAAAATGCTGCACTTAAGAGCGATCTCAATGGGGCAAAACTGGCTATTCCTGGGCACATTGTATATAAAGAACTGCCCTTGAATTTGCTGAAAAATGACATCTGCCCCTCATGTGAACTTCATCTATGACAATAATGGGGAGTACATTAAAGGAAAACAAACAGAGAGATCACTGGCAAGAAAGCCTTAATAATTGTACTGCACAGACATAGATCAAAATCCTGTTGCATAGCTTTGCATGTACAATAAAGATGACAGCAGCAGTACCAGCAGCAAATTGCTATTGATTAAAGGTGATCTCAGGTGCGCACAACTTGTACACAATGCAACAAAGTTGTCTGCACCTCAAAATGACCAAAGAAAGCCTTTGATCAGATTCGCCACTGCTGATGACCTCACCACTATTGTACATGAGGAGCAAAACAACAGGATTTCAGCCATAGACAGACAACTTTCAGACTGGTATCTAGCATTGTTTCACCTTGAATTTAACACAGGAATATTGGAACAGAGCCCTCTTTGCTTATGGCATGTACAATATATTGCTGAAAACCACCTTCAGTTGTCTTTTTCACTGACACTGGTGGTAGAATAGATGAGAGTTCATTCAAGGAAGATGATAACAATGATGGTCACTGATTCCTGTGAACAGAGGGAGGTGTGGATCTTTTAATGCAGGGATGGATTATCTAAGTGGACTTGGGGCCAAAATCCTGTCCCCAGATCCCACCATGAGCCACACACCAAGTCTGTAAATGATTGGTAACAGACATTAAAAAACAGAAAGGAAGGGGAAAATAACTGTTCCTCTAGTTACATAAATCTTTTTGTGGTAAAGTTTTTGTTTGTTTGTTTGTTTGCTTGTTTGTTTGTATTTTACCGGAGGTGTGTTCTAGGGTGGCCTTGGGACCACTATAATGTTCTTGTGGGTCTTTATGAAGCTCCGAGGCCTCATGTTGTTCACTCCAACTGTAGGTTCCCTTTTATACTGGTGCCAGTTTTATGTACATAAGCTGTATTCAGTTATTAAGCTGAATGTGAGGAAGGAGGGAAAAGTGATAGTGTGTGATATCTCCACTCCCTCACCCTGTGCGTAAACCATACTATCTAAAAATGTGAGCTGTGATAGGAGGGATGCACTGAAATTCTGAAATAAAACCTAAGATTCTACTTCTCTAGTCTATGGAAGTTCATTGGTTTGCTGCTGGAGGAATGGAGCACAGTTTGCTATAACTAGCAACTTGTAGGGTACTATGGGAAACCTGTCTCCATTGTGGTACCTGCTCCTCTTGCTCTGTGTTGACTTTAGGCTGTTGCCCCTTTCCCAGGAAATTTGGAACTGAACCATGAACCAGAAAAACTGACAAATCAGGCTGATTTGTGGTTTGGTTTGTGACCCAATTTGGGGATCCTGTTTTGTCCAAGCAAAACAATGCACTGAACTTTTTTCCCTTGACACTTCATTTTGCTTCAGCAAAATGGATGCACACCTCTTCACTCTTCCCACTGCCCCTGTCACCTCCCTACCTGGACCTGCTGCTGCTACTTCCACAACTGCTGCCATCATCAGAGACAGCAGGGAAGTTGGTTGCTGTGTTCTGTGCATGGGCTCGCTTCTCAGCTGATGAGGGTTTTCAGCTGGGGGGTTGGGCACATGCATAGAGGCAGCACCCAGGCTCCTGGAAGGGAAGCTGTGCTGCCACTGCTGCCATCGCACCACAAAGAGTACAGGGAGGTGGTGATGTGGCTGCTGCAGCGTGAGGACAGTGGCCGTGTGACAAGAGCATGTAGCCCCACCCCCTGGCAAGAATCAAAAAATGAACTGCAAACTGGTTTGGTTTTCTAATTGGTTTGTGGTTCATGACTAACCATGAACCAACACAAACCACCATTTTTCATGCCCATCTTTAACTGAAATATGTCCATTTCAAAAATCTCCTCCTGACATGTTGTCCTCTTTGTAGCTTCCTACCCCAGATCAATTTATTCTTACAGAAACCTCTGTCCCTTCCCCACATCTAATATTCTACTCTAGCAGCTGAAGCTCACCTTCTACTCCTGTGTAATTCTTTGCAGCTGTTGCTGTTAGTATCTCAGAGCCACAAATGGTCTCTCAGAGTAAACTTGAATGCAGAGTCTATGAAACTGGTGGTGTGAAACCAGTGACCATGATTGTTTCCTTGGTTTTAAACTGTGGACTACTATATCCAGCATATAAACATTTTATTGACTAAGGCTGCAGTCCCATGCACATGTGCACAGGGTATGTTTAAAGATGGGTTATACCCAGAGTCCTCCAGCCACTAGTAAAATAATAATAATAATAATAAAAAGAAAATATTTTTATGAACTCTGCATATAGCAGACAATCACCTAAGACAAGCGCTTACTTCAAAGCAGATATTTGCTGGATTGTGATATTAACTATGCTTTGTGAAGACTAGAGAGGGGACGAATCAGAAAAATGATGACTCATTTTGATTCATGATTTGTCAAGGTCAACGAATCATGAATTATGAATTTGCAGTTTTTTCTGATGAATCGACTAATTGATTTGTCAATTCATTTTTCACTTCAAAACCCTATAAAATGCCCCAAGCATCTAGAGATACTTAATTCACAGGGAAGTGTCCCCTGACTCTCCTCTACAAGCCCAGCAATTATGGTAAAAATTGAGTTTCAGACGTCTGAGTTGTACACCCACAAGGAACACCGCCCAGGAAGGTTCCATCAGGCAAGTAAAGACACCAAAATCATAGGGAAGCTTCTACTAATTCTCCTCTACAATCTCTCCAAGTTTGGTGAAGATTGCGTTTCAGACATCCAAGTAATACAGCCACAAAAATGGGTCCCCCCAATAGAGTGCCCTTTAGCAGCTGGCTTGGGGAAACCCAATATTCATCCAAACTTGGAGAGATTGTAGAGGTGAGTCAGAGAAAGCTTCCCTGTGCTTTTGGTGTTTCTAGGTCTTTGGGGAGCCATTTTAAAGCCAAACAAATCAATGAATCAAAAATCTCTAAAAATGTGTTGATTCGCATTTTGGGGGGGCATTGATTCGTACAAAAAGAAATTGATGAATTAGTAATTTTTGAATGAATTTGGTGAATCATTTTTTGATTCGTGCCCATCTCTAGTGAATACCATTCCCAATAAATTATCTTTTCTGAAAATACTTAGAGCCAAACACATGTTAAGACAAATGTTTATTTTTTCCTCTTACAATGCCATCTCTCCAGAGATACAAAAGTTTCAGTGCTACATTCCTAAGAAATAAGACATGTAAACAAATCAACCTTTTCTAAAACAGTGGCAGGGGAATTTGCCAGTGCAGACTGAGGCAAGCTTGCATTAGAATAGATAAAGTCTTCTGTTCATAAGGGAGCACTGCTTCTAATGTTGTTTATCTGTGTTTTCTACTTTGGCCCTTATACTTTCTGAGGGACTTAAAATTAAAAATTGGGCTCTACCTATGTTTGCAAAAATAACAAATGTACATTTCTTTCTAGGGTCACAAAGGTTTTTCATAATTTATTTTAGTTTTAAATGGACTGTTGTGCTCTTTTAAATGTGTTTTAATATTGATCTTAGTTACCATTTTATATAGTACTTATTTAATTCTTTTTAAATATTTGTATACTTACTGTTTTAGCTTTTAAAGACTGCTTTAGTGATGAAAGTCACCTTGGGTCCTTTTAGGGAGAAAGGTCACTTAGAAATACTTTAAATAAATAAATAAATAAAATTTCATTTATGGACTACTAATAACTCTTTCTTAGGGCAGATTGAGGTTATTTACCCCTCAAACCCCACAGAAGAGACTAGCCTGACTTTTGGATTTTGAGATAAAAGAAGGGTAGCAATCTTGAAAGTACCTAGATTTGAGAAGAAAATCCAGACACTGGTTTCTAGTATTATCTGAATTTGAAGCAAACACAAAACAGATTATTGGATCCCACATCTTCCAGGAGAGAGCCTAATGCTATAGAAGTTTTATGAATCCTTCAGCAGTTGTATGAATCCTTTGACACACTTTTTATAACCTGCCATTAAAACAGAATGCTAATGCTGCTTGCTGCTCATTATAAGGAATTATTAATGCCCGTATTCCAAACATGTTTGTATGTGTGAACATTCCATTACTTTCATGGATGTGTGTTGACTTTCTTAGAGCTAAGGCTTATGGCTATGTCTTTGATCCTCAATCACTTAATTCCAAAGTAATACAACTGTAGCAAAAGGTTGGCAGTCTGAGAACTGTAGCATATAACAGCTTCTTCAGGTAAAAGCACTGATCTGATTCAATTTTGGGTGTTCTCATGAAATGGATAAATTCTCCCTTTTTTGTTGCTCTGAAAGAAACATGCTCAGAACTAAATTGGATACATATCAGCTCTCCTGTCCCTGACAGAGGTATAGTTGTTACCACGTAAGTACAAGCACTAAGAATGGAATAAAACCAAAACAACAACAACAACAACATCTATCTAAGTAACACTTCTGCTGACAGCAAATTACATTGTGTGCCAGGATTTAAAATGAGCATTTAAGCTACATCCTCCTCTTCCCCCTTATGAAAGTCTGTAGACAGACAAAATCTAGTATATGAACTGCTTTGGCTGAGAAGAGCTGGCAGAATAATGTAAAGGAAGCTCTGGCTCCCTTGTATGGCAGCAGCACTGAGGATAAAAAGACATTCTCTGCCTGTGAGATTGTCAGTCTGCTACCTTTCACACGCATTGAATTTCTTTGTTGGCAAAGGATGGGGGGGGGGTCAGAAATGGGACATTTACATCTGTATGTCTGAGAAAAAGCCTCAGGGCTGAGCTGAAAATTAATTGAAGTATTATCTTTTTCATGACAAAACCACAGAAGTTTCTTCATACTGTGCATAAGTGATATCACTATATCAAAGAAAATTAATGCCTTTGTCACCTGTGAAGAGTTTAAGTGAAGCTGGCATATATTGCTACTTCACTGACTTAAATTATATTCAGTTGCTTCAATGAAAGGAGTAATATCCATTGAGCTTTGTGTGGTTCTGTGTGCTTTTCACAACCAAAAAGAACACCCTACGTTACAATTGCTACCAGTACGATTGTAGTACATTACAGACACTTTAGTGGCTTCTCTGCAGCTGATACAATATCCATTTGTAAGGTGATCTTGGTAACAGTGGGATTGTTGTTTTGATAAAGCACTAGAGATCTGCCGTGTGATTATCTACAGCCTTTCTAGGTGGCAGCAAAATACCAAAGACAATTTGAAAAAGAAAAGGATGGGGTTTTTTTAGTGAATAAGTTGTCATATAATTAAGATTCTTCTCCTGACAGAGGACAGTAGAGAGGACTGTGTCCAGGAGTTGAGTGTGTTTGCTGACTCTGCTGTCTAGGTGCTAATTGCTTAAAGTTCTCACTTAATGTGATTATGAGCAATTTCATAGCCTCAGTTCTCCCTTCTTATGGCTCTTTATTTCTGGACTGAATTTGGACTTTGCTCTTCAAACAGAGGGTTGTTCTCAGTAAAAGAGAACACATGGCCACTGCAACAGAATATGAACAGTAGGTGTACAGGAAAGAAAGAATTAGCTGGACAGAGAGGTGGATAACCACATGCAAAAAGCCAGTGTGGCTATAGCAGTTAGTGAATGTTGGACTGTGATTGGGGAGACTTGCTTTCAGAGTCCTTAATGATCATGTGAAGCTGGCTAAACCACAAAACTCCCTGGAGAAAGGGGGAGGCAGAAATATAATAAATAAAATAAGTGTAGAGTAATATTTAAATAAATTGTAAAGTGCAGTGTAGTGGCTAGAGTGACAGACTAGGACTCTGGAGAACAGGGTTCAAATCCCCACTCAGCCATGGAAACTCACTGGGGGTGTGGAACTGGTAGGAATTACTTCTTAAATATCTCACTTACCTTGAAAGCCCTATTAGGGTTGCTATAAGTTGGTTCCAACTTGACGGCACAGAACAAGAACAGCAAGGTTTTAAATAAACTGCATAGTGTATCAACTGCCAAACCTGCTGCTGGTCAATGCAATAGATATGATGATTTAAAAATAAAAAATTCAATGGGACATGTTACAATCCTATTTTTTCTAAATGTTCTTTGATCTTTTTTTCAAATTGCTCTTTGTTAACAAGAAGTTCTTTTATGGCATAAACTTGTTTGTTTACAGTAAACTCAAATGTTATTAGATTGCATGAATTATGTATTTAACAGATGCAAAGCTATGTTCTGACTGGTCCAATATGATCAGTGAACAGTCACATTTTCCACATCGCTATCCCAGCTGTGCAACTGTCACTTTCTATTACTACTCTTGCCCTGCACAGTTAAATGTGTCTTGTAATGACAATAATTGCCTAAAAATTGTTTGTTATGTTTGACTTGTTAGCAACAATCTACCAGCAGTTGGTTATAATCAAGATCTCGGTTATTACTGCATAATTACATAAGTGAGGACTTCAAGCCATTAATATCCCTGATGTGAAAATGAC
The DNA here is from genome assembly GCA_037013535.1 of Intellagama lesueurii. Taxonomy (NCBI): domain Eukaryota; kingdom Metazoa; phylum Chordata; class Lepidosauria; order Squamata; family Agamidae; genus Intellagama; species Intellagama lesueurii. The sequence continues at coordinate 50,478,442 of JBAJHW010000004.1, forward strand.
CCGACCCCCCCCCCCCCAAATAATGCAGAAACACTTGAAGTTACTTCAGTCCAACAAGCTGACACAAGTACTTTATCTTTTTGGCAAGAGCCAGTATAAGACTCATATATTGCTAAAAGTATGGAAAATACAGCTAAAAGAAGGATTTTGAAATCACTTTTTTATACAGTCTGGAAGTGCTACCTTTCTGGCTGGAAAATTGCAGCCCAAAAAACAAACAAAATGAAAACAAGGAGTTATAATGACCTTCCCTCCACCTCTGACCTCCCCCCCCCCCAATTGCCCTGGCTGTACCTTGAAACTTCCCTCATGTTGCTACAGAATATCATTGCCAGCCGAAAGCTTCACAAAGTCACTCCCCGATGCCCCAGAGAACAATTGTGTAGTTAATACAGGTTCCTTGTCCTCAGCTGAAATAATCTTACTATTTCCTTTCACTCTCCCGGCTCTGTGCAGACAAGACAAGACAATTTTTGCTGTTCAACAGCTTTTCTGAGAATTGTTTGCTCTGAGGTTATATGCCTGTTGGCATAATACATTCACTGAAGAGGCATGGGACTGAGGTTGAGGGCTGTACAAAGGTGTGAATTAGAAGCAAGGGACAGGATAGGTCCCAGAAACTTACTTTAAAAAACTAATTAGTTAGAGGGAGTGTTCCAAGTTTCTCCCCCACAGACTGAAAATCATAAAATAAGGCAGCAGAAGGGACCCAAAAGGCTATCAAGTCCAAACCCTTGCTCAATGCAGGAATCCAAATGAAAGTATATCTGACAGATGGTTGTAATTTTCTGTTGAATGTCTCCAGTGTTGGAGTGCTCAGCACTTCCCAAGGTAATTAGTTCCATTGTTGTGTTGTTGCACTTGGGATGTTTTTCCTGATATTCAACTGAAACCTGGCTTCCTGCAACTTGAGTCCATTATTACATATCCTGCACTTGGAATGATAGAGAACACATTCTGCCCTTCCCTGTGTGACATCCTTTCAAGTATTTGAAGAGTGCTATCACAGCTCCCCAAAGTCTTTTTTTTTCTGTAGGCTAAACAGTTCTTTCTGTATTTCCTTAGAAGGCTTGCTTTCCATTCTTCTGATCATTCTTGTTGCCCTCCTCTGAGCCTGTTCCAGTTTGTCTGCATCCTTCTTAAACTGCAGTGTCCAGAATTGGACACAGTACTCAAGACATGGCTTAACCAGTGTTGAATAGAGGGGAACTAGTACTTTGTGGGATTTGGAGATGATATTTTTTGTTAATGCAGCTTAAAATAGCACTTGCCTCTTTTGCAGTTGGATCACATTGTTGGCTGAAATTCAGTTTGTGGTGTACAACAAGATCCTTCTCACTCCTAGTATTACTGAGCCAAGTATCCCCCATCTTGTAAATGTGCATTTTGGTTTTTTTTCCCTCGGTGTAGAGCTTTGCACTTACCACTGTTAAATTTTTATTTATTGTTTTCACCCCGGTGCTCGAGTCTATCAAGATATTTTTGAATTTTTTTTCTATCTTCCCAGGTATTAGCTATTCCATCCAATTTTTGTGTTATCTGCAAATTTAATAAGCATTTTCTGCAGCTCCTCATCCAAGTCATTAATAAAAATGTTGAAAAGCACTGGGATCAAGACTGAGCCTTGTGTTACCCCACTTGTTTACCTGCTCCCAGTCTGAAAGGGAGCCATTGATAAACATTATCTAAGCACAGTTCTGTAACAAACTAATTATTTACTGGATAGATGTTCTATCCAGCCCACATTTAGCTTCCTAATCAGAATATTGTGGGGCACTTTGTCAAAAGCATTATTGAAGCAGAGATACACTACATCTACAGCTTTCCCACTGTCTACCAGGGAAGTTACCCAATCAAAAAATGAGATAAGATTAGTCTGGCAGGATTTGTTCTTGACAAATCTGTGTTGGCTTCTAATTGTTTTGAAGGTTGTTGCAGATTAACCACTTTATAATCTGCTCCAGAATTTTCTCTGCGATTGATGTCAGGTTGGCTGGTCTGTAGTTCCCTCTTTTTGCTCTTTTCAAACATAAGGATGTTAGCCCTCCTCAAATCATCTGGCACTTCAAGCATTGTAATGATTTTCAGAAAATAATAGATAGTGATTCTGAGAGTTCTTTAGCCAGTTTCTTCAGTGCTCTTACATCCAATTCATCAGACTATGAAGATTTGAACTCATTCAAAATAATGAAACATTCCTTGACTATTTGTCATTACAGGTAATAATATAATTACGTACCATCAAGTCAATTCCAATTTATGGTAACCCTTTCCAGAGTTTTCTAGATATAAAGTACTCTGAAGTGGTTTATCTTTCCCTTTTTCTGGGGTTGTTCTGGAATTATGCAGCTTGCCCAAGGCCACATAGGCTGTCTCTTCTTCCAGGATGCTCAATGGTGAATCGAACTCTCAAATTGTGGCTTTGCAGCCAGATACCTATCTCACTGAGCTATCCAGCCAGCCCACTAGAGATATAATTGTTTAAAAGCAACACAATTCTTCATGCTTTTGAAAGGTAACTAAAATGTTGCTTTTTGTTACTTTTCAAAAGTATCTGCATTTTACTAGCTGTTGACTTTGGGTACAAAACATTGTATCCTCCTGTACACCTTGTTATTGCTTGATTACCCACATTAGTGCTCCAGGCAACAGCAAGAAGCTCAGCACAAGCCAGCTGATGCACCATGTGATACTTCTCCTCCATCATTTTGTGAGGTGGGAGGGGATGGAGGTGCGTACTCCCAGCAAGCCATCTGGCCCCAGCACACAGATAGCAGGTAGCTGGGAGAAGAGGGTTGCCTCAGGATGAGGCTAAGTGGAGAGAGTCCTTACAGCTGCAGGGGAGCCAGGGTTCTGATGAGATAAAACTGGAGGTGGCTGGGCCAAGGAGAATAAAAGAATAGAACTGGGAAGGAAATGGGCTTCTGCCTATCTTGGAAAAAGAGGACATTTAGGAGGATGCCAGAAACTGTCTACGCTTGTCAGGTTCATTGACTTGCAACAGGAACCAGTTAGCAGAGAATCCAGCCAGATGCTTGGGCAAGGCTACATCAGCCTGGATGGTGCCCCAGCTCTTGAGAGGCAAGTGAGGGAAGGGACTGGGAGAGACAACCTGCAGAAACTGAGTTCTTGTGCTCATTTATACAGGCCTTCTCTAAAAGACATGCATAATGGACCCAAATTCCCTCCTCCTTCTTGCCTTCCAAAACCTGGACTCTGGGGGAATTCCAGTGAAACTAACTGGGTCCCCAACCTGATAAGTACTTTAGAGACTGTAATTTGACTCTATGAGACTATGGGAGAAAAGGCAGAGGGAATGGCTGCTGTAATTTTAATAAAAACTGATATGAATCAAGAAACTGAGCTGGAGGCCATAGAGTTATTAACACCCTGGCTTTGCTGGCAAAGGGTCTGGCGGGGTATACACTGGCACCCTATGTGGGGCAACTCCATTTGCCCCAGAGGCACTGGTACAGTAGTATTCTTGGGCCACAGAGAGGCAGGAAGGGCTAGTTCACCAGCTCATAGCAGAACAGAACCAGCTGCTAAACTGGCTTTTTGCAGCTCAGTCACAGAGCCTGGCCCAGGTGTTGCGGCAAATGATGGGCTTGCTCCAAGGGAACCCTCTGCCCATCATTCTCTGGCCCCCACTGGTGCAAAGATTCCCACCAATCTACATCAATAAGATGGAAGAGAGTGACCACCCAGACACATTTTTGAACATCTTCAAACTAATTGCAAAGGTGCCTGGATGGCCTCAAGACCAATGGGCACTCATAATGACCTTATGCCTCACTGGCCCTGCCAGTGGCACTTGTGGATTCTGTGGATATGGTTGACATTGTCAATTATGATAAGGTTAAGGAAGCACACAGCAGGAATGTTGGCAAGTACAGATGGGGACGGATATAAAAACGGATCAGTTTTTCTGATGAATATAGCCGGTTCATTAAATATCCGTCAATCCGTATTTGTGGGTTCCAGAGACCCCCATGAATACAAAGGGACAAATATTTACCCGTTTTTATTTGTACTTCATATTAAAAAACAAACAAAAAACCACCATTTTGCCTACCAGCCGCCGATCAGCTGATCGGTGGCAGAAAGGCAGCCACTGCCCCACACAGCCACCCAATACCACAGCCAACCCCACCCCCTTCCTTTCCCTACCTTAGCCCTCCCCCACCCCCACCGACAGCCCCTTACCTTAATCGAAGCTGCTGAGGTCTCTTGGCCTAGTCCGAGCCACGGCATGTAAAAAGGGAGACTGGCTGCCCTTTACGAAGATGGCAGCTGCGGCTTCATTTAGGGTAGGGAAGCTGCAGCTGCCATCTTTGCAAAGGACAGCCTGGATTCCCTTAGCCTGCCAGAGTCAGAATCCCGAGTCCAAGTCTGTGTCATTGGTACAAAGTCCTGAGTCCCAAGCCCCAAGTCTGAGTTCCTGTTAAAAACAAGCTTTCTTCCCCAGAAAAAGGAAGGGACTGGGTGGGTTTCAATTTGCAAGTCAAGTCCAAGTCATTGGAGGGAAAAAACATGAGTCCAAGTTGAGTCACTGGTGCTACTTAAGTTTGACTTGACCGCAAGTCCTGTGACTTGAATCCCCATCCTTGGCACACAGAAGTCAACACTCCTGTGAGTGGAAAAGTCACCAGAAATTACAATTACACCACAAAATGAGTGCCGTTATCCCTCACTAAGTTGCAATTGTAATGTAACTTAGTTATTACATATATTAAATATACTTTATTTATTAAATATACTTATTTGTAATTCATGTATTCCATGCCCTGGGAGAAAGGGCAAGAAATGCTAGAGGAAGCAGAAGTTAAATTTCCTAATATGCTACTGGTGTTGTTTTAAAATCTTTTAAAACATAAGGAATAATTTTTTTCCAGAAAGTATGCAATTTATAGTCTTGATCTAGCTACTGCAATCTCAGCATTTTCTCTTTTCTTCATTGGAAAGTAAGCACTGATGATAGCATATTAGAAAGGAGGAGGTAGAAAGATTATGTGATTATGTATTTGCACTCCTTTTCCCCAGCTCCCACCTGATTAATAGAGCTGGCACAATTTACCTTATAGTTCAAGGTCTTAGCCATTTTGGGACTGATAAGTACATTAGTAATCTAATTTTCAATTATTATTTCCTGGACTGAGCCTGAATAATAAGAGGAATGCAGAGTAATGAAACCAGATGTATGTGTGGACATCTTGTTAATATAATGATTGTCATAGAAATAAGCCTGAAACAGTCATCCACAAGTCAAGAAACTTGCCAGCAGTTTAGACATTAATGGCTGTGTGTTGCATTATTTTGAGGGGACAGCACATTTACACTGTTATACAAGCTGTATACTCACTGCTTTACATTGTAGCCAAGTGTCATTTCTTCAGTGTTGTCACATGAAAAGGTATACTAAAATATTTAGGAAATGTGAGGGGGTGTACTCACTTCTGTGATCTACTGTACATTGAAAAGCTTATTTAATGAAAGGGCAGCCCCCACAGTCTCTGTAAAATTTCCCAGGCATTTCCATGCTTCCAGGAGCAGCATTCCTAGATAAAAGTGAGGCTCAGATGTATGATCTCGTATTTAATTGAGTGTGTGAGAAAAGAATCACAGGAAAATGCTCTACATTATTTTGATCAACCTAAGAGGTCTGCTTTTCGAACTGAAATCAGCTGACCTCAAGTCTAATCTTCTCCACTTTAACAGAAAAGAGGAACAAAGTACTTGCTGTGAAACCAAGGATGTGATCGATAAGAGGCAAGGACCTGCTTTATGCAGAAGCACTCTCCACATTCAGAGCACTTGAGCCTCCTTCACCAGAAAGGACTCAGGGTCATCCTCTGAAACTGATCATCCATAAGAGCAGCTAATTAATTTATGGAATTCGCTTTTTTCAAAATATGGTGATCAAAACTAGAAATGTAAACCCTTGTGTGTCTCATTGGTGCTGGTGAGAATAAGGACTGCTAAACATTTCTGTTCACTCTGAAAAAGTGTGTAATATTTGCTGGTGCTATCAACTCAATGACTTTTGAGCAAATTGTGTCACTTACGTTGATAGTGTAATTTGCACAAATTACATAACTTATGCAAATTGCACAAAACTATGATTGCTGCTGTCCTGTTCCCTGGGCTTTTAGAAAGTTCAAGCATGGGATAGTTTGTTTACTTCTTTTAGAATGATCAGGCAGTCTTTTTTGTGTGCTCCACATGGCATGCTCCTCCTTCTTCTGTGCTTTGCTTCTTAACAAAGAAGGATGTTGCAGGGCAGAACAGACAGGTGCAGAGACATTTTGTGCAAACTGCAGAAGCCTTGATGGACAAAACAATTCCCATTATCTCAGCCAGAGGCAACTCTCTCTCTTTGTGTGTGTGTGTGTGTACTGTTAAGTCTATTTATTTATTTGTTTGTTTGTTTGTTTGTTTATGCTAACCCTTTTCAGAGTTTTCTAGGTACAGAGTACTTAGAAGTAGTTTACTATTCCCTTCATCTGGAGGCGTCCTGGGACAGTTCAGCTTGCCCAAGGCCACATAGGTTGACTCTTTTGAGATGCACAGTGGGGAACTGAACTCCCAACCTCTGGCTCCCTAGATACCTAACTCACTGAGCTATCAAGTCAGCCAAGGAATCTCACAGGATTTGCAAACTTTTCATCAAGGTGTCTCTGTGTGTTGAGACAACCTAAGCAAAAGAAGAGGAGAAATCTAGCAAGTATTCTTTACATCCCTGATCACAACCAATGATGATAATATTTTAGACATAATTAAACAACCCATTTCAAATAACAATTTCATTTCATAATAACAACAATTTCAAAATGGAGCTATCAAATAGTCCAGTGCTGCAATTTGCAGTTTTCATTTTGACAAATATTGAAGAACTTTGAATTGTATTCTAGAACAGGAAAGTTGACATAGGCTTATCTACCAGAGGCATGAGAGTCAATGCTGTAAAACAGTATATATTAGTAGAAATAATAACCCTTTACTGCATTTACTACACTGTACCTCTGTGGCAGTGCACATGCTATGCAGGGGTTCCATCATGTCACTGCAACAGAACATAAACTGTACTGCTGTTTACCCAAGCTTTTGACTATCTGAATGTCTATGATGTCTTTCTCTCTTGTTTTTTTGGCAATGACAATGGCTGCTAATGATAGTAGAAAACTATTGACTTCTGTAGGGCTGCATCACCATCAGTGATCATTTCAATGTTCCTTTAGTATGATATTTCTCTATCATTGCTTCTTTCTTTTCTTTTTGTACATTTAGCAATTTTCCTTAACTAAAATAGTAAAAAGAAATATCAGTTCACATTAACAGCCACTAGAGGTCTGCTGATATCAAAACTTAAGCAACATGAATTTAATTCTGAAAGTATCGAAGATTTGCCATTTCACTGAAGATGAAATGTTAAACATGACTTGCTTTACTACACTTAATGTTTTTTTATCCCATATGGTTTTCCTTGGGTATCTCAGTTTAAACATATTTACTCATAAACCTCACTGCATATAATGGGGCTTATTTTCAGATAAAACTGCATAGGATTGCACACCAGTGAAGAATCCTGAAAAATATTTGCTCAGAAGTCAACCCCACTATATTCAATTGGACTTACTCAGGCCATCTGGAGAGTTGATGGGGTTTGGGATGTGATGTTGGAGGTCCTGCTGCTGCTCCATGTAAGGGTGGGATGGGGGACTCTTGTAAGCAGCATGGCAAGGCAAGGGACAATTGTGTATACAGGAGCTCAGATAGTCCTTTCAGCTGCCCTGGACTTACTCCCAAGTTATGGATTTGTAGGACTGCAGCCCTATGCATATTTATTCAAAAGTTGATTGCCACTGAGTTAAGATTCTCTTCTATTATTTAGGAACTAGCATGGTCTGCAGACATACTGGTTTGTGCTTATAATATCTCCTGAGGATATGTGTGACAGAGGGAGTAAGGGAGAGAAATAATATAAGATTCCAGTAAAGCTTACTTTTTAACTTTTTCTGGTAAATAGTTCCTTGGGCAGTAATGGCTGACAAATGATGTTCCTTTTTGACAGAAAGAACAAATGGACCTTCCCCCAACAACAACAGTAGTAGCTTTCCACATTACTTGTTGCAGGCTGCTACTCACTCACTTTGGAATTCACCTCTGTTTCTTTCTTCAAACTTTCTTTTTTTCAAACTGAGTTCATCTCTCCTCACACCCTGCTTTAAACAAAATAAAAGTCATGGCTAGAGATGGGGGTGTTCATACGAATATCCCCCCACAGATGCAGATAACGAGGGTCTGGCCCCCTGGGGCCAGACCATCCATTCATGATTCTGCCGCTGACGTGAGCTCGATGGAGCCTTCCTATCGCTCCATTGCTCACAATGGATCAGCCACTCTGTGACCTGGCAGAAAGGCTTGTCATCCCGCCTTCTGCCAGGACTGCCTAATCTATCGCGAGCAACGAAGCGATAGGAAGGCTCCGTCGAGCTCACGTCAGTGGCGGAATTGTGATTGGACCATCCGGCCCCATAGGGCCGGACCCTCGTTATCTCCACCTGTGGGGGGATATTCATATTCGTATATGAATACGAATACCCCTATCTTTAGTCATGGCACAAGCACACAACTTCTCCAACAAGCTGCAAATGCTCCAGGAATTGTTCTGGAAGCACTGAGGGTACTGTCCAATGTCCTGTCCAGTGTTATACATGCAGAATTCCAACTATGGAACTTGCCACCGGGACTTGTTGAAGTGGCAGTCATGTGCCTGGTTACATGCAAGTGGGACCTCTTTCAATCACTTCTGTAGTGAGACCTTCACATGCACATAAATATTGAACAGGCCATCATTTCTGTGAGTGTCCTAAAACCATAGATCGAGAACATCTCAGAGGTGTAGCATTAGAATGTTCCACCCCCAGGAATGATAATATCACTCACCACAGTTAGTTACATCTGCCTGGGGAATTATCATAACTACTTGCTGTGTTGTGTGCAGTAGCAACAACTAAAAGAAAGTTTATTTTCCTTAGTACTGCTCCAAGCTCAACATTATGGCATTACTTCACCAACATAAACTCCCACATCATGTTTTCTGTGGAATCTCACTACTCATTCCACATTGCTAGAGATTTTGGATTATGATTTAATGCATAATTTACAAGAAATTTCAAGAACTTTATTGGAACATGTCATTTAACTTTAACATTTCTAAATTATCTGTCGTTAGCTAAGTTTGCAGATAATGGCAAATTATTCAGGTGTATGAAATTTTGAACAGTTCCAAATGTATGCCTCATGGAGGAGTGGTTAAATTGCAGTACTACAATGAAGAATCTGTTCACGACCTGAGTTTGATCCTGGACTCAGGTAGTTGGCTCGAAGTTGACTCAGCCTGCCATCCTTCTGAGGTTGGTAAATTGAGTACCCAGCTTTTAGGGGCAGGCAAGCAATGTGTAGCCTGCATAATCAAATTGTAAACCACCCAGAAAGAGGTTTAAGCACTATGGGATGGTAGTGTTTGCTTTTTGCTTTGCTTTATGTCTTTAAACATAGGAAACAAAGCAGACAACAGACATTGAAAGATTGTATAAACCCAAAGTTATTTAAGCAAGAAACAGTAAAGAAAAATTGTACAGTGGTGCCTCGCAAGACGAATGCCTCGCAGGACAAAAAACTCACAAGACAAAAGGGTCTTGAGAGATTTTTGGTGCCTCGCAAGACGGGCCGTCTTGTGATATTTTTCGTCTTGCGAGGCGCGTTTCCCATAGGAATGCATTGAAATTTAATTAATGCGTTCCTATGGGGAAAAAAAAGTCAGAAACCAAAAAAAAGTCACCAAAAAGTCACTTACCAGGTAGCGTAGACTGAGCCCAGCTCCTCACAGTGCGTTTGTAGCCCCAGAACAGCCGGAAAAAGAGTGCCAAACAGCGGAGAGTCAGCAACCAGCAGGGAGCCGGCAGCCATTTTGTGGTCGTCTCCGCTCCTGCCCCCCTCTCCCCACCTCTCAGCTGATCGGCGCTGGGTTTAACAGGCTTTTTCCCTGCTAGGCAAGCCTCAGGAAGCCTGTTAGACCCAGCGCAGATCAGCTGAGAGGCGGGGAGAGGGGGGGCAGCTGTATGTGGATATTTTCCCTTTTCAGGAGAGAGGGGGAGGAAAGATCACACCTCCATTTTCCTTCTTTGATAGAGGCTTTTCCTGTCCTTTAGTTGCTTTTAAAGAGGTCCAATGCCTATTTATTTATTTATTTATTTATTTATTTATTTATTTATTTATTTATTTGTATACTTTTGTGAAATCTTTGTAATACTCTTATGTCCCCTCCAAATGTAATACATTGTTATATTACATTTTTTGGAGCGGGCATAAGAGCTATACATGGATTTTGAACTACATGGGGGTCTGATACCCCTAACCGCAGTGTTGTTGAAGGGAGAAGTGTATCTACATATTGATGGTTGTGTGTTGTCAAGTTGATTCCAACTTATGGCAGCCTTTGTCAGGTTTCTCTAGCAATGGTTTACTAGTGTCTTCTTCTGAGGACACTCTGGGCCTATGCAGCTATACAGTGTATTAAGTCCTGAATCAGATGTTTATTCAGCTTGATATATACTCTAATTTAGTCCATGGGCTCAGAATGTCTGATAGCAATATGGCTGTCATATAGAGATTGAAAACCTGGAACAGTCCCAAAATGGATTGACTTTAAAAAGGAAGCCATGGCCTTGAGCTTGCAAGACCTGGATAGAGCTATTAATGATAGGCCATTTTGGAAGTCACTCATTCAAAGGGTTGCTATACATTGGAGGCAATGTGGTAGCATATAACAACAACGACAAATCAGAAGAGGCTGAAATAACTTACTGCACACCATAAATCACTTGTTGAAAAAAACATCCAAGAAGGACATTTCTTTTCATACTGATAAATTCCTGTTTGTTAAAAAGGTACTTTGGAGTGGGACAGAGGACACATCTTCATTCTCACATCAGGAATGTTTCTGTCCAACCACAGCACCGTCAATGGTGACTGATCACAGAATGTGAGATGTATTTTTTCTTCTAATGATAATGTTTTGGAGGTTTACTCCATATAATTTGCCTCATGAAGAATTTTGTACTTTGCCTTTTCGTTTCAAGTAGGACTTATTATATAGAGATGGAAATTTTCCTCCTGCATCTCTCAACTACCAACAAGTCCAGCTTTTATAACAGCCTTTTCATGTACACTTCTGAAAGATACAGTGTCTAATTAGACCCTGCTGCAACAGGCCAAAGGGTTTGCTGTTGGATAATTACAGCTCCTTGCCCCAGTTTAGATCTCTGAACTATGCAAACAGAAATTAGCCATGAGAGAAAATAGGAAGGTTAGCAATATCTGACAGAATCACTTTCACCTTACATCTAGATTATATTAGAGGCTGTTTAGCTTTCCGGGGCATGAAAAGTAAAGGGTTGACTGGTTCTCATACTATTTAATTATGAATCATGTGGAGAATTTTCCACAATCTGGTATACTGCTAAAACCTTGAGTGAGCCAAAGAGACTAATCATTTACAAACCATTAAGGACAGACAGAGTAAGTAGTGGTTCCTACAGCACATGACTAACTTGTGGAATTCTGTGTCATATGATAATGAATTTGGGGATTTTGAATGCTTTTTTTAAAAAAAAATTAAATCCCACAGAAAACTCAGTTGCGGGTTATGAGATTTCTGGAAACATCTTTTTGTTTTGAGTCTTGATGTTCCACTTGAGTGCTTTTGAATGCTGGACTGCTATGGAAACCAGAACGGGTATTTGGTTTGATCCATCAATTTGTTCCTTTAATCCAAAATAGCACTCAAGCACTCATTCAGAGAACCCACAGCTCCACCTGGATATTACGAGGGCGGGACAGTTAGTCATAATCAGATACAAGGTACCTGATTTCAAAACTGTGAATGATCCATGCAGGGGGCTAAAGAGAACAGCAGATAAAATCGAGGTTAAAATTCATAGAATAGAGTGCAATATTAACTTCTGGCATTGCCCTTTCAGTGAAAAGAGAAACCACAATATGATGACCTGAGGTCTCATCTGTCCTATGTAATTCAAAATGATATGATAGTCTGAAGCCACAGAAAGATCTAGAAGGAATGAGCAAGGGTCACACTCTTCCTGTCTGCTTCCAAGCATAGATCCCCTTCCCCCCACGATCATTACAGTGGTTTCTTTTCTGAATTCTAGCCAGAATGCCGTAGCCATTGATAATATTTTTCATCTATGAGTTTCAATTATATCTTTTCAGGCAATATATTTTGCCCTGATCCTTTTGTTCCTAAACTCTTGTATTTTATAGATATGATAATATATGACATGATAATCAGTGCTAATGTTTATGAAAATAGAGCCAACTTTTTATTCTTTATTAAGAAATTTGGATGCTTATGTGAACTGAATTAGAACACTGTGTATTTTACTTAGGAGAACCTGCCCATAGCATACCCTCAAAGCTGTGATTTACAACGCCTCAGTTACTCCATGTCAAAATAAAAGACATGAATCATTGAGTGGGGTTCACTTTGGCTGTTGCAACTTCTGTACATCTGTAGAGAAAGTGAATGTGATATGCACTGTGCAATATACACTGTTTGGGATACGAGTCTAATGATACACTCACAGGATTGCACTACTCCAAGTAATACATAGTAGCAGTTACCCAGTTGTTATATTGTCATGATCAGTAATATTGACAAGAATGACGATTACAAGATAAATTTGCCTTGAGAGAGCAGAATTAGAGAGAGCAGAATCTAATTTTAAGCCAAGACTTTTGGACAGTAGGATGATTAAAACTACTTATGAAATAATTCATCTTGATTTTGATAGAAATAAGGATTCTGCCTCAAATAACCCTGACTGTTTACCCCTGAAGAACTTGTAATACAAGCAGAACAAATTGCCTATTATTTATTTTATTATTATTATTGTATTAATCTTATTGTATTGATTTGCACATTGATGATTTATATATTACTTACTCTCATTTTTAGTCACTTGGCAATCTCATGTTGTATAGGCAAGAATAAATCTTCCAATAAGTTTCAGTTTTGAGGATTGGCTATAAATGGTTTCCACAAGCAATTCCTTGGATTATCACTGACATCGTTTCACATATACTCTGTTGGCAAACATAACTAGAGGTGAGATTTGTCTTTCTATGACTGGTTAACCCATTTAGGGTGTAGACCTTTGCTTCAACCCGTTTCTTTCTGCCCTATACACTTTCATTAATATTTCCTGTAATGCTAATATTCTATCACTAGGTGACAACTATAATGCTATTTTGAAAACAACAACAACAATAACAACAACCCAAAATGAATTAGATGAATTGGATCAAAAAACATGGAAACTAATGAACATGCATTACACACTACATCCAAAAAGTGATGTGGACAGATTATATTTACTATGGAAAATTGGAGGCTGTGGGTTACTGCAAATACAGGTGGTAGTAGAGGAGGACAAAAAGAAGCATAAATGGTTATATCAGTACAAGCAGAGAAAAAGTACTTAAGATGGTGAAAATGGAGAATACAATACTTTGAAAACAACAGAAACAAAGGCTCAATACAAGAAACAAAAGTTTGAAAACAAATTAAACAGTTGGAAAAATAAACCACTACATGGACAACATCTGAGAAATATTGATGGAAGGTATGACAATAATTCAGCATGGAAATGGCTGAAACTGGGGACCAAGAAAGAAACCGAAGGCTTGATTTTTGTTGCACAAGAACAAGCACCCCAAACTAATATGATGAAAGTTAAGATTCAAAAAATTAGTGCTAACAGCAAATGTCGACTCTGCCAAGAAAAAGATGAAACTGTGTCACACCTCATCTGAATGTCCAAAGACTGCACAAACAGATTACAAAGTTGCACATGACAGAGTGGCAAAATTAGTGCACTGGTCATTATGCAAAAAATATACCTTGCCAGCCTCCAAAAACCCGTGGGAACATCAGATAGAGAAGCTGTCAGAAAATGACAAAGTCCAAATCTTGTGGAATTTCTGGATCCAGACTGAGAAACACCTTGGACAAAACACAACAGAGATAGTAGTAATAGAATGAAGAAATGTCTATATCATTGACATTGCAATTCCAGGGGATGCCAGAGTTGAAAATAAAGAATTGGAAAAACTAATGAAGTACAGAGACCTGGTACAGAGACTTGGCAATTAAAACAGTGTGTAACAGCTACAGCAAAGAAAATTGAAAGATATGATGGACGCTTGAAACAATATAGAGAAAACACGCAATTTTGAAATAACCAATGATTGTTCTATACATCACTAGGAGAACATGCAGAGCAAAAGAAATTAGGCCCATGTAAAGATGATGCTCTAAAATTTTGGAAAGAAATGTGGGAAAGCCCAACCGGACATAACAAAAGCACCTCATGGATTAAAGACGTTTGTAAAGAAACTCAAGGAAAACAAATGGATGATATTGTAATAACAACTGAAATGATCCAGAAGCAAGTAAAGGCTGTGAAAAATTGGAGTGCACCTGGTCCAGATGAGCTGCACGGATTTTGGTTAAATCATCTAACAAGTCTCCATCAATGTATAGCAGTGCAATTTAATCACTTACTTCAAAATTCTACAACTGAAGATTGGATGACAACAGGCCGCACATTTCTGATAATAAAAGATCATCAAAAGGGCAATGAACAGTAATTATCGACCAATTACATGCCTTCCAAAAATGTTCAAGCTCCTCACAGGAGTACTTGCAAGATCAATATGCGATTACTTAACTGAAAACTCCCTATACCCAACCAAACAGAAAGAGAACTTTAAAAAGTCAAGAGGCACGTAAAATCAGCTGCTCATTGATAAAACAATAGTGAAGAATGCAAAAAGATGAAAAACAAACCTTAACATGGCCTGGATATACTATAAAAAGGCATTTGACTCATTGCCACACCGCTGGATTAACACCTGCCTAAAATTTTTTGGGATTAGTAAAAACATTCAGAAGTTCCTCAAGAAGAACATGGACAAATGGAAAACCGTCTTAATGGCCCATGATGAAGAAATTGGGGAAGTTAGCATCAAAAGAGGAATATTTCAAGGGGATTCTTTGTCACCACTGCTGTTTAACATCTCACTAATTCCCATGTCAATAATTTTAAATAAAACTGGATTGGGCTACCATATTTCAGAACAAGCAGGAAAAATCAATCATCTGTTATACATGGATGACCTAAAACTATATGCAAAAATTTCCACAGAGATAGAATCACTGCTAAACACAGTGCAAATATTTAGTAAAGATATCCAAATGAAATTTGGAATTGACAAATGTGCAGCTCTGTCTATACACCGTGGCAAAATCCAAAAACTAGATGGATTAGAGTTAAAAAATGACAATATTATAAAATCACTCTCAAGTGATCAACCTGTGGGAACATCAGGTAGAGAAGGTGTCAGAAAATGATGAAGTCAAGATTTTGTGGGATTTCCGGATCCAAATGGATAGACACCTTGAACAGCCGTATTGCTTCCTCAGAATGTCATCCAGCAGAGCTGTTTCAGGTGGTCCGGGATCTTCTTCAACCGGGAAATCCGGTGGAGGTCCCGGACTGCTCATCAGCTCGCTGTGATGAGTTTGCCATTCATTTTGAGGGAAAAATCGCTCAGATTCGCAGTGGGTTGGACTCCACCGTTACTGCAGAATCAGAGGATGTGTCCAGTGTGCCGTGCTTAGGTCAAATATTAATGGATGAGTTTCAATTGTTGAGACCTGAGGATGTGGACAGGGTGCTTGGATCTGTCCGTTCTACCACCACTCCACTCGACCCTTGCCCATCTTGGCTAATTGGAAGATCTGCCAGGGGGGTTCGCACCTGGGTCCAGGAGGCCGTGAACGCCTCTTTGAGAGAGGGAGTGGTCCCTATCACCTTGAAAGAGGCGGTAATTCGGCCACTCCTTAAAAAGCCTAACCTGGCTGGTGGTTAACTACCGACCAGTGGCGAACCTCCCTTATTTGGGCAAAGTGTTGGAGCGGGTTGTGGCCAGGCAACTCCAGGCGCTGCTGGATGAAATGAATTTTCTGGATCCATTTCAATTGGGTTTCAGGCCGGGTTTTGGCATGGAGACTGCCTTGGTCGCCCTGTACGATGACCTTTGCCGGGAGAGAGACAGGGGGAGTGTGACTCTGTTGATACGCCTAGACCTCTCAGCGGCTTTCGACACCATCGACCATGGTGTCCTTCTGGATAGGCTGGCTGGGTTAGGAGTTGGGGGCACTGCTTTACGGTGGTTCCGCTCCTTCCTGGCCGACCGTGTCCAGAGGGTGGTGCTGGGGGACAGTTGCTCTGTCCCATGGCATTTATGTCATGGGGTTCCTCAGGGGTCGATACTGTCCCCCATGCTGTTTAACATCTACATGGAACCGCTGGGAGTGGTCATCAGGAGGTTTGGGCTGAGGAGTCAGCAATATGCTGACGACACTCAGCTCTACCTCTCGTTTTCCACCAATCCAGGTGAGGCGGTTTCCGTGCTGAACTCGTGTCTGGACCTGATAATGGACTGGATGAGGGTTAATAAATTGAAACTCAATCCAGACAAGACGGAAGTGCTGTTAGTGGGTGCTTCGCCGGACAGGCTGGAGGGCCATTTCCCTGCCCTGAATGGGGTTACACTCCCCCTAAGGGACAGGGTCCGCAGCCTGGGGGTGCTCCTGGACCCCAGTCTAACTCTGGAAGCCCAGGTGGACTCGGTGGCCAGGGGCGCCTTCCTTCAGCTGCGGAAATTGTACCAGCTACGGCCCTACCTGGACGAGCGGAGTCTCATGACAGTTACACACGCACTGGTAACATCTCGTATAGATTATTGCAATGCGCTCTACGTGGGGCTGCCTTTGAAGACGGTCAGGTGACTGCAACTGGTTCCAGAATCGAGCTGCGCGGCTGGTGAGTGGTGGGGCCGCGAGGAGACATATCATGCCGATTCTGATTAAATTACATTGGTTACCAGTTGCTGCCCGGGCCCAATTCAAAGTGCTTGTTTTGACATATAAAGCCCTAAACGGCTTGGGCCGTGGATACCTGAAGGACTGCCTCCTTTCATATGAGCCTACCCGGTAGTTAAGATCTAGCCAGGGGGCCCTTTTGAAAGAGCCGTCCCTCAAGGAGGTAAGAGGGATGGCTTGTAGACAAAGGGCCTTTTCGGCAGCTGCCCCCAGACTATGGAATGCCCTCCCGACTGAGATTCGTCTGGCGCCGACGCTGATGACATTTTGGCGCCAGGTCAAAACCTTCCTGTTCCAGAGGGCTTTTAATTGAAATAATATCAACTGTGGGTCCTGATGGCAATTTTTAGAGTATGTATTTTAATTGTTTTATTTTTTATTGTATTTGTATTGTATTTTAATTGTTGTAAGCCGCCCAGAGACCTTTGGGTAGAGTGGGCGGCATATAAGTTAAATAAATAAATAAATAAATAAATAAATAAATAAATAAATAAATAAATAAATAAATAAATAAATAAATAAATAAATAAATAACACACCAGACATAGTAGTAATAGAACGAAGAAATGTCCGGATCATTGACATTGCAATTCCAGGGGATACCAGAGTTGAAAATTAAGAATTGGAAAAACTAACAAAGTACAGAGAGACCTGGCAATTGAAACATCTCGCCTCTGGAAGAAGCACACTTCAGTGGTCCCCATAGTCACTGGGGCTTTGGGAACTATATCAAAAAACTTCACATGGTACTATAAGCAATTGCAGATCTCAGAAATCACAAAGAGCTACAAAAAAGGGCAATATTAGGAACAGTATACATACTGCGCCGATATTTAACAGATTCTTAGGTTTTTGGTTAAAACTTCTATCTGTTATATAATACCAGTCAATGTTTTTATAATGTTGACTGTGCCAGTTGTTTCTGAATAATAATGCTTCTGCTGCTGCTGACAACAATGATGTTAGAACATTTGCTTCAATATGTATTTTTTTCATGCACAGATCTTGTGCATATATTACAGTGAACTTACCATGGAGGCAATCAGCACCTGCTGTCCTTGGCTTCTTACATTCACACAATCAACTTAATGTGTGCAAGGAACTTATGTGCATATAAATATGCACACAGGCAGAAACCCTATTCTTTTCCCTTCAAATATCCTACTAGCATAGAAAACTCCATATGTATATAGTTGTGTCAGAAACAGCTAGGCACTCCTCTCCAGCACTGTTTTTGATACATGCTAAATAAGAATTTTAGGGCTTATAGAAGAAACAGTTTTTTGTTTTTTTTAAAAAAAGCAGGCTTCATGAGTCCCAACAGTTCCCCTTCCATGAACAAATCAGAAATAATTAGTTACAGAAGGGGTGCACACACTTTTTGGCCTCAGATACCACATTAAATGAAAGCTTGGGGAGTCAGGCTGCAACTACTGTAGAGCCCCACCCTCATATTTCAGTAATCCTGACACAGACTGCTTTTTGCTCAGTGATAACATAACAATGAAGTAAAAAAACAATCTGCATAAAGATTGTGATGGGAGAATCTGACAATCCTTTATTGACCAAAAATCTGGCAGGGGTGGTGGATATGACAGTGACAAAACTCTTAGCACACATCTGGGTGTTAGGACACAGCTGGCAGCCACAGCTTTGGGGTGTGTGTGAATCTGGTTGTGGGGCCACATATGAAATACCTCTAAAATACAGGCATATATTTTCCATTCAGAATTTTGTACAATTTAAAATACTGTGACTCCTATCTAATTGTGAAGCACAAATGAAGAGAAAGAGATAACAATGAGTTAACAGATGGAACATAAATATGAATGAATGGCCTTCTGCAGGCCAGTCAGCTTAATCTGAGCTCAGCCAGCAGTCCTGGATTCTACTGTAAACAAGGTTGCAGGCTAATAGGATTCAAAGGTCAAATGTAGAATCTCTGTTGATTTTCTTTTTGCACCATATTTCTAGAGAAGCCATAATGAATATATGCATAAGGAGAATCAACTACAGAGCAACACAGTTATCACTCTTTCTTGTATCACTGAGTATTGGTCACATCCTATTAACATAACTGTATTTAAAACCTTCTCTTCCCTTATTATGACAGCTTAATAAAATGCTTTGTAGAATGTTATAATTTGACTGAGTGTCCCACATCATATTGTTTCTCTTGTAAAGAACAGCAAGGTTAAGATTATATGATTATGTTCTAGAAGCTAATGAAGAATACGAATATTTTCTCTCAAGAGGCTATTCCAAAGAGTGATGTATTATTCAAATGTAATTTCATATAGATTCATAACGTCACTGGCCATTATACTATTAGAATATTATTACTATGCCACTGAACATCAATTTTCATGCAATAAAGTTTCAAATAAGGTTCACCTTATGCTAGGTTTTAAGAAGAGCATTTGATCAGAAGTGTATTCATTTTCTGTTTCTAAGTTCAGTGTGAGATATTACATAGCTTTCTTGTATCTTTTTGTCTCTGGGGCAAGGAACAGCTGGAATTGCTCCATTTATATTTCTCAAACCAATACAGTGAGGAAAAATTAAAGTTAGCAGATTATTATTAGTTATGGCCTTTTCTGTTGTATACATGAGAACAGTGGCACACACCATCTTCTTCTAATAATCTACTTAGCCTTTACAACAGGGGGGAAAAACAAAGAAGGAAATTTGTATTAGAGGGGCAGAAAATCTAAGTGCAACAATTGACACATTTTCCTCACAAGTATTTGGGGGTCCATCTTGACCCGGCGCTTGCCATGGAATCCCAGGTAACATCTGTGGTCCGCACCGCCCATTTACATCTTCGGCGGATTGCCCAGCTGCGTTCCTATCTTGATGTTGGGGCGCTCACCACACTTGTCCACGCACTCATAGTCTCCAGATTAGACTGCTGCAATGCACTCTACGTGGGGCTTCCTTTGAGATTGATGCAGAAACTTCAAATGGTGCAGAACACGGCAGCCAGATTACTAACTGGGGTGAAAAAAAATCATCATATTTCCCCCACTCTGGCCGCCTTAGACTGGTTACCCATTAGATTCAGCATCAATTTCAAGGTTCTAATGATTACATATAAAGCCCTAAGTGGTTTAGGACCTCGATACCTGTCAGAGCGCCTTCTTCCACCTATCCTACCCATGTCACTCGTTCTAGCCAGACTGGGTGGCTGAGGGGCTTAATTCTGAGAGAGGCCCGGAAGGAAAAAAACTAGAAACCAGGCCTTCTTGGCAGTGGCCCCTCACCTTTGGAACATCCTCCCCTCTGAGATCCGCCTGGCTCCCTCGCTGGGAGTTTTTAAGAGTAAACTGAACACCTGGCTCTTCAGGCAGGCCTTCCCTCCTGCCACTACTTAATTTTTCCCTCTGATTTTGGATTGTTTTAGTCTTTTTATTGATGATTTTAATATTATTGTCTTTTTTGGACTGTAAACCGCCCAGAGTAGATTCATCTAGATGGGCGGTATAAGAGCCAAATAAATAAATAAATAAATATTTTATCTGGACCCAGCACTGTTGTGTTTTCTGAAGAGATGATATAGGCCTGCAGAACATTGCTCTGGAATGATTAAGGTTCTGCCCAGACTGTCAGAAAACATGCCAGCTGTGCTGTTCCATCCTTTGGTCTTCAATGCTTCCAGAACCACAACGGCTTGATCCTGACAAGAGGAAGTGAAAGTGGAGCACAGCGACAGGATTCTCTGAGTCAACTCTACCAGTAAGGAGTGGTCCAAGTTCTTCCGTTGCTTGAATCAGAAAGCAAGCATCACCTCCCCATTATGTTGTCTCCCTTACACTGCATTTACTGATTCAATTGCATAGATGCCTGACCTGTCAGAAAGGTTGGCATCATAAAAGATGATGCAGCAATGAAAAGAAGGGAGAAGGCACAGGATGGCAGTTGTAGTGGTGGGCATGCTACAGTGATGGGGTGCACTTTCTCCTGTAAGAAAAAGAAGAGGAAGATGTGGGAGCAGCAAAATACCTCACACTACAAATTTAACAAGTACTCAGCTATGTATATATTTTTTAACCTGGCAACTTTTGACATTTTGCTCCAGTGCCCAATCCCTCTGTTCCAAGAAAGACTGAAAGATTTCCTGGAACAACACTGGGAAGAAAAGTTGAGCACTGATTATTCCCTGCCTTTGTTGATATTCTGTGCAGTATTAAGTTTGATTGTCCTGTGCTGCTTGTGTCTGAATTATTATCCTCTTCAGGATTTTTGTACCTTTTTGCTGCTTTTGTTCATTTCAGGCTTTTGCACTGGCCTCAAATTGACAAGAGGCATTTATAAGAATGGCATCAATTTCTGTCCAGTTTCTCAGGAATTATGTGCAAGATTTTGAGGGACGAAACTGAGGACATTTGGCTAGCTGGGAAATTTCAAGGGAGGAAAGAAAAAAGTCAAAACATCCTGCAGAAAACTGGAGGATTGAGAGCATTTACATTTACAATACTACTTTGCACTCCTTACCAGAGACCAGTACTTTAGAGTAGCAAGTTTCTGCACTCAGTGCTACGGAGTTCTGGAGAAGAGGAAGACAGCTCTGGAGAGAGAGAAGTGATGGGGCTAATAGTGGCACTCCCAGTCCGGCAGTGGTGCCACTACACCACCAGCAGTGATTTTCCAAAATGAAAGTCTTTCCTTCCCATCCCAAGATCCCTAAAGGTTTCCCCAGGGCTAAGAGGATCCCTAAGGACTCTCAAAACCTAACAGGGAGGGGAATAGGATATTTAAAATTAAATTAAACAAAAAGTAACATTGCTGTATGATGGCATCATCTTCACTGCACAGCATTATGTGACAGGATTTCAGCCACTGAGTATTACTTGCCCAAATTGCTAAATTTGCACAAAAGAATTCCTTTCTTTCTTCTGTCATAATTTAAATATGTCAGTTTGTTTGAAGCCTGCAGTACCACTTCCAAACATCAGTTGCCCAACCACCATATTGTTATTCAAGTTTCTTCCAACTTATAGTGACCCTAGTAGAGTTTTCAAGATAGGTGAGATATTAAAGGAGTGATCTACTATTGCCATTCCCCATTGAGTTTCCTCAAAAGAGGATTTGAACCCAGGCTCCTGCGTCCAGGTCTAAAACTCTGTCTAATACACCATGTTGGTTTTCAACCATCAGTTAGTGTATTATTATAGAATGCAGTGGACAAAAGCACAGTCTGTGAGCCTCATGTAGCTTCCAGGCCCACCAGTGCAGACCTCCCAGACTCCTCCAACTTCCTCGTCCTTAAAAAAAAAATTCCCCACCCCATGGCAAATTGCACCCTTAGAAACCTGGTGGGCATGATTTGCTGTTTAAATATAATATCAGCCTTGTCCTGCCTTTTTGGGGACAAAAGTATAGGGAAGGGCAAAAATCAGAAGTTGCTCATGTGTATTTTAGTTGATAGTGGAAGTAGTAAGGAGATATCTGGCTGGAGAAGTGGGGAGGTGGTTTGGGGGTATGTGTATTGATGCTAGGGCTGGAGCAATGCATGCATATCTGAGTGTGCGTGTGCAGAGGCTAGAATTGCTTGGTGGATCAATGGGGAGGCGCATTTGCTGTGTTTGCATGCTGGGGTTGGCTGAGTGAGGTAATGGTAATATCTCACCTTGAGGAAAATATCTGAAGGCTGTTTGTCTGAGTGGAACCTTGGTGGTTTGGTTTGGGGTGTGTGTGTGTGTTGACTGTGCAGCTCTGTGACTGTGGCCTAGTGGATTTATGCCTAGAATGAATGTTCCTAAACAGGACAAATAGCTATCACACCCATAATGAAAGATAAGGCTTAATATAAATGTTCTGTTTAACTGTGTGGAATTCAAATATCTATAGAATTTCTGTTTTGCAGAGATCATTCCCCCACCCCTCACTATTCCAATATTATTAGATGACTCCCAGTCCTTACTTGGGTAGACTAATCCTCAAAACTATTGATCAATGGTATATTTCTAAGAGTCTTTCTAAAATTCTTAGATTAATTTATTAGTGTATTACCCTCTAACATCACATAGCTCTTACAACACAGCTCAGATGTTCAGCCAGGTGTTTGCTGTTACATGGCGCTCACTTTTTTCAGCTTAATCTCTCAATTCCCATTCTTTCCCATTGTTTTGCTTACTTCGTGCAAAAGCCTTTAAAGATTCTCTGTGTTGGACAGACAATTTTTTTGCAACATTTCGGATTAGAGATAAACTAGAGACTCTCAGCAAACTCCTTTTCCTGCTTCAGGTAGCAACCTGTAGAGCTTTTGCTCAGTCACGTTTAAAAGTGACTAAAATTACGTATTTCCCAAAAATTAAAATTTAAACAACAGATAAAATATATAAATTAAACCTAGCATCTAATACTTACTTCATCTCTCAAGGCTGCAAGTTCTTCAAGTGAATCCTCAAGGTGAGATATTAAGCTGATATGTAGGGATATGCAGGGGGGAAAAACTTTCAGTTTGCTTTCATTTTGAGTTCTTTCAGGGGGCTCTTTTTTGGTTTGGGGTCCTTTCAGGTACCGGTCCTTTTGGTAAATCTGAAAGTATTCAAATAATTTAGATTCTTGTGTTTCAATTTTCCCATCTGGGTTTCTGGTGCCAGAGTCAATTAACCCTAGAGAACCCTCAAAACTAGTCCCCTCCCTCCAAAAACAAAAAACAAAAATCCAACCAACAAACAAAAACAACAACCAGGGACAAGGGAACAGATAGTTCAGTGGTTTAGGAATTTGGCTGTGGAGCCAGAAGCTAGGAGTTCAATTCCCCACTGGGCTTCCTTTACAGGGGCTGGACTTGATGAACCATAGCTCTGCAATTCTAAGATGATGATGATTACAGACAATCATCTATTCCAAAAGTGAGCAACAACAATACATGGGGGGGGGAATCTATCATCCACAGACCTATTCAGGCACTAACAGTAGTTTATATTTATCATCAGATCACCATTCCCATCATCTTCATCAGTTCATCAGCAGTACAGTACAGATAAGAAAGAGAAACCATCATCATGTTCATAATCAAAATAAAACACACACTCTCTCACTAAGGGGAATATAATCAAACCCCAAACTCAAACCTCAAAATATGGGCAATTAAGGAGACAGCTGTTCTCCCTACTACTTCAGTGACTTCAGTCCAGCAGTGCAGGCTGTAGTCTATCAGGTGAAAGGCATGTAGGTTGGCACACCAGGTGACAATAAAAGAAATGGGGGAAATTTCTCCAAAATTAATTAAATAAAAGTCAGAAAGAAAGAAAGAAAGAAGGAAAGAAAGAAAAGCAAGGAATCCAAATAATCTAGAAAGTAATACAAAAATGGAGAAATAGCAGCAAGATTTTTTTTAAAAACCCCAAATAGAATCCCCAATGGAGGAACAGTATTAGCAGTATCAGTAGCAGGCTAGCAAGGAATAAATCCAATCCAAAATGTAGGTTAGAGTAGCTCTTTCAGCAGCAACACTGAACAAGTCTGTAACATTCACCCTTGTTATGCAATAAGTTATGTATTATTCATGAGTTATATGCTAATATGGTTAAGAGGTGGGGCTGAAAGAGATGTTAAAAGGCGGAGCCTGAGAGGAGAGAGTCAGTTAGTTAGAGTTAGTCAGAGTCTGTGTTAGGAATCTGAGAGAGAAGGATAGTTTGGGATCTGAGGAGTGATTAGTCTGAGTGTAAATTGTGATAATAACTATAGAAGGTTAATATTGAAGCTTGATGAAACTTGAAGATTGTGCTTATGAATTGTTCCAGAAACCCACTGTAATCAATAAACCTGTTCTATTAAAAAGTCAGTACTGAATGGACCCTCATCTTTTCTGAGTAAAGTACGTTGATAAGGAGATCAACTGGTGGCAGCATGTCAAGAGGTGTTTTGGTTTGCCTTTGTGAGCTCTGTGTTTAGTGAGACAAACATTTTATATAACCATCACAATATCTTATCACTCGAAACATTCCAATACAGTACAATTACATACTTTACCTTTTGATTTATACTTACGACATTTAATATTACAATTACAGAAATATAACATATTCATGAAAATTTTACATAGATAATTAAACGGGTACTCCATAGTCCATTCAGGTTTATTTTAAAAGTCCTTGAATCATTCTCCCCATCTCAGTTCAACAATATTCAATTTTTCATCACTATACACAAAGAGAACATTTATTATAACATTACCAACTTTGTTTGTCCCCCCCCCCCCCATTAGTCATTTGGCTTTCGAGGCAAGGTATCAGCATCCACGATCTGAGTCCCTTTTACGCCGTGGATTACAAAGTCTGAGTCTTGCACGTTCCCGCTGTCATCTGCTTGGCACAGCACCTCTCCAAGTCCAACACTCGATGTATCCATGAGGATGGTGAACTCCGTGCTGTAGTCAGGTGCGCTGTGGACTGGTCCGGTCGTTACCGCCTCCTTCAGCTGGTCACACAACTGCTGGCACTCAGGGGTCCCTCTGATGATCTCTGGCTCCTTCTTCCACGTTCTCTTCGGTTGACTAGCAGTCATCGGGCCCTCTGATGTCCACTGGACGTCCTCTGCTTGCCGTTTCCCAGTGAAGCCTGCTTTCTTTCTGGCTCGTGGATTCATTTTCTCAGCTGGGGAAAGGGTAGGCAGTTCCCTCTCCTCCTCCAGAACATCTCTGGATGCGTCCTTCTTTGAAATCTTGGTGCTTACGCCTTCCTCCTCACTCACAAATTCACCCACAGGTACTTTTATTGCAAAGTTTTCCCTATGTGGGGAACCACTATCACGGGTCACTTTAAGATTCTCAGGTGAGTTTCTTTTAAGTGCAATCTCAAACGATTGGTTTGTTTTAGATGCACTGAGCTTGTTATCTGATTCTAGTTATTTATTCATTGGTAAGCTAGGTAGGGGTTTGCCTTGCAAGGTTTGAAGGCCTATTTCAGCTGCAGAGCTAATAGACTCTCTAGCCCTCCAGTGCTGGTGCAACACATCAATAGATTCCGAACCTGCCACAAGCAATTTACTCCCCTCTATAGGTCTCAGCCCCACTCCTTTGTCCTCTGGACAGAATGCTCTTTCCTGGGCCTCATACAAGCCTTTCTCCTTTTCAGGAGTACTTCCCAAGCTTGGCTCTGCCACTTCTAAGGACTTCTCTTTATACAAAAGATTCTTATCTAGGCAAAATCTCTCAGGGCACTCAGGAGACAATAAAGTGGGGGTACTGGCCTTTTCAAAGCAACCCACCAAGCTAGTGTCCTCCTTCTGCTCCTGGGCAAAACTATTTTTACTGGGATTCTTTAAAAGCATGAGATCAGTTTCTGGATGGTTATTAAGCTGACTTTCTAAGGGACTTTCTCCCTCCAGGCTTCCCTCTGCTACAGTATCCATTTCTACTGCAGTGGGTGATTTCTGGCCCCCTTGTGAGCGTGTAAGTACAAAAGCACTCTTAACATGCTCTATCAAGTCCCAACCGATTAGAAAAGTAGCTGGTATTTCCTCCCTATGTTTCCCAGGGACAATTAGCTGTTGGTGGGGTCCTCCCCGTCTATGAGGTGCCTTTAAACCAGGGGTCTCAAACATGCAGCCCGCGGGCCATTTGCAGCCCGCCGGATGATAGTTTGTGGCCCCCGCCTTGCCTGCCCCCCCTGAAGCACCCACGCGTCCTTTGCTGTCAAGAGTCAAAAAAAGCCTCGCCTCGCTCGCCGGCTCTCTCCCAAGACAGCGCCTCTTGCACCCTCCATCTGGAACTGCAGCCTGCCAGCCAGCCCGCCTGTCTGCCGGCTGGCAGGCTGCAGTTCCGGATGGAGGGTGCAAGAGGCGCTGTCTTGGGGGAGAGCCAGCGAGCAAGGCGCGCTGCTGGCCCTTTTCCCCGAGCTCCCGAGCCAAGCCGCCAACAGCAGCTGCCGCCGCCGCCTCTTCCAGGGAAGTGGCTCTCTGGCTCTCTTTCTCTCTCGGCACCCCCAGCACCAGCCCGGCCAGCGGCCGTCTCAGCGCCCGGCGGTGCTTCCTCCTCCTCCTCTTCGTCCTGCTTCAGCCGCCTCGGCTCTGGAGGCTGCCTGGGCTCGCCTCGCAAAGTTTGCTCCTCTGTCGTGGTGGGGGTAGCTGCTGCTGCTGAGTACGCCTTTTTTTGAGGGGGGCCCTCAGAGGAAGGTTGCCGGACCTCCGTGTGTGTGTTTGTGTGTGTGCGCGTGCACATGCACCTGTGGGGCCCCCCGCCCCGTTCTGTTTAATTTCGCAGGTACTGGTGGGGGCTTTTCTCCTTTGGCAAGGCGAATTCTGTGAGGGTTTTTTTTAAATTTTATGTCGTGCCCTCCTCCCCCCAGCTAGGCGGTTGCCGGCACTCCCTCCCTTCTCCGCTTCTTCGTCCTGCTGCTGCTGCTGCTGGTGAAGAAGGAGCCGGAGGGGGTTGTGGCCGGGCGACGAGGGCTCGCGCGCCCCTTCCTCCTCCTTGGAGCCCCAGCCGGGCTAAGGAAACTCCCGGGCGGCTTCCTCGGGCTCTTGCTCCGCTTGGCGGAAAATCTGATGCGGCACAGCCTCACCCAGACTCTGCCTCCAGCGGCCCCCAGGTAAATTGAGTTTGAGACCCCTGCTTTAAACCCTCTCTATATGTCAGGTCTTTATCAGTTATAGACCTCTCTGGGTGTTCAGGGGTCAGTGGAATGGGATTCTCTTTAGGTTTTCTAATACCATCATTTAAAGTACCATCTTCCTTCTGTTCATCAATACAGGAAGTATCATTAGGGTTTTTCAATATGACCTCCTCAGCCATTTCTGCTACCTCAGGGTTTTCCTCTAAACTGGGGCATCCCTGGTTTGATTCAGAGATTAGGGATTCCATTTTTCCCTCAGGGGTTGTTAACTGCTCTCCCAGGGCACATGTTACCCCAAAAGCACTCTGCACATGCTTAGTTAGATCTAGCCTGATTAAACAAGGTGCTGGAATTTGATCAGAAAGTGCCACATCCCAAATTCCAACCCAATCTCTATAGTTTATCTTTACTTTAGCCATAGGTAAAATCACTGGAGTAGAACTTATTCCCTTAATTGTAACAGTTTGGTTTGGAAGTATTTGTTCTTTAGGAACCACATCAGGATGACACAGGGTTATGTTGGAACAGGTATCAACAACTTCCACATAAGACTTCTTATTAATAAGAATTTCCTCACCAGATTTCTGTACTAAAATATTTTCTGTCTTTACAAGAAAACACTGAACGACCCTGGCTAGTGGCAGATCAGAATTCTCTGTCGTGCTAGTTGCCATGGAGACAGAACCACCATTGTTGCAACTTCCTTCAGTGACCTCCACAGGTTTTAAACAGTAAACTTTCTTGGTCTGATTATCATCTTTTCCATTTGTATTTTTGTTTTTCATACAATTTGATTGAATATGGCCAAACTCACCACAATTATAACACTGTCGATAAGTCCTTTGCTCACTCTGAGGAGACCTATTAAACTTTTCCTCAGGGTTCACTCTTTTCAGTGGACTAGGCCCTGAGGGCAACTTAGGTGAGGTACTATGCTGGCCTTCTTTCCCTGATGTGTTTCTGAGGCAATTTGTATTGAAGGGCCTCTTATTGTTGTCCCAGTTTTGCCTGTTAAACCTGGGGTTTTGTATCTCACTTATGGAATCCGCATTTTCACCTGCTTCTATTAAATTTCTAAGATTTTTGTCTTTAACTAAGTAACGCAATTCCCCAGGCAAAATAGAATAAAATTGTTCTAACCTAATCACATTTTTCATCTGTTCTAGAGAAGTGACATTTTCACGTTCCATCCATTTGTCTAAACATGGTTGGCACACCAGGTGACAATAAAAGAAATGGGGGAAATTTCTCCAAAATTAATTAAATAAAAGTCAGAAAGAAAGAAAGAAAGAAAGAAAGAAAGAAAGAAAGAAAGAAAGAAAGAAAGAAAGAAAGGAATCCAAATAATCTAGAAAGTAATACAAAAATGGAGAAATAGCAGCAAGATTTTTTTTTAAAAAAAACCCAAATGGAATCCCCAATGGAGGAACAGTATTAGCAGTATCAGTAGCAGGCTAGCAAGGAATAAATCCAATCCAAAATGTAGGTTAGAGTAGCTCTTTCAGCAGCAACACTGAACAAGTCATTAAGCAGTTGAAGGGCAGCCACTCCAGTTTTCCAGGCTCTTTTAAAGTTTCAAACTTCCCACTCACCCTTTCCATGATGTTCTTTGTATCCTAATTGGCAGCTGACAGCCCTCCTCATGAGACTTGCAATGCTGCTACTTGCTGGAATATCAAATGAGGTGATTTTGCATAGAACGGTCATAATCCGAAATACTAAGTATGTAAGAAATCTGTTAGTTTTGTTAATCTCTCTTTTGGAATCCTGGCTGTTTCATATTTTGGAGACTTTCTATTGTAAGGCCACAAAAGTTTCAGAAAACAAAAGAGCCCATTTAACCCACCCACCCCCAAATTGGAGTTAATTCCATCTCTAGGCTGTTCACCCTGAGCTTGCTAACCAGGTAATATGGCAACAAAGAGCCAGGAAAAACAAACCAAAAGAAATCCCATCTTTTTTCAGAAGCTGACCAGGAGACAAATGAGGCTGGTATCTGCAGTGGTTTGCCACAATTCCTACTAGGGTTTGCATCCTGCACTGCCCAGGGTTTAGAGATATCTCACACACAAAAATCACTTTTTCCTCCTCCAGTGCTGCTTGTCCTGACATCTATCTCCCTAGCTGGAGAAGCACAGGAACACAGCCATTACATTAGACATTAGCTGGCACCCTGATACTTGGCAACTGTATTTGGGATCCAGACATTCCTTTCACTTTTTCAGATCATTAACAAGCCAATAAATAATAATGTCAAAATGGAGACAACAGTTAATTCTGATTTAGCAAAACTTCAAACTGTTCTGGTTTTTTAACTCCATGTCAGAAACTAGTTTTATTTGTCAATTTTGCAATAAACATATGTATTATGGGATGCCCACAAGAGAAGAAGCACAATTTTCAAACTGCTCTCTCATCAGAATGCAATGCTGTGTATAAACTGACAGAGAAAAAAATTTCACTGACAAAATTACTTGACTCCTTGATTTATCCTCAGCACAAGTGGCAATTGTATTATCTTCCATTTCAGCAGACATGTTTATAAATATATTAGCTAGCTTGAAAAGAAGAATCGTGATTGGCAAATATTTATCAGTGGATTCGCTGAGGGACAGCTGTAGCCTCATTTGTAAAATTACTATGAATATTAAAAATATTATTGTTCTTTGAACTAGTTAATGCCCAATGTCATATTATCTTTCTAGAATAACAGCCAGAATCCTACTAATGTTAATTTGCTACTAATTTGCTGCAAAACTTGTTGCAGCAAATTATGGCTAACTGACAAATGCCAGGGTACTCCTTGGTTGTGCGCTTGGTCTGTTCCAAAGAATAGAATGGGTTATAGTATACAACTATTTTTTGTTTGTTTTTGGTCAGCCGTTTTGAGTATGCTTTCATGAAAAGTAAGGTTAAATTCCATTAAATAAATAAATAAATAAATAAATAATGGGCCCTGTGTGTCTTTTTTCTTTGTTGACATGGGGGCCGAGCAGATTTGATGGGATTTGCTATCTGGAGCAGAAAAAAATCTTACCTGTTCCATAAGCTTTTTACAGACATTGTCACACAACATTATATCAGACTTAACTGGCCTCATGGTCAGTGAAGATAACTGACACTTCAGTCTGGACATGCTCAACAGCAGCATTGTTACACAACAGTTCTGGTTGTCATAGCAACAGCTTGGACTCACAATATTCATCTAGAAGCTTCTTCACTTTGAATACAATGAAGCTTAAAATGTTACTACAAATCATGGATTCCTGATCAGGTAAAGCTGCAGTAGTCCTTACATGGGTATAAACAACAAATTCTTCATAGTCTCTTTCCACCTTAAGTTCTTTGAGGCTTTTCTTTCTCATAGGCCACTAAGGGCATTAGAAATAGCTTGACTTTCTGATGCTTTAGATAACAAAGTGCCATGCTTCCTGTTTCATAGTCTACTGTATCGTTTCAACATAGAAAAAGGCAAGGACTTGATATTTTTACCAGCCTATTACCTATTATTCAGCAGAAGGTCAAAAGGAAGTCCAGTGTCTGTGCTATGTAAGGAATCAGATGGAAGGTGCTATCATGGTGAAAAGGGTGGAATGGACAGTTAAAAGATATAAAGATAGATGTGAGACTCTACTGAGTTTGGGGGGAATAAAGAAGTCCTCAGAAGAGTAGTATAGGGATTATATACACTCACAGCTGAGACTGCAGGGAGCCGGTATAGGAGAATTCATGCCAGAGTTCCTTTTCTATCTCAAAATTTACCCTGGCAAAGGTGGTGTGGTGGTAGGGAAGACATGGTGTTTAGGAAAGAAAAAGCCCTATTTTAAAGCCAGGCCAGTCACTACTGAGCTGGTATAGCTCAATGGGTTGGAGCTCCAGCTGGCAGTTTGATTCTCCACTGTGCCTCCAACAAGAGAGGCCAGGTGAGATTACCCAGTGTGTGTGTGATTCAAATGTGTGTGCCCTCATCCAAATCACACACTTTTCATCTATATAAGCTTGTTTCATGAATAAACAAACAAAAAAAAGTGGTGGGGAAATTCATGAAACTGTTTGCTTGGGCATGTCCAGGAACATTTTTACTTTTTGAATTTAAACAATAGAAATATATTTCAGATTGCTTTTGAAATGTTCTTTAAATTTTGGAATGGGTGTGTGATGTAGTTTGGGAAACTGCAGTTTCAGAAAATGCAAGTCCCCCACCTCTCATCTCCTGGATAACTAGTTCTATAATACTCTGGATCCAGATGATCAAAAGTGGTATAAATTTAGCCAACTTTACATACTTTTATGTTCCATTGATTGAATAGGCGTGGTTTAAGCACATGTTAAAAGTGTTTATTTTTGACAGTTTTGCCCCAGAATTAATTATACAACACACAGTGAAATTAAGCTAATACAAGAAGTGCCACCAAATTATTGTGCAGTATGGGCATTGCCTACTGTGCACACTTATGTTAGAAAAATATAACAACACATTTTACCTTACTCTTCTAGGGCAAGGAATTCTACATGCTAGGATAGGGCAGTGACGTCATCATTTTAGTCTTCATTGTGAAACTATCATATTCACTTAATTCTTTGTTGTATTAGACTTAGTTATCAGATGATGCATAAATGTTCTAATTATACAATCTATTGTAAACTTGGAAGGTATGCTTACACAATGATGTCTAATATGTATCCCTTGCTGGCTTACCTACAGGGGAGGCTTCAGAGACAGAGGAGGCTGGCAGTAAAACCAAGGATTCTTGCTGCTGCTTTGGCACTGTTTTCTTGGACACAGTCCAAGAAAATAGTATTTCACATCCTGAGATTTCAGGCCTTCAGCCTTTTGTGAGATTTTGCCTGATCTGGGTCCTGTTGCAGAGCTGGCCACATAAGCTGCAATCTCTTTTTGGCCTAGTAACCAATGTGACCTGTCTAGACCCTCTTCTTTCAGGGGGTCCCCATGGTGACTTCTGGTAATCCTTAGGAGGTTGGGAAGGGGTGTTGTTGTTGGGTTTGTTTGTTTTTGTGCCAGCTGACTTGCTGTCTGGGGATTGGCGTAACCATGGTCAGTGACCAGGTTTTCTGTAAATCGCCACTTGACAGTGTGGTAAGCAGAGTGGCCTGACTTTATTCTACAGCGTACCCTCCCCCCCTTCTCTTTACATTAAGAACAGATTTGATGTGTCATTTTATGCCAGTTTTATACCCAGTAAGCAGACTTGCCTCCCTGTACCTTTGCAGCAATCATCTCCCCGTCCTTGCTGCAACCAACTACACTACTCGTATTTTTTACCGACATAACACATCTGTGCTTGGGTTGTGCCATTTCGGACTGCAGAAGAGAAGTTGAATGATTTTCCATACAAAATATTTTGTCCATATACAATACAAGATGACAGGCATGTCAGTTTCTAACATGGCATATAGATTTTTATGAAGGCTTTAAAAAAATGGAAGGGCACTCAGTCATTTGAGATCCCACGTGCAGTGTGAAGTGGTAAAGCTAACATACAGATTCGCCATATCAGTCAGTATTAACCTAAGTCTGATTGCAGCTTCCTGTATTTTCAGAGTAGCTAGGACTCTCTGTTTACTTACTTATTTATTGTTTTCATTTACTGTATATGATGTTCCTCTGTCCAAGGACACCCAAGTCATAAACAACATGATTAAACCAAGAAAACATATAAAATATATTAAAAACATAGCAATCTAAAAAGCAGAAAAAATATTAACACAAAGTATTGGAAACACAGATAAAATCAGCAGCATCCAAAAGCCCACCAGATCAGTTCCAGGTTACAGCCCTTCTGAATCCCAGCAAAGACATGCCATTTCACAGGAACTCAGGAAGGAAGTAATAAAACATACTGGCAACAATATGAAAATATTGCTTCCTGTCATATTCAAGTTGGACAGCTTTAACAGTTGGCATCTATAAAAGGGCAGCTCCTTATGACCAGAAGCGGTGGAGGGATTTATATAGGTAGAAGCAGGCCAGTAGGTATGTGCATGACAAGTTGTGTAGGACCTTAAAACTAAGAACCAGCACCCGAACATGTACACTTCACAATATGATCTATTGTTGCAATCCCATCACTAATTTCCTCTGTTTCTGATATTCAGGAACAACTACCATTCCTTATGTAGAAAAATGGTTGTGAAACCCCCAGTGTTTGCAGAGGTGCAAACCCCCACCAACCCTTTAAGATTTAAAAAGCCAGCCCACTGAGGACTAACTGTGCTTCTTGGTCCTTAGAATGCTGACTGACTGGAGAGAAAAACAAATAATTTGGAGGATGTGTATGTGTGTGTAATGAAATTATTTGGATTGAAATTATTTGGATCTCTTTTTGTAAAAGTCCTTTGTGTTCAGCTGCTGCATATTGAAATGCAAACACTATGTACTTGCAACAGCAATTTGATGTAAATATGGCTTAACCTCTTTAAAAATTAGATATAAGGAATATAATAGAGCCAAAGCTATGATAAAATGCAACACAACCAATAAATGTTCATCGAGAAGTAAATTCCTTTTGGATTTGTTCCCACAGTGATGCATATAGAATTGCTGCCTTGAGTTTCACGGCTTTCAAATGAAACATTAAATATTACCAATTGAAACAAAGCCCATAGAGTAGCACATGCCTTACTTAGCTTCTGTTTTGATTTTTGTTGCAAGTTCTACCTGAGGCTGCTTTTGGAAACTTTCAGCATCTCCAGTGGGTTGAAAATGCTGTGTCCAGGCTGCTGACCAGAATCTGTTATAGTGCAAATAAAAAATCTTTGCTATAACACCATCACTGGCTGCCAGTTTGTTTCCAAGAACAATTCAAAGTGCTCGTCATGATCTTTAAAAAAAACAAAAAAAACTCTATACATCTTGGAGCCAGGTTACCTGAAGGACACTATCTCCCCCTTTACTTTAGGAGAATTTAGGATCCGAGTGTTTAGGAACCAGATTCAAGCCCTGCCATTATTGGTTAAAAAATTTTCCCAACTAAACTGCATTTTTAGGCCTATCTATGAATTTCTTAGGGACGTGGTGGCGCTGCGGGTTAAACCACAGAAGCCTCTGTGCTGCAAGGTCAGAAGACCAGCGGTCGTAAGATCGAATCCACGCAACGGAGTGAGCTCCTGTCGCTTGTCCCAGCTCCTGCCAATCTAGCAGTTCGAAAGCATGTAAAAATGCGAGTAGATAAATAGGTACCACCTCGGTGGGAAGGTAATGGCGTTCCGTGTCTAGTCGCGCTGGCCACATGACCACGGAAACTGTCTTCGGACAAACGCTGGCTCTATGGCTTGGAAACGGGGATGAGCACCATGCCCTAGAGTCGGACACGACTAGACAATTTGTCAAGGGGAACTTTTACCTTTACCTATGAATTTCTTCCATATCTCTGAAATGAAGACAGCTAAGGACATTATTGAAAGACGGATCAAAGATATTGATTTCCAGTATTCAATAGAGAATGCTCAGAAAAAAACTTCACCCATATATTTTGGTTTGAACTTTGAATTTTGCCAAAGAGCTAAGTATTTGAAAAACTTGACAATCCCAAAATATAGACAGATTTTTTCAAGAGCCAGATTTAACTGTCTTACATCCGCAGTATTAGAGGGTCGCTATCACGGTGTCCCATACGAAAATCGATTATGTCCTTGTAGTAATAGAGAAATTGAAACGTTGCAACATGTTCTCTTTATATGTAGTTATTACAGGGATGATCTTGCCAGGCTCCTACACCCCTTAATGAGAAGCTTTCCAGGAAGAACATTGAACTGGTATACAAAATACCTTTTAGAAGATACAAATAAGTCCATTACAGAACTTGTGGCTAAATTCCTTCTCTCTGCCCAGAAAACATGAAAGAGAATCCTGATGTTTAACTAATTTTAAACTTTTTAAATTTATTCTGTGAATTTATTGTTGTTGTTTAGTCGTTAAGTCGTGTCCGACTCTTTGTGACCCCATGGACCAGAGCACGACACACCCTCCTGTCTTCCACTGCCTCCCGGAGTTGGGTCAAATTCATGTTGGTAGCTTCGATGACACTATCCAACCATCTCGTCCTCTGTCGTCCCCTTCTCTTCTTGCCTTCACACTTTCCCAACATTAGGGTCTTTTCCAGGGAGTCTTCTCTTCTCATGAGATGGCCAAAGTATTGGAGCCTCAGCTTCAGGATCTGTCCTTCCAGTGAGCACTCAGGGTTGATTTCCTTCAAAATGGATAGGTTTGTTCTCTTTGCAGTCCAGGGGACTCTCAAGAGTCTCCTCCAGCACCACAGTTCAAAAGCATCAATTCTTCGGTGGTCAGCCTTCTTTATGGTCCAGCTCTCACTTCCATACATCGCTACAGGAAAAACCATAGCTTTGACTATGCGGACCTTTGTTGGCAAGGTGATGTCTCTGCTTTTTAAGATGCTGTCTAGGTTTGTCATCGCTTTCCTCCCAAGAAGCAGGCGTCTTTTAATTTCATGGCTGCTGTCACCATCTGCAGTGATCAGGGAGCCCAAGAAAGTAAACTCTGTCACTGCCTCCATATCTTCCCCTTCTATATGCCAGGAGGTGATGGGACCAGTGCCCATGATCTTAGTTTTTTTGATTTTGAGCTTCAGACCATTTTTTGTGCTCTCCTCTTTCACCCTCATTAAGAGGTTCTTTAATTCCTCCTCACTTTCTGCCATCAGAGTGGTATCATCTGCATATCTGAGGTTGTTGATATTTCTTCCGGCAATCTTAATTCCAGCTTGGGATTCCTCCAGTCCAGCTTTTCGCATGATGTATTCTGCATAGAAGTTAAATAAGCAGGGAGACAATATACAGCCTTGTCGTACTCCTTTCCCAATTTTGAACCAATCAGTTGTTCCATATCCAGTTCTAACCGTTGCTTCTTGTCCCACATACAGATTTCTCAGGAGATAGATAAGGTGGTCAGGCACTCCCATTTCTTTAAGAACTTGCCATAGTTTGTTGTGGTCAACACAGTCAAAGGCTTTTGCGTAATCAATGAAGCAGAAGTAGATGTTTTTTCTGGAACTCTCTGGCTTTCTCCATAATCCAGCGCATGTTAGCAATTTGGTCTCTAGTTCCTCTGCCTCTTCGAAATCCAGCTTGTACTTCTGGGAGTTCTCGGTCCACATACTGCTGAAGCCTACCTTGGAGGATTTTGAGCATAACCTTGCTAGCGTGTGAAATGAGTGCAATTGTACGGTAGTTGGAGCATTCTTTGGCACTGCCCTTCTTTGGGATTGGGATGTAGACTGATCTTTTCCAATCCTCTGGCCACTGCTGAGTTTTCCAAACTTGCTGGCATATTGAGTGTAGCACCTTAACAGCGTCATCTTTTAAGATTTTAAATAGTTCAACTGGAATGCCAGCACCTCCACTGGCCTTGTTGTTAGCCATACTGTCTAAGGCCCACTTGACTTCACTCTCCAGGATGTCTGGCTCAAGGTCAGCAACCACACTATCTGGGTTGTCCGGGACATCCAGATCTTTCTGGTATAATTCTTCTGAATTTATACTGTACTTATATTGTATTTTATCGGGCCTTTGGATGTAGAATAAAAATTAATTCATTCAGAAATTATCAAAATGGGCCATGGGGGGCTGGATCAAACATGTGGTGCCTGGATGGAGCAATACTTGTTTGGTTGAGTTTTCTTTTTGTTTGTTTGTATCCATACAGATACAAATATATCTGTATGGCCACATGTGGCCCATAGGCTGCATTTTGCTTACCCACATTTTAGATTGTCACAAAAGGCCTTCTTAGTCCTTGACATGGCTAATGGTGGTTGTAGGCATCCTTCAGTCTCAAGAGACTATGGTAACATGCTCTGAATAAAGGTCCGGGACAGCGTCGAGTGTGGCTGAGGAGGCCAATATGAGAGTGACAATCCCTTCCACACTGAAGACAAATACAATCTGTCCCCTGTCCAGCTTTCTGATTTTGCTGGTTTCGGGACTGCCTCTTTGCCTCAGCCTGCTGAACAAGTGTCTCTTCAAAATGGGAGAGGCCATGATGAACCGCCTGCCTCCAGGCTGAACGCTCAGATGTCAACATTTCCCATCTGTTGAGGTCCATTCCTAAGGCCTTCAGATCCCACTTGCAGATATCCTTGTATCGCAGCTGTGGTCTCCCTCTGGGGTGTTTTCCCTGCACTAATTCCCCATACAGGAGATCTTTTGGAATCCGACCATCAGCCATTCTCACAACATGCCCAAGCCAATGTAGACGTTGCTGTTTCAGTAATGTATACATGCTAAACATTCCAGCTCATTCTAGGACTACTCTATTTGGAATTTTGTCCTGCCAGGTGATACCAAAAATGCGTCGGAGACAATGCATATGGAACGTGTTCAGCTTCCTCTCCTGCCATGCACAAAGGGTCCAGGACTCACTGCTGTACAGGAGTGTGCTGAGGACACAGGCTCTATAGACCTGGATCTTGGTATATGCCGTCAGCTTCTTATTAAGCCATACTGTCTTTGTGAGTCTAGAGAACATGGTAGCTGCTTTGCCAATGCGCTTATCCAGCTCGACATCTAGGGATGATAAGGCAATTGATAATGGTAATGGCTGATAAGGACACAAGAAAGAGCCTTTTCAGTGGCTGCTATCAGGATGAGAAACTCCTTGTCGCGTTCGCCCTCATGGCACCTGCCTGTCCTTCTGTCACAAAGGCTCACGTCGCGTTTTCCTCTCGCTACCACCAGTGGATTACCTCAATCCACGATATAAATGATGTTTGTCAGAACACTTGTCTTGTGAATACAAAC
Organism: Intellagama lesueurii; assembly: GCA_037013535.1. Taxonomy (NCBI): domain Eukaryota; kingdom Metazoa; phylum Chordata; class Lepidosauria; order Squamata; family Agamidae; genus Intellagama; species Intellagama lesueurii. Next base: position 50,516,815 of record JBAJHW010000004.1, read on the forward strand.
AGAACTTATTTATTGAAGTGAAGCAGATTTAATAATAACAGAAGTTCTTCAGATAAACATTATACACAAGCAAATCATTAACAGTTCTCTCAGTACATACTTTTCTCTTGCTATATCATTACCACCTTCTCTACCTATTTTCTTTACCAGCCTTATCACTCTGTATCTGTTCCCTCTCTCTCTGACTAACCAGCCCTAACTGACTCCTCCTTCTCCTGCCAAACCTCATGTAGCTGCTGACTCCGCCTCTCCAGTACTCTCATAGGCTCATGCAAATCAGCTCATGCCTATGGATGGCATGAGTGACGTGGGGCGATCGTCACACTCCTTCTCATAAGAGGTCAGGTCAGCCTCCTCTCTGTGTCCTTCCACGATAGGCAAAGACATTTCTGCTTAGCTTGGTGTTCAATAATCTTAAGAATTATTATATTATATATATGCAACATATGGGAAAAATCTAAATTGGGCATTAGAAAACTGGGTGTAGCATTTTGCCTGATGAGAGGGAAGTAAATAGGTAAGTAAGAGATTTGTCTGTGCTTTTGGATTCTGGTTCATTGGTTTTAATTGCAGAACCATATGTTTGTTGAAGTTTTGGTTCTTTTCCAATACTACAGAAACGAGGGTAGAAAAATATATTTCAAAAAATACCACGCTAATTAAATAAAAACAAATACAGGTGGTATAGCTTTTTAGTAAATTATACTAATCTCTTCATGGCAAACTTGGGAATAGAATCAAAGCCAAAAAAAATGCTTTTAAAAATGTTATGCCGATGCACAGTTATAGAGTCACGCCATATCTCAAACTGAGGAAGAGAAATTTGAATAATTCTGCTGATCATCTGTCAAAACTCTGAGGGGACAAGCTAAACACATGCTCTTAATAAAATGTGCCAGACAAAGGTTATGTAATTACAGTTACCTCTTTTAAAATGTTTAACTATGTCCCCAGGGAGGTATCTCTTCTCACTACTTCCACACTAGTGAGATACACACTCCCCAGGTAGTCACACACATACCTCTGGACCTTCATGCCAAATCTAGCCACATCCTTACTTGTGCTGCTAGTTTAGGAGTTTGACTAGAAACAGCAATCCCCCAAACTTAAAAACCTAAATATTTGCGGTTGCCCCTTTAATATGCCAGCCAGCCAATTTCCCTTTCCCTAGCTAGTGTTTTTTTTCCTAATTGTTGAGTGAAGAAGTCCACCTGCTGAAAACTCTGATTTCTTTTTCTTCTTCTGCATAGCCTGCATAGACGTGAGTGTTATACTTGACATTGCTGACTGCTAAGTACCCTTTGGTAAAACTACTTAAAATAAAAAGAAGAGTTGTATTTGGAGCAAATAAAAGGACAGGTAAATGAGAAAATCATTCATGTGTCATCATGTCAATTCTAACTTATGGAGATTCTTTTCAGAGTTTTCCAAGTAGAAAATAATCAGAAATGGTTTACCATTCCCTTCTTCTAGGGATGCCCTGGGACTGTGCAGCGTGCCCAAGGCTAAACAGGGTAGTTCTACTGACAGGAGGCACAGTGGTGAATCAAATTCTCAACCTCTAGCTCTGTAGCCTAAACCACTGAGCTATCTAGCCAGCTATAAATGAGAAAAGGGGAAAGGTAATTTATGAGGTATTTAAGCTGAAGAAAACAACAACTCTAATTCAATATTTATTTACTCTGTTCATAAACACTTAACCCCAGACCACTCTCCTATGTCCAAACTCAAGACTGTTCCCACAGACTCTACACAACAGACTCTCTAACCAGACTCCTTTCCTCTAGTATCCAAGAAGAGACTCTCTGCCTAACTGCCATTTCACATAACATCCCTTCACATTCAAAACACACCACCCAATCAGTGTTCAGCCCTACACCCAACATTCCATCACCCATCTGCCAATTATTCTAGCACCTAGCCTGTATATGTATACCAGCCATAGTTCCACAACTGTACATCACACAAACTTGCTATCTGCTATTTTCTCCCTCCTCCCCCCTCTCTTGGGCAGAATAGGCAGAATTGCCACAAGTGTAGTTCAACATAAGGATATTTCCTGATGTGTAGAATACGGCAGATATGTGACAGATATAATCACAGATAACACATGTATATACTAGGTGGGCTCTGACAAGTTCACTGCCATGACTGGTAGTCAGAAAGGGACCTGAGTCTAATATTTGTTTCTGGGAGCAGACATTGATAGGAATACCAATTTCTCTCAATTTTTTTTTAAAAAATTGAAAAATACTGCTTCAGTGCTAAATGACAGACATTCTTTTGTATAGATATCCATACAAACATTTGGTTAAATCTGCATCATTATCATAGCAGAACATGTAACATATGTTAGAAGCAAAGGAAAGTTTCTGGCAGTGTCTGTTTTAAACATGGAAGAGGGAGAGAATCAATTTGGACATTCCCAAATAGCAATGGTAGAGGAAAGGTGAGTATTTTACATGCCTTCTCCATTGACACTGACAAATGTCATGCAAAGCGGGATTGCAAAGTCCTTTGTAACGCAACAACATTTATCTTGTACAGTGTAATATATATTTACTTCAATAATGCTGCTTTGGTGAATGTCCAAAGCTGCACAAGGGGCAATCAGTTATGGGTTCACCCCTTCCATTAAATAACTATGTGCTATTCTAGTCAAATGAAGGTAAAAAAAATTACAGTATACACTTTCTTGAATCTGAGCATCAGAAAGCAGTTAGCCAAATCTGGATATTTGATAAATGGAGTACAATTTTTTTAAAAAAAAAACATTCCGAAGTGTTTTTAATGTTGCTTAGGAGAAAAATACATTAAAACACAGAGCTGAATTATCGTCAGATGGACATTAAGTGTCTCATATGCAGATAAAGTTTGAATGACTAAATTTTCTTTTTCCTTGAAGTAGAGGGCTCTTTAAGGTTTGTTTATTTTGTGTTTTATAATAGATGTTAGGCTGAGCTCTTTATATCATAACTGTTCTCAAAAGAAAGATCATGCAGAAGGCCAGTGCTAGCTTGTACATGTCTTTATTTTTCTTTCACACTGTACCTACTGAAATGTAGGGACAACATGTAGGAATCTATAATGGTTTTTAAAATGGCCACACCATTCAAAATACAACTCACTCAGAAATGACAGTTTTGCTGAAGAAAACTCTAATATCTCCACCATAGTCTTAACTAGTTAATCACCCCATAATAGAATGCATAGATAATTAACATCTCAGGCTGTCAGTGAACTTGGGAGGAATTAAATCGAGGAGGAAGCCCATAGCCCCAGAGGAAGACTGAGTTCGTGTCTTCTTGTCATCTTTTCAGCTCATCTCAGTAGTTCTACTGCTAGAATACGTTGTCATGGCAACACCATCTCTTGCTTCATAGGAAAGATTAGCTCTTACTGTGCAGTGGAGAGCATGTAAGGGAAGTCAAGCTAATCCCTGGGTGCACTGCAAGAAAAAGGTTGGACTTTGCCTGAGGGATGCTTTATCTGCAATGATAGAATTGGCCTGCCACAGACTTTGGTATTTAAGTTGAAGAGCAGAATTCACAGTAAGTGTCAGCTCCTCCCAAGTGGAATATTGGATTGGGGCTTTCTAACTCCTGTTGAAGAATGTCCCATGCTCACAGTGAAATACCATTAGACAGCTGTGTTTGTTTTATCAATATAAAGGTAAAGGTTCCCCTTGATATTTAGTCCAGTCGTGTCTGACTCTAGGGCGTGGTGCTCATCCCCGTCTCCAAGCCGTAGAGCCAGCATTTGTCCGTAGACAGTTTCTGTGGTCACATGGCCAGCACGACTAGACACGGAACACCGTTACCTTCCCACCGTGGTGGTACCTATTTATCTACTCGGATTTACATGCTTTCGAACTGCTAGGTTGGCAGGAGCTGGGACAAGCGACAGGAGCTCACTCCGTTGTGTGGATTCGATCTTACAACTGCTGGTCTTCTGACCTTGCAGCACAGAGGCTTCTGCGGTTTGACCCGCAGTGACACCACGTCCCCTTTTATCAATATAGCCACAAGTTTAAGAGCTGTTTTAAATAGAGATCCAAACCTTTGATTTCATAAATAATCTAAGGGGAACAATTATCCACAACTAACCATTAGGTGTACATCAGAGTGTACCATTTTTTTCCTAGCAGCAACAATGATGAGCCTAAGTTACAAACTGCAGTGAGCATTCTAGTACATTAAATGCTTCAATATATGAACTGAACCCTTGAAAACCCCTGAGGTTCAGGCTCAGCAAGAAGAAAGAAAGCATGTGGAAACCTATTTGTGTGTACTGGAGCCATTACCACTTCCAAAGTGCTGAACAATCCATTTTGAACATGCAAGTTTAGACATTATTTTAGTTTTGATTTATGGTCTTCATTTAAAAACAGGGGAAACTGAATGATAAAGAAGGTTTTTTAAAAAAATCAAAGAGTGTTTTTGTGATGCAATGCTATAAATGAAACATTACTACATCTCTCCATTATATTAATGTCAGGGAGAAAAGCTAATATTTTAATTGCTCATATTCTTTCTCTTTATGTGATCTTTTTCATTGTTCCCAGAAGGAGATTAAGTATTCTGGCACTGAGCCAAAAACTTTTTAGAAAGGTTTGAAATCAATAAAGTTTTCCCCACTTCTTTATTTTTACTAAAATAGATGAAGGGAAGAAACCACCAAGCATCCTCCAAGCCTTTGGCACAAACCCCACTTACATAAGGAATGTTTTGTAGATTATTATGGAGTGTGGATGAAACAAGTTGAAATATTAATGAGCAAACACATGATATATGAAATGATTAAACTATGACAACGTTTAATCTTTATAGTAAAGTTTTAAAATTTGTAGCATGGCAATATACATTTATATTAGATTTAATTTATGTGGTAGTATTGAACAAAGGGGATACCCAGCATGGTGTAGTGGACAGAGTGATGGACTCTGGAGAACAGAGTTCAAATCCCCATTTGGCCATTGAAACTCACTTGGAATCTGGTAAAGGCACTCCTTAAATATCTCATTTCTCTTGAAAATCCTATTAGAATCACTAAAAGTCAGTTCTGATGATGGCACATAATGATGATGATTGAACAAAGTTGGTAACTGTGTTTTAGTGACATATACAGTATACATAATTTGCGATACGAATTATATTCATGATTTCAAAGGCTGATAGCAGTATAAACTGTCTTTTAAAGTTTCTAAAATATTTTTGCAGCAATACATTTACTCCGTTTTCATGCAACACAATTGAAAGTGTTCTTTTGCTACACTGTGAACATGCCATATTGCCTTTGCAGAGAAAGGATACAATAGTAAATATACAAAGTTTAGAACTTTCTCAAGTGAAGTTATATACAGCCATAACTGTGTGAACATGATTATACCCTTCTGTCAATCATTGACACTTCTTTACCCTTCTGTCAATCATTGATGGAACACAGATGAAATGGTTAAAGGTAGGTGGAAGCTTTTTTATGCCCACTAATAGTTTCAAAGGAAAACTGATCAAGAGTTTTCATCAAGAACACTAGTTAATTCATTTTTAGTGGTATTATTAAACCCATTATGAATCAGTGGTTTCCTTATCTGTTCTTGAACAAAAAGCTGCATGAATGTAAGACCAGACATTAACAATAGGCATACTACATAAGAAACACGTGGTATTGTGAGCCCTGCTGGCTTTAGCCATATCAACAGGAGCTCCTTCCTCCATCCCTAGATCCATAGACATCATCAAAATGATGCAACTTAGTCCTTTGAATGTGTGTTGGTGTTTTTTGGTATTGTATTCATTGATCCTCTTCGTATTGTATACACATTGTTACTAATCTTAAATACTGTCTTTTAATTGTTGAAGGCAGCTTTGGGTCCTTTTTAAGGAGAAAGGCATGTAATAAATAAATAAATAAATAAATAAATAAATAAATAAATAAATATGAGGTTAATGGAACTTATTATTTAGAATAATTATTTAGACAACCACCTGCAGATATCCTTCAATTTGTATTCCTGCACTGAGCAGGAGGTTGGTCTCAATGGCCTTATAGGCCCCTTCCAGCTCCTTTATTCTATGATTCTATGAATAATGTACTGCCAGCATAAATCTCAGGGCCTATTTGATAAGTTATTTATCTAAAACATGAAAAATTACCCAAAATCTACCCAGAGTCCCTTCCCGCACAGCCCCTGATGGCAGAAACTTAGTTAGCAGCTGCTGGCAGTTGAAAACATTTTAGTACCCATAGAAACCAAATTCCCAGTTCAACCATCAGGCAGGCCATCAGTGTCATACTACAACATCACCAGCCAAAGATTTACTCTTTGGTTAGTAAGCCAGCCTATTTCTTGTTGCCCTGAAAAGTATGGATCAGCTGTTCTTGTGGATGGGGAGATCTGTCATTTTTTGTTTTCTGCCACATTTACATTTTTGTCTTCTTTCTGGATACTGGGCTTAGGGTTCTTATGCATTTATTTTTATAGTTTTTATATGTTAGACAACCTTTTAAATTACTGTTATATGTTTAATTGTTTTTAAATTTAGTAATGTATTGTGTTTTTAGCCTAACTTGTTTTAATCATTGTCAACTGCCTTGAGTTCCTCATTACGGGAAAGGTGGCCTAGAAATGAAACAAATAAAATTAATAAATATTCTTTTCTTATGACAAGAACCATGTTGTATCTTCCTGCCAAAAGATGAAAAGCATCTCATAAAGAAATAGGTAGCAACCTAATTAGCTTTAAAATGGTTTAAAACACAGTGATTCCAATCCAGACTATGAATAGTTTTTCACTCAAAGACCTACGTCTGCTTCAACAATTTTATTAGTTTCAATCATTCCAATACATATTTTTTAAACAATCTGCCCATCCAGAATATGAAGAAATCTGATTATTTCAATACATTTATACTGAGAATAAATAGAGACAAAATTTGCATTGCCTGCATTTGGGAAACAATAAATCCATATAGGTCTTGCAAATCATCCCTATATAATAACAGGTTTGCATTTTAGGGGGTTCTAACCATGATTAGGCTGGGCTATTGCTTCTGGACCTTCATTATAATTAGCCAATATACAAGATATACAGCACAAATGAACCAAACCAAATTCCTTCATCCATTCTTATAACTATTTTCACTTCCTAGGTTTTAAGTGTTAGCCTTGATTTTGAGGCTTTTAGAAAATTTGAGCTAATCTCCAGCAGAGGATCGGACACAGACAAGCCAGCTGTGATACAACACATTTTTATTGAGAAAACAAAGTATGCCAAAACAGACAGCTGGGACCCCTCTTATAAAGAGTAAGAAGGCCCCCAAAATACATTAGCCAGGTACATATATACTGTTTACAAATAGGGAGTCATAGACCCCAAAAGCATGATTCAGCCCAATCTACAACAAGTTTAGGTTATTTGCCCTAATTGGTGTTCGGGCTGCGATCCAGTGACTTATTGGTTCTTGGCAGGGAATTGAGAATGATGGAGGCCCCCCTCTCATTGTTCTTCTAATGTCCAGACATCCTGGTACCCCAGATGTGTATTCCTTATCTATATGTTGATGTTCCTCTTCCTGAAGACTGAGGATCTGATGTGTAGTAGATGGGCCTCTTCACACCTCACCTGTAACATCTTGTAACATTCCAATGTGTTTTGGAGATCACACAGGCTTTATTGTGTTTCTAGGAGTCGCTACATTTGGAGTGAGGAGTCTTATTTCTATATGTGTGCTACGTTATTATATGTTGCTATGTTTCACTACTTTTCTTATTCAATACCTTGTTGTTGTTTAGTCGTTAAGTCGTGTCCTACTCTTCGTGACCCCATGGACCAGAGCACGCCAGGCCCTCCTGTCTTCCACTGCCTCCTGGAGTTTGGTTAAATTCATGTTGGTAGCTTCGATGACACTGTCCAACCATCTCATCCTCTGTCGTCCCCTTCTCCTCTTGCCTTCACACTTTCCCAACATTAGGGTCTTTTCCAGGGAGTCTTCTCTTCTCATGAGATGGCCAGAGTATTGGAGCCTCAGCTTCAGGATCTGTCCTTCCAGTGAGCACTCAGGGTTGATTTCCTTCAAAATGGATAGGTTTGTTCTCTTTGCAGTCCAGGGGACTCTCAAGAGTCTCCTCCAGCACCACAATTCAAAAGCATCAATTATTTGGCAGTCAGCCTTCTTTATGGTCCAGCTCTCACTTCCATACATCGCTACTGGAAAAACCATAGCTTTGACTATGCGGACCTTTGTCGGCAAGGTGATGTCTCTGCTTTTTAAGATGCTGTCTAGGTTTGTCATCGCTTTCCTCCCAAGAATCAGGTGTCTTTTTTCATGGCTGCTGTCACCACCTGCAGTGGTCATGGAGCCTAAGAAAGTAAACTCTGTCACTGCCTCCATATCTTCCCCTTCTATTTGCCAGGAGGTGATGGGACCAGTGGCCATGATCTTGGTTTTTTTGATGTTGAGCTTCAGACCATTTTTTGCGCTCTCCTCTTTCACCCTCATTAAGAGGTTCTTTAATTCCTCCTCACTTTCTGCCATCAGAGTGGTATCATCTGCATATCTGAGGTTACTGATATTTCTTCTGGCAATCTTAATTCCAGCTTGGGATTCATCCAGTCCAGCCTTTCGCATGATGTATTCTGCATAGAAGTTAAATAAGCAGGGAGACAATATACAGCCTTGTCGTACTCCTTTCCCAATTCTGAACCAATCAGTTGTTCCATATCCAGTTCTAACTGTTGCTTCCTGTCCCACATAGAGATTTCTCAGGAGATAGATAAGGTGGTCAGGCACTCCCATTTCTTTAAGAACTTGCCATAGTTTGCTGTGGTCCACACAGTCAAAGGCTTTTGCGTAGTCAATGAAGCAGAAGTAGATGTTTTTCTGGAACTCTCTGGCTTTCTCCATAATCCAGTGCATGTTAGCAATTTGGTCTCTAGTTCCTCTGCCCCTTCGAAATCCAGCTTGTACTTCTGGGAGTACCTACTACTTCAATACCTACTCGCTATCAAAAGCATCTGCAGCATGCATGAAAAAGGTATGGCAGGGCTGAGGTAAACATCCACAAAATTTTCATCTGCCATAGATGACTCATACTGCTATACACTGGTTGCCTTCAATCATGTATTATTTTTTCTTCTGGATATTAATTTATCTATTGCAACATGTCTGAGAGCTTTAATATTCACTTGAATGACTTTATCTTGTGAATGTTATTTTTTCTTCTAATTAAGATGAGTTTTTAATTACATAATACTTGTTTGTTAGAATCTCTTCTTTTCAGAACTGAAGTATTTATTCAAATATTTTGTCATTCAGCCAACATATATTTGTATACAAATACATTTGTTTACACTTGGCATTTTTATTCAGATCAAAAGCAAATTTCACAATTATGATTCTACATAAGTAAGAAATAATGTAACCCATGAAAGTTTCTTTAGTGTGTTAATAGCCAATATTTACCTAAACTGTGTCATCCAATGTTAATCCGACCAAAATCTTGCCATGCGCATAGTGATGTATGTTTCCATTTTCCTGGTAGAGTGATATGGAATATGTAGCTGGTCTCTTGAGTGGCTGTCCATAGTGCCTTTCTGAATGCATCAGTCTTTGGTCTAGGTCCCAAAGGTGTCTAGCAAATATAGAATGAAACCTTAGGAACAAAAGCTACAGAACTGCATGTTCTTACTTCACAGTTCATGTTCATGATTATATAGGTCTTTATAATTACAGTGATTGAAGGAAGTAGTAATGTAGCTCAGAAAAGGACACAACATGAATATGTTTCTAAAAGATGTTATTTCTAAATTACAAGAGCCAATGTTTCTAAATTGAAACCACAACATAACTAAAATTTATGGGATATAAACTCAATGCATGCATTAACCAGCTCTTGTTACTCTGGGACAATATCCCACACTGGTTGCTAAGGGCCTTGGCAATTATTTTTCACTAGCTTTCAGGATTAGAGATGGGAGCTTCGTATTCGTCTCCCAGGGGAGGCGAATATGAAGCTTGCCACCACAGGTGGGCTGTCTGATTAGACTCTCCCTCCCCTGAACTGGGTGTCCACTTGCCACTTGCAGCCTGGCATGCATGGCCATCATCCTTTGCACCATGCCAATTGCAGAAGTAGCTTGACTGGGGCTTCGCCACCTTCCTGAGCTGCTGACCAATCTGGCGAGGGGGTGGGATGGCAAGCCTCCCTGCTCAGCTGCTGATTGGTTCACAGTGCAGAGAAGTGGGAAGCCCCAGCCAGGCTACTTCCATGATTGGAAGGGTCCAATTGGACTGGCCACCTGTGGTGGTGAGCACCGTATTCGAAGCTCCCATCTCCATTCATGATCAAAACCTTTCACGATGGCCTTTTGTGATGGAACTGTCTACCCAGCAACATCAGAAAGGAGCTTATTGGATGAGGGAAGGCAGGAGGAGAACCAACTGAGAAGAAAAAGAAGAAGGAAAGGGTTAATTTGTTTTCCCAAGGAGGGAGGAGGGAGTTAACAGAGGGAGAGTTAAGTTTGTTTGAGTTTTTAGAGAGGGCTGTAAAAGAGAAACACTTTGTATCAGAGAGAGCAAGGTCTGGTGTGGGAAAGTTGGCAGGTATGATTAATGTAACCTCAAGCTAAATTCTGTGCAATTTAACAAGATATTTTTCAATAAATATCTTATTTTTATGTTTCAAATTTAAAACCGCTTCGGCTCTTATGATTTGGGCTTAAGGCAAGCCTGGTGAAAGTAAAGGGCATTTTAAAGGTGATTAGCCAGGTTAGGGCTGGTCACCCCTTTTAAGGGAGTCCGACAGAGGTTGTTGTACTCTGCTGGTTCTCCTTGATCTCAGCATCTTTGGTATCGTCGATCATGGTATCCTTCTGGATAGGCTCTTGGAGATTGGGATTGCAGGCCTAGCATTAAATTGGCCCCAGTCCTTCCTTGAGGACCATGTCCAGAGAGTTCAGCTTCAAGATGAATTGTTGGTCCCTTGGACCCTCAATTGTGGGGTACCCCAGGGTTGTCAGTATCCCCGGTGCTGCTTAACATCTATGTTAAGCCACTGGGGGAGGTCATATGGAGATTTGGAGTAAGGTGTCATCAGTATGCTGATGACACACAACTCTTATCTCTCTTTACCACCTCTGCAATGGTCCAGACACTTGAGCATTGCCTGGCTTCAGTACTGGAATGGACCAGGGCGAACAGGCTCAAACTGAATCTGGACAAGACAGAGATTTTGTTTATGCAGGGCCCCTCCAAAAGTTTGAGGGAGGATATCCCTAGGCTGGATGGAGTTGCCCTCCTGTTTAGGGATCAGGTTCTTAAGTTGGGCATTCTTCTGGACCCTACTCTTTCTGGGGATTCCCAGATCACAGCTGTGACCAGATTGGTTTTTAATCATTTTAGGCTTGACACCCAACTCCACTCCTACCTAGACAAGGGATCTCTCAGAACACTGGTGCAAGAACTGGTTATCTCCCAGATAGACTACTGCAATACTCTACACGTGGGGCTGCCCTTGGAGTTGACCAGAGATTACAGTGGCTGGTGTGAGGAAATTTGATTATATCACCCCAGTTCTGGCCAGTCTCCACTGGTTACCTGTTGTTATCAGGTTCAAGGTTTTGACACTAGCGTATAAGCCTTTCATGGTTTGGGACCACATTATCTGTCAGAGCATCTTTCCCCAATGTCATCTGCCCAACCTACCAGATCTTCCATGTAGCCACTCTGAGAGAAGCCTGAAAGTCATGTATTAGAGGTAGAGCCTTCTCTGTGGTGGCACCAAGGTTATGGAATCAACTCCCAGAGGAGTTATGCCTGGTCTCCTCCCTGTAATCATTTAGGAGGTAGTTGGAAATATTCCTTTTCAGGCCTTTCACTTCAACTCTGACTGAATACCTCACTTCCTGTTCCGCTTTATTATGAAAATCTGTTTTAGTGCCACTGGTTTTATGTTTTTATATTATCATAGAATCATAGAATAGTGAAGTTGGAAGGGGCCTATAAGGCCATCAAGTCCAACCCTCAATGCAAGGATACAAATCAAAGGATATCTGCAGGGTGGTTGTCTAAATTTCTCTTGAATGCCTCCAGTGTTGGAGCACTCACCACCTCTCAAGGTAATTGGCTCCACTGTTGTACTGCACTAACAGTTAGTGCAGTACAAAAATAAGTGTTTCTTTATGTGTGTGTGTTTATATATAGAATCATAGAATCATAGAAAAGTGAAGTTGTAAGGGGCCTACAAGGCCATCAAGTCCAATCCCCTGCTCAATGCAGGAATACAATCAAAGCATATCTGCCAGGTGATTATCCAAGTTTTTCTTGAATGCCTCCAGTGTTGGAGCACTCACCAATTCCCGAGGTAACTGGTTCCACTGTCATACTGCTCTAACAGTTAGGAAGTTTTTCCTGATATTCAACCGAAATCTGGCTTCCTTTAACTTGAGCCAATTGAGTCAACAAATGGTAGTTCAGAGCAGCCACAGTTTATGGTTAGTACAGTGTGCTGAAATTCAGTAAACCTTAAACAGAAGCAGAAACTTCCAATACTTTCCTTGTAGGAGTGCCAAAAGATGACAGGGAGAGGAAATCAGATAAACCTGAGGCATATCATAGTTTGTTCTTGTAAAGCTAAACTAGGGTGTTTGTCTGAATTTGGCCATTGTTAAATGCAATTAATTTCCACTGAAAATTACATGCATAGTATGTGGAGCTGCTTTTAGGAATTGAGATATAGTGAAAATGTATTAGAATTGGACATGAATATCCAAAAATATCTGTTGTAAAATTTCAAACATGCTGACCACATTTTAAAAAGTAGAGAACCAATAGGGAAAAGTATCAATATACTGAATGTTAAAATAACTATTTCATGCAATCTGTTCAGTTAGTAATAACAAAGATCTGCTTGGGACTGCAGTTTTGGAAATCTGAGGAAAAACAAATATTTGAAAAAGTTGTTTTTCATCATAAAGAAACCAAATGGCCCAGAATGAGATTTACTAAATTGTGTGAATTGGTTACCTTGGTAACACCAGGAGTAAAAGACTATTTTTGTATTCATTCCTTTAGGATAATATATGACTATATTTATGTGGAGACGGTACAGCCTTTACAAAGACAATTTTTTCACAGGCAAGGTGAAAAGTGAGTATGTGTAGGATACATATCGCTTGGAGTGCCTAGGGCCAGCTGAAACTAGTCTTGCCAGCTACGACCATTCTTGGACAGGGTTAACCTAGTTAGATTACTACAATGCACTCTATGTGGGGCTCTCCTTGAAGATGACATGGATGCTGCAGCAAATGCATTAAGCAGCAGCTAGCCTGTTAGCAGGAACATCTTTCAGAATCCACACAATGTTGGTTCTGAAGGATTAACACTGGCTGTCAAAATGCTTTGGATCTGAGTTCAAGGTGTTGACAATGATTTGCAAAGCCTGAAACAGCTTGGGATCTAGATATTTGAAGGAACACTTCTTTCTCTATAAACCTGCCTATCACTAAGATCTTGGGGAAGCCATTTTCTGTGTCCCATCATTAACAAGCCCTTCCATTGTCGGAGCTTCATTCCATCAGAACAAAAGAAACTTTGAATCCCACCCCATTTAGTATATTTTAGTATCCATAACATTGAAGAACTGTAATTTATAAAACTCATTGATTGGTTATATGCATAACACCTTCAGCTGATATGGTTTGAGCAACTGAACCTTTGCTTACATCATAAACTGATTTTCTCTGGCAGAAATTTCACTTACTGCTCTTAAGGTGAGTTACTAGGGACACAAACAATTTCAGTTATATTCTTAGTGACGCTATACAAAATGTTTGTACATGTCTATGTGTGTTCTGTTTCAGTAGAGATGGTGTTGATGACATGCCACTGAAAATCTGTAAATCCATGTGTTTCATAGATGACTCAGCTGCAGAAAGTTTTAACGGCAATGAGACAGCAGGACACAGTTCCAACGCTTCAGGGCCAACACACTGCAGGGAAGCAGCAGAAACCAACAGTAATGGCAAAACAACCCTGGAACCTGATGAACAACCTCTGAACCTGAGTGACAGCCCCTTTTCTGCTCAGCTCACTTCAGAATACAGGTTAGATGACCAAAGCAGTGATGGAAAGAACAAGTACAAGAACATCCTAGTATCTGATCTTAAGATGGAACAAGAGGCAAAAGAAAATGGAAGCAAGGTAAGATGCTTCCATGTTCACAATATATTACAAAAGTAGAGTTTAGGAAGGTAACAATTTTACTACAATGGCAGAACGGCTTTGCAAGGAAGTTATCACAACAGTTAGTACCTACTTGTCTCTGCTTTTTGATGCAAATAATGCATATTAATATGTATATTTTTATACTAACAACACCATTATTTTAAAGTCTGAAACAGATTTTTCAGGTTTTTGATTCCTGGCAAAGAATATTTGGAGAAAACATGTGGCATCTTCCTGTTGAAGATTAATCGTATAGCACATAACATTATGAAAGATAGATAGATGGATATCCTTATTATTTCAAGTTCGTATTAAAGTTCTTCACGGTAATTTATATCCCTGCATGCACATATTTGAATTCAAACTGACAAATTGCTTTAAGAAGCTGAAATTTCCATCGTATTATTTTGGATGCAATGTGGTGGCTATGTGTAGATAAAGACAAATCCAGAAGATTAGATAGCTTGCATGATAGGAAGCCATTTATCATCCATGGGTACTGTAAAAAGAATGGAAAGATGATTTAATCTAATAAGATTTTTTCATTGATACTTCTGCTGCTATTCCTGACAACAACCCTTTCTTAATCTGTCACTTTCCATTGAACATAGGGGTGGTAGAAACAATATCACTATTTTTAAATACTAGTGGTAAAATACTATAAGATTTTTTTTTGTTTTGAAAGTTCAGTTGCTTGTTTGCTTGTTTTTCCCCAGAGTTGGAAAGATTAATTTTTTAAAAAGAATTGAATCTTCAGAACTTTCTCCAGACCAGTGGATGTGCTGACTGATGGATTATAATAGTAATAGTCTTAGAACTGCAGAGCTGGAAGGGACCTTATGGATCATCAAGTTCAGCCTCTGTCAAGGAAGCACAATGGGGAACCAAACTCCCAACCTCTGGCTCCGCAGCCAGATACCTAAAACACTGAGCTATCCAGTAGTTAAGACGTCTTGGAGTTGTAATCCAAAATGAAACTGTTCCAGCTCTTATATTTTTCAACTTTAGTGAAAGAAAACAATTGATTTCATAGGTACTTTGGACATGACATCTGTTCAGAACAGGAACATGCATGCATTCCTAAAACTGAACATGCTCAAAGAGTCATGTTAACAGACTACAAGCTTCTTCACTTACTTCTGGTTATATTGTTCCAAGAACCTTTCTATAAACAAATAATCATCTGACATTGATAGGCATAGGTGTATGCTTTGCCTGAGGTATATTTCAGCCACTCCCATTCATCAGTAAAAAACAAAACAAGGTGGAAGTATTATGATTAATGATGACAAACTGCAATTAAAACGATTGCCTCAACCTCTTGAATAATTGGTCCACTTTGGGTGGGCAAAGTGCAACCCTCCAGATATTTGACTATATTTCATAGCATAAATGTTGCTTATGCTGCCTAGGAATGATGAAAGTTTCAGTCCAACTACATCTGAAAGGACACTCGTCTGCCAACCTGATACAGAATTATAAAGAAAATTAAACATGCATTCACATCTAGTTGCAGGGATTTTGTAATGACAGAATGAGATATTTCCAGGTGTAACATGTTGGACCACATTCAGAGAGGGTGAGATCCACATCTGAGATATATATATATGGCTCATATGAAAACATTACAAAGCTGTAAATTACAATAAAACAAAACAGTTCAGTATCAAGCACTTACAAATACTATGAGCAACCATGCTACACACTAACAAAAATAGTATCTAGGAATAGCATTAAGTAATGAAGCCTGAATATTAAATGATGAAAGATCTTTAATTTTGGTTTCATTTAAAATAACTCTTTCCTTTTCAGTCTCTCAATGTCTCTATCTTTCTCTTTCTCTCTCTCTCTCTCTTGTGGGAAAATAGCTTTTTATTACTGGTAAATTTTATGACTAATAGTAGCAAAATACTGGTTGGTTGGTCTTAAAAATCCACTTTATAGCATAGGTATGCCTATATTTTACCTATAGCATTTGACAGCTGTTTGCATAGTTCACACTTTATTGGGATTTGCCTTTTGCTCACTCAGCCCTCTTATCTATTAAGATAGCTGCATGCAGGTTACATCAGTTTTGTACTGGTTGAATCAGCTGAAACACCATTACTGAAATTGTTGGAGACCCAGCTTCATTCATAGGTGCATAGCCCAGATGCCCTTATGTACGTTTTACTGCACCACTAGGTACTAGAAAGGGTAACTGAAAGCATTTTAGCATGTATGACTTCACCCCAAATGTCTATTACTGTGATATGATGTTTACATATATTGTAATACTTAGGGTTTTCAGGAATTAAAAAATTGAATATTTTTTGACAATCTAGTTTTCTGGGTAAACCTGTGTATCAATGTATAGCACTGCAGAATTTAATCACACTATTATTTTAAAAATATTACTAGGCTCCCACTAGACATGAGGTATCAGCCTGCCAGCATTGGCCATAGTCCCAATGGATTTACACTGTCATAAAAAGATTACAAAGATACTTTGATATGAAAAGACAGCCCTAGAGGACTGGCTCTTCAGTGGAATCAATGGGACCTATTATACATTTACAAATCACAAATTACTACTAGAGGTGTTATCAGCATCTTGATGTTGCAAGCCTCATAAAAAATGACATACTGCTCTTGTTACAGCTAAACTGCATAACTTGTACATGCTGAGCAATGTAATAAGATAGCACTAACCCATCTTTTTAAATAACAGCAGCCTAGAGTGGGAAGTCAGTTTTCTATAGGATTGCTAGATCCCAGGCCACCATCTTGGAGTGTTAAGAAATCACTATGCTTTCAGGGTGTTGAGATAAATTTCAGAGTAACAGAGGCTGGAGAAGCGCAAAGTTTTATTTGTGTCTGAGAGAAGGGGCTTTAAAGTCTGAGCACTCATCTCTACTCATCCCCATTTGGTGCCAAGGCTGACTGGCTTGGTATGAAAATGTTTGTGTGTTACATTATGTCATCAGGCCAAAGAGCTAGCAGCTGATGGGTGCAAACACACAAACACATGGGCCTATTGTGCCATTTGGAGTAAGGCAGGAGTGGAACTGTCATCACTCATGAGATTTCTTGCTGCATAAGCCCAAGCAGTCTCAGAAATGGCCCTGTTTGTTTGTTTTTTAAAATCTTCCTGTGAATAGATAATAACCCTTCTGCCGACTCAGTATTAGCTGGCTAGCCAGGTTTTACACAAATGCTGAACTCAGATATGCAGATTTCCTGCATGCCAATTTCTACAAGGAATGCCCAGCATTACTTCTGGCTCCCTTCACACCTCTTGCCTGCTCTGCCTCCATGACTTATGTGGCTCTCCCTAACTGTGTCAGTGGACACTCCCTCCTCTCTTACTTAATCTGATTGCGAACAACCACTCTTCTCCACTTACCTCTTTGTTACCTAGCCAAGGTATCCTAAGCCAGCTCACAAAAGAAAAATGAAGGAGCACAATGAGACAAAAGAGGGCAAGGCTATCAATTACTACTAGGGACAATAAGTCTTGCTTGATCTCCATCCCTCCATCTTTCTCCCTCTTCATTCCAGTGTGCTTTTCCATACTGGTTAGTGGAGAACAGGAGTCAGAATATGCTATTGCACTCAAATGCTGCATCAATTTGTTATTGAAGAAATGGAGTGCACCTTTCATTTCCTACCCAGGCTACAGGCATGCAATGATTTATCTTTCAGTTCTTGTCTTCCCTGATCTTAAAAGGAATAGGTACATGAGCTCTTCTATTAATTCAATTTTTTGGTCTTTTCTTTCTTTAATATTATTTTATTTGAAATATTTTACCCCATCTTTTTCCTTAAAAAGGACACAAGGTGTTAAGCATAATTAAAAGACAGTCTGTAAAGCTAACAACTGT
Source organism: Intellagama lesueurii (assembly GCA_037013535.1). Classification (NCBI taxonomy): domain Eukaryota; kingdom Metazoa; phylum Chordata; class Lepidosauria; order Squamata; family Agamidae; genus Intellagama; species Intellagama lesueurii. The sequence goes on from JBAJHW010000004.1 coordinate 50,534,904, forward strand.
GAGTATACAATACTGAAAGGCTAAAACAAATATCACATTAAAATGGTAAACAAAAGCAACACCAAAACACATTCAAAGCTGTAAACACAGCAATACATTTAACAAACTCCACTCAGATAGCCAGTCACTAAGGGAAAGCTTGTCTGAAGAGAAAGGTCTTCATCTGCTTACAGAGGGACAGCAAAGATGGGGCCTGCCTGGCCTCTTGTCTAGGAGCACCACTGTGTCCCCACCAAACATGCATTTGAAGGTGATAGAACTGTGAGAAAGGCCACTCCTGATTATCTTAACAGCTGGGCAGGCTCATAAAAGGAGAGGCAGTCCTTGAGATAGCTTGGGCCCAAGCTATTTAGGGCTTTGTAGGTTAGAACCAGAACTTTGAATTGTGCCGAGAATTGGATCGGCAGCCAATAGAGCTGCTGTAACAAGCTGGTTATGTGATTCCTGTGATCAGACCCAGTTAGCAATCTGGCATCTGCATTTTGGACCTACTGACGTTTCTGGACACTTTCCAGAGCAGCCCCACTTCACTCAGTTATTAATTAATATTGTTTCCCACTTTGCTCTGAACCTTACATCCCACAAACAAAAATGACATCTGTATCTTAGCCACCACGATTGCCCAAATGCTCTACATCAACAACATTTGAAAGAATTAGCCTTCTCCCAGCTGCTTGCCGCTTATCCAAAATGACTCTATAGGGATTGCAGCAGATAGATTACATGTGGGGTGTATGATATTCACTGTAACAAGAGGTGAGATATCCAAAGTAATATGTAATATAGTGCTAAAAGAAGGGGAAGACAGTTGCTTCAAGGAATGTTAGTTGGTGCCAGTCATGCCAAGAGCATCCTGAAAATTTCCAAAGAATCAACTGTTGGTTTTCCTTCTTACATTGCTGCTGCTTTTCAACACAAAGAGTGTACCTGATAGGAGAACAACTGTGTCAACAGTCTGGCAGTGCTGCACAGTTTGGAATAACATCTGGGGATTCTCAGGGAATCCAAAGGAGAGGGAAACTACACAACAACATAAACCACTGGATGCCTGAAACACAAAACATGATTTTGGAGTTTATGGCCAAAATCCTGTTTCTTAGCATTGTAAGTGGGGTTTAGTGAGTCAATTCCTTCATAATGTCTGTTGATTCAAGTGAGCCTACTCTAACTGTGATTTAGTGTGGTAAAGTAAGTTATAATTGGAATAGGCCCGTTTGAATCACAGGAACCTATGGAGTTGACTCATCCAAATTATCATTGATTAAATACACCTGTCCTAGTGCAATTTAGTATTCTAAGCAACAGGATTTTGGTCTATATGTTCAGGGGAAAAAACTGATTTAGCAACACATCTGAATATGCCACAATAAGTAGAGGAAAATATCATCATGATGCCTACCAGGTTGCAGACCGAGTTATACCCCTCTGTGATAGATTCTGATTTATGTCTTCTGGGCCTTTACTGAACTGCGAGGCTGACTTTCTCTAGGTCTTAGAGAAGTGTGCCAAAAGGGGAGCTTAGATGAGGCAGCAGAATGTAGATCCATAACTAGTGTTCGAAATTGATTTTATTGTTTTTATAATTTAGATAGTAGACTTTATTCTGTTGACTCTCCATGAACGTTCTTCCACATGAGCCTAGAAGCACATTGTTGTTGTTTAGTCATTAAGTCGTATCCGACTCTTCGTGACCCCATGGACCAGAGCACGCCAGGCCCTCCTGTCTTCCTCTGCCTCCCGGAGTTTGGTCAAATTCATGTTGGTAGCTTCAATGACACTGTCCAACCATCTCGTCCTCTGACGTCCCCTTCTCCTCTTGCCTTCACACTTTCCCAACATCAGGGTCTTTTCCAGTGAAGAAGCACATTAAGGGACCTTTATTAAAAATAAATAAAGCATTTATATACATTTAGTGGTTAGGTACATAGGACTGATTTTTCTCATGCATGACCATTACTGTCATTTGTAAGACATTGCTTGTCCTATTTGCTTATGCATAGTAATTTATAACAAGTGTAAATTAAATTGAGATGTAGATGTAGACAGAGATGAATTTTTTAAAGAGGTTGTCTTGTTCTATTTGCTGCAACAGTGGGTATTTTTGTACAATTCTAAAAACTGCATCAACGATCCAGTTACAAATTACTCTCATATTGAAACAACCATCATGATTTGGTACAAATTCATGCATCTCCCAAGAGAATGAGCTGAATGATTTTATCCCCATCCAAAAAATACAAAAAAAAAAAAAAACACAACCCCACAGTTGCCGTTGATGGATGGATGATGAATGAATGGATGAATCTGTTTTTTTCTCCCTATAATTGTTTGTATTTTTAAAGGATAATTTTCTTCGATTATTTTTTTCATATAGGTTTATGAGTATTTTTATGTTTTTTAAACGCATATTTTGTATGCTTGAAAAATCTGACATTTTTGCACACATTTCCCCCTAGAATACATATTTTCGAAAGCAATTTCTACTAATGTATGCCTTTTTCTACATGGTTTTCCTGAATGCATGCATTTTTAATGCTGTTTCCTCTAATACAGATGTTTTGCACACTTTTTTTATCAGATAACTGAATCACAAAAATTGGAAAAGACTGCCAAAAAATAACTGCTTTCTAGTTCATGCAATCCAGTGAGAAGTGTGAATGATGTTATAGGTATTAAACTGTAGAGCAGACTAGCTTCTTCCTCACCCCTAATCCCACATCTGTTGGCAATTTCCCTCTTTGCATCATAGTCACTTCTGTGCCCCTCTCCATTAAATTCAACATCTAGGCAATCTCAATTCTGCTCAACTGAAAGCTAAACCCTGCCACTTATAACTTATGCAAACTGGGTGTATTTGCATAGTTTCTCTTTTCTGTACTTTCACTAATATACATACATATTCTGGAGTGGCTAGTCATGGCAAGGAAGAAGACGTTGTTCTTATTCTTACTCTTATTGATGTTATATTCTGTTTGATCATATATACTACAGGCAGATTGTAGCTTGCAATCTCTCCACAGTCAATTAAAATACATACATGCAAAATACAATATTCAGATGTAAACAAAACTAGGGGAAGTTATTTCACTTATATGAGATGAGTTAGTAGTACAGGAGAAACAATATGTGGAAAAAGGCACTGGCATAGACATTTTTGTGCTGGACAATAATGAGATCCCTGCCCACTTACAGATATATCCAAGGCCTTTTAGAAATGTGCACTCAACTCAAAATGGAAATTGAACATGACTGAGGAAATGCATTTGGGCTGTCAAAACTGTGGCAAAGTCTTTCAAAAGGGCAGCCATGTCATCAGATGCATAATAACCCAAAAGCTGTTTATTTGTTAATCTGAAAGGCTGGAAACCTTAGGTCTAGGTTTGAAAGGATCTAGGACGTGGTGGCACTGTGGGTTAAACTGCAGAAGCCTCTGTGCTGCAAGGTCAGAAGACCAGCAGTTGTAAGATCGAATCCATGCGACGGAGTGAGCTCCCGTCGCTTGTCCCAGCTCCTGCCAACCTAGCAGTTCGAAAGCATGTAAATGCGAGTCGATAAATAGGTACCACCTCGGTGGGAAGGTAACAGCATTCCGTGTCTAGTCGCGCTGGCCACGTGACCACGGAAACTGTCTACGGACAAACGCTGGCTCTACGGCTTGGAGACGGGGATGAGCACCGCGCCCTAGAGTCGGACACGACTGGACTAAATGTCAAGGGGAACCTTTACCTAGAAAATCTTTTGATGTGAAAGGTGACATATGATCATGATCACTGTTTGTTTTCCATAGCTGGTATAGCATCTTGTAGCCTCCCATGTAACTCTTCTGTGTGCTAAGGTAAATACTGATCACAAGAGGAGGTTACAATTCTAGCTGATTTCCAAAAAATCACAGAAATATCTCAAGACAGTATAAATATATCAAAATTATCTTGATGATGTACATTAGAAATGTTGTCATTGTACTGGAGAGGTGCTGCTGAGTTTAGTGTTTGGTAAGTGGAATATTTTTAGAGTAAGGATGGACAAAGCCTGTGTTGTCTTCTACAATCACATTTTTGCAGCACACCTTTATTTCATCCTGTTTCCATATTGGTCTGTGACTATTCTTTAAAATTCTACATGAAAATGATACACAGTTTGATAGATAATGTTCCTTACTGATGCATTTTACAAGCAATTTGTTTAATGTGTTTCTTTTAATGTTATTTTTCTGCATGCTTCCATTTTTGTATATACAGTAATTTCCTTCAATCTATACTATACATGCACATGTTAAGAGGCATTGTATTATGTTATACTGGACAACTGCATCACAAATTTGAAAAAGTGTGAAAAACGAAGGATGGTTCTGTTTTTTTTTTTAAATTAGTTCAGGAAGTGCAAATCTGATTGGAGTGTAAACCAACCACCATTGTTCCTTATGTCTATTCAGGCTAGAAACATACTTGCTATCATATGCCTCCTTCCTTCGTATAGCCTGTTTTATTTTCTGACCAAAATATTTATGGACCTATTACAATCTATGTACATTCTGTAGAGACCACCTTCTCTTCCCATGGTCTTTTCTAAGCATGTCTATCAATCCTAGGTCTTCCCTGCTTTTTGGTAGCAAAGTAGATTTGAGGCTTGTTTTCCTACCAAACAAATTCAAAGTTAGGGGGAATCCAAATCTGAGCCCTCCTTTGCATGTGTCTTCAGACTGCAATTCCTTCTATTCTTGGCATCCTTGTGATGGCAAAGGGACAATTCCCATTTCTTGAGAAAAGCATTTCTGCCACATGCTTTCTGCCAGATGTGTATCAGTTTCCCCCCCACTCTCATAGATATGCATATTATAGTGTAGATAAGGGAAAGGTAATATTTGGCATGCATGACAATACAGAAAAGAAGAAGACATTCTGTTTTGTGCATGGAAAAGAAATCGACATGCATAGTGACTGTTGGGAAAAGAATGAACAAGAAGATCCTGTCTGAGGGACTTGTCCACGAAAGCTCCCATTAAAAAAAAAAACAACAGTCTTTAAGGTGCTATCACATTCTTGTCTTTTTTATTTGTTCTTTTATTCTTATTTTGTTTTTACCTATAATGCTTGCACAGACTAACATGGCTACCTCTTCCACAAGAAGTTCCTGGGCAGACTGGCATCAAGATCTTGTGCATTTAGGGGGAAATGATATAATATTATTTTGACTTCTCTGCTATATTTCTGAGAGAGTAGGAAGCCTCCCCTGCTATTGTACACAGAGAATAAACATGCATCTGGCCTAAACATCATAGGGTAAATATATATTTATAATGGAAATATTGAACCTGACAGAGAGCAGGATGGAAGAAGAACCTTGCAGATGCATTATTTTGACCTACAAATGGACTGTGTCAGCACTGTTGGCCAAATCCTAGTGCAAGCTTTAATCTTTTATTTATATGGGCTGCAGAGAAATAAAACAGAATAGAAGTGGCTTATGAGGAGAGGTTGAATAGACTGCCATACATGCTAAATACTTGCTTTGGTATATGCTGATTAAAAAATACCCAAGTACTTTGGCCAAAAACCAGCGCTGAAACAATTAAAACTGTGGAATGAAGAGATTTATTAATTGAAACCAACGTACATGATTTAAAAGTGGAATTTTAAAAACAAAGGCTGGAATCCTGTTGTGCATTGAAATGAGAATGGCATCATCAGCAGTGGCAAATCACCTCTGATTAGTTTCTTTGGTGACTTCAGGGTGCATGCCACTTTTTCATATTGGGTACAAGTCGTGTGCAATCTGAAATTACCAAAGAAAGACTTTAATCAGTTACAATTTGCCATTCAGAACACATCATTTCCACTGTGCATGCAGATCTGTGAAACAGGATTTCAGCCAAGGCCTAATTACCTTGGAGTTCTTCCTGCTTTTCTTAAAAAGCTCAGTGCTAATGATGTTGTCGTTAGCAACATTTATGTATCAGCCATCAACTGACCACTACGTTTCGTTCTCCCATCAGTGAAGAAGCACAACTTTTGTGCCAAGAGCAGTTACAATACAACTATTCCTAATTATATAGATACCAGCACTTCTCTATGCTTGCATGATTAATATGCATTGAGCAGGGGGTTGGACTTGATGGCCTTGTAGGCCCCTTCCAACTTCACTTTTCTGTGATTTCTATGATATGTGTAGGATTTTATAAAGCAGCAGCTGCAAGGATACTCTGATCAGTGACATAGCACTTCAAAAAGTATCCATTTTACCTATTCCTCTAATGACTATCATCCACATCAAAATCCTACCCCACTCCTCAGTTGCTTTTAGCTTTGAAAGACAAATCTGCATTAGCAGTGAGGTGAAAAGGCAGTTTTGGAGAAGAAAAATTATCAGTGAAATCACAGTAATGGGAAAGCTTCACGTTTCCTCCACACATGCCTCTCTCATTAGTCCCCACCTCACTCCTTGCATACCACTGTTCTGGTCTTGAATTCCCATCCTTCAATCTCTAGAAACCTTTTAGTTTCTAAAAACCAGTCATTTCAATGATAATCATACAATTAGCATCACATCCAGTTTGGTGCTCTCTTCATAGGCAACAGAAAACAAATATAAACAAGACAGGAAGTGGGAATTAAGAACTGAACATTTCTTAATTTCATGCTCTCCCCTGGAAGAAGATGTGCAGACATCCAAAGATGAATCTTGAAGTGTTCCAGTGACAGGACGAAAAGCAGCTCAGATTGCTACAGGGAAGAGGAGCCTGCCAGGTACCCTGAAGAAGAAAATACATGTGGTGGTAATTGGCTACTCACTTCTTAGAGGAACAGAATCAGCAATCTGCAGACCAGACAAGCTTTCAAGGGAAGTATGTTGTCTCCCAGGAGCAAAGATTAAAGACATGACAGAGAGGCTTACTCAAATTATCAATCCCGCTGATTATTATCCCCTCCTTCTCTTTCATGTTGGGACCAACGATACAACAAAGAAGAGCCTAAAAACATATCAAGGGACTATGAGCAACTTGGAAGGAAGGCAAAAGAACTGGGAGCTCAGGTGGTATTTTCATCTGTACTTCCAACAGAGGGTCAACATCCAATGAGGGAATGGAGGATTGCAGAGGTAAACCGCTGGCTCAAGGGATGGTGCCGTCAAGAAAACTTTGGATTTCTGGACCATGGGCTACACTGCATACACGAAGGGCTCCTGGCAAGAGATGGGCTGCACCTCACAAGGACTGGGAAGAACGTGTTTGACAGACATCTCGCTCAACTCATCCGAAGGGCTTTAAACTAAATCTGCAGGGGGAAGGAGGACAATCTCCAGGACCAAACCCAAAGCACAAACCCCTAGATACTGAACTTGACAATGAGGAAGGAAGGGGTGAGAAGGAAGGGACACTCAAGTATAAAACACGAGACACAGCAAGCAAACAAAAGGTCAGCCATAAAGGGCTCAGATGCGTATACACTAATGCTCAAATTATGGGGAACAAACAGGGAGAACTTGAAGTCGTAGTACATGAGGGCAGGTATGACATTGTTGCCTTTACTGAAACTTGGTGGGACAAATTCCATGATTGGTATTTGATTGGAATTTCCATGATATTCCATGATTGGAATATGTTGTTAGAAGGATATAATTTGTTCAAAAGAAACAGACCAAACAAAAGAGGAGTTGCACTGTATACTACTGTACTGTAATACAGGAGACCAAGGATGAAAGCCTTCCTGAAGCTCTTTGGGCGAATATTAGGGGAAAAACAAATGACATAGCTGTAGGCGTGTACTACAGGCCACCTAACCAAGCAAGGGAAATAGATGAACATTTTGCAAATCAATTAGCTGAGATGTGTAGGAAACACACCACTGTAGTAATGGGGGCTTTAACTACCCGGATATCAACTGGGAAACCAACTTTGCAGCAAGGGAGAGATCTAATAGGTTCTTGACATGCCTGGCTGACAACTTTATCATCCAAAAGGTGGAGGAGGGAACTAGAGGGTCAGCCATACTGGACTTAATACTTACTAATAGGGAGGAAATAGTTGAGGGAGTGGAAATTGTAGGAACTTTAGAAGAAAGTGACCATGTCATATTAGAATTCACCATCATGCAGACAAGGGTAACTGTACCAAGTCAGACTAATGTTCTGGATTTTAAGAGAGCTGACTTTAACAAATGAAGAGATGTAATAGGAAGGATTCCATGGATGGAAATCCTAAAGGGAAAAACAGTTCAGGATGCTTGGGAAACCCTGAAAGGTGAGATAATAAAGGCCCAAACCAAAACAATACCACAGAGAGAAAAACAAGAGACGTCTGACAATACCAGCGTGGATGCACACAGAGCTCTTTGACAAGCTAAGGGACAAAAAGGATAAGTATAAAAAACTGGAAAAAAGGGGTTCATAACTAGAACAGAATTTCGAATCTGCAAGGATGGAGTCAGGAATGCTACGGCTCAGAATGAGCTAAGACTTGCAACAAATGCCAAAAATAACAAAAAAAGAGTTTCTTTCAAGACATAAGGAGCAAGAGGAAAGTCAAGGAAATGGTTGGTCCACTAGTGGGAGAAGATGACAAGAAGGTAACAGGGAGAAACGCAAAAGTAAAAATTGGTCCACCCTGTCAAAAGCAGCACTGTGGGAGACAGGAGAGGGAAGCAGGTCAAAATAGGTAAGGAAGTGGTAAAAGAACACCTAGCTGCTTTGAATGATTTCCAGTCTCCTGGACCAGATGGTTTACATCCCAGCGTACTAAAAGAACTGGCAGGTGTGATCTTGGAACCACTGAATGAGATCTTTGAGAGGTCCTGGAGTACAGCTGATGTGGTTCCAATATTCAAAAAGGGGGAAAAAGTAGATCCAGGAAACTACAGACCAATCAGCTTGACATCAACACCTGGGAAAATCCTGGAAAAAATAATCAAGCAGCAGATTTGTGATCACCTAGAAAATAACAAGGTGATTACTAGAAGCCAGCATGAGTTTGTTAAGAACAGGTCATGCCAAACAAATCTTATTGCCTTCTTTGATAAAGTGACTAAATTAGTGGACCAAGGAAACACAGTGGATATAGTATATTTAGACTACAGTAAGGCATTTGAGAAGTTAGACCACACCCTACTTCTGCGTAAGTTAGAACAAAGTGGGATAGACAGTGCAACTGCCAGATGGGTTTGCAGCTGGCTGACCAACCGCCCTCAACATGTGGTCCTCAATGAAACCACATCTACGTGGAGGGAAGTGTACAGTGGGGTCCCTCAAGGTTCTGTCTTGGGCCCAGTGCTCTTCAACATCTTCATAAATGACCTGGATGAGGGGATTGAAGGAGCACTCATCAAATTTGCTGATGACACAAAGCTGGGGGGAATTGCTAATACTTTGGAAGATAGACTCAACATTCAGAAGGATATAGAAAGACTTGAACATTGGGCCCTATCCAACAACATACAGTTCAGTGGCAGGAAAAGTAAAGTCCTGCACTTAGGCAGGAGAAACCAAATGCACAGGTACAGGATAGGTGGTACCTGGCTCGACAGTAGTACCTGTGAGAGAGAATTAGGTGTCCTGGTGGACCACCGACTAAGGATGAATCAGCAGTGTGCTGCAGCTGCCAAGAAAGCCAACACAGTCCTGGGCTGCATCAACAAGGGGGTAGCATCAATATCACAGGAAGTGATAGTACCTCTCTATACTGCACTGGTGAGGCCGCACTTGGAGTGCTGTGTCCAGTTCTGGTCACCACAATACAAAAAAGACACTGAGACCCTGGAAGGAGTGCAGAGAAGAGCAACAGAGATGATAAGGGGACTGGAGGCTAAATCCTATGAAGAACAACTAAAAGAACAAGGTATGTTTAGCTTAACAAAGAGAAGACTGAGGGGAGACATGATAGCAGTCTTCCAATATCTGAAGGGTTGCCACAGGGAAGAGGGCATTGATTTATTCTCCATTGTGCCTGAGGGTAGGACAAGAACCAATGGGTGGAAACTCGTCAGAGGGAGATCCAACCTGGAAATAAGGAGGAATTTCCTGACAGTGAGAACCATTAAGCAGTGGAACAGCTTGCCTCCCGATATGGTGGATGCCCCATTGCTGGAGGTTTTCAAGAAAATATTAGACAGCCATCTGTCCGGGATGGTATGAGGTCCGGGATGGTATGAGGTCTTCTGCCTTGGGCAGGGGGTTGGACTAGAAGACCTCCAAGGTCCCTTCCAACCCTAAGTCGATTCTATTTATTTATTTATTGAATTTATATCCCGCCCATCTAGTCAGTAGACTACTCTGGGCGGCGAACAACATATAAAATAAAGCAATTTTTAAAATAACAATGATATAAGACATCATAATCAAACTGGTTCAAGATGGAAAAGGTGAGAAAGATAAATCAAATAGTGGTTGGAGGGAAGGCCTGCCTAAACAGCCAGGTTTTCAATTGACTTTTAAAGATGCCCAGCGAAGGGGCCATGCGGATCTCCGGAGGGAGATTATTCCAAAGGCGAGGAGCCACTGCCGAGAAGGCCCGGTTTCTTGTTTTTTCCTTCTGGGCCTCCCTTGGCGTTAGGCTCCTCAGCCTCACCTCCTGGCTAGATCGAGTGATAAGGGTAGATTTTGGTGGGAGTAGGCACTCCGCCAGGTAACGAGGCCCTAAACCATTTAGGGCTTTATACGTAAGCATTAAAACTTTGAAATCGACGCGGAACCGAACGGGCAGCCAATGCAAAGCGGCCAGCATAGGAGAGATATGGTGATATTTTCTCACACCACTAAGAAGTCTGGCCGCCACATTCTGCACCATTTGAAGCTTCCGCATCAACCTCAAAGGCAGCCCCACGTAGAGCGCATTACAGTAGTCTAATCTCGAGATTACAAGCGCATGTACCAAAGTGGTGAGCGCCCCAACATCAAGATAGGCACGCAGCTGGGCTATCCGCCAAAGATGAAAATAGGCGGAGCGGACCACTGACGCCACCTGAGTCTCCATGGTGAGCGCCGGGTCCAGATGGATCCCCAAGCTGCGTACCCCACTCTTCGCGGTAAGAGTCACCCACCCAAATGAGAGAGAGTTCCCCAGACCGCTGATGGAGGGGCCACCCACCCCCAGGACCTCCGTCTTGTCCGGATTCAGCCTCAGCCCATTTTCCTGCATCCATTGCAGTACAGCCTCCAGGCAGCGCTGAAGGGACGGAATGGCATCCACTGCAGTTGGAGAAAAGGAGATGTAGAGCTGGGTGTCATCAGCGTACTGATGGCACGATGCTCCACACCCCCTGATAACCTAACCCAGCGGCCTCATATAGATATTAAACAACATTGGGGAGGTAATCTAACCCTGTGGAACCCCACAATTGAGGCTCCACGGGGCCGAGACCTCTCCCCAAGCTGT